>JALIGW010000014.1:13040018-13332518 GCA_023053685.1 Diadophis punctatus similis | reverse complement strand
AAAAGTGTAGGGGACCCCAGCAGGGGTGGGTTCTAACTTACCTCGCTGCCTGTTTGCTTCCTCAAGATGGCGACTGCATGCACAGTGCCGGAAACTCGGCTTCTGCACATGCTCAGAAGAAAAATAAAATATAAAATTAAATTAAATTTAAATTTAAAAAAATTAAAAAAAGAAAGCCGTAAACAAGATGACGACCACATGCACAGTGCCGGAAACTCGGCTTCTGCACATGCTCAGAAAAAAAAATTCAAAAAAAAGATGGCAGTGCCCATGGACAGGCACCGGCCAATCCGGTTCGGTGACGTCATCGTGACGTCACAAGCGGGTTGCTACCGGTTCAGGTGAACCGGTCCTAACCGGGAGGAACCCACCCCTGTGGAGAAGTAGACCCACGATTCACAAACTATTATATAGCTAGCCTTTAAAATTGTAGTTACCGTTACCAATATTTAGAGAGTTCTTCCCCCATATAGGAAATTTCTTAATATTTTCAATACGATTTTCTATTGGGCTCCAGTCAAAAGCCTCTCTCTATTTGGAGCATTCATTATTATATCAAAATTAATCTGATTTGTGCATTTCCTGTCAATCCTGTGCATTGCACATTGCATTAGAACATCTCCATTTGGAAAGGAGGCACTTAAGCAAAGTAAGTCAAGTCACTGCCAGCCAGTAGCATTACAGGGGTTTAGATCCATCTGCCAATAGCACAGTTGTTCTCCGGGTTATTAACTCCATCCTTTATTTATCTGGCACTAACATCCTCTGGTCGACAGATAGATCCATTTGATTCCCCCGGGAGGAAGGGAGGGAGATCCATTTGTTCTCATTATGACATGTGTTAGTGAGCAGGAAAAGTTGATTTGCCACCAGAAACATAGATGATAAACCAGGGGTCCCCAAACTTGGCAACTTTAAAACTTATGGACTTCAACTCCCAAAATTCTCTAGCCAGCTATGCTGGCTGGAGAATTCTGGGAGTTGCAGTCCACAAGTCTTAAAGTTGCCAGGTTTGAAGACCTCTGTGATAAACCTGAAAATTTGAGTGAATTATTAGGAAACGAGGTTAGCAGATACCTTCAAATTTAAGAAAATGGACTTTTCCTATTCTTTTCTTGTTTTAAATGTTGAAGCCAACATTCAATAACTTCTGGTTAAAACAACACTGAAATCCCCTTGAGAAAACACATCCATACAGAATTAGAATAAATGTCTTAGGATTTGAAGTGCCTGTATGAGTTAATCCAGAGGGACTTTCCTTTCACTCAAGTAATTTCTATTTAGAGAGAGAAATATATTCAAGACACTGTATATAGAAATCGGTGAGGAACTTCCTTGATATGGTATATGATCTTCTGTTTGAGCAGTGAGTTGGACTAGAACAGTGGTGGCGAACCTTTTTAGGCTCGCGTGCCGAAAAGGGGGGGGCGCTCGTGTGCCCACACCCATTCCCTCCCCCCCACGCATGCACACAACACCCCTCCCATGCTGCCCCCTGTGCATGCGCACACACCCCCACCCCCGCGCAAAGGCTTACCGGAGCCTGGGACGACGAAACCGGCAAACCGGAAGTGCGAAAAAACGCACTTCCGGTTTGCCGGTGTGCTGTTTTTTGCACTCCGGAGGGTTCAGGGAAGGTCCCTGAAGGTCCGGAATGCAAAAAACTACAAAACGGACAAACCGGAAGTGCGGAAAAGTGCACTTCCGGTTTGTCCGTTTTGTAGTTTTTTGCATTCCGGAGCTTCAGGGAGCTTCCCTGAACCCTCCAGAGTGCAAAAAACAGCACACCGGCAAACCGGAAGTGCGTTTTTCCGCACTTCCGGTTTGCCGGTGGGAACCCTTGCGTGCCGGCCGCTATGGCTCCGTGTGCCACCTGTGGCACGTGTGCCATAGGTTCGCCACCACGGGACTAGAAGACCTCTAAGGTGTATTCTGATATAAAGTCCTTAATCTTTGTGAATGTAGCCATAATTAGACACATACAAAGAATATGAAATAGGTTTATTTCATATTTTTCTTGTTTCTTCTCATCTTTCCACCTTTCAGTTTGTTTTTCAATTGAATTGTACAGCTTATATGTTATGTTAAAGGTGGAAAATACTCTGAGGGGATTTATTGGTCTGGTTTTTTTACATCTCAAAAACCTGGCAGGGTGTGTAGACTTTCTATATCCACATCGTCTGTCTTAATTCCAAAAAGTACACTTATAATTAATTTCATAGACCTTGTTTCATAGCTTGCTAGAAAAACTTGCTCTTTGTTTTTATTAGACTTACCAGACTGAGAGCAAAATCCCAGATGACCAGTGGGGGGCAGCAGAGAGTTTCTTTTCTCTCTCTGCTGCCATCTGGTGTTCCTTTGGGTTTCCACAAGCCAGGTCTAGTAGCCCTTATTTATTATTACCCTTCCTCTCCACTGCTAAAATGGATGCCAGGATTCCATAGCAGTATGTTCAAAACAAACAACTCCTTGTCTGGAACACTGGAAAAATGAAGTAGATTTTAATGAACACACAGGAAACGAGTCAGTGCCTCCAAAACTTCCAGGAACTTTTAAAAACAGATTTAGGACAAGGGATTTCTCTTCCTTTCACCAACCCTCCACTAGTAATCCTCTGCTATTTTATTATCCATTCCAAAATGTTTCCCCCTGCTTTCTCTCATGATTTTAACTTCTGTCCAAACTGGAACTACTATATTTGCAAAATTCCTGCCTATTCGTTATAGCGTTTATAGGTAGTCCTCGACTTACGACCACAATTGATCCCAGGTTTTCTGTTCCTAAGCAAAACATTTGATAAATGAATTTTGCACCACATTCCTGCCACCGTTACTAAGTTAATCATTGCAGTTGTTAAGTTAGTAACACGGTTGTTAAGTGAATCTGGCTTCTGCATTGACTTTGCTTGTCAGAAGATCACAAAAGGAGATCACTTGGCCCCGGGACACTGCAACCAACATAAATATGAACCAGGATGCTGCAATGGTTATAAATCTGAAAAACGGTCATAAGACACACTTTCAGTGCCATTGTAACTTTGAACGGTCACTAAATGAACTTTTGTAAGTCGAGGACTACCTGTACAGGAAATCTGCATGCTTTTCTTCAAAATGCCGTTTCTTTCTCTCAGCTCTGCAGCAAAGCTCAGGATGTGACACATGGTATCACAGTATGTGACACATGGGGCCCAGCAGTGAGGCGGAGTGCCTTCTTTTGCAAAGATGGCTTGTCTAAAAGTAGAATGCCACAATATAGTTGGCGCTTGTGTGTTTCAGTGGAGTTTCTAACGTGTGTTTTGGAAAGAGGATTTCAACTGTTCATGGTTAACTATTTCAAGCACTGCCATATTTTTCAAAGCCGATGTTATAAAAAGATGCTGGGTGTGGAGTAGCAACCTAAAAACATCCCGGACTAAACAGCGCTGGGAAGTTCAGCCACATGACTTCTATTTTTGGTTCTCTCGGGGAATCACAGCTATCCTTTCATCCAAATATGCAATGTTGGAAATTCCCTGGTTGGCAGTTAAAAGTAAAATGAGCGGGTGGGTCCCTCCAATATTTATTCAACCACAGGTAGTCCTCGGCTTATGACCATAATTGAGCCCAAAATTTAGGTTGCTAAGAGAGAAATTTGTTAAGTGAGTTTTGCCCCATTGTATAACTTTTCTTGCCACATTTGTTAAGTGGAGCACTGCAGTTGTTAAATTAGTGACATGGTTGTTAAGTGAATCTGGCTTCCCCGTTGACTTTGCTGGTCAGAAGGTCGCAAAAGGGGATCACGGGACACTGCAACCGTCATAAATACGAGGCAGTTGCCAAGCATCTGAATTTTGATCACATGATCATAGGAATGTTGCGACGGTTATTTTATTTATTTATTTATTATAAATAATAAATAAGTGTAATAAATAAGTTAATAAATAAGTTAATAAGTGTAATAAATAAGTTAATAAATAAGTTGTAAGTGTGAAAAAAGGTCAAGCGCTTGAATCTTGATCACTTGACTACAGGGGTGCTGCAATGGTCTTGTGAAAAATGGACATAAATCACTTTTTTCAGTGCTGTTGTAACTTTGATCAGTCACTAAACAAACTGTTGTAAGTTGAGGACTACCTGTACTGTCAAAATATGTAAACTCAGCTACAAAAAAATTGATTATTGGGCAGGATTCACCTCAATACATCTCTCCATTTAAATACATTTAAAACTCTTAACTCTCTTCATTCATGATTTGGTGGTCGTTACTATCACTACAGGTAGTCCTCGAGTTACAACCACAATTGGGACCAAAATTTATGTTGCTAAGTGAAACATTTATTAAGTGAGTTTCGCTCCATTTTATAACTTTTCTTGCCACAGTTCTTAAGTGGATCATTGCATTTGTTAAGTTTGGCAATATGGTTGTTAAGTGAATCCAGATTCCGCATTGACTTGGCTTGTGAGAAGGTCGTAAAAGTGGATCACATGACCCCAGGACACTGCAACCGTCATAAATATGAGCCATTTGCCAAGCATCTGAATTTTGATCACATGATCATGGGAATGTTGCGATGGTTGTAAGTGTGAAAAATGTCATAAGTCACTTTTTTCCAACGCCATTGTAATTTGAACAGTCACTAAATGAACTTTTGTAAGTCGAGGACTACCTGTACTTCTTCTGCCATTTGCATTTCATAGCTTTGAACTGTCTGTAAATTGAGCCAGTTTGTTGCTGGCTATTGTAGAAACTATTGCAAATCATAACTTGGTCTGCTACATGAGCCAAAATAGAGTGGGTTTCTTAAAAGCCGCAGTGTCCAGCTGCTTGTTGAGACAAACTCAAATCAATTTTATTTTCAGGAGATGCCAATTGATGGCATGTACAATCCTGGATCTTAGCAAAACTATTGGGAATTATTGTTATCACATCGAACATAGAATGATAGGGTTGGACGGGACCTCGGACGCAGGGGTGAAATCCAACAGGTTCTGACAGGTTCTGGAGAACCGGTAGCGGAAATTTTGAGTAGTTCGGAGAACCGGAAAATACCACCTCTGGCTGGCCCCACAGTGGGGTGGGAATGGAGATTTTGCAGTATCCTTCCCCTGCCAGGCCCACCAAGCCACATCATGCCCATCAAACCACGCCCACGGAACTGGTAGTAAAAAAAATTGGATTTCACCACTGCCTCAGCGGTCTTCTAATCCAACCCCTGCTCAAGGTAGGAACCTTACATCATCCTAGTCAAATAATTGTCCAGATTATTTTTGAAACCCCCCCAGCAATGGAGCACCCCCAACCCCAGGGATCAAGCTTATTCCATTGATTAATTGTTCTCAGTGTCAGGAAATGTCTTCTTAGTTCTAGGTTTCTTCTCTGTTAATGATCTTTTATTTATTTTATTTATTTATTTATTTTGTGAGATTTATATACCGCCTCACAGTGCAAGCACTCTCTAAGCGGTTTACACCAGTAAGCAATGTATATTTATATTGCCCCCAACAATCTGGGTCCTCATTTTACCTATCTCGGAAGGATGGAAGGCTGAGTCAACCTTGAGCCGGTGAGATTTGAACCGCTGACCTGCGGATCACAGTCAGCTAAAGTGGCCTGCAGTACTGCCTCTAACCGCTTCGCCACCTCGGCTCTTATCTTCCACTCATTACTTCTTGTCCTGCCCTGAGATGCTTTGGAGAATTAAACCAGTCCCCTCAGTTCCTCAAATAATGGAAGACAGTTACCATGTCGCCCGTAATCCTTCTCTTTAATGCACTTAGATTTATATACCGCTTCACAGTCCTCTCAAAGCGGTTTACAGAGTCAGTCTATTGGCCCCAACAATCTGGCTCCTTATTGTATCGACCTCGGAAGGATGGAAGACTGAGTCAACCTTGAGCCGGTGAGAATCGAATTGCTGGCAGTTGGCAGAATTAGCCTGCAGTACTGCATTCTAACCACTGCACCACCACGGCTCAATACACTTCACTCTCAATGAATACGAGCCGAGGTGGCGCAGCGGTTAGAGGCAGGTACTGCAGGCCACTTTAGCTGACACTGATCCGCAGGTCAGCGGTTCAAATCTCACCGGCTCAAGGTTGACTCAGCCTTCCATCCTTCCGAGGTAGGTAAAATGAGGACCCAGATTGTTGGGGGCAATATAAATATACATTGCTTACTGGTGTAAACCGCTTAGAGAGTGCTTGCACTGTGAGGCGGTATATAAATCTCACAAAATAAATAAATAATAAATAAATAATACACAGACACATCCATGTTACTTTCTCAACTGTAAAGGGCAAGGAGATGTTTCTTAAGCCCAAAGTAGTGGCCTCTTACTCCTGTCACAAAATGAACAAACCCTTGTTCTTCGCCTTCTACCCTTGGATACCGTAGATATTCTTTAGTTCAGGGCTCTCCAACCTTGGCAACTTTAAGACTTGTGGACTTCAACTCCCAGCAAAGCTGGCTGAGGAATTCTGGGAGTTGAAGTCCACAAGTCTTAAAGTTGCCAAAGTTGGAGACCCCCGCTTTTTAGTTAACTCAATGCCACCTACACCCCACCCCTACCCTTCGGCCTGCTAATCAAACTAGTTACTTGTGAAGCTCCCTTGCGTTGCCCACACAACTCCTTTGTGATGTGCCATCTTTAGCTTCTTGGGGGAGGTTTTATGATTGTTGTTTAGGCTGGTTTTTTTTTTTAACTACACATCTAAAATTAAGCTCTGAAGTGCAGCCTTGATTGCCTTCGGTTCTGTTATATTCAGAACATATTTGAGGGATCATTAACATATACCTCCCTCATCTTGTCGCCAATGCTTCATTGTGATTTATAAATAAATTCATTAATCTTACAAATGCCTGCGTGGTTGAAATGTCTGCTGTTAACTAGGCATCCATAAGGGGGTCGTGACTTGCTGAGTCACGAAAGTGGAGTGATACTCCTCTCCTCTTGATGCAAATCTATAAGCTTTATTTTAAAAAGAGAAAGAAATTTATTCCCCTTGCTATCATTCTTTCTGTTGACGGGAGTGTAGCATCTCTTTCATATGCAGGGAGTCCTCGACTTACGACCCCAATTGACCGCAAAATTTCTGTTAACTGAGTGAGGCACTTCTTAAGTGAATTTTGCCCCCATTTTATGACTGTTCTTGCCACAGCTGTTAAGCGAATCCCTGCAGATGTTCAATTAGTAACATGTTTGTTAAGTGAATCTGACTTCCCCATTGAACATCACAAAAGGTGATCACATGACCCTGGGACACTGCAATTGTCATAACTATGAGTCAGTTGCCAAGCATCCAAATTTTGATCATGTGACTGGGGATGCTGCAATGATTCTAAGTGTGAAAATTGGTCATAAGTCACTTTTTTCAGTAACTTTGAATGGTGACTAAATTTATTTATTTATTTATTTTGTGACACTTATATACCGCCTCTGTCAGATAAGAATAATCTCATCAGAGGCAAAATAGATCTTTCCCTGGAACTCTGACATTATAAAAAGAAACCGCAGTTTAAGTTCTAATTAGAAAATATTTATTTCGGTACAAAACAATGAATTCTCAATAATCACATCTTGGCTATAAAAAACAGGTCTTGCTCCTTACAGAAGCTGAAGAAGAAGGAAGGATCAAAAGAAAAGGAATGTACACATGCGTACTAGGAACATATTAATCACGTGCTCAGGAATAAACCATTATATTTGATAGGGATGCATCTCCCCTGCATATACATGTAACAGGCAATATAAAATCACTGCCTGACAGCCTCACAGTGCAAGCTCTCTCTAAGTGGTTTACACCAGTAAGCAATGTATATTTACATTGCCCCCAACAATCTGGGTCCTCATTTTACCTGCCTCGGAAGGATGGAAGGCTGAGTCAACCTTGAGCCGGTGAGATTTGAACCGCTGACCTGCGGATCAGTGTCAGCTAAAGTGGCCTGCAGTACCTGCCTCTACCCGCTGTGCCACCTTGGCTCTTTTTGAATGGTTCATTCATTAAATGAATGGTTGTATTTATTTATTAGTTGCATTTGTATGCCGCCCACTCCACAGAGACTCTGGGCGGCTCACAACAGTAAAAATTCACATGCAACAACAAATATAAAAAGCATTAAAAACAATAGATATTAAAACATTAAAAAAAACATTAAAAACCACAATTTAAAAACCCATACAATAAATCATTCATGGGGCCAAGAATGATCGGTGTTGTATTAAAATCATTGGCCCCAGGCCTGTCGACAAAGACTACCTATATTTTTCTATATTTTTCTATAGCCATATTCCTTGCATCTAACTGTCAAGAGAATAAGTTCTCCACTGCAACCCAAAGAAGTTCCAAATGAAGAAGCCATGAGTGCCTCCATAAACCAGATGTTTGTCCAGGTCCATTCAGTATTAGTACACAAAGAGAAGATATATTATGGAATTTTGTATGTATTCCATTTATACTCCATTTTGAACCCAATGAGCTCTGGGGAACCTTGTTGACATTTTCATTATTACAGCAACGCTCTGAACGTAGGGAGGCAGAGGCCAGAGGTCTGGCCCAAGATCTCCCAGTGAATTTCAAATAACAGAATAACAGAGTTGGAAGGGACTTTAGAGGTCTTCTAGTCCAACCCCCTGTTCAAGCAGGAGATCCTATATCATTTCAGGTAAATGGCTATCCAGTCTGTTCTTAAAAACTTCCAGTGATGGAACATCCACAACTTCTGGAGGCAGGCCGTTCCACTGGTTAATTGTCCTCACTGTTAGGAAGTTTCTCCTCTCCTTGATTATTTTCCATCCCTTGCTTCTTGTCCTGCCTTCAGGTGCTTTGGACAATAGGTTGACCCCCTCTTCTCTGTGGCAGCCTCTCAAATGTTGGATGACCGCTATTACGTCACCCCTTAGTCTTCAAAATATGCCATTTGGTGGGGAAAGGGGGTTTCTATCTGCTGATATCAAAAGTGCTGTCAGGTAGATTTGACAGACCAATCAGCTTTCACAAAAGCCAGGAAGGGCGGGATAGAAGGATTTCTAGAAGCTACTGTATGAGTGGAGGATCTTCATGCAACGTTGTTGGATGCATCAAATAAGTGGTGGTCCGAAAAAAAATCTCATGATCATTAAAGTAAGGAGTGGGGAGAAATGAGATGGAAGAAAATGCAGAATTAGTCTAAGCCAGTGTTTCTCAACTTTGGCCGCTTGAAGATGTGAAAACTTCAACTCCCAGAATTCCCCAGCCAGGTCATATAGGACGCTGCAACGGTCATAAATATGAGTCAGTTGCCAAGTGTCTGAATTTTGATCCTGTGACCATGCGGATGCTGCAGCAGTCCTAAGTGTGAAAGTCACATTTTTCAGTGCTGTTCAGTGCGGTCACTAGATGAATGATTGTAAGTTGAAGATTACCTCTACTTGGAAGTCAGGGATTATTTATTTTTATTAAATTTGTATCTCACTGTGTCCAATATAATAATCTTAGTATATTGTAGCTTATAGCATAAAATGTATTGGTTAGAAAACAAAAATAAAAACAGTGCAATTAAATTAAAGGACCTAAGACCAGTATTATTGAAATCACTAAATCTTTTAACAGCTTATTTATTTATTTATTTATTTATTATTTGGTATTCTTATATGCCGCCCAACTCCCGGAGGACGCAGGGCGGCGTACAACAGAGAAAAATACAGAATAACCAATTCATAAATAATATTTAAAAACAATATAAAAGTTAAAAGACTCAATATTTGAAATCAACCTAACAGGCATTCAACAACCATACATACTTGGGGGTGAGCTCGAGTGGATTAAGCTCTACCCCCAGCCTGCAAGAAGAGCCATGTCTTAACGGATTTCCGGAAGGCCAGCAGGGTGGGGATAGTTCGGGTCTCTGGGGGAAGTTGGTTCCAGACCACGGGGCCGGCCACAGAGAAGGCTCTCCCCCTAGGGCCCGCCAGCCGGCAGTGTTTGGCCGACGGGACCTGGAGGAGGCCGACTCTGTGGGCCCTAACCGGTCGAAGGGAAGTGTGAGGCAGCTTGTTGGAAGAGATAGAATTTTGTTGTTTTCCGAATCCTAGGAGAAAAGCAGAGGGAGTCAGCCATATTTCCTTTGGGGGGGGGCAGCACATTCCTTCATTTCCCTCCAGTCAGTTTGAGGTTATGCCCCTGTAACAACATTGCCAAAAAGGCACTAAAAGTTGTCAACCTAATCTTGCGTAGCTTCTTCTCTGGCAATATTACATTACTAACCAGAGCATACAAAACATTTGCCAGACCAATCCTCGAATACAGCTCACCTGTCTGGAACCCGCACTGCATATCGGACATTAATACAATCGAGAGAGTCCAGAAATATTTCACAAGAAGAGTCCTCCACTCCTCTGCTCACAACAGAATTCCTTATTCCACCAGACTTGACGTTTTGGGCTTAGATAACTTAGAGCTACGTCGCCTTCGATCTGATCTAAATATAGTTCATAAAATCATCTGCCACAATGTCCTACCTGTCAATGAATACTTCAGCTTCAACCGCAACAATACAAGAGCACACAATAGATTCAAACTCAATGTAAACCGCTCGAAACTCGACTGCAGAAAATACAACTTCAGCAACAGAGTGATCAATGCCTGGAATGCACTACCTGACTCTGTGGTTTCTTCCCCAAACCCGTAAAGTTTAACCTTAGACTGTCTACAGTAGACCTCTCCCCGTTCCTAAGAGGTCTGTAAGGGGCGTGCATAAGCGCACCATCGTGCCTACCGTCCCTGTCCTTCTGTCCTATTGTCTAATTTTTACCTATACATACTTTGCTTTTGTTTATGTTTATATCATACCTGTTATCTTGTTCATGTGTTGACTAAATAAATAAATAAATACAATATTCTTGATTTTTGGGGAAAGCTAGCAAAATGCTTGTTCTCCTTTTTTAAAAAAATACCTTAATTCTTGTTTCTTACTCTGGTAGCTTCCTTTTGCTTGAAGAGAGCATGAAAGCTGTCATCTCAGGCATTGTTGATTGATTTTTTTTGTGGGGAGAAATTGCAAAATGACGATGAAGAACTGCAATTTTTTTGGCCGTCTACCTTGAGCCCTGAATGTATGCTTGCTGGTTTGCCAAATCATTTGCATATTATTTTCATGACTGAGATCATTCTGTTACTCATTCAACTCTTCAAAGGGTACTCTTTTGCATAAGCTTTAAAATAACTACCAGTATTATGATGAGGATGAGGATAATTATGTTTAATGTTGTTATTGTATTTTTATTAGAAGATATGTCAAGAGGAAAAATGAATAGGTTTATAATGCTTAATTGTTTAACATACTATAATTTTAAGATTAGAGAATTAATATTAATGTGAATGAGGTTGTAAATGCTGAAGACAGTTGCACAGAGATATCTGTACGCGGACGACACACTGTTTAAGGCAGTGGTTCCCAACCTGTGGTACGTGTACCACTAGTGGTACGCGAGGGCCTTCCAGGTGGTACGCGAACACTTTCGGGGTCATGAACGATTTTTAGTTAGTTATTTTTTACTTCACAAAAATGTTTACTGCCTAACACAAGATAATCTGGCAACGATTTGCAACTGTTGCCACACGCCACCCACCTGGTCCCAGCGGCCCGAGAATCCAGTTGCTGGATGCGCGGGGCCAAAAAAGGAACGGTACAATTATGGAAATAAAGTGATATCTGATCGAATTTAGTTTCTCTGGAACCAGGTGGTACGCGGCGACTGTACAGGACCTCCAAGTGGTACTCGATCACAAAACGGTTGGGAACCACTGGTTTAAGGGAAGATGGAATACTTGTATTTTGAAAAATAAAAAATAGAAAAACTTTATTTAAAAAAAAACTACCACCAGAAAATTAAAATGAGGAAAGGGAAGATTAATTTAGTTTCCATTTATCTTCAGTTTCCAGATCTTTTATTATTTAGCCCGTTGTGTTTTCAAATTGGGCAGCTCAGTTTAGCAGTCTTTAAAACAAAGACCCACCAATTTTGAGGGGACTTTTCTCTTTTAAATGAGAACTTGGGATGGTTCACACCATACAGATGCCTACCTAGGTATTTCTAGCCTCTAAGAAGGACTTATTGTATTGCAAAAATTTAAAAATGTTTGTGGTAACCTCACCAGCCTTACTGAAAGTCCATTTTGTCCTGTACAAAATCAGCGTGCATATTTCTGGAAACTTTATTACTGAATATGAGGACATTCAACATTAAGCCCCTATTATCAAATGATAAATTACGTTAAGGCACTCGCTATCTTGATTTGTTTCTTTTTCCTTTATTTCAAATGTAGCTTTTTTGACTCCCATCTCAGATATATAAAGGTATTTTGTCTTAACTAAAAACAGGTTGGGTGGAAAATTGAAGATAAGGCACTAGGAAGTTGTCAAGATTTAAGTTGGTTTTGCTTTTCAAAGAAACGCCTCAGGGGAAAAACTAGTATGACAGAAAAAACGGGATGGAGGAGTTTTCCTAAGGATTGCTTCAGTCCAAAAGCCGCAAACTCACACTTTGTAGAAGTGCGAGTTTGATTGTCCTGGGGTGCATGGGGTAGCTTTTAAGGAGTTGTTGATAAAATGCTTTGCAATAGGCTTGGGAGTGCTGTCAACTCCTTAATTCAGGTGTGCATTTCCCTGTTGTAGCAGATCCTTTGAGTTTTTCCTGTAGCAGTTTTTTCTCCCGATCCTTGATAAAAGATTATCCATAATCAATATGTATCTCTTGTTACTCGTGAGGTAAGAGCATCTAGCTGACCTTCACTGATCTAGAATAGCTGAGAGCTTAGTTCTTGGATGAGAGTCAACAAGGAAATACAAAAGACTTGGCTGGAGAAAAATGTGGAATCTCTTCTTCTCTACCCAGCGTAAACCTGTAGTAGGCTATAGCAGAAATGAAAGAGATCTGTGGCCTTTGCCAGCCCCCAAAAGGATAGTAAAAGAGGCTTTAATTTAGGAGTACAAAAGTCTTATCGCTCTCCACTTTCTGTTTTCAAAACAATATTCCAAGAATTTGTTAGACTCATCCATCAAATGTTATTCCATTACAGGTAGTCCTCGACTTACAACTATAATTGAGCCCAAAATTTCTGTTGCTAAGCAAGACAGTTGTTAAATGAGTTTGCCCCATTTTGATCACGTGACCATGGGGATGCTGCAGTGGTCCTAAGTATTAAAAATGGTCACAAGTCACTTTTCTCAGTGCCATTGTAACTTTGAACAGTCACTAAACGAATGGTTGTAAGTCGAGGACTGCAAGTATAGACAGTCCATTGCCAGTTGAGGTCCGCACCTTAAGAGAGAAATAGAATGACCACAGGTGTGCAAAATAGCAGTGGGCGCGGGAGCAACTTCAGACGTCCTGCAGGCTTCCCCATTGACTGACTTTATAGGAAGCTGCAGGAGCATTGGAAATGATAGTCATGTGACAGCAGGCCGACCACAGTGACACAGCAGTGGCCACAATTTTTAATTTCAGGAATAATGCCTGCAAAACGTCCCCAGCTTTCCATTTCTGTTTGTACCCATGGCCTTTTCCTGTCATTCCATAAACCACAAGTGCTTTTATGCACTGAATCACGGGGGATTCCCAGCAGGCAAATAATCATTTATTTTAAGGAAGGATATTTGCATCACAGCTTTTTAAAATGTTGCTTTAATTGCTGTTTTTTTAGAAGTAGGGTGCAGTGTCTCTTTGTTTTGGCAGTGTCGTGCAAACTAGCAAGCCAGTGTGGAACCGGTAGCTAGAAGGAATGTCAGGGGTTCATGTGGTCACATCACAATCTGAAAAATATTATCTTGTAGTCATACATAAAAGGAGAGCAGGAAAAAAGAGAATAATGTTTTTAAAGCACTAAGAAACAAGACTTGGTTCCTAAAGACATTTTGGAAATATTCTTTCCTGTGGATAATTTTGGTAGACCTTTGAAAAATTGAGTAAGGGTGTAAAAATTATTCACAATTATGCCACAAATTGACTCTTGGTATATATTGCACCGTACATATGGCTAACTGAAAGGAGAAAGAAAATTAGAATGAACAAAAATTCATTCAGCCATTATTAATATGCATGGAGTTCTATAGAAATCCAATATTAAAAAATTACTGGAAAACAAGCCTCTCCAGTCATTTTGAATCAGATTAATCTAATTTCCATTTCATTGGATCTTCAGTCATAACAGTTCCGTCACATTATACTTTTGTCTCCTATATTTTAAAACAAGCAATTGGTTCAGTTGGAAATCTTCATTTGCTTCCAGTGGCGAGGGAGAATTGCTGTGCAGAAAACATTTATCCATCTCATGCTTTCTTAAGTTGGAGGAAGGAACAAGAACTGAAGCAGATATTCAGAGTTCACCATGAGACATTAAAAGTCAAATTTTGATTGTGATTTTTTAAAAAAAATCTTAGAGATTTGACTCTTTTTATTGGCATCTGTCAATCATTTTGCTTTAGGCAGATATCAGCTGTCCAATGCAAAATACACTGCATGCCACTGGTCATAGCATCCAGGCAGGTATACTTGAAAGGTGTTGCATCCTTGCTGAAGTGAAATCATCCTTGTTCCAAAAGTGCTTTTTCAAAAGGCAACTGGACTTTGTTTTTCCTTGAAGACGTTTTGCTTCTCATCCAAGAAGCTTCTTCAGTTCTGTCTGTATGGTGGAAAAGGGAAGGATTTATATTCCTTGCAGCCATCTGGTCGTTAGCAATCTTTCTGAGAGTCATTGAGGCCACTTGGACGTTTATCTGTGCCTTCAGGGTCACTTGAATAGTGCAAATGGGTGTGGAAGTTGTTGGAACTGCTGAAAGGACTGTGTTGTAGACAGGAGATGGTGGTGTTGTATCTGTCCCCCACCCCATTGAGAGAGCTGTTTAATTTTAACATACATGACCTCTTTGACCCCTCTCTCAAATCAGTGGTCTTCTCTGTCCACTATGTGGACTTTGCCGTCTTCAAAAGACTGGCCTTTATCTTTCAATAGACATTAAGCCGTCCTTGCATGATTGACCAGCAAATGAGAAATTATTTGAAGTACCTGGTATAGCATCTCCTGAACTTCCACCATGGAACAAATCCATGTCTAGATATCCAATGTTCTGTGAACATTCAGCAAGTATTAAGCATTCATCAAATGGCTGAGTGTCACACTTTTCAAAAGAAAATTCTAAGAATAAACTGAATATGCAGATTTTCTTAGTCTTTGTTTATGATTCCTTCACTCTCACAATGTTATGTTTCCCTGTTTATTTTCCCCAAGTACTGGTTGCATTAACAGCTGTTTCTACTTTTTACATAATCAAAATTCTGGGATTCAATTTTTAGTATATTACTAAGTTAAAAGTCTGTAGAGATTCTCAGTCATCCAGGTCATGGTTGTACCAAAGGCGCTTTTTCAGGAGGCAACTGGACTTCCTTGTTTTTCCTTCAGCTCTGATAGGATAGTTCAATTCCCCATTGTCCTGTCAGAGCTGAAGAAGCTTCTTGGATGAGAAGCGAAACGTCTTCAAAAGGAAAAACAAGGAAGTCCAGTTGCCTCCTGAAAAAGCACCTTTGGGATTACTAAAGTTAGTTTTTCCAGTAGGGATACGATTCACTTGAGGATGATCTCAAATTCATAATCTCCTCACTTACTGACCATTTTTAGGGTTTGAGCTACATGATGTGCAAATTTTAGCTGCCTGCTGCAATATTGTAGATATGTTTTTTTTTAAATATGCAGCTTGTTGAACTTCAAAATATATGTTTTGTGTACATCTAGAAATGAGCACAGTGTTTCATTCTTACATTAAATTATTATATTGTGCATGACTAACCTATCCTTGAGGTACTCCTATTGATTACATCCGTGGTTCTCAACTGTTAGGACTCTGTCCAAACGGTTGGGTTTGCTAATATATAAACAAGCCACAAATCAATGTTTATGTGAATATAGGTAATATTGCTTTAAATGCATTGTAAGCTTTCTGATTACTATAAAAAGGAGCTAGAGAACAGGCTCACTCTCCCTGATGACTCTCTCTGCTGATTGTCTCTGCTGATTCACTGCTGATTTATTGAGTAATTGACTTCGTGTCTGTGAAAGTACTGTGAAGAGCTGCTGTGTATAGCGTAACTATCTGTGATAGTATAGATTTGTTTGTTAGCTGTAATCTTTGCTAATTAAGACAAAGACAGGCTGGTGAAAAGATTCTTCATATTGACTGACAACATGTATGACTTGGACTTCTTATTTGGACTTTGCTAATTCTTTGAGTAAACTATTTGTATATACTTTAAACGTATCTGTTTATTGACTGAATCATATCAACTCATATCAACTGCAACATCACGTTTTGCTGTTGACGTGCTTAAGAGCACAAATTCCTTAACATCAACCATTTCTTCATCACGGATCTCTTTTAAATACCTTTTGAGGCCACGGACCATGGCCATGGACCCCCAAAACTTAACTCAAGATTTAAATGATAACATTTTTATCAAGTCTTTGTGGACCCCTGTGATGACATCATGTGCTCCCCCCAGGGATCCGTGGACCACAGGTTGAGAACCACTGGATTACATCAAGAAGTTTCCAAACATCCTAGACTTGTGTTTTGGTCAACAGTGAAAGCTACTGCATAACCCTCTTTTTAATTGTTTTTCTACTTCTTACCTATGGAGTATGGTATTGATTTGCCCGGCAGCATGTCTTTTTCTGTAACTGATCTGTTCATAGGTTGACTGGCTTATGAACATGGATTTCCCCTTTCCTCAAGGTAGGTTTGGTAATGAGCTGTCTGAACAGCAAAATGTCTGATGTTTGCATGGGTGAAGTTTCGGAGAAGGTCAGTAACACCCAAATTTAGACTCATTCAGCCACAGCACCGAGAGTGACCTGAAATCAACCCTTGCGTGTCAGTCTGTGCACATCGCAAGGTTCTTGTGAGAATTAAGTGGGATGACTAGTAAGTAGGGAAGACCACAGCTGCACTTTGGCAGAAAAATAAGGCACAGGGATAATAACCGTTCTTGGAAGACGACCAGTTTTGATCTGAAATCATCTGCTAACAATTCAGAATATCGTTTTGCCTCCTTTGCTGACTTCAGTATCTGTTTTCTCTCATTTGTGTGTGTGTTGTGTTCTTTCTCCGCAGTGCCCTTAAAGATAGCAGATTTCCCCCAATGACGAGGGATGAACTGCCACGGCTTTTCTGCTCAGTGTCTCTGCTTACTAATTTTGAAGATGTCTGTGATTATTTGGATTGGGAGGTAAGGAACCTCTAACCTTTGCATATTTCATGGAGTGGCATTTCTCCATTACTGAACAGCTTAGAAATTTGTCTGGAACTTGTTTGCAATTAGGGTCTGTTTTGTACTGCAAGAGTGTGAAAAAGCAAGGAGGTGAGACTCATGTTCTCCTCCATCCGGTGAAAATGATCTCCAAAAGAACCAGACCATTAACGTCCCACCCTGAATTCTACCCCTCTTCAGCCTGGGAATGTGTGTTCACATTTTGATTTTCCTGTTGGCTGCCCTAATTTATTACTTCATTTCTTGAAGTTACTGTCCCAGTGAAAAAGATGAATTTTCAGTGGTGAATTTGGGTCCATCGTGTTAGATTGCCAGAAGGAGGGGATATGAAATAGAACATTTGTATGTATTAAAAAAAAAACTTTAGAAATAAAAAATAAAAGGAACATAAAGATTCTAGCCCAGCGGTTCCCAACCTGGGGGTCGCGACCCCTTTGGGAATTGAACGACCATTTCCCAGGTGTCACCCCGGCATCCTCAGCTCCCCCCCCCCCACTGCCACAAGCCTGGCCATATCGTACCCCGCGACCCACCCCACCGCCGCCATTTGGGTTCTTTTACCCTCTGCGCATGCGCAAAGCATTCTGCGCATGTGCAGAGGGTAAAAGAACCCAAATGGTGGCGTCCGGGCAAAGTCTCCAGATGTGGGCAAGGTCTCCACTCGCTTCGCGTGTTGCCTCTGGGAGCTTTTCGAGCCCTGTCGCAAAAGGCGTGCACGACTTCGGCGGGGCTGGGACAGGCGGCTGCCCGGAGAGAGCCACGCCCTTCAGCCCGAACGCTACAGGTAGACGGGAGAGACTCTGCGAAGAGGATGGCTCTCTCCGGGCAGCCGCCTGTCCCGGGCCTGCTGAAGTCGCGCACGCCTTTCGCGACGGGGTTCAAAAAGCTCCCAGAGGCAACACGTGAAGTGAGCGGAGACCTCGCCCAGATCTGGAGACTTCGCCCGGATGCTGCCATTTGGGTTCTTTTACCCTCTGTGCATGCGCAGAATGCTTTGCGCATGCGCAGAGGGTAAAAGAACCCAAGTGGCAGGGTGGGGCGCGGGGGCGGGGCGTGGCATTAGGAAGGTTGGGGACCGCTGTTCTAGCCCATCCTTCTCACATATATGCTATTTTATGAAATATGGGATAATTCCCCCCCCCATGAGAAATGGTGCAAGCCTGAACACAGGTTTAACATTTCCCTGAAAATAAAGCTTTAAAATAAATTTAGCTCGAATGAAACAAAAAAAAAACCCCATGTATCTTTATTCCTTCCATTTTCAACTCTGAAGCACAGCAACTCCCACACATGCACTTATTATTAAAAACCTTACTTGATGCTTTACAAATTTAAAATATTTGCAGAGCAAGAGGAATTCCCAAAAACTGTCTTTGCCAACAAATAGTTTGCAATGGGCATCTTAGTAATTCCAACAATCACGGGCACTTGACCATCCCAGCGTGCCACTCAAATTCCAACATTCTACCTTGATCTCCATCACATAAAGCTCTAGAGCAGAGCTGTGGAGGCTTGTACATGTGGACATTTAACATTTCCATGTCAATCTGCTTTCAGAACAGACGTGTCTATAGCAATCGGCGTTCATTTTTAAGTCATAAAAGAGAGAGCAGCCTCCGAGAAGGTCAGTTGAGCAAGAGTAGTTAGAATTGTAGAAGACGAAGTGTAGCCTTTCACAAATCATTCTAAATGGCATGAACACAACTAGTGCCCTGAGTCTCCTCCATACCAAGTATCCTCAACCAGGGCCTCTCAAGATTTGCTGGAATTGGCAAAAACGTTTTGTCCCATCCAATATCCTCTAGAAATTTGTGTGGGGCTACAACTCAAATTTTGGCCACCCTTAGCCTGCTTCACACAACATGGTGGGAACAACATCTGTCACAGTTCCCAGATCGCACAACCATGTTGATTAGGTGGTCCAGAGCTCACCATTTTAGCATCTTGAGGAGGTTTGAGAGTGGGAGCATTAGGACATTATAAATATTAGATTTTTATTTGTTTGCTTGCTTGCTTAAGAAAGACAGAGACTGAAGCATTGGACTGTGCCCACAGTGGAAGTAAGATCTCTCTCTCCTTTTTCCTCTTTTTAAACTACCGGAGTAAAATGTATTACAGGATTTTTTTTTTTCAGAGCTGGCAAATAATCCCCCTCGTAGCATTTTGCATGCAACTCTGAATTGGCTGCTCAGACTGAATAACTCCTCACTTGTGCATTTGCTTGGTTTCTGAATCAAAATACATCTAAAGCAGTGTTTCCCCACCTTGGCAGTTTGAAGATGTGTGGACTTCAACTCCCAGAATTCCACAGCCAGCGTTGCTGGCTGTGGAATTCTGGGAGTTGAAGTCCACACATCTTCAAACTGCCAAGGTTGAGAAACACTGATCTAAAGCTTTAGAGATTTATTTTAAATCCCAGTCTGGTTACAGAAAACACTAAGGAACTCCTCTTGGTGTTAACTACGTCCACTAATATTTGATAGTGATTGCATTGTGAATGATACAAGGCAACGTGCCGTTAAGAGTGTTGCCTTTGCAAAAACGCATGCCTGAGGTTTCCAAATACTCACAATGTGGCTTCAGATCCGTCCACTATAGCTATTCTCTCCTGGGATGTAGGGCTTAAATAAGTACGAGAGTATAAATTTAAGTCCAGCTCTTTGTGTGCAAAATCTGGGACTTCTCCATTCCATTGCCAACTGTCTATATGATGTACAACTCGGCAGCTGAAGACCTCCTGCACACAGCAAAGACCCATAGGTATTTATAGATGGCTGTGTAACAGACCCAGAAAGGAGTCGCAGCCTTTTTATATCTAAGGATAGTTGGCTAAACCGGTTTTGGTTTTGTTTTGTTTAGAGCACTTGCTTTTTGGGGAACATGTTTCTCTGGATTAGATCCTTGATAGTTTCAATAAAGAGAGAGGAGGAGAGGATCGAATTGAATGTCCTATTGGGAACCTTGGGGTAAAACTACACGTTACTTCCAAATGCAAAAGAATAGAGGACTCTCCTTTAGCATCCACAGAAAATGTGATCTCTGAACTTCCCCCTTTCTGCCCTACAAGCTTATTTCCCATTTTGAAACCTAGATATTGGGGGGGGGGGGACAAAACAAAAGAATACTTTCTAGGGAGAAAGGGGTACTAATGGGCGGTGAGTGGTACTTGGACATTGAGGTTGGGAACACGACAACAACTTCATTTGGTGCAGTTTTGTTGGATTTTTAAAAAATGGAAAACCAGATCTTGCAGATTCACCATTGGTAGAATAATCATGTCATTTTTCCTCACATTTTGTTGATTAGAAATAAAAGCTAGGTAACAACAGAAGAGAAGCTACTCGTCCTCATCCAGCAGTTCCAATTAAGATACCACCTTTGCTTAATTTTGCATTCCTTCACACTGCAACGGTGGCAAGAAAATAATGCAGAATTTAGAAGACCTTTTTTTTTTTTTTGAGGTCCTTGATGCTCTCTGAGCTTGATTATTTGGTGCCGATGATATTACATAGTGTTGAAATGAGAATGATATCTCATAGAGGCGATGTAGGATCTTTTCTTGGAATTCAGACAGTTAGAAATAAAACCGAGATTAAAAGTCTAATAGAAAATATTTATTTCAGTACAAAAACAATAAATCCTGAATAAACTACATTTTGCTGAGTAACACGACCGTTCAGGTCAAGAGCCAAGTCAGAAGAAAAAAATAATGGTGGTTTAGGAATGTACACATGCGCACTCATCATATCACGTGTTCTGCTTATATTGCAATGTACCATAATATTAGGATAGGGGTGCATCACCCTGCATAGATATACAACTGACAATATTCACACCGTGACACATAGTTGGGCAAGGAAAAACCTGCAAGAAAACCACCAAGCTCAGAGAGCACCAAGGACCCCACAATTCAATCCTGAGCTCCAAATATATCCTCTTCTACTGGGACCATTTTTTTTTAGTAGTCAAATCTGGGAAGCTGAGAGAAGAACCAAGATGAGTCGTCTTCTTCTCACTGTCCCAGGGGGATACATCCTTTTCAAAGACTTGGGTTTTCTGAATGGGAATTTGGGGTTTCAGTTTGACCTGGAAGGGTATTTTTTTTAAAAAAATATTCCCCGTTACCTTTATTTCATGGCTCCATAGATAAGGAGACAGGAGAGTAGGATTTCGTTGAAATGTTGGATCCTTAAAAGAATAATGCGTCACTGTATTTGGTCCTTACAGTGAGACCGCTTATATCATCCGTGTTTCTTTTAAGGGGGACTGCCAATGTGAATGGCAAAAAGTCATTTCAAGATGCCTAGAATATGACCTAAAAGAGAGAATGTGGTTCTTCCACCTGGTATAACTGCTCATTTCCAGATCATCCTGAAAGGCCATCCACCCGGTTAGGAGACCTTACTTCTGTAGGTATGCTATTGATGATCTTGTGGGAGCTAATCCAGCAATTTGCTAACGAATGCCAAACATTTTCCAAATTCCAAATGTTCTCCAGAGGCCACTGTGCTCCTACGGGGAGGAGGGGGATATCAGCGGTCTTCTACTGGAGGGTCTCTCAGCTGGCTCCATATGGTTTTTTCTCCCAAGACAAGGAATTTCGAAGAGAGGGACGAGTGAATTGGCTGCCATTAGCTTCCACATGGTTTTTCAAATTGCTGCCATTTTTCACTTTATTGTTTAAGTATACTTTGCACGTTTCTCTAGCCACTTGCCCCCGAGGGTCACCTGGGATCGTAGAGTGCAAATATAAAGGCCTTCCATTTTGTCCATTCATCCTTCCATAGCATGGCTATGTGTGACTTGCTCTGCTCATCAGCTCACGCTACCTGTGGCTTTTTTGTAAGGACGGGGGCACAAGGTTCACACCTCCAACAAAAATTCCCCTCCCCAAGACTTGTCCCACAAACTTTGTCAGGGTGTAAATATTGGAGGCTCATGGCAGATGGCAGGGGTGAAAGTTGCAGTGCTCCATAGAAGGCATAATTTTGACCTAGACTCTGTATCTAAGCACTGTTCGGTGGCCATTGCATTGCACACATTTTCCATGTAGAGGAAGACCCTGAGTTGAGTTACCAGAGTGACTTACATCTCCAAACACACCTGGAATCTTGGAAACCCACCCACAGTCTGATCACCCACGGTTGATATTTAGACAAAATCAACCTACTACAGTATTTGCTTTCATTCTGTAGGTCATTTTTTCAGCTATTGCAACTATATATTTTTGAATCAGATGCTATTTTTCTTCAGATGACTTTGTCTCAGAGAACTGGACTGTTTTCTGTAGAGCCAAATGCTGACCTACATTTCCATAGGGAATGGCATCCATTATGGACCCTCTCTAACCTCCTTCCTTTTCTTGAGGGTACAAAATGTCAATTTTTCTCCTCTGTCATCTTCCTGGATTAAAAAGTAGCCCTTTTTGTCACAGGCTCTGAAAGCTCTCTTCTCAAGCATATGAAATGTATGTGTGCATGTATGAAAGACCAAAGAGAATTACTCTTTTCTTCCTTGCATTAATAACTTGACATGTTTGGCTTAGCTGGATAGCTACATACATGGATCCAACAACTCTTTTGCTCTGACTGATGAAGTTGCTAGGATGAGCAACAAAACATCTCAAGATTAACAACGGTTGGTCCAGTTGCCATGATTCAACCTTTAAACACCTTGGCCTGGATGGTTGAGGTTTCATTGAGATACATGGATTAGGTTGTTGCTTGAACGCTTGGATGTATGGGATGACCAGGGGTGGGTTCCACTTACCTTCGCCACTGGTTCGCATCGCGACGTTTTGCGCGCGTGCACTCGCTCCGTGCGCGCACGCGCGTGCATCCCCTTGTGCAATTCTGCTTCTGCGCATGCTCAGTAGCTAGAATCCGACCGAAACACACCTGAGGAGCTGATCAGCTGTGCTTCGGGCGGGCGGACCCTTTTTCAAGCAGCAAGAGAGGAAAAAACTTCCAAACAGTAAAAAATTCCCAAAAAAAGATGGCGGCGCCCACGGACCGGCACCGACCGAACCTGATCCACGACCCCATCGTTACATCGCCAGTGGGTCGCTACCGGTTTGGGCGATCCAATCCAAACCGGGAGGAACCCGCCCCTGGGGATGACAATCCAAACTAGCGGAATGGAGACTTCTATTCAATCTAAGTGTGAATTTTAGGAATCTCTCCCCCCCCCGACCTAAAATATCAGACAGGTAGTCCTCGACTTACGACCATTCATTCATTTACCATTTGAAGTTACAAGGGGACTGAAAAAAGTGACTTAACAACTGGTCCTCACACTTAGAATTGTTGCAGTGTCCCCAACAGCCACATGATCAAAATTTGGGCACTGGGCGGCCAGAATTTATTTACAGCGTTCCAAGGTCACATGATCATCATTTGCAGCTGGCTTCCAACAAGCAAAGTCAAAAGAGGGAAGGCAGATTCACTTAATGACCAAGGCAAAAAAGGTCATAAAATTGGGTGTGACTCACTTAATGACTGCCTCACTCAGGGATGGAAGTTCCAGTTCCAATTGTGGTCGTAGGCCGAGAACTACCCAGATTGTAAATAATTTGGTTCTGAAAATAAGAGGCGGGTGGGCGTTGTGAGTAAACGCACCCGGCTAAAAACCAGGAAACTGGGAGATCAAGTCCTGTCTCAACTATGAAATCAACCGTGTGACCTTGGCTCACAGTTTTCATTCTCAGTTCAAGGAAGAAGACAGTGGTGGCAAACCACTTCTGAAAATGTGGCCAGGCAGTTGCCAGGAGTCAAGATTATCTGTAGGATCCTTGGTGCTCTCTGAGCTTGGTGGGTTGTTTTTTTTTAACACAGGGGTCTCCAACCTTGGCAACTTTAAGACTTGTGGACTTCAACTTCCAGAGTTCTGGGAGTTGAAGTCCACAAGTCTTAAAGTTGCCAAGGTTGGAGACCCCTGTTTTAACAGACATTTCATTACCCAACTAGGTAACATCCTCAATGATGATGATGATGATGATGCCTTGAAGACATTATCTAGTTGGGTGACGAAACGTCTGCAAGGAAATCACCAAGTTTAGAGAGCACCAAGGACCCCACAGTTCAGCTCTGAGCTACAAATAGAGGTTAAAACATGAAGAATAGTTGCAGGAATTGGGTATGTCTAGTCTAGTGAAAACTAGGGGTGACATGACAACAGTCTTCCAGTATCTGAGGGGCTGCCACAAACTATTTTCCAAAGCAGCAGTAGGCAAGACAAGAACCAATGGATTGAAACTAATCAAGGAGAGATGCAACCTGGAACTAAGGAAAATTTTGCTAATGGTGAGAACAATCAACCAGTGGAATGCCTTGCTTTCAGAAGTTGTGGGTGCCCCATCATTGGAGGCTTCCAAGAAGAGACTGGACACATCGTGTCTGAAATAGTAGAGATTCTCCTGCTTGAGCAGGGGGTTGGACTAGATGACCTCCCAGGTCTCTTCCAACTCTGTTATTCTATGTTCTGTGTTCTAAATACTCTCTTCTGTTGGTATCTAGATTGACTGGAAGGCACACACACCCAAAGATAAAAAATTGAGAAAAGGATTGTCTTGAATGCACACTGCTCGCCTTCCCGGATGAGTTCCCTGATGTTTTCCATTTAAGAACCACAAACATATTCTCTCATCACAAACAGCATGGATAATTGGCTGGAGAGCTCGGAGGTGTTGACGAGTTAGCGTATAGAAAATTGCATTTTATTGGGAAGCTTAAAGAATCATTGGAATTTATCAGTGGTGTCAGACCTTTTAAGCACATATGACTAAAGCAAATCATACTTGGCAGCTGCGGACAAACACTTATTTGAACACGATTTATGTGGGGTCCATATTGAATTTATTTTTTTTAACCCACAATTCTTAACTGAAGCCTGTAGATATGTAGAGCAAATTACATGATGAAAAACCACAGCTTATCTCAAGGGAGACACAGCGTGAGATGGTTCCTAAGAAAAAAGGGAAAAAGAGATGATTCCCATTTTAATCTCATATTTCCTTCAAATCACATAAAGCAATCAGAATGGCCCAGACAAATATACCATATTTTTTGGAGTATAAGATGCACCGGAGTATAAGACGCACCTTAGTTTTGGGGGAGGAAAATAGGGGGGAAAAATCTGCCTACCAGGTATTCATCTGGCTAGCATCCTTAGTCTGGTCAGCTTCAGCACATTATTTTATCCCCTGGTTAGGACTTAAAAAAACCTTCGGAGAGAGTAACAATGAAAGAGCCTGCAAGCCGGTAAGAGCTGGGAAGATAGTTAGCACCTGGTTAGGGCTAGAAAAAAATTTATTCGGAGCAAGTAGAGCAATGAAAAAAACCCTGCAAAGACTTAGGGCTGGAAAAACATTCTTCGGAGACAGTAACAATGAAAGAGTCTGCAAGGTAAGAGCTGGGAAGATCTGTTAGCACCTAGTTAGGGCTGGGAAAAAAGCTCCGAAAAAGCTACATTCAGAGTATAAGACGCATCCAAATTTTCAGCCACTTTTAGGGAGGAAAAAGGTGCGTCTTATATTCTTGAACTTTTATGCAATTTTCCTGCCTCACAAAGCCACAGTGGCAGAACCGCTGCACAGATTGCTGGACGCCAGGGCACCGTGGAAATGGGGCCCCCGTGAGGCACACTCATTTGCTGCTGTGAAAGGACTTTTGACAGCAAACACGGTGCTGGCTCAATACAGCACCCAACTGCCACTAGTGCTAGCCTGCGACGCGTCACCCTACGGCGTGGGCGCTGTCCTTAGCCACCGCTTGCCGAACGGAGAGGAAGCCCCGATTGCATTTTTTTCCAGAACCTTAGCTGGGCCAGAAAGGAACTACGGCCAAATCGACAAGGAAGCCCTGGCTCTCATCGCGGGGGTTCGCAAGTTCCATCACTATTTGTATGGGTTAGGGTTAGGGTTAAGGTTTATTTCCAGTTCCTATCACCTAGCTGTTTGAAGCATGAAAATTCGAGTAGATCAATAGGTTCCACTTTGGTAACAACGTTCTGTGATGTCATGCTGGCCCAATGACTCTGAAAATGTCTTTGGACAACACTGGCTCCCTCGGCTAAGAAACTGCTCCGCCCCTAGATTTGGACACAATTGAACAGGGGAAACATTTACCTTTCTTTTGCCTGCTCTAAATTGGTTGGGGTTTTTTTTGTATCCCACTGTTATTATTTCTACAAATATTATACACTGCATTTCTGTCAAGAGAGGGCAAGAGTAAGGGAAGGAGAGGACAGGGTTATCAAAAGCTGTAAAATAGAAAAGAACAAGGGCAAAAATATAAATCATGATATCGGGGACAACAGATGGTTCAGAGCTGAGAAAATACCTTTAAAGTTGACCATTCACAAGTTCTGGAGGCAAGCTGTTCTACTGAGTAATTGTTCTAACTGTCAGGAAATTTCTCCTTAGTTCTAAGTTGCTTCTCTCCTTGATTAGTTTCCACCCATTGCTTCTTGTTCTACCCTCAGGTGCCTTGAAGAATAGTTTGACTCCCTCTTCTTTGTGGCAACCCCTGAGAAATTGGAACACTGCTATCATGTCTTCCCTGATCCTTCTTTTCATTAAACTAGACATACCCAGTTCCTGCAACCGTTCTTCATATGTTTTAGCCTCCAGTCCCCTAATCATCTTCGTTGCTCTTCTCTGCACTCTTTCTAGAGTCTCAACATCCTTTTTGCATCGTGGCGACCAAAACTGAATGCAGTATTCCAAGTGTGGCCTTACCAAAAATGGGAAACCGGCTGCATATATACAGTAATACAGCTTGCGCATTCTAAAAAATAATATTTATTGAATTTTCCTTTAAAGACATAACAATTAAATACACACAACAACAAAAATAAACACAACAGGAAAAAATCAAATACAAAAGCTGTAGAAAACACTACAGTATTTTGCATTCTAAATAGTTTTTCGCCCACGATGAGCCTGCTGTATGGGTACATCAGTAAGAACGTGATCTGGCTTAAACATGCATTTATTTAATTAATTTAAATCTCATGGCAGCATTTTTCTTAAGGCATGTTGCTCCTGTGATGCATGCATATAATTGGCTGAAGTTGGCATGAGTTGAACCTTTTTGGGATGGGAAGTAATGCTGAACAGATCCACAGCCTTGGGGTTCTTGGTTGGGTTGTTTTGATTTTCTTTTCTTTTTTCCTTCATGCCTCGTATTTATCAGTTGCCAAATCCCTTCAGCAACGACACTGGGAATCTAGTTGCAGAGTGCTAGAAATCGTGTTGGGGAATAGTTGGTTTGAATGGTCTGGGAAGCATTTGTAAAGGGGCCGTAGTTCAGGGGCGGGTTCCTAAATTTGTAAAGGGGCTGTAGTTCAGGGGCGGGTTCCTAAACTCTGTGGGCGTGGCTTATTTTGTGGGTGTGGCTTGCCAGCCATGTGACTGGGTGGGCGTGGCTTCTCGGACTGCTGAAGGGAGGGGAACTGAGATAGGTCCTGCCGCCCAGTCCCCCTCCCCTCAGCAGCTCGAGAAGCCTCGAACGTGCAAAAATGCCTAGGATCATCACCGCGCGTTCATGGCTTCTCGGACTGCTGAAGGGAGGGGAATGGAGATAGGTCCTGCCGCCCGTTCCTTCAGCCTCTCATGCGCTCCCTCAGCCATCCTCCCCTGCTTGAACTCACTGTGGGGTAGGAAGGCAGCGCATGCGCAGTGCCAGAAGCTCGGCTTCTGGGCATGCGCAGAAGAAATTTTTTTTAAAAATGTAAAAAAATTTTTTAAAAAAAATGGCGGCGCCCAGGCACCGGCAACCGACCGCACCAGTACTGTGACGTCACCAGCGGGCCGCTACCAGTGCTATAGAGTGGACCGCACTGGTAGGAACCCACCACTGCCGTAGTTGCCCATCCCTGTTATATGAAGCTTCTCAAGGAGAGATCCAACCTAGAATTAAGGAGAGATGTCTGAAGCAGTGGGACGGCTTGCCTCCAGAAGTTGCAGGTGCTCCATCACTGGAGGTTTTTAAGAAGAGATTGGATGCCATTTGTCCAGAATGGTATAGAGCCGTGATGGCGAACCTATGGCACGTGTGCCACAGATGGTACGCGGAGTCCTAGCTGAGGGCATGCGAGGCATTGCCCTATGTCAGCTCCAGTGCGCATGCGCGCGCTGGCCAGCTGATTTTCGGCCTTGGGGAAGGCCGTTTTCACCCTCCCCAGGCTTCAGGAGGCTTCCCTGAAGCCTCCGGAAGGCAAAAAATGGCCCAATGGGCAAACCGGAAGTCCGTTTTTCCAAACTTCCGGTTTGCCCGTTGGGCTGTTTTTCACACTCCGGAGGCTTCAGGGAAGCCTGAGGGTGAAAAACGGCCCAATGGGAGGGCGCATGCGTGGGGATGCGCGCATGCGCAGTATGGTATGCGTGGGGGAGTGGTTGTGGGCTTGCACGCACGTTAGCGTGCGCTCACACTCCCATTTTTGGCAAGCAAGAAGAAAAAGGTTCACCATCACTGGTATAGGGTTTCCTGCTTGAGCAGAAGGTTGGAAGGAAGTCCTCCAAGATCCCTTCCAAATCTGTTATTCTGTAATTCTCTATCATGTCTGCAGCTAATTCAAGCAGCTGCCTCTGTTTCCAAGGTTGTCTGGCTACAGTGAAAATCTCCCTGCAGTCGTTGTGCCTTTCTGGGAATGGACATGGCTGCTTTAATGGGTTGCCTATATTGCATTCCTTTCTATTCTGAAGCACCACTTTCCAACTGATTGCAAAGATCTGCACAGATCTTTCCTCTCCATTATTTTGGCAGAGGCTATCTCCATGGCTAATACTGCAGTCCTATCTCTGCTACCACCATTGGTCATCATGATTGATGCCTGGATTACTTGAAATGTATCCTTAAATTCTTAACACGTGGCTTTTTACCAAATATCCAATCCTTCCCAGTTTTCTAAGTTTATTATCAAAGTTCTCAATGCTTTCTTCTTCTTTTGCAATCTCTTCCTCTTATATTCTATTTTACTCATACTTCTGACCTTCACTTACCCCACTGTATCTTCCTTATCTGTCCAAAGGTTGACTGAAACTCAGGTGAGTCCAGTCTTTATTGCTTTTGGCTGGAATTGCCTCACAAAACATGTCTGCCTTGTCACCTCTTCCAAATTTATCTTCCATCTCTTCTGGGATGTATTTTGCCCAATAGTTATGGGGAAAAGTATGAAATTTTAATGATGCTCCATTCTTTTTTTGTTGGCTTGTTCTGACTACTTTTCCTCCATTTCCTCTGATGCCACGTTTGCGATGTTCCCTACACTGCAACCCACTTGGAACCACAAGGAAAAAAGAGAAGCGTAGTTGATATGAAGGTTGTTGACGGTTAATGAATCTCAACATTTGTCAGCATGTTTGGAAAACGAGATTGGAAAATGAAAATTGCAGTTTTCTGTAGAGAGAGATAAGTTTTGTGGTCAGAACAACTCTTCTTCTTTATAGACATAGACAAGGAGAATGGAGAAAATTTGCAGAAAAAAGAGGACCAAATAAAGGGTATAGACATCCCTTTCCATGAAAATCAGAATATTTCACTGTTCTCTCTCCATTCTTCCTAAACCTCATTCCTTCTAGATATGCCAGACCTCTTTGGCTAGGTTATAGCTGTTTGTCGCAGTCAGTCAGGCAAATATTTGTTACAGTCAAAAGACCAGTATAATTAAAAATACTAAGAGTATCTAATTAAAAATTCTAGAATAAAATAATAACAAATAACAAGTAAAATCTATGTTAAAAATTGTAATTTGGCAAACCTATCTATCAGTTGCACGTAAACAAGAAAACGGCCTAAGCTACAATATAATATAATATTACTTCTTAAACTGTGAAGGCCTGTAGCCATTAAATACTAAAATGCAATAAGGTGATAATACCAAACGATTTAGTGCATTGTTGTGTAAAATAGTTATAATAGATCATTCATCAGGTTCTGATGAATCTTTAGTTCTGCTGTGCAGAATCTAGCTACCTGCACTGTGACTACGATCCGTTCGTCTTTAAGCAGTCACTGAAGATAAACGATGTCCAAACGGCCAGGATAGCTACCCTGTTTCCCCTAAAATAAGACATCTCCTGATAATAAGCCCAATCAGGCTTTTGAGTGCATGGCAATAAGGCCAAGCACTTATTTCAGGATTCAAAAAATATAAGACAGGGTCTTATTTTCGGGGAAACACGGTATTAATTGTCTGGAAAATAAATTTTGTTTGAATGCCTCTGTAAAAAAAGCAGTGAAGGAGGACATGTCCAGAGGTTTCGACCTCTCCAGAATCATAGGAACAGAGCCTTTCAACCAGTGGTATATCCCTTTAGATTTACTGTCCAGAATGACAAACAGAAGCATATTAGGAGCCGAGATAGTGCAGTGGTTAAAAGCAGCACTGCGACCTTCAGCTGATTGCTAGTTCAGCAGTTCAGCTGTTCAAATCTCACCAGGCTCAAGGTTGACTCAGCCTTCCATCCTTCTGAGGTGGGTAAAATGAGGACCCAGATAGTTGGGGGCAATATGCTGAACTCTGTAAACCGCTTAGAGAGGGCTGTAAAGCACTATGAAGCGGTATATAAGTCTAAGTGCTATTGCTATTGCTATTTATTTATTAGTGACATTTAGATACTGCCTCACAGTGCAAGCACTCTCTAAGCGGTTTACACTAGTAAGCAATGTATATTTATATTGCCCCCAACAATCTGGGTCCTCATTTTACCCACCTCGGAAGGATGGAAGGCTGAGTCAACCTTGAGCCGGTGAGATTTGAACCGCTGACCTACGGATCACAGTCAGCTGAAGTGGCCTACAGTACCCCACTCTAACCGATGCGCCACCTCGGCTCTTACTATGGCATCATGCAAGTGAAAAGGCTTTCACTATCTTTAGCTGGCTAAGATAACTGGCAGATAGTTTTATGTCTGGCATTTCTGGCGGAAACAAAGTAAATGAAAGCTACCTACACTAACCAAGAAACAGGATCCAGGATGGAGTTCTGCAAATGGAAGTCTCTTGATTTTTCACTGGTGGAGATTACCAAAATAAGGGAATCGGGACTTTTCTCGAAAGGCATTGGCTAACATTTTCAATACCAGTAAATGATTGCCCTTCCATAGGAAAAACTGGGGCACCAACAAGAGGACATTATTGTGTTTTGAAGATTCAGAAGATTTTGTCCCCTTTGATAGAAATCCTACAGGAGTATGGCCATCTGCATTATTTTATTTATTTATTTGTGAGATTTATATACCGCCTCACAGTGCAAGCACTCTCTAAGCGGTTTACACCAGTAAGCAATGTATATTTATATTGCCCCCAACAATCTGGGTCCTCATTTTACCTACCTCGGAAGGATGGAAGGCTGAGTCAACCTTGATCTGGTGAGATTTGAACCGCTGACCTGTGGATCAGAGTCAGCGAAAGTGGCTTGCAGTACTGCCTCTAACCGCTGAGCCACCTCGGCTCTTCATTGTACCAAAGGTACTTTTTCAAGTGGCAACTGGACTTTCTTTGGTTTTCCTTGGAGATGTTTCGCTTCTCATCCAAGAAGCTTCTTCGGTTCTGAGAACTGAACTGAACCAGAATTGAGGAAGCTTCTTGGATAAGAAACAAAACAAAGAAAGTCTAGTTGTCTCTTGAAAAGGCACCTATGTGACAACCATGACCTGGATAACTGAGGACCTCCATAGACCTCTCCATTGTAGTTTATAACTCCTCCCTTCCACCCATCTTGAAAGTAGGCATGGCATTCTCCGTGTTTGGAAAAAAAAAATCTTTCAGCTTTCATCAAAAGAATCAAAAGCCGTGCTGAGGGTCTCAACTACAAAGGACCTGATGTTGCTTTTGCCTTGAATGAAGAGTTCTTGAAAATGCCAGCTCTTGAGTGCGTTCTGGGTTTTTTTTAAGCGTTTTCCATTTTTTGAGGGTTAGGATCAGTGAGATCTGAGCAGCAAAAAGGCGTAGATTTCCTACAGAATAAGGTTGAGTTTTCTGTAGCCTTTATAGCAGTGTTTCCCAACCTTGGCAACTTGAAGATGTCTGGACTTCAACTCCCAGAATTCCCCAGCCAGCGAATGCTGGCTGGGGAATTCTGGGAGTTGAAGTCCAGACATCTTCAAGTTGTCAAGGTTGGGAAACACTGCTTTATAGCAAGATGACCCTAGTCCCTCCTTTGTGAGATAGAGCATTAGTTACACAGTCTTTTTTGTATTCTAATTGGAAAAAGTGACAAGCCACATTATATTACAATGGGAAAAGAATGAAGTGCATGCAGACAGGAATAATTTTATAGTCATTAGTCTCTCCCGTTTCTCTTGCGTGCTTTCCAGTGGTGAAATCCTCCCGGTTCGCCCTGGCCCGTCCTTCGGCGTATAGCCGATGGAACTGGCGGCGGTTGCGGCGCGGAGCTTCTCCCACCCGCTTTCCCGTCCCGGCTGAACGCCGCCATTTGGGTTATTTTTCCCTCTGTGCATGCGCGCGCATGCACAGAGGGAAAAATAACCCAAATGATTGTGGTCAGCCGGGACGGGAAAGCGGTGATTGTGTTCAGCCGGGAGGGGAAAGCGGGCAGGAGAAGCTCCGCGCCGCAACCGCCGCCAGTTCCATCGGCTATACGCCGAAGGACTGGCCCGTGCGAACCGGGAGGATTTCACCCCTGGTGCTTTCTCTCTCTCTCCTGCCCAGACAGGCAAACATCCACAGGATTTCTTTCCATTATTCTTAGAACCCTTAATCTTGTTAATTTGCATGTATTTGCATATCTTTTTTTAAAAATCCATCTGTTTAATACATCTTCCATAAAAATAGCAATCAAAATAACAAGGTAATTAATAAAAACAAGGCAAGATTTAGTGGGAGCTAAATATTTGATATCTAAATCAATTCCGTTTCCCACCAAGCAAGTTCTTTTCGTCCATCAGAAAACGAGGAGCCACATCCCTAAGAAATAATAGTTGCTAAAACAAAAACTGCAAATCCAAATGGTCGGTTGGATTTAAACTCAGTCCCGCTTCGTGCAGATGTTTTGCTTTACTGTTTATTGTCAAGGGAACAGACAGATTCAGTTAATGCAGCCCCTTAGGGCTGCATTATCCAAACTCTTGTTCTTGGGGAATAGAATCAGTTCAAAGAAGTTAATAGGAAGATGTAGCTGCTGTTCCTAATCCCAGCCTGTTCCCTCTAAGGTGCTCGGAAGTTTCTAACTTCCGGACGGCATTTTCTAATGGGAGAGGCTGCGCGCCTGCGGGGCCGCGCAGATGAAATGAGAACGCCGCGCACCGTTTTTTTCTATTACAGGGAACATTGGTCCTATGCAGGGTTTTCCAAACACTTCCTAAAACAGTCAACAGTTTACAGGTAGTCCCCAAATTGCAACCATTCATTTAGTAACCAAAGTTACAGTGGCATTGAAAAAGGTGACTTATGACCATTTTTCACACTTATGACCGTTGCAGTATCCTGACAGTCCTGTGATCAAAATTGGCCGCTTGGCAACTGGTTCATATTTATGACGGTTTGCAGCATCCCAGGGTCATGTGATCCCCTTTTGCGACCTTCTGCCAAGCCAAGACTCACTTAACGGCCATTTTACTCACTTAACAACTGCAGGGATTCATTCAACAGCTGCGGCAAGAAAGGTGGTAAAGTGGGGCAAAATTCACTTAGCAGCAGAAATTCTAGGCTCAGTTGTGATCGTAAGTCAAGAACCACTTATACTTCTATCCTTTTTTCAGTCTTCGCATTGGAATAGCTTCTTTCACAAAAGAAAAAAAAAGCATGTTTCCAATAGATGCAAATTAAATCAGTTTTAGATCCAGAATATTTCCCCTACTTTGTCCCCCCAGTAAATAAGTCAGGATAAAACTTAGTAATAAAACCTTTTTACATTCATACCAAGAAGCTAAGCACACAAACACCCAGTTAATAAGAAGTGCACAGTCCAGATTCTATTAAGTACAGCATTGAGAATTTGGGGAAATGTTCTTGACTTCTCTTTGCAATAGAATTCACTGATTTGATTTTGCAGCAGCTGCCTTCCCTACCTGAGTATCCAGGCTGGATACTCTTCCCTTTGCTTTCTTGATAGCAATAGCAATAGCACTTAGACTTATATACCGCTTCATAGTGCTTTACAGCCCCCTCTAAGCGGTTTACAGAGTTCAGCATATTGCCCCCAACAATCTGGGTCCTCATTTTACTGACCTCGGAAGGATGGAAGGCTGAGTCAACCTTGAGCCGGTGAGATTTGAACAGCTGAACTGCTGAACTAGCAGTAGCCTGCAGTGCTGCATTTAACCACTGCACCATCTCGGCTTGACCATATCCTGGAAGATAATACTGAGGCCTTCACAGTGAACTTCGTGCCACAGTTCAATTTCAGTGAGAATCAGGCATGTAGGAGCAAAGCTGCCCTGTTTTTGCCCCGTCAAGCTACAGCACGATTTTGCCTTCACATCCTCCAAGCGCCAGAACGGTTAGGACAAACTCTTTTTTCTTCCCCAAATCTTGCAGCCAGGATCTAAGATTTAATTTTTCCCAGGGAAACCATAGCATTGATGTCATGATGCTACTGGAAAATGCAGGGACAAATATTTGATCTATTTGGGGACAGATCTAAGAAATAAAAGAGATGCCACAAAACATTCATTTATAAGATGCCACGAAAGATTTAAGACACTCATGTTGCTGGATTCTTCTAGGACAGTGATGGCGAACCTTTTTTTCCTCGGGTGTCGAAAGCTCGTGCGCGCACGCTATCGCGCATGTGTGAGTGCCCACACCCATAATTCAATCCCTGGGGAGGGCGAAAACGGGCTCCCCTGCCCCCCCCCGGAGGCCCTCTGGAGGCCGGAAATTGCCCGTTTCCCAACTGCTGGTGGGCCTGGTAGGCCCGTTTTTCGCCCTCCCGAGGCTCCAGAGGCTTCCCTGGAGCCTGGGGAGGGCAAAAATGGCCTCCCCCGCCCCCCAGAGGCTCTCTGGAAGCCGAAAACACCCTCCCAGAGCCTCCGTGCGAGCCGAAAATCAGCTGGCCAGCGTGCACATGCACGCTGGAGTTGAGCTAGGGCAACGGCTCGCGTGCCGGCAGATATGTCTCCGCGTGCCACCTGTGGCACGCGTGCCATAGGTTCGCCATCACTGTTCTAGGAAGTAGGTTGAATTTTTAACGCATGAAAGGCATACCCGGACCTATTCCTTGACCCATGCCCTCCCCTTGCCTGCCCCTCAGAAAAGAAGGGAGAGGTGGCCAGAAGATAGAGGCAGTTTTGGGAACTAATGTCTGGAATACTTTTGTCTAATGAAAAAAACATGCAGGTGGCAATTTGTTCTTGTTATAGACAGCAATTGGATGAATGTCGGCTTTTATTTTACAGGGAGTCCTCAACGTACGACCACAATTGAGCCCAAAATTTCTGTTGCTAAGTGAGACATTTCTTAAGGGAGTTTTGCTCATTTTACATCCTTTCTTGCCACAGTTAAGTGAATCACTGCCATTATTAAGTTGTTAAACTGGTTGTTAAGTGAATCTTCAATGCCGTTGTAACTTAGAACGGTCACTAAATGAACTGCTGTAAGTCAAGGACTACATGTACTACTTTGTGATAGCCAGCCATTCATCCAGGATTCCCTTTGTATTGAAGCTCTTGTTTGGCCTCTTCAAACCAGATGTAGTACAGTAGTAATAGACTATAGAGGGTATGCCCAATCTACTTGTGAACAGCATAGAATTTAGAAGGCTGTGATAGTTGGCAAGCTCATGGGTTGCCAACTATTGCAGGGATGGGCATTTATTTATTTATTTATTTATTTATTTATTTATTTATTTATTTATTTATTTATTTATTTATTTATTTATTTATGTATGTGAGATTTATATACCGCCTCACAGTGCAAGCACTCTCTAAGCGGTTTACACCAGTAAGCAATGTATATTTATATTGCCCCCAACAATCTGGGTCCTCATTTTACCTACCTCGGAAGGATGGAAGGCTGAGTCAACCCTGAGCTGGTGAGATTTGAACCGCTGACCTGCGGATCAGTCAGCTTAAGTGGCCTGCAGTACTGCCTCTAACCGCTGCGCTACCTCTGCTCTTTATGATGCCCAAGGCAGGAGTTCTAGTCCTGCCTTGGGCATCAAGACAGCTGGGTCACTTTAGGCCAGTCACTCTCTCTTAGCCCTAGGAAAGAGGCAATGGCAAACCACTTCTGAAAATCCTTGCCAAGGAAACTTGCAGGGACAATCCAGTCCGTCACTAGAAGTCAAAAGGCACAAAGCAAAACAAATATTTTTTTTCTGCAGCTCACATGTCCTGGTAGTCAAAATCTTAAACTTATTCTCCAAAGCACCTGAGAGCAAGACAAGAAGTAACAGATTAAAGTTTAACAAAGAGAGATCCAATTTAGAACTAAGGAGAAATTTCCTAGGTCAGTGAGAACAATTAATCTGTAGAATGGCTTGCCTCCAGAAGTTGTGGGTGCTCCACCACTGGAGGTTTTCAAGAAGAGATTGGACAGTCATTTGTTCAGAATAGTATGTCATCTCCTGCTTGGGCAGAGGGTTCGACTAGATACAGGGGTCTCCAACCTTGGCAACTTTAAGACTTGCGGACTTCAATTCCCAGAATTCTGGGAGTTGAAGTCCGCAAGTCTTAAAGTTGCCAAGGTTGGAGACCCCTGGACTAGAATACCTCCAAGATCCTTTCCAACTCTGCTATTCCATAATTCTGTAGTTCACAATGGTGAACTTCTCGTCCAGATACAATACATTTTGCCTGACTCTCCTTCGGTAGCAGCATTGCATGGGGAAAGTTGATGTGCATATAAGTGGCAGGCTTCGTGCTAAACCCAGCAATACGTCTGAGGTCTCCAGACACCTAACCTATATTCAGAAACGAGCTTCTTGCCAGAATACTCCCAGATATGACAAGATTGGTTTCTTTATTTGCAGGAATAGAGCAACACGCACTAAAAGATTTGCCGCTTTAGCGCACACACCAATCAAAGCCTATATCAGTGAGCGTTAACCTTTTTGGTGCCGAGTGCCCAAAGCCTGAACCCCCCAAATGCAACCCCCCTGCACATGCGCCCTGTCCCTGCGTATGCACGCACGTCCCCGCGCATGCACCCCACCCGCACATGCACCCCGCACCCTGTTTTATTTATTTATTAGTTATTAGTGAGACTTATATACCGCCTCATAGTGCAAGCACTCTCTAAGCCAGTGGTTCCCAACCTGTGGTACGTGTACCACTAGTGGTACGCGAGGGCCTTCCAGGTGGTACGCGAACACTTTCGGGGTCATGAACAATTTTTAGTTAGTTATTTTTTACTTCACAAAAATGTTTACTGCCTAACACAAGATAATCTGGCAACGATTTGCAACTGTTGCCACACGCCACCCACCTGGTCCCAGCGGCCCGAGAATCCAGTTGCTGGATGCGCGGGGCCAAAAAAGGAACGGTACAATTATGGAAATAAAGTGATATCTGATCGAATTTAGTTTCTCTGGAACCAGGTGGTACGCGGCGACTGTACGGGACCTCCAAGTGGTACTCGATCACAAAAAGGTTGGGAACCACTGCTCTAAGCGGTTTACACCAGAAAGCAATGTATATTTTTTATATTGCCCACAACAATCTGGGTCCTCATTTTACCTACCTCGGAAGGATGGAAGGCTGAGTCAACCCTGAGCCGGTGAGATTTGAACAGCTGAACTGCTGGTCACAGTCAGCTAAAGTAGCCTGCAGTACTGCACTCTTAACTGCTGCGCCACCTCAGCTATTCCAGTTTTGGGCCTGGAAAGCCTCCTGCACCAACCTGGAAGCCAAAACGGGGCGCGGGGGGGCCCTCGCACCGGAAAGAGGCTGCGGCGGCAGGCCGTTCGCGCTGGCAAAGTTGTGCCCAGATGCACCAACAAAGGCAAATCCCAAAAATGCAATGTGAGCACCCCCCGCGCATGTATATGTGTGTCCCCCGCACGTGCCCTGTCCCCTGCGCATGTGTGCATGCATCCCTGTATGCGCCCCAGCCCCACGCATGCGCGGCAGAGACCCGAAGACCAGCTGGCTGGCGGGAAGCACGCATGCTGCAGCGACGGCCACCGTGCCCGCAGAGAGGGCTCTGAGTGCCACGTGTGGCACGCGGGCCATAGGTTCGCCATCACGGGCCTATAAATATGATCTGTGCTCCAGAATTAAAATTCTAGGCTTTTTTTCTTCCACATTTCCAAGTGGACAATTAAGTGACCAAGGCTGTGGGTGGGAGACAGCTACATTATGACATAGTGGTTCTCTTGAGCCTGGGAACTGCAAGTTCCTGTCTCACCAGCTTCATTTCTGATAGTAACTCTGCAATTATGAGACCTTGTTATCCATCTGACATATTACTGTTGGCTGTTAACAGTCAATTTCATAGTATTAATTCTCCATGCAGTCTGGTCCTCAGAAATAGCCATCAATTCCTGCTTATTCATTCTTGTATGTCAAAGCCTTGCATTTTGGAAGTGGAGTTCAGAACATAACTTACAGTAAATGCACTATTAACCCAGGAGTCCCAGAGTTTAGAAGCCAATTGATTTTTCCTGCTCTGTTAATGACATGAAGGTGGATATATTTTATAACTTGAACTACACCTAGGTGTGGTATTTGAATGGTGTTGAATACTCTTGAGCCTCATAATTCTGGGAGATAAGTGTCTGTGGAGTGGGCGGCATACGAATGCAATTAATAAATAAGCTCCAAGTAGCTGCAGAAAAGGGTTGGGAAGGATTTTGATGGATATTTTACAGAGGGTTGGACTAGAAGACCTCCGAGGTCCCTTCCAGCCCTGTAATTCTCTGACCTTCTGTGATCTGCTATCTCATCTACCGATTTATCATTCAGCATAGTTAACATAATAGTTAGCGTTTGCGATCTGAATACAAATTGGTCTTTAGTCAAGTACAGGTAGTCCTCGACTTACGACCACAATTGAGCCCAAAATTTCTGTTACTAAGTGAGACATTTGATAAATGAGCTTTGCTCCATTTTACAACCTTTCTTGTCACAGTTGTTAAGTGAATGACTGCAGTTGTTAAATTAGTAACACAATTGTTAAGTGAATCTGGCTTCCCCGTTGACTTTGCTTGTCTAATGGTCGCAAAAGGGGATTGCATGCCTCCGGGATACTGTAATTGTCACAAATACTTGGCCAGTTGCCAAGCATCCCAATTTTGATCATGTGAACTTGGTATGCTGCAGCAGTCGTAAGTGTGAAAACCGGTCATAAGCCCCCTTTTTGGTGCCATTGTAACTTTGAACGTTCATTAAACGAACGGTTGTATGTTGAGGACTACTTGTATAAAACTGTTTTGATGAGTATTCTGAACCAGTTTTGGAAAAGACGTGCCTTTTCTAAAGCAATTGAGAAAAAAGTTGAATTTTCATATGTAATGTTATTCTAAGTAAGAATCTTACATATGTTAGCGTGATCAAACTGTAGGTGCTTTGGGTTTATTTTTGAACCAGAAGATCTATTATATTTTTATCCCCATCCATCTAGGCCAGGGGTGGGCAAACTATGGCTCTTTGAGGACCTGTGGACTTCAACTCCCAGAATTCCTGAGCCAGCCATCAGGAATTCTGGGAGTTGAAGTCCACAGGTCCTCGAAGAACCATAGCTTGCCCACCCCTGATCTAGGCACATTTAACTTCTTTGAATCACCACCAGGCACAAGGAAAATAGTATCTCATTAAAAATAAAAACAACTTGGACCTTCCTTAAGAAAGAAACCTGAAAAGCATCATTGGTCCAAAGTTATTTGTACCAGTTGGATTTGAATCTCTCAGCAATGCATCTAAAGTAAACTCACAAAAATCTCTTCCTTTTGTGATTCATAGCCGTATGTCTGGTGACTTAGCATTTGAATGTGATTCTAACTTAGGGGTCCTCAAACTTGGCAACTTTAAGACTTGTGGACTTCAATTCCTAGAATTCTCCAGCCAGCTATGCTGGCTGGAGAATTCTGGGAGTTGAAGTCCACAAGTCTTAAAGTTGCCAAGTTTGAAGACCTCTGCTCTAACTGTTGGGCTAGTCAAGAAGAGCTCAAGGGAGGTGGGCGGAAACCCTTTCCTAAATGTCTGGATCCACTGATTTCTCCTGGCTTCTTGAAATAAAGTTAAGCTTGTCGTTGTGTTTGTACGTACGCTCTAATCCTGTGACCAGCTGCTTCTCCTGAGCATTGAATTCAAGCGGCTTCAGCTTATGTGTCACATCCTGAATGTCATCACTTTTGACAGTGGAAGCGAAGCAGACAACGTTTGCAACGGAAACTTTAGATTTGAGCTGCCATGAGTACCATAAGAGGCTTTAAATGATTCCGTTCCTCTCCCAAAACATCCTGAATGACAAATAGGTGTTTTGCTCCTGAGTTTGCCCATTCAAGGAGGCTAAACTGAAGTGCTTTTAAAGAAAAAAAAAATACCTACAAGGAAGAAAATAAAACCCAATCCAATAATAATCATGCAAACTCGGAGTTTTATATTTCTAACAATCTTTGTTTTTCTTTTCTTTTCTTTTTTTAATGTACTAATGAAACTGCCGGTTTCTTTCAGGTGGGTGTACATGGCATTAGAATAGAATTCATCAATGAAAAAGGATCAAAACGCACGGCCACCTACTTACCCGAGGTTGCAAAGGAGCAAGGTCATTGTTGTGCTTTATCTCATATGATCTGGTGAAGAATTTAAACATGCCTAGGAACTTATAATGCAGTTTTTGACCTTGCCCTGATGTCAGATGATGGAGCGGTCTTTTGATTGTAAGGGATGACTCTTTTAAATGCCACTTACACACTTGTAGAATGCAGATCCCTTGGTTCGGAGCGCTTCCCTAGATTAAAGGGATCCAGACATAGGCAGCAGCTACTAACAAAACAGCGTTGGGCCAAACAGTGATGAGAGACAGCAGACAAAATAATCCATCCAGATATAATGAGAGAAAGCTCCAGATTCTAGCTATGCAGAATGCTCTTTTAAAGGAGCACTGTCACCATTTATGAAAGCAGTTCACAAATGGCTCATGTTTTGTTTTTTTAAATCCTCTTTTCCAACTGCTTCTGACCCAAAGGTGCTTTTTTCAAGAGGCAACTGGACTTTCTTTGTTTTTCTTTGAAGATGTTTCGCTTCTCGTCCAAGAAGCTTCTTCAGTTTTGACTGAATGGTGGGAGAGAATAGAAGGGTTTCTATTCTTGCAGTCATCTGGTTGTTAGCACTTGGTCTGAGAGCCGTTGAGGCCACTTGGGGGGTTTATCTGTGCCCTCTGGGTCACCTGAATCAGAGTGCAAATGAGTGTGAAACGTTGGAACTGCTAGAAAGACTGTGTTGTAGACAGGAGGGAGGTGGTGTCGTATGCCTCCCCCTGTGCTGACAGAGGGCTGCTCAATTTACACCCTGAATCAGGTGACCTTAGGGGCACAGATAAACTCCCAGTGGCCTCAATGACTCTCAGAGAGAGTGCTAATGACCAGATGACTGCAAGGAATATAAATCTGACAGAGGTGATAATTAATCTCACAAAGGAGAAGTTTGATCTTTTCCCGGACATCAGACATTAGAAAAGAAACCGCAGTTTAAAAGTCTAAGTAAAAATATTTATTTTGGTACAAAAACAATAAATCCTCATTTGTTTACATCTCTAATATAAAGTACGTCTTCTCTCAATGGAAGCCAGGAACAGAACGAGAGAATGGAGAAAGGAATGCCCACATGCGTACAAGAACATATCAATCACGTGCTCAGGAATAAACCATTATATTGAATAGGGATGCATCTCCCTGCATATACATGTAACAGGCAATAAATCACACCGTGACAAAATCCTTCTATTCCCTCCCACCGTTGTCAGAATTGAAGAAGCTTCTTAGATGAGAAGCAAAACTACTTCAAGGAAAAACAAAGTGCAATTGCCTCTAAATAAAAACACTTTTGGGACAACCATGACCTGGATGACTGAGAGCCTCCACAGACTCTCTTCTGACATTCCTTTTAGATACACCCTTAAGATGGGTTATTGAGATAATTCTCTGAAAAAAGGATATCAGACAAGTCAGAGAAATAGAATTGGCCCTATCAGGTGTAATCTCGGTCATAAAATTGACTTCAGGTTTTTTGAAGTATCCCTAAGACCCCTTGTAGGAATGGAGAAAGGACTGATGCAATGGGCACTGCCTAAATGCCAGGCCTCCAACTGAAAGCTATCGTTAGCCAACATTTTCCATGGTCACAGTTCAGAGGGTGACACCTAGTTTCAATAAGGAGTGTGAGCGCTAGTAAAAGTTTCACTAGTAGGAAATTGGATTTTTTTTAAAAAAAAGACTAGAGGTTTTATATAGTTGTCAGAGTTTCTGTCTGAAAGTGCACATAAACTCCTTATAATTTGGAAAAGTTGCATGGATGTTATTGTTGATATATGTATGTAATAGATGAAGTGCAGGTGGTCTTCGACTTACGACCACAGTTGGGCCCAAAATTGTCAACGTTAAGTGAGACAGTTAAGTGCACTTTGCCCCATTTTACAACCTCTTGCTGCAGTTGTTAAGTGAATCACTGCAGTTGTTAAGTTAATGGCACGATTGTTATGTGAATCTGGCTTCCCCATTGACTTTGCTGGTCAGAGGGTCGCAAAAGGGGATCACATGACCCCGGGACTCGGCAACCGTCATAAATATGAGTCAGTTGCCAATGTATCTGAATTTTGATCATGTGACCATGGGGATGCTGTGCTGGTTCTAAGTGTGAAAAACGGTCATGTCTCTTTTTTTCACTGCCGCTGTAACTTTGAATGGTCACTAAATGAATTGTTGTAAATCAAGGACTATCTGTAGTTAATCCTATTGCATTGCCATTGCTCTCAAAACCTTCGGACAGGCAGGAACCAAGCGACAGTTTGTTGGGTTGCATAGTCCTGGGGTCATCTCCTCTGATAAAGCGTAAATATTTTACCTTTGCGCTATAAAGTAGATTTCATTTCAGGGGCCTTTCATGTTGGCTTGTTCTAAACTACCTTGATTTGGGATATTGATTGGAATATAAATAATAAAAAAGAGATAACAATTTACCTTTGATTCCTCCTCCTTTCTGTTATTCTAGAAAAAAGGATCAAGAAATCTAAACAGAAACAAGATTTCCCAGTGAACATCACATCACGGCTGATTGAAAATCAGGAGGGTTCTGATAGTCCCTTTTCTGACCAACAAGTTTTATTAAAAGACCTATTATGGTAGTCTCAAAAGAGGCTAGCAGAAACCTGACTTTTGGTTTTTTTTTTTTTTTGCTACTGTACACTAACATGGCAGTTGTCCTACTAAGTCTGCAACACACAGCACTATGGATGATTTAAGAATTTTAATTTAGTTTTTCCTACACACAATTTGGTTCCCAAACTTAGCCTTGGTGTGCTGTAGAACTGTTGAACACCAGGTTCCATCATCCTCAGTGAGCGCCAGATTGAGGATTAGGCATTGTGTTACACTGCTTCTCATAACTGAACACAACACTGATATTAAGGTAACATTGTTTATTTAGGATTATTCCTAGTCTTATGTTGTTTTGGAAATGTTCAGCTTTAACCAGCTTACCTGCAGGAATTCCCCCTAGAAATACAAATCTCCGGGTAATTCTTTGCAATCAGTTAAGTTAAACCTTTTGCAAAACTTTTGAGGGCTGATTTTCTTGTGTGTTCTCTTCTAATGACTCTCCACAGGCTGGGACCATATTCAGACCATAGATTCCTTATTGAGGAAAGGAGGTTATAAGGCTCCAATCACAAACGATTTCAGGAAAACAATAAAACTGACCAGGTAAGAAGTCCTGTCCTGGGTTGTTGGGATGAGAATAAGATCTCATAGAGGCGATTTGAATCTTTACTTGGAATTCAGACAGTTAGAAATAAAGCCGAGATTAAAAATCTAATAGAAAATATTTATTTCAGTACAAAAACAATAAATCCTGAATTATTACATCTTTGCTAAGAAACACGACCGTTCAGGTCGACAGACAAGGCAGAAGAAAATTAATGGTGGCTTAGGAATGTAGACATGTGTACACATCATATCACGTGTTCTGCTTGTATTGGAATATACCATCATATTTGAGATAGGGGTGCATCACCCTGCATAGACATACAATGAGGATGAGCCAAGGTGGTGCAGTGATTAAATGCAGCACTGCAACCTACTAGTTCAGCAGTTCAGCTGTTCAAATCTCACCGGCTCAAGGTTGACTCAGCCTTCCATCCTTCTGAGGTCGGTAAAATGAGGACCCAGATTGTTGGGGGCAATATGCTGAACTCTGTAAACCGCTTAGAGAGGGCTGTAAAGCACTATGAAGCGGTATATAAGTCTAAGTGCTATTGCTATTGCTAACTGACAATATTCACACCGTGACATGGGTTTTGCTGGGGTTCTGTGCAGGATCTTAGCTGTTCCTATCCCTGCACTCTTCTGGATGGAGAGCTCTGATGTCATTCCTGGGATCTGTTGGAGCCCCTCTCCCATCTTAAGAGTCATGGTCCCAAGTGTTCCTATCCCTTTGGTCTTGACTGTCCACATCCATTCAGTTCTGGCTTCTCCGTGGTGGCTCCTTCCCTGTGGAACATCATTCCTGCAAAAATAAGATTGGCCCCGCTTTGACACTAAGGCCCTGAAAAGCTGGTTTGGCCAGAGTGTCTGGAGGCCTCAAGGTGATACCAAGCCCATCAAGTAGTTGGCTTGATTGTTGGGGGTGAGTTGTTACTGTATTAGATTTTGTATTGGGTTTTTACTTCTGTAAACCGCCCAGAGTCACCATGAGTGAGTTGGGCAACCACATAAATTTTCTTAATAAGTAAGTAAGAGACAATGAGAGTTGAAGCCTGGGCAGAGATGAGTTTTGGGAAGTTATATCTTAACCAAGTAAGTCTTCCTATTCTTAATTCTGTTGAATGAGCCGAGGTGGCACAGCGGTTAGAGGCAGTAATGCAGGCCACTTTAGCTGACTGTGATCCGCAGGTCAGCGGGTTCAAATCTCACCGGCTCAGGGTTGACTCAGCCTTCCATCCTTCCGAGGTAGGTAAAATGAGGACCCAGATTGTTGGGGGCAATATAAATATACATTGCTTACTGGTGTAAACCGCTTAGAGAGTGCTTGCACTGTGAGGCGGTATATAAATCTCACAAATAAATAAAAAATAAATCTTCTGGTTTTCCTTTAATGCTTAAACCAGGCATGTCTAATCCGCTTTATGCGGCCCTACAAGATACAATAAAAATATTTTAAAAATCAAGGCAGTTTGTTATTTATATACATTTAACTATATTAAATATTTCCTATGCAGCCCAAGACAATTCCTCTTCACTCAGTGAGGCCCAGGCAAGCCAAAGGTCAGACACCCATGTCTTAAATCTGATCAGAATAATGGAACAGATAAGGATCTTGGAGTCTTCTAATTTTTCCTACTTTAGCATAACATTAGCAATAGCCCTTAAATTTACATACTATCCCATATTGCTTTACAGCACTCTCTGGGCGGTTTACAGAGCCAGCATATTACCCCCAACAATCTGGGGCCTCATTTTACCAGCCTCGGAAGGATGGAAGGCTGAGTTAATCTTGAGCTAGTCAGGATCGAACTCTTGGCAGTGGGCAGAGTTAGCCTGCAATACTGTATGCGAACCACTGCGCCACCCAAGGATTTAGGGGATTAAACGTGTCCCTTTTTTTCCCCTTTAACTTCCCTCCCCCTTCTCTCTTTATCCCTTTTTCTCCCCCGTTTTTAGGTATCGTAGTGAGAAGATGACCATCAGCTACACAGAATACCTTGCCCACCGACAGCATCACCACTTCCAAAACGGCATCGGGCACACCCTCCCCCCCTACAACCATTATTCCTGACACTGAGCCGTATGACCAGTCTCTGGACTTTTCTGCAAACCTCTTCCCAGGAGAACCCCCTTCTTCTTGGTCTAGCTATCTCTATTACTGTACCATTTTATGATGATAATTTCCGTTGCCATGTTGACACTTCTCCGCCGCAGGTTAAGCTCACCATGGCAACGGATGGAAACGCATTGTTACAAAGAACCCCTTCGCCCTCTTCTCTGCCCCCCTCACACACACACACACACACACACTTTTTTTTAATGAGTCACTGTGGGTTTTCTTTCCTTTTTTTTTGGTTATGACATAAAAAACAGGTTCTTTTTTTTTAAAAAAAATAACATTTTAAAGTTTTACTGCATTTATCACTCAATTGTATCGATCACCTTTTTCTGTGAAACTGTAGATGGAAGGAAAGAATGCAAATGTATCAGGGTAGAGAAGAATGAAATACAGTAGTCTGCTCTTAAAATCATAAAATATTGGATCCCAAGTCAGAAGCAAGATAAAGATTGCCTTGAATAGGATGAGTTCCCCAAGATAAAATTTGTAAGGGACTAAAGTGAACCTCTGGTTCCTGGTCTGGTTGGCCCAGACAAATAACAGTGATAAGCTGAATTAATTATGATAAGAAACAGATTGTGATTTTGGTTTGTACCAGGGGTGTCCAACCTTGGCAACTCCCAGAATTCCCCAGCCAGCATGGACTTCAACTCCCAGTTATTCCCCAGATAGTATGGGTGGCTGGGGAATTCTGGGAGTTGAAGTCCACAAGTCTTAAAATCACCAAGGTTGGAGACCCCTGGTTTAGACATAATCGTAGCAAGACTTGTATTACAGACCCAGATTGAGGTCCTGGTTCGAATCCTTTCAAATTGCCCATTCAAATCACTGGAACTTAAAATGGGCAGATAAATAGTCTGTGTCTCCCAGTTCCTAAATCTGTCTTCAGGTGGATGGTATCATCTGCCAAGCTCTATCCTCCATCACCAAATTGACAAACGGCACCAATCAGAAGTCACTCCAAGATTCTCTTTCACTTGTCAGATGTTTCTTTCAGAGTCTAATCAGGAGGAGTAGCTTGAGGAAACTGCTGTATTAGGAAGTCAGCAAATTTTGATATTAGTGCCTTAGGGGACACAAGTTTTGGGAAGGAAGGTAAGACAGCAGAAGCACAAGAGGAGATACCTATTCCAAATTCTAAACTTTCCAGGCAGGTAAAAAAAATGTTCTTTGGAGAGCAGGATCCAATTTTTTGTCTCCTACCTTACAAGGCTTGCCCCTGTACAAGTTAGCCATTTTTGATGGCACAATTTTTGGTGCTTTTGTTGATGAAATGAAAACCAAAGTAGGTGCACTGAAACAAAAAAGAAAGAGAAGAGAAAAAGAAAAGCCCACTGATTTTTTAGAGAAACCCTAAAGGTTAATAATTTTAAATTAAAAATCTAATAGCGGTTACCTTTTTTTAAATGAAGCTGCAATGCAGCGCTAGAAATATTTTTGGATAGTAGACACAGGAAACTGTACCAAATTAGCAAAATGGTTGTTACCATCTCAGGGTGGAAGTAGCAGAGGTAGCTCATCCTAACTGAGCTTGAATTTCTACGACGGGCTTTCACAGAGTTCTCATTTCAGGCTGTTCCTGAACTCTTAAAAACTTTAATGAAATAGATGTCAGAGCTCTATTCTTCTTGGTAATTAGAAGAATATCTTGAAGGAGGCAGATACCATTTTGGCAGAAGTCTCCCCCCCCCCCCCCGCCCATTTCATCCCATTTAGGGATGCCATCTTCATAGACATAAGACTACCATAATAACCAACAGGAAGCCGTATCACAGGCCCTGAAGTATTGTTGAAAGAAATTGACTAGGATCCCAAATGGGGAAGCGAGGAGAAAGCCATTTTGTCAGTCTTTCCTTCGATCCACAGTATTTGAACGTCTGAATATTAACTTTTCTGTTTTGATGCCTTAATTTTCAAATAAGCAAAAATCCTGGGGGGAAAAAAGGGGGCACCGGATGAGGAAAATAACCCATTGGAGCTTCGGTTTGAAGTTCTGGGGTGACTTTCCCTATCGGGAGGGTGGAAAAGGGGGTTCGTTTTTTTTTTTTTTTAATGTGAAAAGTGTTGTCGGTTGCTGTCTAATTGCAACTTTCCCTGTTTTGCCTTGAAAGGGAAACTTGAGCACAAGTTAAAACAAAATTTCTCTGCTGCAAACATTTGGAATATCTACCATGGCCACCCAACATACAAACACCAACACACCAACACACACATACATACATACACACACAAACACACACACACACACACACACACACACACACACACACACCCATCTTTCTCATTACAGTTCATGCTTCTGGGTGAGCTCAATGTTAAAAGTTTTTTTTAAAAGAAAAGAAAAAAAGATCTATTATATATATATATTAAAAATATATATGTGTATTTAAAGGTGCTAATCATCTTAAGCAGGTCACGTGACTGGTCATGCGGACTCTAAAAATCATATCAGATTTTTTTTTAGAAAAAAAATCCTCAATATATGCAGATGTTATACAGAATTTCTTACCAGTGTAATAATGATATACTGATTTAAATAAAAAAATAATCCTGCAGGGTTTGAAGGAAGAGGTCAGCAATACTTCCCACCGTGGCTTGGAGGAGGAACAAAAAACACAAAACAAATAAGGATCGTCTTGTCAGCATAATGCACAATATTTTTTTATTTTCTCTCGTTTTGGGTGTCTCCGTATAGCTATTGCTTTGGCAACTTAATCAAAAACAACAGCCGTCGTTCAAAGGATTGAACAAACTGGAAAGGTGCGCTTTAAAAAAAGAAAAGAAAACCAAAAAAAACCTCCAGACTCTCTTGAACCTGTTGTAAATCTATGTTTGTTTTGAGAACTATTCCTGGAATCTTGCAAGGCTGGCGAGATGCATCAGCGATAACCTTGGACGTATGGGTGGCGATCCGTGGGCTCCAGTGGCACATTTGCTTTGTTTTTCCTGGTTGTGTTTCTTGGGTCAGGGAAGGGCAGGCCATGCAACAAGACTGCTGCTCCTGACAGCAGGGCTCTCCAACCTGGGCAACTTTACGACTCGTGGACTTCAACTCCCAGAATTCCTCAACCAGCCAGGTTGAGGCTGAGGAATTCTGGCAGCTAAAGTCCACAAGTCGTAAAGTTGCCAAGGTTGGGGACCCTTGCCTTACTAAATTGCCCCATCGGTGCTGCCCTCCTTAGGCGTTTCTCCCAGACCCAGAGTAGCTTTTGCGGTTCCTCTTCAATCTGCAAAGCCGTGTCCGTTTCCAACCTGGGGTTTTTTGGGGTCCCCGAGCCATGGGTCGGTGGTGTTCAGGCAGCGGTTGTGTTTTTCTTGCCTTATTTCATTCCAAAAAAATAAATCAAAAAGGCGGTTTAGTTTTAGCTTTAAATGTTTTCTTTCTTACACCTGTGTGGTGAAGGAGAGTTTGGGAACTAACGTCCGGCTGAAGCTAAAGAGAGAGGAGATGATGGGACCACCGTTCCATCCAGGAGAGATGAGGGTGCTGCGGTGTGCATTTCTATTACGCCATCTTTGCTGTGGGGTTGGGCACGGACCCCGCGAGCAAGAAGGCAGCCTGTGCTGATGCGCCGTCAGCTGGGAGCACCTGGCCCACCCCCCCACCCCATCCCCATTTCACGTTGATGTTCTCAACCTCTTGATGTGTCTTCAACTTGTTCTGGGTTCTTCAAACTGACTGGAGTAGCCGACATTCTTGTGTGTTGGACTGAACCAAAGACCCCTCCAGCCGAGCCTCAATGCTGCTTCTTAAAAATGTCTGCCTTCCGATCCTTCAAAGTCTCTGCAGGATGCAAATGGGTTAACTTTTTTTATTTTTGTACAGTTTCTAACTGATTTTTTGCTAGTGATGTTAATTAAGTTTGAGGAACCGCCGCGGCTCCTCCGATGAAATTAAACTGGTGACTTTTATGTTTAAATAAAATAATATAGAAACCCGAACATGTGCCTCTCAGATTCTAAGGGTTTCTGGTTACACTTCTTAAGACCAGCAATGATTCTTTATATACAAAGATATGTTTTTTTTTCCTTGTTTCTTTTTTTATTATTACTGTTTCGGAAGGAAAGAAATAAAACTTCCTTCTGCTCTGAAGCCAGTGGTCACACTGGTACATAAATGCACTGAGTTAAAAAGAAAAAAAAACTTTTGTAACAACTTATGACTGTTTTTGTATATCAAAGCTGATTCTTTCCAAAATATTTGGATCTAGTTTCTAAGTTATTTTAGTGTTTTATATGTTACAAGAATTAATTGTTCACCAGCATAATAACTAGTTATCTTCAAAGGAAAAAGTGACATAGGTGGGCAGACGATCTACCTGGAGTAGCTCAGAAGCCCCTCCCCCTTCTTTTCCTTTGACTATTGATTACAATATTATCACAGATTACCACAAACCTCCTTCCATTAAGACTAGATTCTTATTTCCATGTTTATTTGCTATTAGTGTGAAGAAACTGTTGATTTAAAAAAAAAATGGGCATTTTATAAGTATGGCTTAAAGGTAAAAATGAGGAAAAAGCAAAAAAAAAAACTACTTTAGAAGGTAATTTGTGGATCTGTGAGATATGGCTGTGGAAAGATATTGTAGTAGTTTTAACACTATTGTTATTACCTTTTAAATCATTTACCCAATAAAATGAGGAAAAATCGCAGCTGCTTGTATTAATGGTTTCCTTGCACTTTTGATTCCTTTCCTTAAGTTTTAGACCTGGTTGCCTTCAACCAGAAGGGATGACGGGATCTAGAAAAGCCCCACCCCCACCCCTTAGAGGCAAGAGAGGCTTGAAATAAACTTTAGGAAAGTTTACAGGTAGTCCTTGACTTACAATAGTTCACTTAGTGACCGTTCAAAGTTACAACAGCCCTGGAAAAAAGTGCTTGGATCAGAGATGTATCTGTATAGAAGTGGCCAGAATGAAAATCTAGTTGTACATCCCGAAGGAGGTGGTTGAATTTAAGAAATACAATAGACATCTTTCTAAAAGGTTAAGTTCTTTGGAATACATAGAATATTAGGGTTGGAAGGGACCTTGGAGGTCTTCTAGTCCAACCTGCTGCTCACAGCAGGATTTCCTATTCTGAAGCTGACAGGGAAATCTAATCTGCCCAACCATCCACCATGTTGAAGTTCGCACCAAGGGATTAAATTCAAGTTAACAACCATTGGTATAAAATATTTATCTCCCTGAAACAAAACATAAGCAGGTTTTTTTTTCCACAAACATTTTATTTTGAGATAGAAAAAACATTTGAGACAAACTCTATATAGCCATAAACCCAAATACACAATTTTGTTGGAAAATGACTTTTACATTTTTTTTAAAAAAAAAATCAATATTTTGTTGTTTTTTAAAAATATCTTAATAAAATTATCTTAGTGGGTGATTCTATTTTTAATTCACCAAAAGTGGAAATAACTGTACTTTTGACTATCCCTTGATAGGGAGAATGAGTTAAAACTCAACATTTGAAGGCTATTTGACTAGGAAAACAAGAAAAGATCGTATGGCCACGAAGAACAAGGTTATTTTTGTTTTTTCCCAAGCTGCCAACTGAACTAAGACACTAGAAGAAAAGGACCGTTTCAGATAGCTGCAGCAACATCAATAAACTTTCAATTTCCCAGATTTGTAAGAGCCAAACATCTTGGGCGTTTGTAACAGCCACACGTTTACCTACAATTACAGCAATTCGAGAAACTTCCAGCCCTGAGGCCCCACAAAAACTCTTGACAAGGTCCTGCTTTGAAAAACAAATCTTAAAAAAAATATTCTTGCATCATGGAAAGTTAATGGCGGTATATCTCATCCCTTTGCACAACCTCAGGTGTAGATAAAACCAGTGTGAATCTGACGCACATTGAGTATTGGTGCCTTTTGGTAATGAGAAGAACTCCATTCTTGAGTTTTTTATTTTTCCAAAGCACACTCAATTTCCATGATGAGAGAGTATCAAAACCCTGACGCAGGCCACAAAAGAGCAGCTTCACTGAGGTACTCGACGTTAAAAGTGCACACAAGCCAATCGCCCGTCTTCAAAAGACAACATTAACTAGAATTCCAAGAAGTTCTACAGCCATAAATTGAAACCATGAGCAACCTTGGGCTCAACGATCATAACAAGATGTTAAAAACACAGGAAAGCAACTCCGAAGGATTCCATACCCAGTAGATAGAAACAATTAGTGGAAGCCAACTTGGATTCTTCCAAGACTTTATGAAAAAAGAGTACCGTATTTTTCGGAATATAAGACGCACCGGAGTATAAGACGCACCTTAGTTTTGGGGGAGGAAAACAAGGGAAAAAGGCCTCTGCCTCCCAGCAATTTGCCAAACAGCAAACAGTACAGATGATATACACTGTTTGCTGTGTATTTCTGTGCATGTGTGCCTGACCCATAGAAATGGCAAAGAATTGGAGAAATGTACATTTATGGCAGTATATTAATCCCAGAAAGTTTTCTTAAATGTAATCACACTAACTCCTCCCAATTATTTAAATAGATCTACTCCAAACATGACTAAGTCAGGGTTTCTCAGCTGCCTTCTTTTAAAACTAATACTTAATACTAAAACAGGACATTTCAGATTATACTTTTACAGATCTTTAAAATTGATGTGGCTTTCTGGAAGTATTCTCTGCTATTTAAAAGAAGATACAATAGCACTGGGCCTCTTCAGAGCAAGCATTTATTTTAAAAAGCTTCTTCATTTTGTTAAGTTGTCTAGAACAATAATAAAGCAGTCTTTAAAAAATAAGTCTTATAATTTGAACACTCTACAAACATTTAACAAATTAACATATTAACAGAATCTGCCTCTACCTAGGATAGAACTCACAACCTCCTGATTGTGAGGCAAGAGCTCTAGCTCTGAGCCATAGCAGCTATAGCTTTCCTCCTTTCAATTTTAGCAGTCTAATATTGCCAGCAGTTTATCTCCCAGCAATTTGTCACATTACAGCCACCGTAGTTAGTTTCATTTTACCACGTGGCTTGCAAGCCTCGTCAGCTGTAGATCGGGAGGCAGATCATCTCTTCTTGTGCTCTTCTTGTGCTTTGCCCTGTTTGCTGCAAAGAGGTAAATTGCTGGCAGGCAGAGGCCAAAGGGTGGGGGTGGCTGGGTGGGGCTGCATTCGGTGTATAAGACGCACCCAGGTTTTCACCCTCTTTTTGAGGGTAAAAAGGTGTGTCTTATACTCCGAAAAATACGGTAGGTGATGGGAATGGTGATGCTAAAAAGGGAGAGGACCAAAGCATTCCAAGGCGCGCTCTTTGGCCTCCATGACAATCTCTGCTTGCAGCTTTTTTTCAAGCCTCGTTCCAGGATGCTTTGAGCCAACCGTTCATTCAAAGAATTTAGCACAGGCCAATGAAAGCTGCTAGGCATCAGTAAACAGAGTAACCACACAGGGTTTTAATTTTGGAGGAGGCCAAAAGGGATGCATTCTGCAAATCCTCCTCTTCAGGTTAACTGATTTATGCTATTATTATTCCCTTCCCCCAACCAATCTACAAATTAAAACTGTGTATCCCTCTAACTGCATTTTTCGCCCCTGCATGGGAAATCCTCCCATACTTCCATGGGGAGTACATACTACATGGGGCTACCCTCAAAGAGCATCCGGAGACTGCAATTGGTACAGAATGCAGCTGCGCGAGCTGTGGTGGGTGTGCCGAGATACACCCACGTAACACCTATTCTCCGCCAGCTGCATTGGCTGCCTATTAGTCTCCGGTCGCAATTTAAGGTGTTGGTTTTGACCTTTAAAGCCCTACATGGCTCAGGACCAGGTTACCTCCGGGACCACATCCTACCACATACCTCCCTACGACCAGTTAGGTCCCACAGAGTTGGCCTCCTCCAGGTCCCATCAGCCAAACAATGTCGGCTGGCGGGTCCTAGGGGGATAGCCTTCTCTGTGGGAGCCCCATCTCTCTGGAACCAACTCCCACCAGAGATCCGGACTATCCCCACTCTACTGGCCTTCCGTAAAGCCGTGAAAACATGGCTCTTCCGGCAGGCGGGGTGAAGAAGAACGGATTCCCCCAAGTATGAATTGGTTTTTTAAATGTAATGAAATGTTTTAAAATTATTTTATTGTATCGTTCTTATTTCTGTTGTACGTCGCCCTGAGTCCTACGGGATTGGGCGGCCTATAAGAACTTTTAATTAAATTAATTAAATTAAATTAAATTTCAAGAAGGAAATATGGCACCTTCTTCCTTGGCACTTGCACTGTTAGTAATTTACAAAGATCATGCCTGACTGGGGCACCACAAAGGACACTGAATTTCTCTTAAAAATTCAGAATGAAAGGCGATAATGTCGTGCTGCTACATTTTCCCCCCAATAAAGCTCGCCAGCTTAAATTTAGAAAAAGGAACAAGGAAAATCCCAACTGTAGGACAAACAATATTAGTTCTCTTTCCTGCTGAAGGAATTTTTATTTTTATCACACGAGACTAGCAACCTCTGTACAGATCTGGCACCAGCAGTCCCTAATCTCTCCAGGATCTGATGGCTTCAGCCCAGAACTAAAAGAAAATGCTCCCTCAAAAGAGGTTTACAAGTCCCTGGTCTATTTATCCAGGATGCATGTAGAAGAAAACACTTCGACTTAAAAAGAAAATTCCCAATCTGTCCTGCTAGCAAGGCAGCTTTTTCGTCAAATAACCGGGACTCGAACAGAGGACACAGAATGTTTTTTAAACATCTCAGCTATTGTATCATCTGGGACAGTAGTGGGTTCCTACCGGTGTGGTCCACTCTATAGCACCGGTAGCAGCCCGCTGCTGACGTCACAGTACCGGTGCGGTCGGTTGCCGGTGCCTGGGCGCTGCCATTTTTTTAAAAAAAAATTAATTTTTTTTTTAATTTTCTTCTGCGCATGCCCAGAAGCCGAGCTTCCGGCACTGCGCATGCGCTGCCTTCCTACCCCACAGTGAGTCCAAGCAGGGGAGGATGGCTGAGGGAGCGCGTGAGATGTTGAAAGAACGGGCGGCAGGAGCTATCTCCATTCCCCTCCCTTCAGCAGTCCGAGAAGCCACGAACGTGCGGTGATGATCCTAGGCATTTTTGCACATTTGAGGTTTCTCGAGCTGCTGAGGGGAAGGGGAATGGACGGCAGGACCTATCTCAGTTCCCCTCCCTTCAGCAGTCTGAGAAGCCACGCCCACCTGGTCACATGGCCGGCAAGCCACACCCACAAAATAAGCCATGCCTACAGAGTGGTAGTAAAAAAATTAGGAACCCGCCTCTGATCTGGGAAGAAAACAAGTGGCACCTGTTTTACGAGCAAGTAGCTCTGAAAGGAAATTCAAAATCTCTCCTGTGATCAAGAGGCACCCACACACTGATTACATGATCTAGAAAAAACGAAGGCCGTGGTATGGATGATAAATATGGCACAGAATCAAAGGATAGATCCAGATTGATCATTGAGATCACAGTAGGAATGCAAAGATCGCTTTCATTGGCAGATCCAAATAAGAAACCCTGCCCTAGCTAATTCTTGGCTTTTAAAAAGAAAAGTCAATATTCACTATTTAAAACAGATGCGTATGTATTTCCTTGTAAGTTTTATGGTTCTATATGGAAGGAGTCCAGAACAACTGTCACACACACACACGCGCACACACAAGCACAAAAACACTGTGGCTAAGTTATCTAGAAATTTCATTGCATGTACTTATATCTGTTTAAATATGTCATGTTGAAGAGTAAACATCAAGATTCGTCAAAGCAGCAGCAGGAGACATCTGGCTCCCCAGGGCCCCACTGGGCTTTTGACATCAGGAATTTGGCCCAAGAAACACAAGATACGAAATTTCCCACTGGGCAGCATAGGAGGAACTCTCTCTTCCGATAGAAATGTAACAACTAAAGAATATTCAGAGTTGAATATTTACAAAATGTCTCAACAGCTACGAATACAAAACAAACCCCAAGATCATATAAAGCCCCCAAGTAGAAGAGTAATTCTCTGATCACGCCAAACTGCAATGAGATTCAAGTTTTGGTCAACTGGAATGAAATATTCATAACTTTTGAAGTTCTTCATGGTGAATACCCACCCCACCCCATTACTTCCCACATTCAGGTGGAAAGAGCAGATAAGGTTGACCTTAAGGCAAATTTTCTCTGCTTGAGGTATCGAAGGCTGCCCAACATGGGACTTGTAAGGCAATACAACTAGAGACACTGGCGGGATGGGACACAAGAGTAGCCGGGATCTCATTCGGAACAACGATCACAGCAACAACTCAAAAAGCTAGAGATTCTGCTTCTGAGGATTACTTTTCTCCAATTTACACCAATGCTGAAAAGACAATTATTCCTCAATGTCTGTGAAGGATGACTTTTGCAGCTTGGCTACTTCAGTCAAACCTGAATGTGTGCTGTTTTCCCCAAGGATCCCCAAATATGTTGGGGTTCCCATCTAGCACAGTCTTGCTAGATGGTGAATCATGGATGAAGAAAGGTTATGCTTTCTTCTGCAGGGTCCTAGAAGGGGGAAGTTGATATATATGTGGACATAACATTAAATACATGTATGTACAATATGTAATACATTGATGTAAGCATACTTAGCTGTGACATAGAGTCCAACTCCAAATTGGCAGGTTTTCTTGGTCAGTGCCTTTAACGGAGACAAATCCATCTCCTAAATCTTAATCCAGCAATTAAGTTGTTTTTCACCAATTAATTTAGAAGTACAATCTGGAAGGTGCCAGCAGATATGATTAGCAGGTTTCATCTTAAACTTTCAGGAGTTTTAGAAGGCAGTGTTTAGCAAGTAGATTGTTATTGTTCCTCATATGTTTAACCAATTTCAACCACGCAAGAACCTTCGCATCTACACTGATAGTGAGGAAGCAGCCAATACTATTCACGCTCAAAGTCTACATGAGACAAGAAGAGGTTCTGTGCTGAAGGTAAAACCTAAGAGCTGCCATACAGGAAGAAAACTCAATGAAGTCATGAGCAAACAGAACAGTGCTTTCCATCAGCCATAGTCCCTGATAGGATGGACATCTGAAACTCCAAAGGTCGAAGGTGGCAAGATCAGAAGTTGCACTCAAAGTCTACTTGTGGCTTTTTGTAAATAAGCCCACGTGTTTCGCCATCCTTGCCAGCTACAGGTAATGAAGATTCACCAGAATAGCGGGAAAATAAACCTGATGTCATAATAGAAGAAAGAAATCGAAAACAATATAGGCAGTGTTCTTCTCCAACCCGAAATACAATGGTTCTCCTCTAGATCCTTCAACAAAGAAATCAGAACGAGGATGGAATCTTAGGATACTTTCTTAGCTGGCTCAGATTGTAGTACATCCACCCCGAGCTTAAAGAAAGGGGCAGTGTTATAGAAAAGGAGAATTATGAGTTTTCCATGGAACATGGTCATGATGGACTGGTGTCCCGATGCCCAGATTCTATACCAAGGGCCATAGAAAGGATCAGAAATAGCCGGGCACAACATGTTGTTCAAGTTCACTTCAGTGATCTAGAAGAGCAGGAGAAAGATTGATTTTTACAAAACAAAATGTCTATACCAGTGATGGCGAACCTTTTTAGGTTCGTGTGCCAAAAAGGGGGGGGTGCGCGCACTAGCGCGCGCTCACGTGCCCACACCCATTCCCTCCCCCCCACGCATGCGCACAACACCCCCCCATGCTGCCCCCTGCACATGCGCACACACACACACCCCCGCGCAAAGGCCTTACCGGAGCCTGGGACGGTAAAAACCGACGAAACGGGCAAACCGGAAGTGCGGAAAAATGCACTTCCGGTTTGTCCGTTTCGTCGTTTTTTGCATTCCGGGGCTTCAGGGAGCTTCCCTGAACCCTCCGGAGTGCAAAAAACAGCTCACCGGCAAACCGGAAGTGCGTTTTTCCGCACTTCCGGTTTGCCGGTGGGCAACGCTCGCGTGCCGTCCGCTATGGCTCCGCGTGCCACCTGTGGCACGCGTGCCATAGGTTCGCCACCACGGGTCTATACTATCTTACAACAATTTGTCCTACTTTAAGAAAAGTAGTAATGTTCCCAGTCTTTTCTTTCTTTTCTTTTCTTTCTTTTCTTTCTTTCTTTCCTTCCTTCCTTTCCTTTCCTTCCTTTCTTCCTTTTCTTTCTTCCTTCCTTTCCTTTCTTTTCTTCCTTCCTTTCCTTCTTTCCTTTCCTTTCTTTCCTTCTTCCTTCCTTCCTTCCTCCTTCCTTCTTTCTTTTTCTTTCTTTCTTTCTTCCTTCCTTCCTTCCTTTGTTTGTTTATTAAATCCATATGTCACCTGTCTCACTATCCATAGTGACTATGAACCTGAAATATGTCAGTTCTTCTTTGTCTCCTCTGGCACCCCAGTTTACACCCAAACAAGACCCTCAACACATTGCAGTTTCCTCTGTTTAATCTACTTGGCTAGATGGTAAATCATTTAAAACAAGAATTCTTTTCTCTTTTCTCCAAGCTACATCCTCTGTTTTGTTTTTTCTTTACTTACCTGCTCCCTTGGCATATTTTTACTAAACCCACCCATACACAACCCAAAGAGAGAGATATACAATCCATATAAGTAAATTGACTTACGAGTCCCAAGATCTGTAAAAAACAGTAGTGGTAGACAAACATCAACCCAGTGGAGAGCAAGGCCCACCAAAAATCCCAGGATGGCTCAGGAGTGTAAATACCTTTTAGAAAGAGAGAAAAAGAGAAAATTGTTTTCTGCTATTTCAAGGTGGGCACCATGCTTTCTTTAACCAAGTATCAATTTTCACCCGGAAAATCCAAGATGATTGCAATAGAACACATAAGCTGATGGAAATACCTCTGTTGTAGACCAAACTGAGCGCCGAAGAAGAGAACTGCAAACATTTCAAGATACTGAGAAGACCATGGCTGGCTCCTGGCTTGAAAAAGTTTGCGCACGAATCCCTTACTACAGGTAGTCCTCAATTTATGACCACAATTGAACCCAAGATTTATGTTGCTCAGTAAGAAATTTGTTAAGTGAGTTTTGCCCCATTTTATGACTTTTCTTGCCACATTTGTTAAGTGAATCACTGCAGTTGTTAAATTAGTAACAGGGTTGTTAAGTGAATCTGGTTTCCTCATTGACTTTGCTTGTCAGAAGGTTGCAAAAGGGGATCACATGACCCCGGGACACTGCAACCGTCATAAATGTGAGTCAGTTGTCAAACATCCAAATGTAAATCACATGACCATGGGGGTGTTGCAACAGTCGTAAGTGTAAAAAATGGTCATAATTCACTTTTTTCAATGACATCATAACTTTGGTCATTAAGTGAACTGTTGTAAGTCAAGGACTACCTGTATTTCATCAAACCAGGACCACAGAAGTCAATGCCAGAGCAGGCAGGAAAGTTAATGGAATACACAGCCTCATTCAGCTAGACTGCGGTCAGTCCTCGACTCATGACCATTTGTTTAGTGACCATTAAAAGTTGCAACTACAGATGGTCCTGCATGATTATGACCGTAATTGACCCAACATTTCTGTTGCTAAATAAGACAATTGTTAAGGGAGTTTTGCTCCACTTTCTGACTTTTCTTGCCAAAGTTGTTAAGTGAATCCCTGCAGTTATTCAGTTAGTAACACGTTGTTAAGTGGACTCTGGCTTCCCCATTGCCTTTGCTTGTCAGAAGGTCACAAACGGTGATCTCAGGACACTGAAACCGTCATAAATAGGAGTGCAGTTGCCAAGCACCTGAATTTTGATCATGTGACCATTGGGGATTCTGCAAGGGCCAAAAGTGTGCAAAAACATTCATAGGTCACTTTTATCAGTAAGTCAAGGACTAGCTGTATTCATGTGAATCAGGAGGAGTGTCTATTTGAGACATTTGTGTAATCCTCCCCCATTGTTAAGGAGTTATTGTGCTGTTGAGCACATTACACAGCGAAATAGTGATTGTGGTTGTGGTGTTGCAGTTTGATATGAATGCTATTCAGTCAATAAACAGATACGTTTGGTATTTACAAATAGTTTACTTAAAGTAGTAGCAAAGTTCAATAGGAAGTCCAAGTCATACACAGTAAGTCAGTCAATGCGAAGAATCTTCTTCTTGACTATCTTTGTTTTAACTAGCAAACAAAGATTACAGTTAACAATCAAATCTACACTATCACAGATAGTTACTCTTTTCACAGCATCTCTTCACAGTAATTTCACACAGTCACAAAGTCAATTACTCAACAGTGAAGCAGCAGAGATAATCAGCAGAGAGTCAGCACTCCGGAACACACGATCAAACACACACACATTCTGAGCATGCTCTCTTGCTTCCTTATATAGTAATCAGCCTACAATGCATTTAAAGCAATATACACATAACATTGATTTGTGGCTTGTTCATATATTAGCAAACCCAATCGTTTGAACAGGGTTCTAACACCCATTATTTCGACTGATGCAGTATTTTCCTTTAGAGGTAATCCTCAACTGACAACCACTTGTTTAGTGACCGTCCAAAGTTTGCAGTGGCACTGAAAAAAGTGACTTTCACACTTTCATGCATACAACCATTGCAGCATCCCCATGGTCACGTGATCAAAATTTAGGTGCTTGGCAGCTGACTCCTATTTATGACGGTTTCAGTGTCCTGAGACCACCATTTGCGACCTTCTGACAAGCGAAGACAATGGGGAAGCCAAAGTCCACTTAACGACGTGTTAAGACGGTTGCACTTCCCAGATCATGCAATCACCATTTGTAACCTTCCTAGCTGGCTTCCGACAAGTCAATGGGGGGGAGCCTGATTCACTCAACAACCTCATGATTCACTTAACAACTGCAGCAATTCGCTTAACTGTGGCAAAAATGGGGCTCACTTAACAACTGTCTTGCTTAGCAACACAAATTTGGGACTCAAATTGTGGCGCTATGGTGCAGTGGTTAAAAGCAGCACTGCAACCTACTTCAGCTGACTGCTAGTTCAGCAGTTCAGCTGTTCAAATCACACCAGGCTCAAGGTTGACTCAGCCTTCCATCCTTCCAAGGTCGGTAACATGAGGACCCAGATTGTTGGGGGCAATATGCTGAACTCTGTAAACCGCTTAGAGAGGGCTGTAAAAGCACTATGAAGCGGTATATACCGTATTTTTCGGAGTATAAGACGCACCGGAGTATAAGATGCACCTTAGTTTTTGGGGAGGAAAATAAGGGAAAACAATCTGCCTATCAGGTATTCATCTGGCTAGCGTCCTTAGTCTGGTCAGCTTCAGCACATTATTTTATCTCCTGGTTAGGACTTTAAAAAAACCTTCTTCTGAGAGAGTAACAATGAAAGAGCATGCAAGCCAGTAAGAGCTGGGAAGATCATTAGCACCTGGTTAGGGCTAGAAAAAAACTTATTCGGAGCAAGGAGAGCAACGAAAAAAAATTCTGCAAAGACTTAGGGCTGGAAAAACATTCTTTGGAGAGAGTAACAATGAAAAAGCCTGCAAGGTAAGAGCTGGGAAGATCTGTTAGCACCTAGTTAGGGCTGGAAAAAAAAGCTACATTCGAAGTATAAGACACACCCAAATTTTCAGCCACTTTTAGGGAGGAAAAAGGTGCGTCTTATACTCCGAAAAATACAGTAAGCCTAAGTGCTATTGCTATTCTTGCATTCCTAACTAATGACAATTTGAGGCATTGCTCTAGAACAGAGGTCTTCAAACTTGGCAACTTTAAGACTTGTGGACTTAAAGTCTTAAAGTTGCCAAGTTTGGGGACCCCTGCTCTAGAAACCGTTAACTAGAAAGCTTGCTTAGCCCCTCTACACATGCTCCAGAAGCATCTGGTTTGAGCACAGGAGCTTTCAAACAATGCATTGTAAAGCCAAGGGAAAAAGTCCAGGCAAATTCCTGGCAACCAAACCAGCTGGAAAAGAAATCTACATGCTTATTTTTCCAAGCGTTAATGGCCCCCATTCTGAGCTTTTGAATTTTAGCTCAGAAATGCTTTCGCTTCCCTCTTTGATGTCTCTCCAGTCAGAAATAAATTCCTTCTCTGCATGCAGTGGAAAATCACTGAATGGAGACCAGTAACTACTCATCTGGGAAATGGGTAAAAAGGGAGAATGGAGGGAAGAGAGACGGTTGGTTGGGAAGAGCTGAAATGACATTTTTTTTCTTCCTAACCTACCTCAACTTCTCCAGAGCTCCTCAGGAATCATTATAGCCAGCCCTCAACTTACAACCATTTGTTTAACGACAAAAATGGCAACAACGTTGAAAAAATGTGACTTATGACCAATTCTTGCACTTACAACCAGTGCAGCATCCCTAGAGTCATGTGATCAAAATTTGGGCACTTGCAAACTTTTGTAAACTTGCATTTACAAAAGTTGCAGCATCCCAGGGTCACATGATCATCATATACTGTCTCTCAGCCGGTTTCTGACAAGCAAAGTCAATGAGGGAAGCCAGATTTATTTAACGTCCGCATGAGTCACTAAAAGCTGCAATCATTAGATTAACAATCTGCAACAAAAAAAAATTTGCGAAATAGAGTGAGACTCGCTTAACAACTGCCTTATTTAGCAATGGAAATTCTGGTCTTGACTGTAGTTGCAAGTCGAGGATTACCTGCAGAAAAATGGTTAGCACAACCTTCGGAGGTTAACTCCATCTTCTAAAGCAAAACTAGAGAACCTTCACCACAGCTTAGCAAAAATCTGAATTAGGTCACATGTGTTTGGTAAGTGAAGGTTTGTATTTAAGCTTTGCTGAGACCTTAAAAGCAAATTTCAAGCTTTTAAAATAATAAGGGGGGAGTCACAATTTCAAAAGAACATCCTACCACATCAGGTACTCAACAGGTCTCAAATAAATCCATGGGAGGTGGATGAGATCCAGAGTCTAAGTTCTTGGATCTTGTTACCAAGATCCTGTTTGTTTGTTTGTTTGTTTGTTTGTTTGTTTGTTTGTTTGTTTGTTTGTTTGTTTGTTTGTTTAGAAAACTTATATGGCTGAGGACTTATATTGCTCATGATAGTTATGAGAACTATGAACCACTCCACTGTTGAGAACCTTACCATAGATCAGCGGTTCTCAACCTGGGGGTCGAACGACCTTTCACAGGGGTTGGTAGACTTTGCCCAGACGCCATTTGGGTTCTTTTACCCTCTGCGCATGCACAGAATGCTTTGCACATGTGCAGAGGGTAAAAGAACCCATATGGTGGGCGCGAGTGGTGGGGCACGGTGGGGCGCAGGGGTGGGTCGCGGCATTAGGAAGGTTGAGAACCACTGCCATAGATAGAACAATAGAATCATAGAGTTTGCAGACAGGAGTATAAATCCTTCCATTCCCCATCATCCAGGCAGAGCTGAAGAAGCTTCTTGGATGAGAAGCAAAACATCTTCAAAGAAAAACCAGAAAGTCCAGTTTCCTCTTGAAAAAAGCACCTTTGGGACAACCATGACCTGGATGAATGAGAATCTCCATAGACATTCTGAACAAATGGTTGTCCGATCTCTTTTTAAAAACCTCCAGTGTTGGAGCACTCACAACTTCTGGAGGCAAGTCGTTCCACTGATTAATTGTTCTAACTGTCAGGAAATTTCTCCTTAGTTCCAGATTGGATCTCTCCTTCTTAGCTGTTCTGCCTTCAGGTGATTTGGACATATATTATATGGCTACCTATGTTATGCATGTTAATCCTAGGTAAGTCACAACAATCTGTTCCCAAAATAAGGTCATTAAGGCAATGTTAGTGGTGGCAACTAGGCTTTCATTCATTTGTGGGGGGGGGGGTTTCCCCCTATTTCACAACATTTTAATCCCACCTTTGACAAACATTAATTGAAGGTCAATTAATTAATTGACCTTCAATTAATTAAATAATTAATTAATTGACCTTCAAGGGGAGACTGGACTGCCATCTGTCTCAAATGGTGTAGGAACTCCTGCTTGAGCAGGGGGTTGGACTAGATGACCTACAAGGTCCCTTCCAACTCTAATAATAAATCTAAACCTAAAGGTGGAGTTCAGGGTTTGCAGGCCACCAGCAGAGGGTAGCAGAGAGTTGCAGAAATCTCCAAAGGAGATGAAACCGAAAAGTCTCCTTAAACAGGTTTGAAAGCTTTCCTGGTCTCCTGGCCAAGAAGTGGTTGGGCAACAAATGAAAAGGTCATTATGCAAAGTCAGTAGGGCCCTTTCACAAACAAAGGGGGGGAGGGGGAATTCATGTGTTGATGATTTCCCCTTTGTCCAGGAGAAATTTCGTGGCAGTGAGAACCATTAAACAATGGAATGACTTGCTTCCAGAAGTTGTGGTGCTCCAACACTGGAGGTTTTTAAGAAGAAATTGGACAGCCATTTGTCTGGATGGTATGAGGGTCCTGCCTTGAGGGAGTTGGACTAGAACACAGGTCTTCAAACTTGGCAACTTTAAGACTTGTGGACTTCAACTCCCAGAATTCTCCAGCCAGCTATGCTGGCTGGAGAATTCTGGGAGTTGAAGTCCACAAGTCTTAAAGTTGCCAAGTTTGGGGACTTCCTGCCCTATGATTCTATGTTCTATGTTTTTAAATTGTGAAAGGGTTTGCTGAAGTTTTGTTGGATTGCTGAACTGAAAATATAGCATCCTTGGTAAGAATGGAGGAGCAAAATTAACATTCAGTGGCTGAAGAAGCTCCTATTCTTCTCTAGAACATAGCGATGGAGGTCCTGATTACCTAGGAAGACAGGATATACCGTATTTTTCGGAGTATAAGACGCACCGGAATATAAGACGCACCTTAGTTTTTGGGGAGGAAAATAGGAAGAAAAAATCTACCTGCCAGGTATTCATCTGGCTAGCGTCCTTAGTCTGGTCAGCTTCAGCACATTATTTTATCCCCTGGTTAGGACTTAAAAAAACCTTATTCGGAGAGAGTAACAATGAAAGAGCCTGCAAGCCGGTAAGAGCTGGGAAGATCATTAGCACTTGGTTAGGGCTAGAAAAAAACTTATTCGGAGTAAGTAGAGCAATGAAAAAAAACCTGCAAAGACTTAGGGCTGGAAAAACCTTCTTCGGAGAGAGTAACAATGAAAAAGCCTGCAAGGTAAGAGCTGGGAAGATTGTTAGCACCTAGTTAGGGCTGGAAAAACAGCTCCGAAAAAGCTACATTCAGAGTATAAGATGCACCCAAATTTTCATCCACTTTTAGGGAGGAAAAAGGTGCGTCTTATATTCAAAAAAATACGGTAATTAAATAGTATCAGTAAGACCCCACACACAGACATACCTCCTTTCCGTAGCAGGTAGATCGGGACAACATAGAGCATGATATGTTGAATGTAATAAACTTCCATTTCAAAAGGTAGCTGCAAAAAAAAAAGGAACAGATTTATAAATGCAGACTGGTGTGCACACAGCTCACAGTAATTTTCCTTGACTATGTGATCAACTTCGATTCAATTTCAGGTCATTTGTATTCAATACAGGTATTCCTCGACTTACAATAGTTCATTTAGTGTCTGTACAAAATTACAACGGCACTGAAAAAAAGTGACTTACGAACGTTTTTCCACATTTATGACCCTAAGCATCCCTAAGGTCACGTGATCAAAATTCGGGTGCTTGGCAATTGATTCATATTTATGACGGCTGGAGTATTCCGGGGTCGCGTGATCACTTTTTGTGGCCTTGATTTCAAGCAAAGTCAAGGGGGAAGCCAGATTCATTGAACAACGGTGTTACTAACTTAAGAGCTGCAGTGATTCACTTAACAACTAAGGCGTGAAAAGTCGTAAAATGGGGCAAAATTCACTTAGCAACAAAAAAATTGTGCTCAACTGTGGTCGTAAGTCAAGGACTACCTGAATTGTATGCCTCTAGTGGAAATACTATTATTCGTCAGAACAGCTGTACACTGATTTCCCAAAGTTTGTAAGATGGCTCAAAGGAACAGGTTTGACTTGACACGTTGCATCCATTAACCATGTTCCCCAAATACTTCTAACCCAGTCAAGTGTCCTTATTGGTGGTTCTGGGTGTGATCCCAGTACGGGATCCCAGCAACTGAGTCAAAGGTCCAACTATCTGGGAAATGTTGAACCCTCCCCCACTTTCTCTAGGGAGGGGCTACTATCCCAAGAGCCATTGCAAAGGACGTAACACCTCTTTGTAGGTGTTACTTAGATACAGACTTGGAGAGTCACAAGTAGGAGGGAAACTTTGAAGAGTGCTGAATACAAACTGGAATTCTGAAAGCCTATCATGATATGGTCACAAAACCACAGAGCTATTCATTTTTGTCAGATTGTCTCTGCCGTCATAAATGTTTTTGTCAGTTGCTCAACAGAGAACATTTCCACAAACAAATGCACTGTAACGTCACCCAGACTTCAAATAAAATTCTTTGGTATGAAAATGTTGGCTTACAACCATTCATTTAGTGATTGTTCAGAGTTACAACAGCACTGGAAAAAAACTTACTTATGACTGGTCCTCACACTTATGCCTGTTGCAGTATCCCCATGGTCACATGATCCAAATCCAGATACTTGGCAACTGGTCCATGTTTATGACAGTTGCAGATTTCTGGGGTCATGTGATCCCCTTTTGTGACCTTCTGACAAGCAAAATTATGGGGAAGCCAGATTCACTTAACAACTGCAGTGATTCATTTAACAACTGTGGCAAAAAGATCATAAAATGGGGCAACATTCACTTAAGAACTGTCTTGCTAAGCAATGGAATTTTGGAACTGAATTGTGGTCTTAAGTCAAGGACCACCTGTATAGGTAGTCCTAATCTTATAACCACAATTGAGACCAGAATTTTGGTCATAAAATTCATTGCAATCATTAAGAAGGTCCCCATGTGATCTGACTTAATTTTACTATCATTTTACAATGGTTGTTAAGCACTGTGGTCACTAAGTGAACCAGTGGTCATTAAGCAAATCCAGCATTTCCAATGGGCGCAAACATGGTATAAAAGTCACAAATCAGAATCACATAATGACAGGCCGCTGCAAGCAGTCACAAATGCAAGCGGTTGCTAAGAACCCCAAACGTGATCACATACAGAGCCGAGGTGGCACAACGGTTAGAGTGGGGTACTGCAGGCCACTTTAGCTGACTGTGATCCACAGGTCAGCTGTTCAAATCTCACCGGCTCAAGGTTGACAGCCTTCCATCCTTCCGAGGTAGGTAAAATGAGGACCCAGATTGTTGGGGGCAATGTAAATATATACATTGCTTACTGGTGTAAACCGCTTAGAGAGTGCTTGCACTGTGAGGCGGTATATAAATGTCACAATTAATTAATTAATTAATTAAATGATTGCAGGGAGGTGCGGCAGTTGTAACTTTGAGGACGTGTTGTAAGTAGCTTTTTTTAAGACTGTCATAATTTCACAAAGTCATTAACAACTGGTCGTTAACCGGGGACGACTTGTATTTAGGCTACCACTTTCTTTGATAAAACAAAATCAAGAACCGCCAACACCCTCCATAAATCAGGTCATTAACATGTAAAGCATCAACCCCAGTTATGATCAAACGAAAAGAAAGATGACACCATCAACAGACTCAACGTATTATTATGACACTTTAACAAAGAGAGTGTCACGATGTGAATATTGCCAGTTTGTGCAACTCTATGTTTTTCTAAGGTTCCTGTATTTATGATCAAGCAGACATGTGATATGTTTTACTACGCATGCGTGCATTCCAGGAGTTTTTGTTAACTCCCATTCCTTCCTTCCTTTCTCCATTTCTGCTGAAGGCAGACGTGACTTCATTAGCTGAAAAGATGTAGCTTATTAAGGGCTCTTTTATTATTTTTGTACTGAAATAAATATTTTGTTAATTAGATTTGAATCTCGGTTTTATTTTCATATGCGAATGACTTCAAAGAAGCAAGATCCACAGATCGCCTCTACGGGGGAATGCTCCCCTTAACAAAGAGTTATTACCTGGATCAGATATTGGCACCACAAACCTCGTGACATAACCAAGCTTCACCACAACCAAATTAGGAGCATTAAATTGGATGCAAGAAACAACTCAGCTATTTTATTATAACAAAAGTATACATGGCTATCTAGTGTACGTTGACCTCTTTTGGAATAAGCTTTTAGAAGCTGGAAACTTTGACATTTAAAAATATCAACTGTATACAAACACAGTCCGTTAAAATATCCGTCCATACTCCATTTTCCTATCATATTCATTCCTTTTCTACAATGGACTCCTTGTTTAGATTTTGATTCATTAACCATGGTTTCATTTTTAGGAAGCGAACAAGGCAGAAAGTGCAATAAGCCATGCTCCATTAACTAAGATTATCTCTACATTGGTTTGCTCCAGAGGCAAAGAGATGGTCCCTACTCTTTAAGGTTTCAGGGGGCTATGAAGAACTGGTTGTTTCCCTATACATTTGAAGTTGAGCAAATTGCTACTTAAATTGGTTTTTATTGTTCTTCTTTTAAAAACGGAGAGACTTTTGCAACCTTGGACATTAATTGTTTGGTCTGTTGATTTTTTTTCCTGGTGCTTTTAATCCTCATATGCCACCCAAAGTTAATGCCAAAACATGAGCAGCCAGAGAAATGAAATGAAATGAATCAGTAAATAAACAGTGCAAGTTTTAAAAAAGAAGAAGGAAAGTATCAAAGGCTACGGTATTTATCTTGAGGTCCATCCAACCCCGTATTAGAGAATATTGGCATGCGAATCCGTGTGGGACTCGGGCCCAGCTCTATCTTTAACTGTGGAAACTTGTTGTGTAACTTTAGACCAGTCCCCACCTACCTACAGTACCTCAGGCCAACGTGACCTGCCAGGGTGCTTGCTATGGGAAAATTGCACAGAGAAATATGTAACCCACCTGGAGAGAGTAAATGAAAGACAGGAGAGAAAGCTAGCAAATAAGTAAGCAAGAAAATATACAAAGAAAAGGACAAGTTGCTTGAGAAACCCAACACTGACCACTGCTTTGCATTCCTAAGAGTTTAAATATTTAGAGAGTGGGGTTAGTGTGCTTTAGCGTTACAGAAAATGATGGGATAGGAATTTATTCCTACCGAGGCGATATAGATCTTGTTCCCTTGAAGTCATCCTTACTTAGAAAATAAAACCGAGATTTAATTCTAATTAACAAAATATTTATTTCAGTATAAAAGTAACAAAACATAAATCTTAATTAAGCTACATTGTCCCAGTCAAGAATTCACATCTGCCTCGGGCGGAGGCTTGCAGAAGAAGAAGGAAGGAGGAGACAAACTCCTGGAATGCACACGTGCGTAGAAACACATATCACATGTCTGCTTGATTAGAAAATACAGTAGCTCTAGAAATATAGTAGAAAACTAAGAAATATAGCACAGAGGCTCAACTGGCAATATATTCAGTGTGACAGAAAAGCAATAAATATTTCTCAGTGGTGTGCTTAGTTTTAATAGGACTTCATCTTTCCTAGAATTTAGATTCTACCCTTCAATGTGGGACTTTATATTGGGTATATACAAGACATTAAACCTCATGACAGTTTGGCTTAAATATTTGGAAAACCCACTCAGTGTAGTTTCTAGGTCTTAGGCTTCATTTTTGGGAATGAGACAATGCACTACACCTAACCAAACTCGCATCCTTGACTTACGACAATTCGCTTAGTGCCCATTCAAAGTTAAAAAGTGGCTTATGAAGGTTTTTCACACTTGGAACCATTGCAGGATCCCCGTGATCACTTGGTCAAAATTCAGACGCTTGGCAACCGACTCATATTTATGACGGTTGCCATGTCCCGGGGTCGTGTGATCCCCTTTTGTGACCTTCCAACAAGCAAAGTCAATGGGAAAGCCAGTTTCACTTAACAAACGTGTTACTAACTTAAGATCTGCAGCGATTCACTTAACAACTGTGGCACGAAAAGTTGTAAAATGGGGCAAAACTCACTTAACAACTGTCTTGCTTAACAACAGAATTTTTGGGCTCAATTGTGGTTGAGGATTAAAGGAACAGGGCATTTATGTAGTTTTCACATCTTGCCTTCTCTCTCTCTCTCTCTCTCTCTCTCTCACACACACACACACACACACACACACTCTCTCTCTCTCTCTCACACACACACACACACTCTCTCTCTCTCACTTCTCTCTCTCTCTCTCTCTCTCTCTCTCTCTCTCTCTCTCTCTCTCTCTCTCACACACACACACACACACACACACACACACACACACACACACACACACACACACACACAGAGAGAGAGAGAGAGAGACTTCGTCCCATCCTTAATAGGCTTATTATTGTTACATTGGATATTGATAAATTGATATAGAATTTTACTTTGACATCTCTGCTTATAACCCCCATTCCTTTAGAATCAACAGACCGATTCGTTTAATTTTGTATGTTGACCTCAAGATGCAAAGTACAGCTCCATTCACTGTTCCAAAGTAACACTTCTTCCCATCTTGCAAAACAAAATTGCATTTCAATTGCAGTACGTACACAACATTGTGCACCTGCCTACAGGAAAGTGGGTACAACAAATTGGTGATAAAGTATTAATGCATTGCTTTACAAAAATTTGCTCACAAGTACGCCTTTGTGTGGAGGGGGGACAGGTTGGCTATACCAGGGGTAGGCAAAGTTGGTCTTCTATGACTCATGGACTTCAACTCCCAGAATTCCTGAGTTAGCATGATTGGCTCAGAAAGTCTGGGAGTTGAAGTCCATGAATCATAGAAGAGCCAACTTTGCCTACCCCTGGTCTATACAAATGCCTACATCAGAAGAGGGTGGTAGGAATGTTTGGCCAAACATTAACAAAAATACGAAGGTGACAAATTTTGATCATGTGACCATGGGGTTGCTGCAAAGGTCGTAACTGTGAAAAGCTATCATTGTAACTTTAAACGGTCATCAAACGAACTGTTTTAAGTCAAGGACTACTTGTTTTAAACCTGACTGGTTATGATGATGATGTTCGTCCATCGTATTTGAAGAAGACCTTGACATCTATCAATTGGGGGGGGATGTCAAGACTTGCGCGTGAATTGGATTAAAGTGAGGGAGAGGTGCGCATAGTCAGCCTCACCCTCTCAGACACGTCTGCTCTCGTCTAGGCAAGAAGTATCTGACTGGACTTTCTTAAGCGTGTAAAACACTGGTTTCCATATCCAGAGATGATTTGGGCTCTAATTAAAGCCATTCCACAGGAAAAGTGGGATTAGGAAGAAAGACACAAGGGCTGATCCAGCTTGTAGTTTATTTGAGGAGATTTGGGGAGATTAAGCAGCTAAATTACCCAGGCGAATCTTGGCAAGGCAGGACCGCTACATGCCATGTTCTTGGCTCCGGAACGGGTTTCTTCCTGTGGTTGGTGCAAAAGCGGAATATCAAGCAGATTCCAAAGAGGAGAAAGCAGCCTCCTTGCCAGCTGGAGTCCTCCAGGTGAGGCACACTCTGGGAGGCAGTCATCCCAAAAGAGGTAGTCGTCACTTAGTGACGGTAATTGGGACCGGAATTTCCCTTGTCAAGCAATGCAGTCGTAAAGTGTGACATCATGAGACCCCCACCACTTAGCCACACAACTCCTGGGTTTTGTTTCACACCATCATTAAAGTCTAATGACAGCTAGAACAATCAATCAGTGGAACGGCTTGGCTTCAGAAGCTGTGGATGCAGAGGTGGGTTCCTGCCGGTACGCTCTTACCTGTTGGTCGCCGCAGAACTGAAGAAGCCGGTGGCGTTCGCAGCGCGGGGCTTCCCCTGCCCGTTTTCCCCCGCCCGCCTGCACGCCGCCATTTGCGTTCTTTGCCCTCTGCACAAGCAGAACACATTGCGCATGCGCAGTGGGCAAAAGAACGCAAATGGCGGTGTCTAGGCAGGCGGGGGAAAGTGGGCGTGGGAAGCCCCGTGCCGCGAACGCCACCGGTTTCTTCGGTTCTGCGGCGACCAACAGGTAAGAGCGTACTGGCAGGAACCCACCTCTGTATGGATGCTCCATCGCTGGAGGTTTTTAAGAAGAGACTGGAAAGCCATTTTGTCTGAAATTTATAGGGCAGTGATGGCGAACCTATGGCACGGGTGCCACAAGTGGCACGCGGAGCTATATCGGTGGGCACGCAAGCTGAGGTCCGACGCGCATGTGTGTGCCAGCCAGCTGATTTTCGGGCCTTCTGGACCCACTGGGAGTGGGGAAACAGGCTGTTTCCAGCCTCCGGAGGGGGTGGGGAAGGCCGTTTTCGCCCTCCCCAGGCTCCTAGAAAGGCTCTGGAGCCTTGGGAGAGCGAAAAACGGGTGTGCCAGGAGCGGGGGGGAAGGGGGGGTCACGCGGGCATGTGCGGGGGGGCATGGAATTATGGGTGTGGGCACGCACATGTGTGACCCCCCACACTCCCCCCCCCTTTTGGCACGCGAACCAAAAAAGGTTCGCCATCACTATTATAGGGTCTCTTGCTTGAGCAAGGAATTGGGACTAGAAGACCTCCAAGGTCCCTTCCAACTGTTGTTCTGTTACATTGTGTGAAGGCTTGAGTAAGAAAGCCCCCCCCCAAAAAAGCTGACTGAGATACACAACCATAGGATCGCTTTGGTGGGACCAGAGATAAATGAGATTGAGACAGTGATAAGGATCAACTGGTGACAACAATAGCACCCTTTGTTTTGAATACACATTCTTGCATCGGGCCCGATTGTCACACCACTTTAATTATTGTGATAATAGACCAACTTGATGTACTGCTCTGCAATGAAGCAGAAAACTCCGCATTTTAACAAATGCACCTCAACTTTGACAACATAATGCTCATCATCTCCCAAAACAATTAATGTAGAAGGGATGCATCACATTTTCTAAAATCAAAAGCCAGGCTAACCTTCTCTGTATTGTCCATTGGGTGTGTGGGTGAGTGGATGGGGCAATGAATGAAGAAGGTCAGGTTCAATGACCCATAATAAAGTTTGACTATGACTAAAATCAGAGCCAGCAGTTTAAGGGAGAAGTATTAGAATTAATTACAAGTTAGAACAGGCAGCCGGGGGTTACAGCTATTAGGTCTTCTCATAGTGCCGTGTTTTAAGCCAGGAGACCAGAAAGATTGTCTGGCTGTCATTGCAGAAGAATTAGCCAACTTTATGTCGTTGCCAAGTATAGGATTTCTACACTCTTTGGGGAGGCTAATTTGTTAGTTTGAATTTGTAAACAAATAGTTTCATATTTGCTCATCAATCAACTGCTGATACGGTTCTACAGAGGAATCATTGAGTCTGTCATCTGCACCTCTATAACTGTCTGGTTCGGTTCTGCAACCCAACAAGACAGACACAGACTTCAGAGGATAATCAGAACTGCAGAAAACACAATTGCTGCCAACCTGCCTTCCATTGAGGACCTGTATACTGCACAAGTCATAAAGAGGGCCATGAAAATATTTACTGACCCCTCACATCCTGGACATAAACTGTTTCAACTCCTACCCTCAAAACGTCGCTATAGAGCACTGCACACCAGAACAACTAAACACAAGAACAATTTTTTCCCAAACGCCATCACTCGGCTAAACAAATAATTCCCTCACCACTGTCAAACTATTCACTAAGGCTGCATTACTATTACTATTAGTTTTTCTCATTGTTCCTATCACCCATCTCCTCCCACTTATGACTGTATGACTGTAACTTGTTGCTTGTATCCTTACGATTTATATTCATATTGATTGTTTCCTGATTGCTTACTTGAACCCTATGACAACCATTCTTGACAAATGTATCTTTTCTTTTATGTACACTGAGAGCATATGCACCAAAGACAAATTCCTTGTGTGTCCAATCACACTTGGTCAATAAAAGAATTCTATTCTATTCTATTCTATTCTATTCTATTCTATTCTATTCTATTCTATTCTATTCTATCAAGAATGCAATTGTGGTGTACTTTTTAAACATTTCTGCTCAACAAATAAATAATACAGCTTCAGTTATAGAAAGCAGCAATAGACATGCATAAACAGAATGCCACATGCTCACATGCTATCCTTACTCATGACTTTATGATTTTCGACTTAGCACACTGTGCCAGCTCAACCACCTATGATTCAAAGCCTTGATTTCTGGATCCACTCAAGGGAAGAACCTGGCCAATTGTGACTGCTTTAACAAACCACGATTGAATCAAACACAGCCAACTACTCTGCGGTCCAACCATTCATGACTTCATTTGTTCCTCTCCAGCCCTGCAAGAAGAATCCGTGTGGACTCTGCAGAATCCAAAGTAATCTGGTAAGAAATTTAATTCCTAATCTGATTTAAGGTATCTAGCTGCTGATTTTAAAGAGGGCATGTTGTTAAATCTACGTGTGCTTCTACCAATATAAATATATAAATGACCTTTGCAATCACATTACAAGCGACTGCGTTCTCTTCGCCAATGATGTAAAACTCTTCAACACCACTGACAACACTGCTATCCTCCAAAAAGACCTTGACTTTGTGTCAGAATGGTCAAACATCTGGCAACTCCAAATCTCAACCAACAAATGCTCTGTCCTAAACATTGGCAAAAAAATCAGAACACCAAATACAAGCTGAACAGACAAGACCTTACAGACGACCCTCACTCTGTCAAAGACCTTGGAATACTCATCTCAAATGACCTAAGTTCCAAAGCCCACTGCAACAACATCGCCAAAAAGGCTTCAAGAACTGTTAATCTAATCTTACGTAGCTTCTTCTCCGGTAATATCACACTACTAACCAGAGCATACAAAACATTCGCCAGACCAATCCTCGAATACAGCTCATCTGTCTGGAACCCACACCGCATATCGGACATAAATGCATTAGAAAGTGTCCAGAGTTACTTTACAAGAAGAGTCCTCCACTCCTCTACTCGCAACAGAATACCTTACCCAACCAGACTTGAAATCCTGGGCTTAGAAAGCTTAGAACTACGTCGCCTTTGGCACGACCTAAGCATAGCTCATAAAATTATCTGCTACAGCGTCCTTCCTGTCAACGACTACTTCAGCTTCAACCACAACAATACACGAGCACACAACAGATACAAACTCAAAGTGAACCGCTCCAAACTTGACTGTAGAAAATACGACTTTCGCAACAGAGTGGTAAATGCCTGGAACTCACTACCTGACATTGTGGTTTCGTCACCAAACCCCCAAAACGTTACCCTCAGACTGTCCACTGTTGACCTCACCCGATTCCTAAGAGGTCAGTAAGGGGCATGCATAAGTGCACCAGAATGCCTACCATCCCTGTCCTAATGTTCCCTCTTATCAGTACCCATCTTATGTATATAAACAATGTTATATCTATGTATATTACCAACATGTACTTGACAAAAAATAAATAAATAAAATAAAATGAACGATTAAATAGCTGCAGTCAGCAAAACCCCATTACGCATTCTTTACAATCAATATCATTAAACAGGAGGTCAGCATAAAAGAAACGCTCAATCCAGCCCTAATCCAGCCCACCAAGTCTCTTAACACTCCATGCGCCATGCATCAAACCCTCACCCAATCTAACAAAATTGATTTCAATAGAAGAAAATCTCTGTAGCTCAAGGTTGAATTATGGAGTGCTTGGTACTATCTGACCGTAGTTGTTTTCTTGCATATATTTCATTACCTAACTAGGTAACACCTTCAGCTGACACTGGTGATGTTACCTAGTTGGGTAGTGAAATGTCTGCAAGAAAACAACTAAATTCAGAGAGCACCCAAGATTCACAAACATTGATTTCGATGTAATGAGGAATTCTGATGATCTTCTAGCAAACTTAAGGATCAGAAGAGAAATTAGATTTCTCACTGTAAGGGATCCGACTGACATTTTCTCCCAGAAGGCTAACCTTAGTTTGAAAAGTAGTTCAGCTCCTACTGATGGACCAAACAGCAACCTTTTCCTAAATATGGTTCAGAGACTTCTTTTTAAAAGTCTGAATGTTTAAAAGTGGAAAGAAAACACTGATCTAACAGAAACCTTCTAATTATCATCCTGTTAAAAAATGTTTCCCACATCAAGCTAAAGTATCTTCAACCATTGGGAGGGATTGATTTTTTTTTAATTAACTAAATACAAAAAACAAGGGAAAATAGACAAAAGTGGAGGAAGGCTGAAAATAAACCCACAATGTATATTTACAGATAGGTGTGTGTGTGTGTGTGTGTGTGTGTGTGTGTGTGTGTGTGTGTGTGTGTGTGTGTGTGTGTGTGTGTGTGTGTGTGTGTGTGTGTGTGTATATATATATATATATATATATATATATATATATATATATATATATATATATATATATATATATATATATATATATATAAAGAAACTGAAGCTATGATTCATGAAGCCTCACCCATTTTTAAATAATAAGTTCCACCAAATTCTACAGGCTGAGAAGGGACATGATAAGCAGCCCACATGCACAAATATACAAACTTGATTTACATGCTTCCAAATCATGTCCATTTGCAAGTTTGCCTTACTGATGTTGGTGCCCTGGTCTCTCTCAATGTTAGTGTGAAAGATTAAGTCTACCCAAGAAGATCCAATTAAACTAATCTAGTGCTAAACAGCCTACGCACGGGAATATTCTCAACTAAAAGTTGGCACTTGCTAGAAATTAAATAGGGATTAGTGGAGATCAAAGAGGGGAGTGGACTTAGTTCGCTTGTGATTACGTAAGGATTCTAGGCTGATTCCTCTTTTAACTCAGTCCCCAGGTTCTGCCCCTCCTTCTCCTACAATCAGGACATTCAGAGAAAGACCTTGTAAAGAATTTTGTGAGAACATTCTTGCAATTGTTTTATGACTTCACACAAAAGATAAAAGCACCAAAAGCCAATTAAAAAAACAACCTCCCACATTAGCAAAAAAAATAAAAATAAAATTACACTAAGCTGTGCATTCAAAAATAAATGGTAAATAATAAAATAACAAACTCCTCTGAAGCACCTCAGATAGCCCTGGAAACACAAGCCAATATTTGATGCATATAGAAAAGTCCTTACTGGAAAAAGGAGCTATTTGCACTGACGGCTCTTTAGTGCTCTGTACGGTCAAAGATCCTGTGATAATGTGGGCTGCCAATTCGTGTAATTGTCATATCTGTACAACTTTTTTTGCTGGATATGCACTTTTACCTGGACTCATAAAAAGCAAGCAAGCAAGGTTTGATGGAGACGCACCGGTGGGTCACATGCAAGGAACCACTTCATCAAAATTAAACAACGTCACCCGTGGTTTTGCAAGAGGCACGAACTCCGTTCCTTTCCAGTAGCAAGCTGAGATTAACTCACCAGGCGGGTGTTAACCACAGGAAACAGCAGAGCGAGAAGCGCCCCATTCAGCATGTGTATTTGCAACCTACCAAAAGAGAAAAGAGAAAAGAAAACAAATGTAACCTCTGCAGCATAAGGATGTCTGTTGCAAGCAATTCACAACAATTGCAGCCGGTTGTAAAAGAAGTCACCCGGCTGGGGTGGGATCTAGAACTCACAATCTCCCAGTTTGTAGTCTGGTGCCTTAAACCAGGGGTCTCCAATCTTGGCAACTTTAAGACTTGTGGACTTCAACTCCCAGAATTCTCCCAGCCAGTCTTAAAGTTGCCAAGTTTGAAGACCTCTGTTTGACAAAGCATTGTTTGCCACGTTTCCACATGGAAGACTATGGAGTGGGGAGGGGGAATACAATGAGGGTGAGACGTTAGAGATAACACATTCTTCGTTACTTCTCCAAGGTCATCTTTTGTCCAACACCTGCAAGAAGCTGGGAGGAGAGGTTGCCACGCTGGCAGAAGATCAGTGGCCAACGTGACCCAGTTGGGGGGGGGGAAAGGAGTACCCACTTCCTATCGAGTGGGAGCTTGGGAAAGAAATTAGATTTGGGTTTCTCCATGCGCTTGCCAACATGGTCTCTGCGTTAAATTGGAACTTTGGTGAACTCTTTGCCTTGGACTCTGATTTCTGCTCGACTACTATTTGGAACCTTGACATTGTTCTACATTCAAGGCTCAGTTAGCAAGATGGCTTCTTAAAGAACAGCCCTTTCCCAAGGAGGAGCTAAATTATATGCATCCAGAGTTGTGGGTGCTCCGTTGCTGGAGTTTTCAAGAAATAACTGGACAACAATTTGTCCCTGATGGTATAAGTCTCCTACCTTGGCCAGGCGGTTGGACTAGAAGACCTCTAAGGTTCTTCCCAGCCCTATGACTCTATGATTCTATATATAATAAGATCTTCTTGCCACGGCAGATGAATTACTTAGATTACCGTATTTTTCGGAGTATAAGATGCACCTTTTTCCTCCCTAAAAGAGGCTAAAAATTTGGGTGGGTCTTATACGCCGAATGTAGCTTTTCCGAAGCTTTTTTTCCCAGCCCTAAGGAGGTGCTAAAGATCTTCCCGGCTTCCTACTCTATCTTTGCAGGCTTGTTTTCATTCCTACTCCCTCTGAAAAAGGTCTTTTCAGCCCCAACAAAGTGCTAACGATCTTCCCGGCTTGCAGCATATTTTAATTCCTACTCCTAAGTAGTTTTTTCCTGCCCTAAGTCTTTGCAGGCTTGTTTTCATTCCTTCTTCCTCTGAAAAAGGTTTTTTCAGCCCTAACCAGGGGATAAAATAATGTGCTGAAGCTGAACAGACTAAGGACGCTAGCCAGATGAATACCTGGTAGGTAGATTTTCCCCCCTATTTTCCTCCCTCAAAACTAAGGTGTGTCTTATACTCCAGTGTATCTTATACTCTGAAAAATATGGTACTCTCTGACACCAGTTTACACATCAGAATGCCAACCAAGGGAATTCCTGTTGTGTACATCCACTAGAGCAGTGTTTCCCAACCTTGGCAACTTGAAGATATCTAGACTTCAATTCCCAGAATTCCCCAGCCAGCATTCGCTGGCTGGGGAATTCTGGGAGTTGAAGTCCAGATATCTTCAAGTTGCCAAGGTTGGGAAACACTGCACTAGAGGCATCCAAATGGAGGGTCCATAACATGAGACACCCTTTGAGTAATGCTGCCATCCCAAACATTTCCAAAAGGTTTAACCCAATTGCAATTGTTAATATATCAGAAGGGGGAAATCCTTATTTGGGGGAAATAAAAAAAACAGATCCACATATAAAGCATGAATGCAGAAAGGCTGGATAGAAATCCAATGATAAAGAAAAGAACAGCCAGAGATTGTCCCAAACGTACTTCTTCTTCAAAAGGCAACTGGACTTTCTTTGTTTTTCTTTGAAAATGTTTTGCTTCTCATCAAGAAGCTTCCTCAATTCTGACTCAAGCTTCTTGGGTGAGAAGCAAAATTTCTTCAAGGAAAAACAAAAGACATCCAGTTGCCTTTTGAAGGAAAAAAAAACACCTTTGGGACAACCATGACCTGGATGGCCGAGAACTTCCATCGACATTCAGCCACACAGATACAAAGTACGGATGGTCAATGTTCCTCAATGTAAAGGATGGGCAACCAAACCACAGAAGCGGTCATCATTTAAGCAAACTGGTGTATTCTATTCACTTACCTGAATAGAATCATGGCGAAATGGCAAGGTGGACAAGCCAGTAGAAAAATCTGACATTTAAACAAACAAAAACAAAAAGGAGTTAGCATCATGGTCTTTCGATTTCATTTATTTGCATCTTTACATAAATGCATAGAGACAGCGAGAGCACAAATGAAAGAAATGACTCATATTTTATTTTTAAACCACTCGATCGGACGTTTAAAGCTTGCAATGATTACTGTTCAAATATTCCCAGGAGGATGGAGAGAGAGAGAGAGAGAGAAAGAAAGACAGACAGACAGATTATATTTATATTTATATTTATATTATTTATATTTATATTTATATTTATATTTATATTAAAATGTATACGCCACCCATTTCACAATCAAACCACTGCTGATACCCAGGAGGAACTAACTAACTAACTGCCATAACTAACTAACTAACTAACTAACTAACTAACTAACTAACTAACTAACTAACTAACTAACTAACTAACTAGGAATAGTGCTGTTGCTCTAATCCAGTGTTTCTTAAATAGTGGGGTGGGCCCCCCTGGGGGGGGCGCAGAGCGATGCCAGGGGGTGCGTGTGACCCCGGGAAACATGTGTGGTCCCTCTTGAACGATTCCCCCGGACGGGGAGTGTTTTCCCAGTTGCATGCTGCTCCGAGCCCGGAAGAGAAGGCGGCCAGGCGGGGCAGGGAGGCTGCGCGGGTTCTTATTGTTCTCGGTGGGCGCCGCGGTAGCCATGAACAGTGTGGTGAACCTGCTGCTGGACAAGGAGGAGCATCCTCTGCAGCTGGGCAAAAGCTTCGAACGGCACCCTAAAGCCTCCTTCCACACCATTCACTGTGAGTGCCCGGCAGAGGTGGCGCTTATGAGCCAGGCCGGCGATCCCAAAACATCGGCTTGATTAAGCTGGCCTGGCCCCGTGTCAAAAGAGGGCCTTAACCACGATAGCCTATGCCTGCCTAACCGAAAACAGGCTCCACTGAGTTCAGTGTGACTTACTCCCAGGAACGTGGGTAGAGCAGCCTTCCCCAGCCAATAGTTTGCTTGCAGCTTATAGTAAGTAAAATAATAAATATTAACACTAAAATTCCATTGGGGCCCAGATCAAGTTGTTGGGCCAGTCATGCGAATGATCCCATAGGACAGACTTTAAAAAGCAACACTTTCTTAGTATGAAGAAGAAAGTTATCTTTATTTAGACCAGGGACCACAAACTGTTTAGTTCATTGACCAGTTCATGAACCATCAGATGATTCATCATTTCCCATTTGACTTTAACAACAGGTCGTCCTCGACTTACAACCACAATTGATGCTAAAACTTCTGTTGCTAAACAAGACAGTGGGTTAAGTAAATTTTGCCCCATTTTACAACATTTCTAGCCACAGTTGTTAAGTGAATCATTGCTGTTGTTAAGTTAGCAACATGGTTGTTAAATGAATCTGGCTTCCTCATTAACTTTGCGTATCAGAAGGTCACAAAAGGGGATCACATGACCCCAGGACACTGCAACCATCATAAATACATGCCAGTTGCCAAGTGTCTGAATTCTGATCATGTGACCATCGGGATGCTGCAACAGTCATAAGTGTGAAAAATGCTCATAAGTCACTTTTTCAATGCTCTGATAATTTTGAACTGTCACTACACAAATGGTTGTAATTCAGACTTCCTGTAATAGTACTATAAATAATAACAATATTGACCTTGGATAGTCCCATCATTTCTTGGGGGTTGATAGTGGTCACTTTGGGGAACCTTGCATTTATTTCAGCCAAGAATGACCCAGGTTATTTCTTTATAATATTTATCAGGAGTACTTGTCCAAAATCATTTGTCATCAAAAATGTAGTATGGGATCTCAACTTCATAACTTATTTAAGGAGATGCAGATCATCTCCAGGAACTGATTATTCAAATTTCCAGCAAAGACAAATCCACAGCTCAATGAGGAAACTGAATGTTTTGGTCAAAATCGCTCATAACATTAACGGATGTCTTCTAATGTCAAGCAGATCTATTCTTCCATAGTAAGAATAGAATAGAATAGAATAGAATAGAAGAGAAGAGAAGAGAAGAGAAGAGAAGAGAAGAGAAGAGAAGAGAAGAGAAGAGAAGAGAAGAGAAGAGACGAGACGAGACGAGACGAGACGAGACGAGACGAGAAGAGAAGAAAAGAGAAGAGAATATTCTTTATTGAGCAAGTGTAATTGGACACACAAGGAATTTGTCTTCAGTGCATAAGCTCTCAGTGTACATACAAACAACAAAGTGATGTCATAGATCAGTGATGGCGAACCTTTTTTGGTTCGCGTGCCAAAAGGGGGGGGAATGCGGGGGATCACGTGTGCGTGCCCACACTCATAATTCCATGCACCCCCCGCACATGCACACATGACCCCCCTGCTCCCAGCATGCAATGGCACGCCCATTTTTTGCTCTCCCCAGGCTCCAGAGCCTTTCTAGGAGCCTGGGGAGGGCAAAAATGGCCTTCCCCACCCTCTCTGGAGGCTGGAAACAGCCTGTTTCCCGACTCCCATTGGGCCCAGAAGGCCCGAAAATCAGCCGGCTGGTGCACACATGCACGCCGGACCTGAGCTCGCGTGCCCACCGATATGGCTCCGCGTGCCACTTGTGGCACCCGTGCCATAGGTTCACCATCATGGTCATAGATCATAAATCGTAAGATGCAATCATAAATATTAAGATACAAACAAGTGATAAATCTTAATATACCCGATAGGAGAAGATAGTAGGGGAAATGAAAAAAGATGAGAAATGAGTTGACAAAGATGAAAACATGACAAGGATAATAGCAATACAGCCCTACTACCTGGGTAAATATTTTTAGGCCTAAGACAGTGCTGTGGGACTTGGGTGTTCAGCAGAGTGATGGTACCGGGGGGGGGGGTGTTGTCTTTGTGTCTAGTTGTTTTGGCATGCTATATCCTATAGCACCATCCCGAGGGGAGGAGTTGAAGCAATTTATGTCCCTGGATGCGAGGGGTCTGTAGATGGTTTCTCAGCCCTCTTTCTGGTTCATGCACTATACAGGTCCTCAATGGAAGGCAGGATCTAAAATTATCCTCATTGGACTCTTTTGTCAAACTCCTAGTTTCTATGAGTTCATTTCAAATTAGTTCTAACGTACAGTCAGCAGTGAATATGGTCTTACCAGCTGCCAGCAATTACTGCCAAAAGAGACTCTATTTTGAAAATCATAGTTCTTTTAATTATTCTCAGACTCTACTCCAAGGAAGACAAAATTATGCAATCCAAACAAGCTACAAGGCACTTTGTTAGATTTAGCCTTATGATGTTGCGTAAACCCAATCTGTGAAGCTTCTACAATCAACCATGAACATTATGCTAAGCCATAGCTTTTTACCTACTGCACCCCACCCCTCCCTTGCTCCCATGGTGACAAGTTTGGTCTAGTGATTAAGGCACCTGGCTAGAGAGCAGGGAAATGGTGAATTCTAGTCCCCCCCCCTTAGGCAAGAAAGGCAGCTGGGTACCGTATTTTTCAGAATATAAGACGCACCGGAGTATAAGACGCACCTTAGTTTTGGGGGAGGAAAACAAGGAAAAAAGGTCTCTGCCTCCAAGCAATTTTCTAAACAGCAAACAGCAAACAGCACAGATGATATACACTGTTTGCTGTGTATTTCTGTGCATGTGTGCCTGACCCATAGAAATAGCAAAGAATTGGAGAAATGTACATTATGCCAGAAAGTTTTCTTAAATGTAGTCACACTAACTCCTCCCAATTATTTAAATAGATCTACTCCAAGATAACTAAACTCTAATACTAAACAGGACACTTACATTTCATACTATACTTGTACAGAGCTGTTAAAATTAATTAAAATTTCTGGAAGTATACATTATTCTCTATTATTTAAAAGACGATACAATAGCATCGGGCCTCTTCAGAGCAAGCATTTATTTTAAAAAGCTTCTTTATTTTGTTAAGTTGTCTAGATTTACAGAGATCTCCAACCTTGGCAACTTTAAGACTTGTGGACTTCCAACTCCCAGAATTCCACAGCCAGCAAAGCAAATAATAAAGCAGTCTTTAAAAAACAAGTCTAATAATTTGAACATTCTACAGACATTTATAGTTATACCCCCCTTGTATCCAGTTCAGCAGAAAATAAAAATATGCGTGTCTCTCCCAGCTATTTGCCCCTTTGCTAGTTTCAGTTTCATTTTAGCACGTGGCAAATCAGCTGTAGGTCAGGAAGCTCCTACTGACTTGCTTGGCTTTACAGCCTCTTCCCTGTTTGTTGCAAGCAGGTAAATTGCTGTAAGACAGAGGCCAAAGGGTGGGGGTGGCTGGGTGGGTGGGGCTGCATTAGGTGTATAAGACGCACCCAAGTTTTCACCCTCTTTTGGGGGGTAAAAAGGTGTGTCTTATACTCCGAAAAATACGGTAACTTCAGGCCAATTACCAGGAGCTGGTTAATTCTAGCCCCTATCTTAGACATGAAAGGGAGCTGGGTGCATTTGGGCCAATCACCAGGAGACTGGAAGTTCTAGTCCTGCCTTAGGCATGAAAGCCAACTAGGTGACTTTGGGTTAGTCACACTCTCCCTCAGCCCCAAATGTCCCCTAGGATTGTTGTGGTGAGAAAAATAGGAGGAGGAGGTAGGAGTATTAGGTATGTTTGCCACTCTGAATTTCTTATAAAGTAATACAGGTAAATAAAAATCAAAGAAAGAAAGAAAAGTACAGCAGGAAGAGCATTGTACATTGTAAGAGCCGAAATGGCGCAGCAATTAGAGTGCAGTACTGCAGGCCACTTTAGCTGACTGTGATCAGCAGTTCAACGGTTCAAATCTCACCGGCTCAAGGTTGACTCAGCCTTCCATCCTTCCGAGGTAGGTAAAATGAGGACCCAGATCGTTGGGGGCAATGTAAATATACATTGCTTACTGGTGTAAACCGCTTAGAGAGTGCTTGCACTATAAGGCGATATACAAGTCTCACTAATAAATAAATAAATTGTTGAACTAAACAGAACCTACGTGTGAATATTCCTGGCTGATTCTAGGAACCCCAAGGGCTAAGACCAAATTGGCAATTCATCCCCCTTTACAGACCACAGCAAATCCTGCCCATGAAACTAACAGGGTGTTACGTCACCCACTTCTTGGAAAAACTTGTGTCATTTTTCCAGCCAAGTCAGCGCTGCAGCCAAAGTAGTTTTGACCTGCTTGTTATTTGTCAGAGAGGCTCAACTGCTTTCTGCCAAAGTTGATAAGAGACGGGAGGAATGATGGGGAAAAAACACTAGCCAACAATTCAGGGAAACCAAACATGCCACAATTTAAGTGTGTACTTCACGGTTGAGGCACATAATTGACAATGAGCCTTATCCCCATAAAATGGAATGCAGTTTTTACTTGAACAATTTGAGTTATGCAAAAAGAATAATACTAGACTGATAGAAGAAAATATTTGTAACTCAGGGTTGGACTGTGGGGTCCTTGGTGCTCTCTGAGCTTGGTGGCTTTTTTGCAAACATTTGAAGACCTAACTAGCAGTGGTGGGTTCCTACCGGTGCGGTCCACTCTATAGCACCCGTAGCGGCCCGCTGGTAACGTCACAGTACCGGTGCGGTTGGTTGCCAGTGTCTGGGCGCCACCATTTTTTTAAAAAAAAATTTTTTTTAAATTTTCTTCTGTGCATGCCTAGAAACCGAGCTTCTGGCACTGCGCATGCGCTGCCTTCCTACCCCACAGTGAGTCCAAGCAGGGGAGGATGTCTGAGGGAGAGCGTGAGACGCTGAAAGAACAGGCGGCAGGAGCTATCTCCATTCCCCTCCCTTCAGCAGTCCGAGGAGCCACGAATGCGCGGTGATGATCCTAGGCATTTTCGCACGTTCGAGGCTTCTCAAGCTGCTGAGGGGAGGGGGAATGGGCGGCAGGACTTATCTCAGTTCCCCTCCCTTCAGCAGCCTGAGAAGCCACGCCCACCCGGTCACATGGCCAGCAAGCCACGCCCACCCAGTCACATGGCTGGCAAGCCATACCCACAAAATAAGCCACGCCCATAGAGTTGTAGTAAAAAAATTAGGAACCCGCCCCTGCTAACTAGGCAACATTATCTGTGCTAGAAGGAAGGAGGAGGAGGAGGAGGAGGAGGAGGAGGAGGAGGAGGAGAGGAGGAGGAGGAGTTTTCTTGCAGTTTTCTTGTTTTCTTGCAGATGTTTTACCAAGCTAGGTAACATTATCAGTGCTACAACTCCACTCCCTTCTTACACTGATGATGTTACCTAGTTTGGTAATGAAACATCTGCAGAAAAATCACCACGCTCAGAAAGCCCCCAAGGACCCCATGGATAATACTATGAAGAGACTGCAGATGGAATACAACAAGATCCAGAGACTCTCTGAACAAATGGGGCTCTCCCGTGGCTTGTGTTCTTTGAGATTGTGGTGACATGCAGACAACAACACATATGCATACCTGCCCTTTGTGTCCTGATCAGTGTAGGCAGCACCACAAAACACAATTAACGTTGCTAGTTTTGGGACAAGATCTGTTTAACTTGTACATATTTTAATCCTGTATTCTATATTTTGCATTTTATGTCATATAGTATGCCTTATTTCAACTGTGACGCTTCTGACACAAATAAACACACAAACTGCTGAGAGAAAGCAAGGCAGGGAGGGAGACCCAAAACTTTTCTCTTTTGCTCTAGAAAAGAAGCCTGGGATCTCTGCGACTTTGAGAACAACGGTGGGCTGCTCGCAAACTGATATGCTTCCATGAGCCAGTCATGAAAGATAGCAATAGCACTTAGACTTATATACCGCTTCATAGTGCTTTACAGCCCTCTCTAAGCGGTTTACAGAGTTCACCATATTGCCCCCAACAATCTGGGTCCTCATTTTACCGACCTCAGAAGGATGGAAGGCTGAGTCAACCTTGAGCCGGTGAGATCTGAACAGCTGAACTGCAGCTTGCAGTCAGCTGAAGTAGCCTGCAGTGCTCCACTCTAACCACTGTGCCACCTCGGCTTAAAAAAGATCTGTTTTTTGCAAGGAAAACTTGCAAAAGTTTTGGGATGCTGGGTCTTCCCAAGGCTTTGGGCTGTCAAGGCCCTGATGCAAATTAATACAGAAGTTAGAAATTGAGTGCATTGCTTTGTAGCAAGCTGGATTCTCTAACTCTTTTTATTATTATTTAAGATTTAATCTTCAATTCAATTCACAGTCTGGGACTGCTAAAAACTTAACAGTGCAAGTCCTAACCAAGAACCTAAGAGCTATTAAAGTAACATCTGAGTATATAGGCAGTTCCAAGTTGTTATTGTTACAAAAAGAATCTGATTTAGAACAAGGGCCACTTCTATCCCAAACAGCAAAGCCAGCCAAGGTAGAAAACTCTTTACCTCTCCTCCCTTCACAATAGCGTTGAATTCAGCAAAAGTAAGCTCTCTGTAGCTGCTAAGTTTTTATTCAATATTATTATTATTATTGAATATTATTATTCAATAATAAGTGAAATTATTTAACTTCATCACTTGATTGGGAGATTTGTGGCTTTTAACAGCCAAGGTTGTTTTCCACTGTGGGATAGAAATTAAAAATCCAGCATCTGTGATGTGCACTTCTGCAAGCAATTAATCCTTGCTTGCAGAATCCCCCCCCAACTTAAACCTGCATGTAGAACATTCTTCTATAACGCTGGCTGGGGAATTCTGGGAGTTGAAGTCCACACATCTTCAAACTGCCAAGGTTGAGAAACACTGTTCTATATAGAACAGTAAATCACCTCCAGATGTTCTCACACATACAAGCTGTTGTCGCTTAGGGTTTTTGTTAGAGAAAGAAGGCCGAGTATCACTTATTTTAGGCTGGCATATGCAGGGCACGATGTACCTGTGAATTAATTTTTACTTTGCCCTTTTTGCCAAATAACCCACCGGCACAACTGCGTTTCAAAACGATGGATGGGAAATAACGAGGAGTTATTTTAAAATGCCAGAGCAGAGCAGGTTCTCTATTTTTTAACATTTCTGGTGGCAGCTCCAGTGACTGGGTGCTTTGTCCAAAGCAGAACTTCCCCCCCTCAAAAAAGGGGAAATGGCAGCTCCACATATCTTGTGCCCCACCTCTATTTCTTAAAACGTATTTCTAAATATTAGTCTCCTACAGCAGATGGTATGTAAGATTAAACATTGAGAAAAATGGGAAACGACTGTCTGCAATTTGTTGGACTGCAGGCTACATTGTAGACTTCAGTTCTTACACATGGCACAAGGTGGTTACATCATGAAGAATAAGCAATGAAAGTTTTTATTTCATTAAAATTTTAATTAAAATGAACCTAGGACAAATGTAGGCAAGACATCCCGGGCCCACCAAAATAAACAGAAATTAAATTTTCAGACATCTTGGAAGCAAATAATATCTTGCAAGGTGCATTTATTGATTGATTAATTGAATTAATATAGTGTTACTCCAGGCAGCGCACTGTGATCTAATTAGATTTCAGTGATCTAATGCAAGATTTTACCTGTTTGCTCAAGAAATTAAAATATATGGAGCCCTGGAAGCTACTTGTGCAAGAGGGCATATGTTTACAATAATTGCAGCATCCCGGGATCAGGTGATTGCCATTTGCACACCTTCCCAGGTAACTTCTGACAAGCAAAGTTAATGGGGAAACTAGATTCACTTAACGGCTGCAGCAATTCACATACCAAGCATTACAAAAGAGTTTGTAAAATTGGTTGCGACTGACTTAACAACTGCCTTGCTTACCAATGGAAATTCTGGTGCCAATTGTGATTGTAAGTTGAGGTCTTACAAATATCAGGTGAATACCAGGTGATAAATACCAGGTGCTTACAAATACCAGGTGAGGCCTTTCTCAATCTTGTATAGCTCTTTTCTCCACCCGAGAGGCTTTCACTTGTCTCCCACTTTGCAAAAGGGGACCAAACCCAAAATTTCACTGTACTCAATTCTATTTTCTCTTCCAAGAGGCCCTGTTTATATTCCTAGACCAGGGGTCGGCAACCTTAAACACTCAAAGAGCTATTTGGACCAGTTTCCCACAGAAAAGAAAACACTGGGAGCCACAAAAATCTTTTGACATCTAAAATGAAGATAACACTGCATATATCGTTTTTTACCTTTATGCTATGTATATAAAAAACGATAGTGTGTTGCATTTATGTCATCAATGAACTGCTACAGAGAAAACAAAAAATTTTCCCCATGCAAGAAAAACATTTTGAACTCTGAAAAAATAGATGGGTCGAAAAGCTCAATAAATCGCGTACCAATCTGTGTCGCACATTGGCAGTTGTGACGCATGTGTTGAGCGACAGGGAGCCGCAGCAGAGGGATGAAAGAGCCACATGCGGCTCCAGAGCCGCGGGTTGCAGACCCCTGTCCTAGACTAAGCCAAGTCCAAAACCGCTAGGCTAGGGGATTTCTAAAGCCTGGTATTGGTACAAATTAGCCATCAACAGACACATAGACATAAACAGTATCTACAGAGTATGCAAAAGAGACAATCAACACGCCAAAAAGGGAACCAGAAAAATCCAAACGCCTCCCCACCAGCAATCAGCACCCAGAAGAGCAAAGATTAACACCAAGATTAACACCAGACCAACAATCAAGTAAATAATACCCCAAATGAAGAAACTGCTAAACAAGCCAATAGTAAACAGCCCAACTAAGGAACCTCTCAGACCACTCCCACCAATACTGACAGGGCAAGCCACTAGAATATAAATTGAGAGCAAACACCACTCTTTACTAGCACTGATGATGTTACCTAGTTTGGGTAATGAAACATCTGCAAGAAAACAACCAAGCCCAAAGAGCACCAAAGACCCCTCATTTCAACCCTAAGCTACAAATATTCTCCTTTATTGATAGTCTGGTTTCAACCAAGCAACTCTAAACTGGTAGACAGCCAACTAAATATGAGCCAGCAGTGTGCAGCAGCAGCCAAAAAGGCCAACACAGTCCTGAGCTGCATAAAAAGAGGGATACAATCAAGGACCAGAGAGGTACTAGTACCACTCTATAAAGCCTTGGTCAGACCACACCTAGAGTACTGCATCCAGTTTTGGTCACCACACTACAAAAAAGACATTGAAACTCTAGAGAAAGTGCAGAAGAGAGCAACCAGGATGATAAAGGGTCTGGAAAATAAAACATACGAAGAGCGGTTGCAGGAACTGAGCTTGGCCAGTCTAGCGAAGAGAAGGACCAGGGGTGACATGTTCCAATACTTGAGGGGATGCCACAGAGAGGAGGGGGTCAGGCTGTTCTCTATGGCACCAGAAAGCCAAACAAGGAATAACGGATGGAAGCTGATCAAGGAGAGATTCAACCTGGAAGTGAGGAGAAACTTTCTGACGGTGAGAGCGATCAACCAGTGGAACAGCTTGCCAGCGGAGGTTGTGAGAGCCCCAACACTTGCGACCTTCAAGGGGAGACTGGACTGCCATCTGTCTCAAAGGATGTAGGAACTCCTACTTGAGCAGGGGGTTGGACTAGATGACCTACAAGGTCCCTTCCAACTCTAATAATAAATCTAAATCTAAATCTAAACCACACTGCCGTTCTCCCTGAAAGTGGAAACGGGGCCTTAGAAAACACTAGCAATCCACATCTGTGCAAAAGCACATCAGTTGCTTTAGAATAGCACTTGATAGCTCTTAAGGGCACACAGACTCCCTCTTTGTCTTTTGTTCTTTCCCTGGCACATTTTGTAAAGAGCCGCATTCACAAAAGATAACAACCTCCTTTTTCTTTCCACTGTTTTTAGAAGAGGAGGAAGAAGAGGAGGAGGAAGAAAGAAGGGGGAAAACAACAACTTGAATGGGGTTCCTGTCCGATTGCATTTATGTTATTGCTTTCCTCACAGACGTCAGCCTTACAGATTGAAAAGCAACTTCGCCCTGAGTCCTTAGGGAGTAGGGCGGCATAGAAGAACCTCCAAATAAATAAACAAATGAAGTTCAGGGATACTAATCTGCAGATGACAGAGTTGAAAAGTTGGGATATGACAAGAAAGCACACCCCTATCTTGCTAGACCAGTGTTTCTCAACCTTGGCAGTTTGAAGATGTGTGGACTTCAATTCCCAGAATTCCACAGCCAGCAACGCTGGCTGGGGAATTCTGGGAGTTGAAGTCCACACATCTTCAAACTGCCAAGGTTGAGAAACACTGTGCTAGACAGAAGTGTGCCAAGGGTCTTCAAAGGCTGGCTGGATGAATCCTTAGTACAGGTAGTCCTCAACTTAGGATGACAATTGAGGCCAAAATTTATGTTGCTAAGTGAGAAATGTGTTCAGTGAAAAATAAATTTTACCCATTTTAAGGTCAGCTGTACAGAATGTGGCATGATGGGGAAGTTAACACATCCCACTAAGCTAGGAATCAGCAACCTGTTCAAACAGGGGGCCGCTTGCACAATGTTACACAACGTCACAACCTTGGAGCAATCGTGTTTTTGAAAGGAAGAAAAATGAAGAATGACAAGGAAGTCGGAGTCTTCTGAGAGTTCCGGTGAAAACACAAAGTTCATGAGATTTGGTTATCTCACCAGCATCAAAAGCTTTTTAGAAAGAACATAGCCGATAGAATCGTAGAACATAGAAGCAGAGGGCTGGAAGGGACTTCGGAGGTCTTCTAGTCGAACCTCCTGTTCAAGGCAGGAACCTTACACCATCCCACTCAAATGGTTGTGCAGTCTATTCTTGAAAACCTCCAGTGATCCTGCCTCAAGGAGGGGGTTCAGCCAGATGACCTCTGAGGTCCCTTTCAACCCTATGACATGACATTTAAGGGCTGTTGAACAGCATTGAGTATGACAGCTTAGCGAAATGTACAAAGTCAGACAACAAACTCTAGTTAACAGCAAGCAACACTATTAAACAAAAATAACCGTTGTTCATATAATCCTATCTGTTACTTGAACAGTATCTAACCTTACCTCTATGCTGATCAGTTTCAAATCCTCCCCAGGTAAATCTGAGGTTTTTGGATAACTTTTAAGTGACCGCTGAAATTGTTTGTGGTTAAGAGTCAATGTTGCTCTTCATTTTCTTTGCTGGTAGTGACTGTTTGAAGTTACAATGGTGCTAAAAAAAATGGGACTTATGACCATTTTTCACACAACCATTGCAACATCCCCATAATCATGTGATCAAAATTCAGATTTAGATTTTCGATTTATTATTAGAGTTGGAAGGGACCTTGTAGGTCATCTAGTGCAACCCCCTGCTCAAGCAGGAGTTCCTACACCATTTGAGACAGTCTCTCCTTGAAGGTCGCAAGTGATACTTGGCAGCTGGCTCATACTTAGGACGGTTTCCGGTCACGTGATCACCTTTTGGGACCTTCTGACAAGCAAAGTCAACGGGAAGCCATATTCAACTTAATGACCACGTGACTCATTTAACAACTGCAGTGGTTCACTTAACAACTGTGGCAAGAAAAGGTTGTAAAATGGAGCAAAACTCAACAAATGTTTCACTTGGCAAGATAAATTTCAGGCTCAGTTGTGGTCGTAAGTCAAGGACTACCTGTAGATTTTTATCATCCATTCAGAGTTTCTTGTTATTAATACGAAGTGTTTTTTTTTCTGGCTTTGATTTGTTTCAAAGAGCTTGGGTCTTTGTGGCAAACATTAAGCAAAACAAAAGCATGATGCTGTTATTATGTATTGCACAGATAGGTAAATATATTATGTATTGCACAGATAGGTAAATAGAAACCAGATTTGAAGTCTGGTTTCTAAAATATACATCAGCAGGTCCTGCAAAACTGATTAGAGGATGAAGAAGGGGAAGTAGAAATTATTGTTCAATCTTATTTATTGTTCAATCTTATAGGCCACCCAACTCCCAAGGGACTCTGGGCGGCGAAATTAAATATTTACCTATGTTATTTTTAAGGCTGGGTTTTGTTTTGTTTTGTTGCTTATAAATAACAATACAGTACAGATTTTGTTATCAAGTTCAAAAAACTACATTTCTTTTTTAATATCATGAAAATAACTCAACATATTCGGCCTGGTGTCTCTTACTAAGGTTATATGGAGCATTAATTGCCTATTTTTCAGGAATTATCTTAACTTTTTTTTAAAAAAATCTTTGTTTTAAATTTAAAAAGCAAAGAGAATGTTATTCTCCCAATGAAATTGCTAGAAATAATTACAGTATTAAGAGTCACTGAAGGTCCAGTGACTGTGCTGGATTATGGATGTATGGGGTAAAAACATTCTTATCTTCAAAGATGATTTTAAGAAAAACCCTGAAGTGCTAGAATTATAATAGGGTGACTAACTATGGATTATGGTAACAACCCACCATTGCCTTAATTATGTAGATGAGCCTCCGGGCACCTGGAATTCATCAACATCTGGAGGTCCCATCAATGAGCTTTATTAATGGGTTTCTGGTTTGCTAGTAGCATTATAAGAAGGAATAAAATAAATAAATAAAAAATAAAAATAAACTATCTACGCCAGTGGGAGGATGTTCTTTGACTCTCCTGACCTGTTGGATTTCAACTCCCATCAGTCTTAAACAACAGGACCAATGGCAAGCAATTATGGGATCTGTAGTGTCAAAACTCAATCCCTTCGCCTTGTTGCTAAGACTTGGCCACGTCCAGATGTTTGACCTTCTGACTCTCAGAATTCCCTGATAGGAAGTTGGATAACTGGTCTCCACCATAAATGCTCCTTTGGCAGAAATGGGAGGAAGGGAGAGAGAATTTTGCATAAACTTTTTTCAAGACATCTATTTTTTGTTCAGATTAATTTAATTTCTTTACCTTCTTGTATTAGACACCTCTCCTCCTTACTCTCAAGGTTGCTCAGACCAATGGACACATCACAATCTTCAAAATAATTGAAAAAACAGTCTATGCAGCTCAATTGTCCAGATCAGGGGTAGGCAAAGTTGGCTCTTCTATGACTTGTGGACTTCAACTCCCAGACTTTGTGAGCCAATCATGCTAGCTCAGGAATTCTGGGAGTTGAAGTCCACGAGTCATAGAAGAGCCAACTTTGCCTACCCCTGGTCCAGATCAATCCACTAGACTAGCCCAATATAATTTGGCATACTCCCTGCAAAATCCTGATTAAAACATCAGACCATTTCGAGTTAATAGTCTTATGGAGAGCGGTGGTGACATCTTCTCACCAAATTACAGCAAGGGTGGTGGGGAGTAGCTCTGGTGACCCCAAAAATGAGATAGGAAGGCCACTATCCAATGTAGGGCTTTGGGTGATTGACTTATAAGAAAGTCTCAATGCCTCCAGAACCCAGAATTTAATCTTCCTTGTTTCCCCTGGCTTTTTTGTCCCTGTGTCACTTTCTTTCCAGCCCAGTCCTAATCCTGGACAGCTCCACTATCACCAAGTTAAGACTAAAACAAACTCTAAGCTTGTTTAAACTTTGTGTCCTTTCCCACAGATCTCCCTTTGAGTTCTGTTTGGTTTTATGCACCTGGTAGCAGTGACTTTTTCCACGCAAACTGAAAGCTGACAAACGACTACACTGAAGATTGGACCAGTGGAAATTATTTTGCTAAACGTATGGACTCTGGATTTCATACATTGCCCCTGGAAAACAGAAAGTTGACCGAACTCGCTGCTGGTCAAAGTGTAAAAGGCGGGGTGAGTTTGAGACGTCTGCCCCATGTATGTACTGTATGTTGTTTGGATGTTTTTTAAATTGTTTTTTAAAATTGCCTTTTTAATGATTTGTTTGGAGTTTTCATAAAATGTTATACGCCGCCCTGAGTCCTGAGGGAGTAGGGCGGCATAGAAAAACTGATAGATAGATAGATAGATAGATAGATAGATAGATAGATAGATAGATAGATAGATAGATAGATAGATAGATAGATAGATAGATAGATAGATATAGCTAGATAGATAGATAGATAACTAGATAGATATAGATAGATAGATAGATAGATAGATAGATAGATAGATAGATAGATAGATAGATAGATAGATAGATAGATAGATAGATAGCTATAGATAGATAGCTATAGATAGATAGCTAGATAGCTAGATAGCTAGATAGCTAGATAGCTAGATGATAGCTAGATGATAGCTAGATGATAGATAGATAGATAGATAGATAGATAGATAGATTGATTGATTGATTGATTGATTGATTGATTGATAGATGATAGATAGATAGATAGATAGATAGATAGATAGATAGATAGATAGATAGATAGATAGATAGATAGAGATAGATAGATAGATAGATAGATAGATAGATGATAGATAGATAGATGATAGATAGATGATAGATGATAGATAGCTAGATAGATAGCTAGATAGATAGATAGATAGCTAGATAACTAGATAGATATAGATAGATAAATAGATAGATAGATAGATAGATAGATAGATAGATAGATAGATAGATAGATAGATAGATAGATAGATAGATAGCTATAGATAGATAGCTATAGATAGATAGATAGATAGATAGATAGATAGATAGATAGATAGATAGATAGATAGATAGATAGCTAGATAGCTAGATGATAGCTAGATGATAGCTAGATGATAGATAGATAGATAGATAGATAGATAGATAGATAGATAGATAGATAGATAGATAGATTGATTGATTGATTGATTGATTGATTGATTGATTGATAGATGATAGATAGATAGATAGATAGATAGATAGATAGATAGATAGATAGATAGATAGATAGAGATAGATAGATAGATAGATGATAGATAGATAGATGATAGATAGATGATAGATGATAGATAGCTAGATAGATAGCTAGATAGCTAGATAGATAGCTAGATAACTAGATAGATATAGATAGATAAATAGATAGATAGATAGATAGATAGATAGATAGATAGATAGATAGATAGATAGATAGATAGATAGATAGATGATTCATAGATAGATAGATAGATAGATAGATAGATAGATAGATAGATAGATAGATAGATAGATAGATAGATGATAGATAGATAGATATAGATATAAATAAATAAATAAATAAACAAACAAACAAACAAACAAACAAACAAATAAATACCCAGTGGCCTCCTTGCTTAAAGCAATGTTGCTGCTAGAAAAACTGGATGAAAACAAGCAGGCCCACCTACTGAACTGAAGAAGCTTCTTGATGAGAAGCTAAATGTTTTCCAAGAAAACAACCAAGCAAGTCCAGTTGCCTTTTGGAAAATCACCTTTGGGACAACCATGACCTGGATGGCTGAGAATCTCCATCGACACCTGCCAGCTCTCCTTTCCCAGAGCAATGGAGCACCATTCAGCCTCTCGTCTGTGGAGATTCTCAGTCATCCAGGTCATGGTTGTCCCAAAGGTGCTTTTTCAAAAGGCAACTGGACTTTGTTTTTCTTTGAAGACTTTTTGCTTCTCATTCAAGAAGCTTCTTCGGGTCCTTCTTCAGAACCGGAGAAGCTTCTTGGATGAGAAGCAAAACGTCTTCAAAGAAAAACAAAGTCCAGTTGCCTTTTGAGAAAGCGGCTTTGGGTATTCCACTTCTCCTGAAATTAATCTTAGCGTATCTCTTGAGGGTCTCCAAAAGGCTACTACAACTCCCACCAAACTCTCATTTTAACCCGACAGAATGGAGAAATAATTAAACATCGGGACAGTAATTATGTTAATGGATTTAAAATTAATTTGAAGCACGAATGGAAATTACAGCTGGTATTTCACTCTGACCCACTCCCCACGTTATGCTTCCTTCTAGAGCAGTGGTTCCCAACCTGTGGTACGTGTACCACTAGTGGTACGCGAGGGCCTTCCAGGTGGTACGCGAACACTTTCGGGGTCATGAACGATTTTTAGTTAGTTATTTTTTACTTCACAAAAATGTTTGCTGCCTAACATAAGATAATCTGGCAACGATTTGCAACTGTTGCCACACGCCACCCACCTGGTCCCAGCGGCCCGAGAATCCAGTTGCTGGATGCGCGGGGCCAAAAAAGGAACGGTACAATTATGGAAATTTAGTTTCTCTGGAACCAGGTGGTACGCGGCGACTGTACGGGACCTCCCAGTGGTACTCGATCACAAAAAGGTTGGGAACCACTGGTCTAGAGAGCAACCCCACCCCTCCAATTCTGAAACATCACTCCAACAAGACGAATGCAATGCCGAATTCCAAACCACCTGTAGATCTCAGTTGTGCATAAACATAAACCATTTAACAAGAGGCCAGTTGATCACTGTTTCCTTAACTGAGAAGGATTAACTGGCTTTTTTTTTAACTGACTTCAAGGGATCCAGGGCATCAAAAAAAAGGCAAGGTGGGCATGGTTGCACATAAAAACAGGCAGAGCTTTGATTGTAGTATCATGGCCACCATTTTGTGTTTTTTTTTACTCTATCCTTGGACACCCAGGATAATTTTGAACATGCTGATTTTTTTTAATCTAAGACAGTTGAATAATCAAATGGAGTTTGTGGCTGGCCTACCTCTAACTTCATGCCTTGAAGTTAGAGGTAGAGAGTCCTCTAACTTCTATAGAGGAGTCCTATAGAGAGTCCTCAACTTACAACCATTGGTTTAGTGACCGTTCGAAGTTACAATAGCACTGAAAAAAGTGACTTACAACTGGTCCTGAAGTGGTGCAGTGGTTAAATGCAGCCACTGCAGGCTGACTGCTAGTCTAGCAGTTCAGCTGTTCAAATCTCACTAGGCTCAAGGTTGACTCAGCCTTCCATCCTTCCGAGGTGGGTAAAATGAGGACCCAGATTGTTGGGGGCAATATGCTGAACTCTATAAACCGCTTAGAGAGAGCTGTAAAGCACTATGAAGCGGTATATAAGTCTAAGTGCTATTGCTATTGCTATTGCTATTGCAATCGTCTCAGCATTCCTACAGTCACATGATCAAAATTTGGACACTTGGCAACTGGCATGTGAACTGCCTAACAACTGTGGCCAAAAAAACAACAACCAAGTTGTATAATCGGACCTAACTCAATTAACAACCACAGTACTTAGCAATAGAAATTCTGGTTCCAACTATGGTCATAAGTCAAATACAGAATAACAGAGTTCAAAGGGACCTAGAGGTCTTCTAATCCAATCCCCTGCTCAAGCAGGAGATCCTATACCTGGGATGGCGAACCTGTGGCACGCAGAGCCATATCTGAAGGCACGTGAGGCGTTGCCCTATGTCAGCTCCAGCGCACAGGTGTGCGCTGGCCAGCAGGTTTTTGGCCTTATGGAGGGGGGGGAGACCGTTTTCACCCTCCCCAGGCTTCAGGAAAGCCTCCAGAGCCTGTGGATGGCGAAAAATGGAACCAACGGGTCTGAAGGCTTCAGTGAGGTCTGCGCGCTTGCACAGGGGGGTTGTCCACGCATGCGCGGGGGGAGGGCATTGCATTATGGGTGTGGGCACGCGTGTGCCCTTTTGGCACCTGAGCAAAAAAAGGTTTGCCATCACTACCATTTCAAACAAGTGCCTGTCCAGTCTCTTCTTAAAACTACTACCCACCAACACAAAAACAGCTGGTAACATTCAACTCACATTCCTAGGTTCCTCATTTGACTGGGGAGGGGGGGGGGAGAAACCAGCCCACAGATTGGTCCTGAAAGAGCCTCCCCAGCAGACCCCATTGGCACCAGCCTTGTAGTCTTTCAGAGACAATAAAAGAGATTTGGATTCATTCAAGTATTTGAATGCTGGATCTGTTCTTTCACCCAGCCTCACCTCTCCTTGCTAAGGAGAGACAGAGAGACCAGTTGCAAAGTAAAATTTGGCACTGATAAAAAGAACGGAATGCAAAAAAGAACTGTTGGCTAAAATAAAAACAGCCGCCTCTTTGGATACAAAAGGCCTTTTCTATTTTCAAGCATCCTTGCCCATCTCGAGGCCGCCTAGATAGCTGTAGCCGATGGTAGTTGTAGTACAAACCTCGGGGTCCTTTGGTGCTTTCTGAGTTTGCTGGTTTTCTTGCAGAGGTTCCGTTAGCCAGCTGGATCTGAAACATCTGCAAGAAAGCCACCAAGCTCGGAGAGCATCAAGGATTCCCCCAGTTCAACCCCGAGCTACAAATACCTTGACCATGTAGCAGAATGGTCAAACAACTGGCAACTTCAAATCTCAACCAACAAATGCTCTGTCTTACACATTGGCAAAAAAAATCAGAATACAATATACAAACTTGGAGGAAACGAACTTGTAGATGACCCTCACTCTGTCAAAGACCTTGGAGTACTCATATCCAACGACCTAAGTGCTAGAGCCCACTGTAACAACATTGCCAAAAAGGCACTAAGAGTTGTTAATCTAAACTTGCGTAACTTCTTCTCTGGCAACATTACATTGCTAACCAGAGCATACAAAACATTTGTTAGACCAATTCTGGAATACAGCTCACCTGTCTGGAACCCGCACTGCATATCAGACATAAATACAATCGAGAGAGTCCAGAAATATTTCACAAGAACAGTCCTCCACTCCTCTGCTCGCAACAGAATACCTTATTCCACCAGACTTGAAATACTGGGATTAGACAATTTACAACTACGTCGCCTCCGATCTGATCTAAATGTAGTTCATAAAATCATATACCAAAATGTCCTTCCTGTTAATGACGACTTCAGCTTCAACCGCAACAATACACAAGCACGTATTAGATTCAAACTAAATGTAAACCGCTCCAAACTCGACTGCAGAAAATACGACTTCAGCAACAGAGTGATCAATGCCTGGAATGCACTACCCGACTCTGTGGTTTCTTCCCCAAACCCCAAAAACTTTAACCTTAGACTGTCTACAGTTGACCTCTCCCCGTTCCTAAGAGGTCTGTAAGGGGCGTGCATATGCGCACCAGCGTGCCTACCGTCCCTGTCCTACTGTCCTATTGTCCTCTTTTATCGTTACTTTTTACTTATGTTTATACAAATTACTACTATCCTATACATGTTTGACAAATAAATAAATAAATACAATAAATAAATAAATAAATAAATATTCTCTTCTACTGGTAGTTCAAACTATCTGGAGGAAGGCAGTTCATTACCTGCATCATCGTAACCACATGGCACGGGTTCAGCAAGTAGATGACCGTCCTGGAGGCAAACTTGAATCCCACTTCAAGTCCAAAGGTCAGGCAGAGGGTCACCAGCAAGAGGTTCTTGCCCCAACTTTCCGCCTTGACCCGGGACTGAGCCACGAGGTCAGCAGCTTCCCCGGCCGCGGACCTTCTGATCTTCTGCAGAGAGACCAGGATCTCTAGGATTCCCACGGCGGTGAAGACCAGGCTCTCGAGCAGACGCTGCTCCCAAGGGATGAAGGCGGCGCACTCGCGACCCCCGTTGCCTTCAAAGCTGGGGTCCACCCCGCCATACATCCAGTCCATCAGGTTGGAGAAGCTATAGCGGCTCATGGTCCGGGGGACCTCCCCGCCTGGGCTGGGAGGGAGCAGGGGCGAGTTAGAGAAGATCAAAGCCAGGACCCCGGCCAGGGGGCGAACCATGAAAGGTCAGGACTCCTTCCTCCACGGGCTCAGAAGACCCCAGGAGCAGAACCTGGAAAGGAAAGAAGAAAAAGGTAACTTAGCCAATGAGCCTTCCTTCATCACCTGGCCCCCCCACAGCTCGCTCCCATCCACCAGAGGCAGGTTTGGCCAGTTTGGAACCACCTGGACTACACCTCCCCTCCCCAGATATCCCCAGTGTTTCTCAACCTTGGCAGTTTGAAGATGTGTGGACTTCAACTCCCAGAATTCCCCAGCCAGCGTTGCTGGCTGGGGAATTCTGGGAGTTGAAGTCCACACATCTTCAAACTGCCAAGGTTGAGAAACACTGTCCCAAGCCAAGCAAGCACCCCAAGAACCCCACTAAGGTGGGCGCAGCGTCTGCCAGCCAGCAGCTCCAGCCAGGTCAAGAAAACGGCTGTCCAAAGTCTCAGGCGCTCGCTGTCTGATGAACTGGCTGGGGGGACTCCACCTTTGCACGACACCCCTGCAAGGGAGGCCGCTTGGGGAGCAGCGGGGAGGGGAGAAGCAGGGGAAAGGGGAGGAAATCAAAGGAGGGGAGGGGGCAAAACCACCTGTCGCCACCACGTCTGGAGCGGGGGGGGGGACAGGTAGGTCTTCCCCAACTCCCCTTCTCAACGCCTGGAGGGGAGGGGAGGGGGAGAGAGAGAGAGAGAGAGAGAGAGGGAGGGCGCCTCCTCCCCTGCCCGGGCTTGCGCTTCCTCCGGCCTCGCAGCCCTTCCAGCCAAGCGGGGATCGGGGCCAGGATTGGAACCCACCGCCGCGCTCTGCCTTCCCAGCCCGGGGAGTTGCAGCCTTAGCAAGGGACGCAACAATGTGGCCGCGCCGCCCGCGCCCTGCCTTGGCCCCCGCCCTACCCGCTGGGCTCGGTCGGAGCAGCGGCCGGGGCGCCGGAGATTGGCTGCGCGGGGCGGCCCCGCTCCGCCTCTCGAAGGCGGCTCTTGCGGGCCGGGGAGGGCTAGAGGCGGCCGCCGACGCCGCACTTGCGCGGCTGCTCCGGAGGGAGCGGGGCTTGTCTGCGCTTCCCTCCGCACGTGGCAAGCTAGCAGCTCGGGGAAAGGCAGCCGGGCGTGGGAGGGCGCTTTCGTCCCGTGTAAGCCCGGCTTGGGCTGCTGCCAGCGGCGGAGCCAGGCTCGCCCGCCGGGTGGGGAGGTGGGGGGAAAACCCCTTCTGGGACGGAAGGGAGAGGAGGAGGAGGAAGTGGGGCCTTCGCTGCAGGTGGAAATTTTTAACAGATGAACAAGAGTCGGAAGGGACCTTGCAAGGTCATCTAGTCCAACCCCCTGCCCAAGCAGGAGACCCTTATCTATCTATCTATCTATCTATCTATCTATCTATCTATCTATCTATCTATCTATCTATCTATCTATCTATCTATCATCTATCTATTTATTTTGTGAGATTTATATACCGCCTCTCAGTGCAAGCACTCTCTAAGCAGTTTACACCAGTAAGCAATGTATATTTTTTATTTTATTTATTTATTTTTATTTATTTGTCAAACATGTATAGGATAGTAGTAGTTTGTATAAACATAAGTAAAAAGTAACGATAAAAGAGGACAATAGGACAGTAGGACAGAGACAGTAGGCACAGTGGTGCGCTTATGCACGCCCCTTACAGACCTCTTAGAAATGGGGAGAGGTCGACTGTAGACAGTCTAAGGCAGTGGTTCCCAACCTGGGGGTCGGGACCCCTTTGGGGGTCGAATGACCATTTCCCAGGGGTCGCCCCGGCATCCTCAGCTCCCCCCCCCCGCCACAAGCCAGGCCATATCGGCTCAACTCGCCTGAGCTCTCCGATTGGTCGGGAGAGGTTCCATTCGGTGAGAGGCGTTTGTGACGCCTGGCGGCCGAGCTTTGACAGCATCAGCTAAGGGGCGGGGCGTCGCAAGATTGCGCGCTGGAGAGTACAAGGCGGTGCTTAAGACATCTGTGGCCGCCCCTGTCTCCTGCTCGCAGCGGCAATTTCTTCCCACTGGTGTCGAAGGGAAAGGGAGTCATGGGAGGGAACGGCCAGCCAACAACCACTTGTTTCACAGCGCATGACGGTGGGAAGGAGGACAGCTGGGTCGAAATCGTCTGTCTGCCCTTTTGCCCTCGGCTGGCGCGGAGACCCAGCGAACAAAGAGGCAAACAGGGAGGGAGGGAAGAGAGAGACTGAGAGATATTAGCGCAGGGCTAGCCTGATCATACAGCCTCGGTGCTGAGGGCGCCACCGCCTGGGGCAGTAGGAGCTAAGCCGGAGGGAACTGGAGTAGGAGGTGGTGCCGGAGCATGGTCCATCGCTGCCACCCTGCTCCATATGATCAGGCTAGCCCTGTGCTAATATCTCTCAGTCTCTCTCTTCCCTCCCTCCCTGTTTGCCTCTTTGTTCGCTGGGTCTCCAAAATAATTTTATGGTTGGGGGTCACCACAACATGAAGAACTATATTAAGGGGTCGCGGCATTAGAAAGGTTGGGAACCACTGGTCTAGTTTTTGGGGTTTGGGGAAGAAACCACAGAGTCAGGTAGTGCATTCCAGGCATTGATCACTCTGTTGCTGAAGTCGTATTTTCTGCAGTCGAGTTTGGAGCGCTTTACATTTAGTTTGAATCTATTGCGTGCTCGTGTATTGTTGCGGTTGAAGCTGAAGTAGTCATTAACAGGAAGGACATTTTGGTATATGATTTTGGTATATGATGGTAAATATATGATATATATTTATATTGCCCCCAACAATCTGGGTCCTCATTTTACCTACCTCGGAAGGATGGAAGGCTGAGTCAACCTTGAGCCGGTGAGATTGGAACCGCTGACCTGCGGATCACAGTCAGCTAAAGCGGCTTGCAGTACTACCCTCTAACCGCTGCGCCACCTCGGCTCCCTTACATCTGCCTTGACCTAGGATCAAACTCACAACCTCCTGATTGTGAGGCAAGAGCTCTACCTCTAGGCCACAGCAGCTGGGTCATTTGGCGCCCGAGGCTCTCCCCGGCTTGCTGGTGCCCGTTTTCTGCTCGCAGGGAGCCTTGGCGATTGGAGGCGAGAGAACGGCGGTGCCGCTGCCCAGGAAACCCACGAGGAGCAGAAAAAGCGACTTTGGTTTCCTCCCGCTGAGCTGCGAGGTTTCTGCCTGCAGGGATTGACTTCGGCAAGAGCTAAAGGCGGTTGAGCGCCCTAGGCGATGCCTTCCTGTGGTAGCTAAGCCCTCTTTCCCTTCCCCAGGGTGCATTGAACATCCCTGGCTGGGGTTAGGGGGGGAGGTAATGCAGCATTGTGTAAAAGGCAACAGGTCCTTCATCCCAGTCAGAGGACCAGTAATGGGGGACTTCGGACATGTGCTTAGCTCGGAGATTGCTCTTAAGGAGGATCCCTTCCTGGCAAAAAATGTAGTTGGAGGAAGAGACTGGTCAGAATCGGTCCAATTGGAGAAGATGAATTTACTCCTCTCATTATTATTTATTTATTTATTTATTTATTTATTTATTTATTTATTTATTTATTTATTTATTTATTTATTTATTTATTTATTTATTTATTTTAGCAATTCTTATATGCCGCCCTACTCTCGGGGGACTTAGGGCAGCGTACAACGTATACAAGAACAGCCATAATATAGTTAAAAATGCAATCATAAAAAACAATTTTTAAAAATAAAAAAACCCAACGTACACCATTCATACCAAGGGGGAGACTGAGATGTTCAATGGTCTCTCACCCCACCTGCAGGAAGAGCCATGTCTTCATGGCTTTCCGGAAGGCCAGCAAGGTGGGAATGGTTCAGATCTCTGGGGGAAGTTGGTTCCAGAGAGCCGGAGCTCCCACAGAGAAGGCTCTCTCCCTAGGCCCCGCCAGCCGACATTGTTTGGCTGACGGGACCTGGAGGAGACCAACTCTGTGGGACCTAACCGGTCATAGGGATGTATGAGGTAGGATGCAGTCCCGAAGATAACTGGTCCTAAGCCATGTAGGGCTTTAAAGATGATAATCAACACCTTGAATTGCACCCGGAGACCAATGGGCAACCAATGCAGCTGGTGGAGTATAGGTGTTACGTGGGTGTATCTGGTGGCACGCGCAGCCGCATTTTGCACCAATTGCAGTCTCCGGATACTCTTCAAGGGTAGCCCCATGTAGAGCGCATTACAGTAGTCCAAAGAGGTGACAAGGGCATGAGTGACCGTGAGTAGAGCCTCCTCCAGATATGGTCGCAATTGGTGCACGAGGCGAACCTGTGCAAAGGCACCCCTAGCCACAGCCATGAGATGTTGGTCTAATTTCATTCTTCATCAGCATTAAGTTCAGCGTCCAAAGCTGATGGAAGAATGGAGACCACCAGTTTAATCTAATGCAGGAGTGTCCAATCATGGCAGTTTCTGGGAAATTTGGGACTTGGGCCACAGGTCTTAAAGTTGCCAAGGTTGGACACTCCTGGTCTACTGTTTAAGCCACCAGGCTAGAAACTGGGAGACCGTGAGTTCCAGTTCCGCTTGAGGCATAAAGCCAGTTGGGTGATTGTACCAGTGACTCTCAGCCCTAGGAAGGAGACCGGGTCAAACGACATCTGATGTCTTGCCAAGGAAATTGGAAGAGTGTGTCCAGGCAGCTGTCAGGGTGTACACTTCCTTGAAGACGATGATAGATAGGTGGACAGACGGACAGATTTTGACACGCCCATAGGAATTGGCTGCTAAACAATGCAGTGATTACTGACTAATTGAAATGCCCTCTGAGTCTGACCTTTTGCTGCAAATCGTTACCAAGCTGTACTGTTTCTTCCATGCCAACTAACAGAAAATCCTTCAGTGAATGTCTGAAAACACCTTTATGTCAACACGGAAGAGACTTGCAGAAACGATCAGTTGCCAATTAGAGAACATTGTGCACCTGCTGCCTTTTTATTTGGCGTTTGCTTCGTCCAGTTACTGGAACGATTGAGGATAAGCTACTAAAAATGCAGGGGCTTCTCAGTTTCTTAACACGCTTGGATTTCTGTCACGCCACCCTTTTTTTTAATTTTAGATTTTATAATTTTTTATTTTCAAACATCACAGTATTTTGACATACGTCCACATCCGTTACAATACATTGATACTATCAAATAATATGCAATCCTTTTTATATTTACATATCTTCCTCTTTTTTCTCACGTCTCACGTTTTTTTATTTTTCCTTTTTTTGTTCTTCATTTTCTCTTCTCCTTTTTGTCCAGTTATACCATTTAGTCCATATCTCGTAATAGTCCGAATTACTTTGTCCTTTAAGATCCATCGTTAGTTTGTCCATTTCTGCACATCTGTAAATTTTGTCGATCAATATATTTTCCGGTGGTATTTTGACAATTTTTCCAGTACTGGGCATAGGCTATTCTCGCTGCCGTAATGATATGCAAAGCTAGGTATTGTATATTTTTAGGGTATTGTTTCTTCATTATTCCTAGCAGAAAAAATTCCGGATTGAATTTTATTGTTCTTTCTTAACACGCTTGGATTTCTGTCACGCCACCCATTTTTACTCAGTGGTTAGATATTTAGTCTTTCTAACCTTCCACCTGTACAAATAGTCTTCAACTCACAACAGTTCATTTAGTAATCATTCAAAGTTACAAAGGTACTGGAAAAAAGTGGCCATTTTTCACACCTATCACCATTGCAGCATCCCCGTGGTGGTCATGTGATCAAAATTCTGATACTTGGCAACTGACTCATGACAATTGCAGTGTCCAGGGCTCGAGTGACCCCTGTTGCGACCTTCTGACAAGCAAAATCAATGGGGAAGCCGGGTTCAGTTAACTGTGTTACTAACTTAACAACTGCAAAGATTCCCTTGACAACTGTGGCAAGAAAGGTCGTAAAATGGGGGCAAAACTCACTTAACTGTCTCACTTAGCAACAGACATTTTGGGTTCAATTGTGGTCGTAAGTTGAGGACTACCTGTACTTCGAAATATTGATACACTGCCTTGGCAGACCCAGAACGAGGCTTAAGATTAAGCCCTCTTTAATACAATGTATCATGATTTGGAGCATTCAGTTGTTCAGTAATCGGATTTTAAAATTAAGAAATAATAAATACATGCATTTGTAGGTCATCTCACAGATACACATTGTAGGTCATCCTACAACAACAGGAACCATGCTGGTGAACACAGGTGGCACGCAGCGCCCTCTCTGTGGGCACGTGAGCCGTTGCCCTAGTTCAGCTCCACCGTGCATGCGTGCGCGCCTCCTGCTAGCCAGCTGGTCGTTGGATCTCTGCTGCGCATGCACAGGGGGCATGAATGGGGCCCTTGCACGCATGCATGGGGGGTGGGCACAGGAGACGCACGTACATTGCATATTAGGGGTTCAGGTATGCACACATTCATGCGCGCTTGTGCGCACTTTGGGCACTTGGTCCGGAAAAGATTGGCCATCACTGGCCTATAATAAATCCTCCTCTCCAATGTGCTCCAACCCCAGACCACAAAATTAAGCTACCTTCAGCTCCACGAAGATAACCAAATCTAGATATCCATTTGAGCTGAAGATAAAATAACTCTATTATCAACTTTATCACAAATACATTAGGAGCCAAGATAACTTAACTCTTTCCTGATGCTCAAATCTTTGAAGGTCCCCGAGAGTGAATTTCTGAGAATTGCAAGTGAAAATAACAAGTGAAAATGTCTGCATTTGGGTACTTAGGAACTATTTGGGGGAGAGCCACTTGTTTGCATGCTTCACTTTGCAGTTCTGTTTAGCCAAATGCACATAAAATAAAATTGAGTGGGGATAAAGCAGAGAAGGAAACAAAGAACCCCAAACAGAAAGATTTCTCACTTGCTGACTTTGTATCACACTTCCTTCCCTCCTGTGTTCTGGCTTTGCATCTATTTACATAAATCAGCAGATTGAGCTAGATATAAATTATCACCCTCTGGAGTGCAATTCTTTTTTTAGAAGGAAGAAATAGGTACTGATTTAGTAGCTACACCCACCCACTCCTACACAGAGAGCGAGTAAACAGTTGAGGAGCATAAATGACAAACTCTCATTCTGGATCTCTTTGAGTTTTAAAATGGAATACATTGATCAGTTAATTTCTGAGAAGCCCTTTCTCACAGTGACTGGCCTTGAAAGTACTGGAGAAACCCTTACATTTATTTATTTATTTGTCAAACATGTATAGGATAGTAGTAGTTTGTATAAACATAAGTAAAAAGTAACGATAAAAGAGGACAATAGGACAGTAGGACAGGGACGGTAGGCACAGTGGTGCGCTTATGCACGCCCCTTACAGACCTCTTAGAAACGGGGAGAGGTCGACTGTAGACAGTCTAAGGTTAAAGTTTTGGGGGTTTGGGGAAGAAACCACAGAGTCAGGTAGTGCATTCCAGGCATTGATCACTCTGTTGCTGAAGTCGTATTTTCTGCAATCGAGTTTGGAGCGCTTTACATTTAGTTTGAATCTATTACGTGCTCGTGTATTGTTGCGGTTGAAGCTGAAGTAGTCATTAACAGGAAGGACATTTTGGTATATGATTTTATGAACTACATTTAGATCAGATCGGAGGCGACGTAGTTGTAAATTGTCTAATCCCAGTATTTCAAGTCTGGTGGAATAAGGTATTTTGTTGTGAGTGGAGGAGTGAAGGACTCTTCTTGTGAAATATTTCTGGACTCTCTCGATTGTATTTATGTCTGATATGCAGTGCGGGTTCCAGACAGGTGAGCTGTATTCCAGAATTGGTCTAACAAATGTTTTGTATGCTCTGGTTAGCAGTGTAATGTTGCCAGACAAGAAGCTATGCAAGATTAGATTAACAACTCTTAGTCCCTTTTTGGCAATGTTGTTACAGTGGGCTCTAGCACTTAGGTCGTTGGATATGAGTACTCCAAGGTCTTTGACAGAGTGAGGGTCATCTACTATTGATCTATTGATGCCCTTCTCTGCTTGCAGAGAGGTCATGTGCCTTTTCCACACTTTTGACCTCACAGTTATGATGCTGCTAAATTCTGTTCTTACGGTTTGGCTTAAATCTCAGATGGTTGTGTTATTGTGCTATTGGTGAATTAAAGAATCCAGGCCTGTCGACTTTTTTTTAATGAACTAGCTGTACCATATTTATAATATAATATTTCTCTTATTTACACAAGGATCGATTCTGGCACATGGTTGTGCTTCTCTCTTCTGAAGGAAGGAAAAAGTGTCTGCAATTCTACAAAACAGACTGTAAAATGCCATGCCAAGTGCGGCAGGTACAGCTGTACAGGTTGTCCCTGACTTACAGTAGTTTGTTTAGTGACCAAAGTTACAAAGGCCCTGATAAAAGGGACTTACGATCATTTTTTAACACTTATGACCATTGCAGCATCCCCATGGTCACGTGTGCAAAATTTGAACACTTGGCAACTGGCATGTATTTATGACAGTTGCAGTGTCCAGGGGTCACCTGATCCCCTTTTGCAACCTGACAAGCAGAGTCAATGGGGAAGCCAGGTTCAATAGAATAGACTAGAGCTGGAAGGGACCTTGGAGGTCTTCTAGTCCAGCCCCCTGGTCAAGCAGGAGAACCTATACCCATGGTGGCGAACCTATGGCACGCGTGCCAGAGGTGGCACACGGAGCCATAGAAGCCGGCACGCGAGGGTTTCCCACCGGCAAACTGGAAGTGCGAAAAAACGCACTTCCGGTTTGCCGGTGTGCTGTTGTTTGCACTCCGGAGGGTTCAGGGAAGCTCCCTGAAGCTCCGGAATGCAAAAAACTACAAAACAGACAAACCGGAAGTGCACTTTTCCGCACTTCCGGTTTGTCCGTTTTGTAGTTTTTTGCATTCCGGAGCTTCAGGGAGCTTCCCTGAACCCTCCGGAGTGCAAAAAACAGCATACTGGCAAACCGGAAGTGCGTTTTTTCGCACTTCCGGTTTGCCGGTTTCGTGGTCCCAGGCTCCGGTAAGCCTTTGCGCGGGGGTGGGGGGGTGTGCGCATGCGCAGGGGGCAGCATGGGGGTGGTGTTGTGCGCATATGGGGGGGGAGGGAATGGGTGTGGGCACGCGAGCGCCCCCCCCCCCCTTTTTGGCACGCGAGCCGAAAAAGGTTCGCCACCACTGACCTATACCATTTCAGATAAGTGACTGTCCAGTCTCTTCTTAAAAACCTCCAGTGACAGAGCACCCACGATTTCTGAAGGCAAGCTGTTCACTGGTTAATTGTCCTCACTGTTAGGAAGTTTCTCCTTAATTCCAGGTTGCTTCTCTCTTTGGTTAGATTCCAACCATTGTTTCTTGTGCTGCCCTCAGGTGCATTGGAGAAAAGTTTGACCCACTCTTCTTTGTGGCAGCCCTTCAAATACTGGAATACTGCTATCATGTCACACCTAATTCTTCTTTTCTTTAGTGCAGCAAAACCCAAATCCTGCAGCCGTTCTTCACACATTTTTAGGCCTTCGATCATCTTAGTTGCTCTTCTCTAAACTTTTTCCAAAGTCTCAACATATTTTTTTGTAGTGTGACCAAATTGGTTGCAGTATTTCAGGTGTGGACTTACTAGGGTTTTATAAAGCGGTACTAATACTTCACGTCAACTTAATTCTATGCCTCTGTTTATACAACCCAGGATTGTATTAGCTTTTTGGGCTGCTGCTGCACACGGCTGGCTCATGTTTAGATGATCGTCCACTAGGACTCCAAGGTCCCTCTCGCAGTTCCTGTTTTTGAGCCAAGTCTTGCCTAATCTGTATTTATACCTTTGATTTTTCCTGCCTAAATATATATAAAAGAATTCCACATTAAAATTCATGGATAGGGCTCATTGTTCAAGTTTGTCAAGATCTTTTTGGATCCTGAGCTTGTCTTCTGAGGTGTTGGCTATTCCTGCCAGTTTAGTGTCATCTGCAAATTTGATGAGTTCCCCTTCTATTCCCTCATCTAAGTCATCTATGAAGGTATTGAAGAGTACTGGTCCTAAGATGGAGCCTTGTAGTACCCTACTGCTTATTTCTCTCCATGTGGATGTAGTACCATTAAGGACTACTCGTTGAGTATGGGTTGTCAGCCAGCTACAAATCCATCTGGTGGTGATGTTGTCTAGTCCACATTTTTCTAACTTACCAAAAAGTAGGTTGTGGTCTACTTTGTCAAAAGCCTTACTGAAATCTAAGTATATTATGTTCCACAGCATTTTGCTGGTCTACTAATTTAGTCACTTTATCAAAGAATGAAATAAGATTGGTTTGGCATGATCTGTTTTTAAAAAACTGGTTATTAGTTATAACTTTATTTGCTTCTAATTGTTCGCAGATCTGTTTTTTGATTATCTTTTCCAGGATCTTCCCAGGTATTGGTGTTAGACTAATTGGTCTGTAGTTTCCTGGGTCTGGTTTATTTTTTTCTCTTTCTTGAAGATGGGAACCACATCAGCCCTTTTCCAATCCTCAGGTACTTCCCCAGTGCTCCAGGATTTTTGAAAGATATGATACAATGGTTCTGAGATAACGTCTGCCAGCTCCTTCAGAACTTTGGAATGTAATCTGTCAGGTCCCATATTCATCAAGGTTAGATAGGTGTTTTCTTACCATTTTCTTGCTTATTTTAATTTTTATTTCTAGTTTGTCTTTTACAGTAGGTTTTTTTGGTATGTTGGGCTATAATTTCTTTTTCCTTGAAGACTGATGCAAAGAATGAGTTAAGCAGCTCTGCTTTCTCCTACTGCCTGTTACTTCCTTGCCATCTTCTCTCTTTAGTGGACCTACTGTTTCCTTGACTTTTTTCTTGTTATTAATATGTTGAAAGAAACTTTATTTTTATTATCTTTGACTTTTGTTGCAAGTCTTTGTTCATTCTGAGCCTTTGCTTTCCTGATTCATCTTGCATGGTCTGGCTATCTGCTGATAATCAGCCTTACGTATGTGTCCCTCTTTCCAGTTTTTGTACTTGTCCTTTTTGTCTTTCAGTCTGTCAGAGAGATCTTTGTGCAGCCATGCTGGTTTCTTCTTGAATTTCTTGTTTTTCTTTTTCAGTGGTATTGTGCTGGACTGGGCTTTTATTATCACATTTTTCAGAGTGTCCCATGCTTTATTTATTTTATTTATTTATTTATTTTTGTCAAGTACGTGTTGGTAATATACATAGATATAACATTGTTTATATACATAAAATGAGTACTGATAAGAGGGAACATTAGGACAGGGACAGTAGGCATGCTGGTGCACTTATGCACGCCCCTTGAGTTGTTTTCCCATTTAGGATTTTCATCCATGGAATCTTTCTTAGGCTGTCTCTGAGTTTGTTAAAATCAGCTCTTTTAAACTTTAAGACACTGGTTGGATTATTTTCTATTGCTTGTGTTTGCATTATATTGAATTCCAGTATGACGTGGTCACTTTCACCCAAGGTTCCGGCAACTTCAACTCCCTCTATCACTTCTTCTCTGACAACTTAATTGTTAGATTTTTAGATTCACTTACTATGATACTAACTTAATAACTGCATGGATTCACTTAACAAGAAAGGTCGTAAAATGGGGCAAAGCTCACTTAACAAATGTCTCACTTAACAACAGAAATGTTGGACTTAGTTGTGGTTGTAAGTCAAGGACTACCTGTACTTTGGTGCATAATGGTATGATCTAGGTTTGAGTTTTATTTGTGACTGTGAGGTGTGTGTGTGTGTGTGTAGCTGTCATAATTTTGAAAACTGGTCACACGTAGCTCCAGGGAGGTCTGTAATAACTTCAAACAGTCATTAAGTGGCCAGTCATAAGTCAAGGATTCTCTGTATTGCCCACAATCATTGTCTGACATGTAGAATAATAATAATAATTTTCCAATTTATCAATGTGATTCTCTTAGCCTTAGTTTTAGTCTGTAGTTCAACATTACATGAACATCTGTAATAGGTAAAGATTTCCCCATAAATCTGTTCATTCCAGCTGTATTTTAATCCCATCTGCCTTAAGGATATTTTGAAGGGCATGGCGCCCCCTGGTGGTGGGTTGCTCTAGGAGAATATTTGTGCCCTCTTTTTCTTTTCTTTTTTTTCTTTTTTTTAAAATAATTTTTATTAAGTTATTTACATTAAAAGAACAACAACACAAAGAAACAACAAAAACACAACAAACATAAAAACATAAAAAACACATACAGCTGTAAACTTCAGCATCTATGGTTATCTTACAGCGATTTTATATTGACAATTTATATGTATATAAATTTATATTTGTGCCCTCTTTTTCACTTCCATGTAAGAAGCTCATAACTCTTTAACTGCCCTGGCTAAAAGTGAGAAGGAACTTTTTTAAACAGCAGCAAAATAGAGGCAGTGCCAACACTTGGTGGATTCTCTGGGCCAGATCTCTCCACATCTTCCAGCCATGCACTGCTTCAGTTTTTTTTTTAACAGATTAACAGAGTTGGAAGGGACCTTGCAGGTCATCTAGTCCAACCCCCTGCCCAAGCAGGAGACCCTTACATCTGCCTCTACCTAGGATCGAACTCACAACCTCCTGATTGTGAGGCAAGAGCTCTATCTCTAGGTCTCAGCAGCTGATCTAAGTTTCCCTATGCTCTGGCTGGTGTCAGTTTTGATGGTGTCCAGCCACCAGGTTCTTCGGTGACTGGGTTTCCTTTTACCACATAATTGCTTCCTCCAGCGAATTCCCTCGCATGACATGGCCAAAATAACTGAGACACACTTTTCAGATGTTGCCTTCTAGTGGCATGTCTGGTGTTGTGCATTCCAGTACAGGTAGTCCTCAAGTTATGATCACAATTGAGCCCAAAATTTATGTTGCTAATCAAGACATTTGTTAAGTGAGTTTTGCCTCATTTTACAACTTTTCTTGCCACAGTTGTTTGTTTGTTTGTTTATTCATTAATAGTTCTTATATGCCGCCCAACTCCCGAGGGACTCAGGGCGGCGTACAGCATATTACAAGAACAATTTAAAAACGGTAATAATGGATTAAAATACTTACAGAAATTAAAACAAACCAACATTCATACATGGGGGATTGATCTATTTCACCCCGCCTGCAGGAAGAGCCATGTTTTAACGGCTTTACGGAAGGCCAGCATGGTGGGGATAATCTGGATCTCTGGGGGGAGTTGGTTCCAGAGAGACGGGGTTCCCACAGAGAAGGCTCTCCCCTGTGGCCCCACCAACCGGCATTGCTTGGTTGATGGGACTTGGAGGACACCAACTCTGTGGGACTTAACCGGTCGTAGGGAGGTATAAGGTAGGATGCGGTCCCGAAGGTAACCTGGCCCTGAGCCATGTAGGGCTTTAAAGGTTAAAACCAACACCTTAAATTGCATCCGGAGACTAATGGGCAGCCAATGCAGCAGGCGGAGAATAGGTGTTACGTGGGTGTATCTTGGGACACCCACTACAGCTCGCGCAGCTGCATTTTTCACCAGTTGCAGTCTCCGGATATTCTTTAAGTATCATTGTTAAGTGAATCATTGCATTTGTTCAGTTAGTAACACAGTTGTTAAGTGTATCTGACTTCCCCACTGACTTTGTTCATCAGAAGGTCGCAAAAGGGGATCACAGGACGCCAGGACACTGCAAACGTCATAAATATGAACCAGTTGTCATATATCCAAATGTAAATCATGTGACATGGGGATGCTGCAATGGTTGTAAATGTGAAAAATGATCGTAAGTCACTTTTTCAGTGTCGTTGAAGTGGTCAGTAAATGACCTGTTGTAAGTTGAGGACTGCCTGTACTTGCTTCTCGGTTGCCTTTGTGTCCAAGGAATAGGCAGGAGCCTTCTCCAACACCAGAGCTCAAACGAGTCGATTTTCTTCTTGCTTTTTTAAGGTCCAACCTTCACAACTGCAGGTAGTAGCTACGGGAAACACAACAGAGCTAAATCACCTACATTTGGTTGCCAGGCTTGCTTGATGTCCTTGCTTTCCTCTGTCCAGCTCATCTTCATCATTGCTGTGTGACCCAGTGCAATCCAACCTTTTATTTCTAGGCTGCATTCACCATTTTGAATAATCTGTGATCCTAGGAAAGTGAATTTTTGCACACATTCTATCTCTTCACCATCAATTTCTGTTGTGATGTTTCCATTCCTTGCAGTGGTCATGGGCGTGCTCTTTTGGGTGTTCAGAGAGAGACCAAAATTCTCTCTTTCTTCTTTGATTTTCTTGATCAGATGTCCCAGGCCTTCTTTGGAGGAAATATACTGGATGGATGGATGGATGGATAGCAATAGCAATAGCACTTAGACTTATATACCGCTTCATAGTGTTTTACAGCCCTCTCTAAGCAGTTTACAGAGTTCAGCATATTGCCCCCAACAATCTGGGTCCTCATTTTACCGACCTCAGAAGGATGGAAGGCTGAGTCAACCTTGAGCCTGGTGAGATTTGAACAGCTGAACTGCTGAACTAGCAGTCAGCTGAATAGGTTGCAGTGCTGCTTTTAACTACTGCGCCACCTCGGCTCCTATGGATGGATGGATGGATGGATGGATGGATGGATGGATGGATGGATGGATGGATGGATGGACGGACAGACAGATAAACAGACAGACAGAGATAGAGATAGAGAGAGATGATATAGATATAGATGATATATAGATGATGGGTCTCCCCCCTTGTTTATGAATATATGATACTTTTTTAACTTTTGTATTTTTTTAACCACTGTATTTTATACTTGAAATGGTTTTCTAATATGTTGTGAGCCGCCCAGAGTCCCCTGGGAGTTGGGCGGCATAGAAATCCATCCAAATAAATAAATAAATAAATAAATAAATAAATAAATAAATAAATAAATAAATAAATAAATAAATAAATAAATAAATAAATAAATAAATAAATAAATAAATAAATAAATAAATAAATAAATAAATAAATAATAAATAAAGATTCCTGCTGGATGCAGATCCTCTGGCCTCAGGAATGGCTGGAAGGTACATTCAGGAATGCTAATCTGCCACTCCTCCTCCTCCTCCTCCTCCTCCTCCTCCTCCTCCTCCTCCTCCTCCTCCTCCTCCTCCTCCTCCTCCTCCTCCTCTTCCACACTGCTCTTTCTCTTCACAGAGGGGACAAACACCTGCCTTGCCCCCCCTCCCAGTTATAACCCTGGCAATAATACAGAACGATGCGGTGATAACTACCGTGGCATATCAGGCTCAGCGATCAATCATTGGAAGGATGTGGCTTTTCGATTACTTCTTTGATGCAATCCAGATCCCTCAAGATAACCATGGGTGTGGTCCGTAGCTAGACCTTGCCCTTTCCTCTCCGGCTTTAACACCCAAGCCAGGTCAAAGGTCGCAAATAAACAAGATAGGAGTCGCCAGTGGGCGGTTTCTGTTTCCGTCTTCTTGGAGAAAGGAAGATCAGCAGATGAACAGGTAGACCACCTGAAATAGTCTAGGGCAGCGGTTCTCAACCTTTCACAGGGGTCGCCTAAGACCATCGGAAAGCACATATTTCCGATGGCCTTAGGAACCGAGACACCGCTCCTCTATCTTTCTCCAGGCGGGTCCACCCACATGCAAATAGACTACTGCAAAAAAAAATCTGTACCATGGGAACTTCTGAACATGCGCAGAAGCTGAATTTCCGGCACTGCGCATGCGTCGCCATCTTGTTTTTGGCTTTTTTTTTTGCATTTTTTTAAAAAAAATTCGGCGCTGCGCATGCGTGTGTGCGCAAATCACACTCGCGCCCACAAGGTGCAGCCATGCAGCGGAGGAGGAAGCGAACCGGCAGCGAGGTAAGTTAGAACCCACCCCTGAGTTTCCTAATAATTTTATTATTTTATGGTTGGGGGTCACCACAACATGAGGAACTGTATTAAAGGGTCGCGGCATTAGGAAGGTTGAGAACCACTGGTCTAGAGCACTTTGTATTCTTTGTGTTCAATGTTCAATGGGATTGGCAAGAATAAAAAGCCCCCTTTATCAGAATCTAAATCAGAGGTCTTCAAACTTGGCAATTTTAAGACTTGTGGACTTCAACTCCCAGAATTCTCCAGCCAGCTGGCTGGAGAATTCTGGGAGTTGAAGTCCACAAGTCTTAAAGTTGCCAAGTTTGAAGACCTCTGATCTAAATGATAGGAACCGTTTCTGCATAGATGAATGTTTTTATTGGTTTGTTAGACAGATTTGGATTACAGGTAATCCTCGACTTACAACCATTCATTTAGCGAGCATTTGAAATTACACTGAAAACAAGTGACTTATGATTGATTCTCACACAACGGTTGCAGCATCCCCATAGGCACTTGATCAAAATTCAGATGCTTGACAACTGGCATGTATTTATGACGGTTGCAGTGTCCTGGGATGATGTGATCACCATTTGCGACCTTCCCAGCCAGCTTCCCACAAGCAAAGTCAATGGGAGAATCCAGATTCACTTAACGACCACACAATTCACTTAACAACTGCAGCAATTTGCTTAACGATTAGAGCAAGAAAGGATTAAAATGGGGTGCAACTCACTTAGCAACTATCTTGCTTAAAATCAAACATGTTGGGCTCAATTGTGGTCGTAAGTTGAGGACTACCTGTATTAGGATTATACGGATCTAATCTGGTTCAGTTGGAATAGCAGATCTGATTCTTAATATCAGTGAAATCCAACTCAGTGTTCAAATAGACCAGGGGCGGTTGCTCACTTACCGATACCGGAGCGCTGTGCGTGCATCTCCACATTTCATATGCGCGCACGGCCCCTTGCGCGATTTTGCTTCTGCACATGCACAGAAGCAAAATCTCGCTGAAATCTCACGAGGGGATGCAAGTGTGCACACAATTTCGGAGAGATTTTGCTTCTGTGCATGAACGGAAGCAAAATCACTGCGAAATCGCGCACACACGTCCCCTCGCAAGATTTTGGCGAGATTTTGCTTCCGCGCATGCGCAAAAGCAAAAAAGCCCAAAAATTCTTTAAAAAAAGATGGCGACGCGCACGACGGACCGGCGAAGACGGCACTGGAGCGGTCATGCGCAAATTGTGCAATCAGCCGCTCCCTACTGGAGCTATGCACCGGATCGCATTGGTAGGAACCCACCACTGAAATAGATTGATTTTTTTTAAAATCAGACTTAATCAAAGGCTTCTGATTCAACCCTGTTTGGAGGCAACATTTTGTTTACTCAAATTCCCTTTGAATCCAACCTCCCTGCTAAACCTCTGCAAGGCTCTACTAATTATAGGTTGTTAACAGGGATGTCCACAGAAAGGAGGGGGATCCAAAATGTCCAAGCTCTTGTAAATGGTTGCACAGTGATGGTGTCATCTCGACTTTGAACCTTCTGGTTGTCAGCTGCCATGAGGAGGTGAAGAGCTTAACTTTCATAATGGATTCTGAAACAAAAGAAGCAAATGGGAATCTGAAATTCCAGGTTAGTAAAAAGCAAGACAGTTATCTAATTTCACAAAAGTAAAAATGTTTAGTAAGTGTAAGAAAAACTAAATGTGAGAAATACAGCTCAATTCCCCTTGTACGAATGATGATGTGTTTTAATTTTTGTAATCATTTTAAATTGTCATTTTTATGTATTATGATTGTTCTTTCCATTGTTGTACACCGCCCTGAGTCCTGCGGGATATGGGCAGCCTATAAGAACAACCAAATAAATAAATAAAATAAATAAATAAATCGGAGCATAAGGCCATCAAAGACATTTCTGCGCATTTCTTCAAGCCCCCACATTTACCTTTCAAGATGAAAACTGGGTCAGTAGCAGTAATTGCAGGAGGGATCTTGGAGTCCTAGTAGACTGTCACTTAAATATGAGCCAGCAGTGTGCTACAGCTGCCAAAAACACCAATGCAATCCTAGGCCGCATTAATAAAGGGATAGAATCAAGATCCACAGGAAGTGTTAATACCACTTTATAATGCCTTGGTAAGACCACACTTGGAATACTGCATCAAGGTTTGGTCACAACAGATTTTGAGACTCTGGAAAGCAACAAAGATTACGGAGGCTGGAGGCTAAAACATATGGAGAACAGTTGCTGGAATTGGGTATGTCTAGTCTAGTGGAAAGAAGGACTAGGGGGAGACATAATAGCAGTGTTCTAATATCTAAGGGGCTTCAATAAAGAAGAATGGGTCAAACCTATTCTTCAAAGCACCTGAAGGCAGGACAAGAAACAATTGATGGAAACTAACCAAGGAGACACTCTGTCAAAGACCTTGGAATACTCATATCAAATGACCTAAGTGCCAAATCCCACTGCAACAACATTGCCAAAAAGGCTTCAAGAGTTGTTAACCTAATCTTACATAGCTTCTTCTCCGGTAATATCACACTACTAACCAGAGCATACAAAACATTCGCCAGACCAATCCTTGAATACAGCTCATCTGTCTGGAACCCACACCGCATATCGGACATAAATACATTAGAAAGTGTCCAGAGATACTTTACAAGAAGAGTCCTCCACTCCTCTACTCGCAACAGAATACCTTACGCAACCAGACTTGAAATCCTGGGCTTAGAAAGCTTAGAACTACGTCGCCTTCGGCACGACCTAAGCATAGCTCATAAAATTATCTGTTACAACATCCTTCCTGTCAACGAGTACTTCAGCTTCAACCACAACAATACACGAGCACATAACAGATACAAACTCAAAGTGAACCGCTCCAAACTTGACTGTAGAAAATATGACTTTAGCAACAGAGTGGTAAATGCCTGGAACTCACTACCTGACTCTGTGGTTTCGTCACCAAACCCCCAAAACTTTACCCTTAGACTGTCCACTGTTGACCTCACCCGATTCCTAAGAGGTCAGTAAGGGGCGTGCATAAGTGCACCAGCATACCTACCGTCCCTGTCCTAATGTTCCCGCTTATCAGTACCCATCTTATGTATACAAACAATGTTTTATCTATGTATATTACCAACATGTACTTGACAGAATAAACAAACAAACAAACCTAGAACTAAGGAGAAATTTCCTGACAGAACAATTAATCAGTGGAACAACTTGCCTCCAAAAGTTGTGGGTGCTCCAACACTGGAGGTTTTTAAGAAGAGACTGGACAGCCGTTTGTCTGAAACTGTATACGGTCTCCTGCTTGAGAAGGGGGTTGGACTAGAAGACCTCCATGGTCCCTTCCAACTCTGTTATTCTGTTAAAAGTCTATGGAAATTTCAGTCACTACAAAACGCAGCCAAACACCCTGAGATTCACAGCATTTGCAGGCTGATAGCTGCTTAGCATTCCCTCCCTTCTCCAGTTAAGATTCTCAATCTGGCTTTCTTATACTAAACCTTTAAACCTGACTTTAAGTAGAATGCTTTTTAAAAGAACATTATGAAACAATCATTCATTTACAGCCAGGATTTTAGTAATTAGGATAAACCATTTCTTTACCTAAATCGCCTTACATGCTTGCTAAATCTTTTTTTTCCAGACCAGTAATTTCACATTATTGAAGGTTAAACAGTTAACTTTTACACCAGAAATTTGTTCTTTTGCAGTGCTGTTGTAACTACACTCACTCACTCAACAAATGGTTGCAAGTCAGAGTACATGTTTATATCTATCTTGATATATCTACCTTGTACAAAGCCACCAGGAATTGAAAATTGAAAAAAAAATGAAATTCAATGTAGATAAAAGTAAAGTTTTATAACACTTAGGCAAGGAAAACCAACTGTATAGGTATAGACTAGACCAGGGGTCTGCAACCTGCGGCTCTGGAGCCGCATGTGGCTCTTTTATCCCTCTGCTGCGGCTCCCTGTCGCTCAAAATATGTGTTACAACCGCCAATATGCGACACCCGCTGGTACATGATTTATTGAGCTTTTTGACCCCTCTTTTTTTCAGAGTTCAAAATGTTTTTGTTGCACGCAGAAATAAAAATTTGTTTTCTCTGTAGCAGTTCATTGATTACATAAATGCAACACACTATAGTTTTTTTATACATAGCATAAAGGTAAAAAATGATATATGCAGTGTTATCTTAAGAGCCGAGATGGTGCAGTGGTTAAATGCAGCACTGCAGGCTACTGCTAGTTCAGCAGTTCAGCTGTTCAAATCTCACCGGCTCAAGGTTGACTCAGCCTTCCATCCTTCTGAGGTAGGTAAAATGAGGACCCAGATTGTTGGGGGCAATAGGCTGAACTCTGTAAACCGCTTAGAGAGGGCTGTAAAGCACTATGAAGCGGTATATAAGTAAAGTGCTATAAGTGCTATTGCTATTTTAGATGTCAAAAGGTTTTTGTGGCTCCCAGTGTTTTCTTTTCTGTGGGAAACGGGTCCAAATGGCTCTTTGAGTGTTTAAGGTTGCCGACCTCTGGACTAGACAAAACTGGCTCAACAGCGGTAACTCTGAGAGGTATCTTGGAGTCCTAATGAACAATCACTTAAATATGAGCCAGCAATGTGCTGCAGCTGCCAAAAAAGCCAATGCAATCCTAGGCTGCATTAACAGAGGGATAGAATCAAGATCACGAGAAGTGATACTATCCCCTTTTAAAGCCTTGGTAAGACCACACTTGGAATAATGCATACTGCATCCAATTTTGATCACAATATAAAAAAAGATGTTGAGATTCTGGAAAGAGGGCAGAGAAGAGCAACAAAAATTATTAGGGGACTAAAAGCTAAAACATATAAAGAACAGTTGCAGGGTATGTCTAGTTTAAGGAAGAGAAGGGCTAAGGAAGATATTAAAGCAGTGTTCCAATATTTGAGGGGCTGCCCCAAAGAAGAGGGGGTCAACCTATTTTCCAAAGCACCTGAAGGCTTGGAAGAAGTAATAGATGGAAACTAACCAAGGAGAGAAGTAATCTAAAACTAAGGAGAAGTTTCCTGACAGAACAATCAACCAGTGGAATGGCTTGCCTTCAGAAGTTGTGGGTGCTTCATCACTGGATGTTTTTAAGAAGAGATTGGACATCTATTTGTTTGGGGTGGTATAGGGTCCCCTGCTTGGACTAGACACCTCCAAGATTCCTTCCAACTCTGTTATTCTGTTAATCTGAATTTATTTATTTATTTATTTATTTATTTATTTATTTATTTATTTATTTATTTATTTACTTACTTACTTACTTACTTACTTACTTACTTACTTACTTATTATTTACTTATTTATTTATTTATTTATTTATTTATTTATTTATTTATTTATTTATTTATTTATTTATTTATTTATTTATTTATTTATTTATTTATTTATTTATTTATTTGTGAGGTTTATATACTGCCTCACAGCGCAAGCACTCTCTAAGCGGTTTACACCAGTAAGCAATGTATATTTATATTGCCCCCAACAATCTGGGTCCTCATTTTACCTACCTCGGAAGGATGGAAGGCTGAGTCAACCTTGAGCCGGTGAGATTTGAACCGCTGACCTGCGGATCAATGTCAGCTAATGTGGCCTGCAGTACCTGCCTCTAACCGCTGCGCCACCTCGGCTCTTTTAAATTTAGCTTAGAGACTTCACCTTTTAGTTACCAAAATCATTCCAGTGGTAGGACTTTGAACATATGGTTGCAGCAAGTGCTTTTAACTGTATTTACCAACACACACACACACACACACACACACACACACACACACACACACACACACACACACACACACACACACGAAGTGGGGAGGATATCTTACCATTCCAGCTTACTGGAATGATGGAAAAAAATTCAACCCTGGAATAGGATCAATCACATACTTTTCCAAAATACAAGAAGTACACTGGACTCTCCAAAGCCATTTGAAGTTTTGATTCATCTTTTTATTGGCAGAGAGTAAAGTTCCAACTTGGAAAACAATCAGTAGAGTGGAGATTTTTTAAGTACTGTGGTTTGCCTTGTCTGAGTCTCATCATTAGCTCATTTAAGATATATTTGAACTTGGTCCCAGATCTTACAGATGAACAGAGTTGGAAGGGACCGAAGGCAGCTTCTGTTCCATTGGTTGATTGTCCTCACTGTCAGAAAATTTCTCTTTATTTCTATCAATGGCAACATTTTTAAACGTGTGTAGTTTGAACTTTGGGAACTGTTTGAGTGATGTGGTTAGTTTAAAGTTTTTTAAGATAACAGAAAAGGAGTGAATTCAATAACTGGGTGAGTCCCAGCCACTGTAAAAATGTGAAACCTTTCAATCCGAGTGTTATTTTTGGCTCTAGGTCTCCCACAAATATCAGGGTCAAATCCCAAAATAATACTCATTCCCTTGCAATGACTCCAGCGGCTTCAGTAGCAGATAATATTAGTCATATTCTGCTTATTAAGCTGTAAGGGTTTTTTTTATCCCAAAAACCCCATTAACAATGTCGTTACTGCAGGTTGTTGGAATTTCAAACTGTCCTGTATTTTTCCTTTTGCAGGAAAACATCCCTAATCTTTTGCTCCTATTTTTAGCATGGCTCAGAAGTCCTTAGAGCAGCGGTTCCCAACCTGGGGGTCGGGACCCCTTTGGGGGTCGAATGACCATTTCCCAGGGGTCGCCCCGGCATCCTCAGCTCCCCCCCACCGCCACAAGCCTGGCCATATCGGCTCAACTTGCCTGACCCCTCCGATTGGTTTGCCTCCTGAAACTTTGGAGTCCTGGGAGAAAGCTACTAAACAGGGATTACTTTGCTGGAAGCTTATCTGATTTCTAGTTTTTTGACACTGCAGGCCACAATTTCTCAACCTCAACAACTTGAATATACCTGGACTTCAACTCCCAAAATTCCCTAGCTAGCTTTGCTTTGAATTCTGGGAATTGAAGTCCAGGCACCTTAAAAGTTTCTGAGATTGAGAAATATTGCTGTACACTTATTGGTTATGAAGTCTAAATACAGAAGTAGACTTGTTGTGGAAGATGATATTCCTTGTGCTCTTGCAAAGACTGGCCCGAGAATTTCTGATCTGGCATAATTACATATTGTTTTTGTGATTAATCGCTATGCTTTAATTATGTTCAATTTGTAACAATGAAAATACATCCTGCATATTAGATATTTACATTACGATTCATAACAGTAGCAAAATTACAGTTATGAAGTAGCAACGAAAATAATTTTATGGTTGGGGGTCACCACAACATGAGGAACTATATTAAGGGGTCGCGGCATTAGAAAGGTTGGGAACCACTGCCTTAGAGAAATGTTCCCCAGAGGATAGCCTAATAAATTCTTCTGTTAAAAGTACCCCGCAGATATTTTATGTCTTTATTTCATTTCTGTCCTTCTGACGAGCAAAGTCAATGGGGAAGCCAGATTCACTTAACAACAGGGTTACTAACATTAACTGCAGTGATTCACTTAACAACTGTGGCAAGAAAGGTCATAAAGTGAGGGAAAACTTGCCTAACAGATGAGAAATTTGGGGCTCAATTGTGGTCATAAGTTGAGCACTACCTGTATTTGTTTATTATTTATTTTATTTTAATGGATTTGTATGCCGTCCAACTCCCGAAGGACTCTGGGCGGCTAACAGCATGTGAAATACAAAATCTAAAAAAACCCGGTTAAAAACAGTTAAAAAATCATTAAAAAACACATGCATACTACTTTCATGGTCTGGAGCTTAACAGAAAGGTGCTAAATCATATAAAACTAGACACAGCACTACAAGATAAAATCATAAGACCAGGTCTGATTTACTTTGGCCATGTCATGCGTGCAAGTTCATTGGAGAAGGCAATGATGCTAGGACTGGTTAGTGGATCAGGAAGAAGGACTGGCTTGATAACATCAAATCCTATACAATGAACATCAAACAACTGAAACAAACTGTTCTTGACAAGGTAGCATGGAGAGCACCTTTAGAATAGAATAGAATAGAATTCTTTATTGGCCAAGTGTGATTGGACACACAAGGAATTTGTCTTTGGTGAATATGCTCTCAGTGTACATAAAAGAAAAGATACATTTGTCAAAAATCATGAGGTACAACACTTAATGATTGTCATAGGGTACAAATAAGCAATCAGGAAACAATCAATATTAATATAAATCGTAAGGATACAAGCAACAAAGTTACAGTCATACAGTCATAAGTGGGAGGAGATGGGTGATAGGAACGATGAGAAAAACTAATAGTAATAGTAATGCAGCCTTAGTGAATAGTTTGACAGTGGTGAGAGAATTATTTGTTTAGCAGAGTGATGGTGTTTGGGAAAAAACTGCTCTTGTGTCTAGTTGTCTTGGTGTGCAGTGCTCTATAGCATCGTTTTGAGGGTAGGAGTTGAAGCAATTTATGTCCAGGATGCGAGGGGTCAGTAAATATTTTCACGGCCCTCTTTTTGACTCGTGCAGTATACAGGTCCTCAATGGAAGGCAGGTTGGCAGCAATTGTTTTTTCTGCAGTTCTGATTATCCTCTGAAGTCTGTGTCTGTCTTGTTGGGTTGCAGAACCAAACCAGACAGTTATAGAGGTGCAGATGACAGACTCAATAATTCCTCTGTAGAACTGTATCAGCAGCTCCTTGGGAAGTTTGAACTTCCTGAGTTGGCGCAGAAAGAACATTCTTTGTTGTGCTTTTTTGATGACGTTTTTGATGTTAGTTGACCATTTTAGGTCTTGAGATATGATATGACCTGCCTATAAAATTGCAAAGAGTTGGACACGATGAATGGTTAAACAACAATAACTTATCCACATTTTTAAAATAGTAAAATAATTTTAAAAACTGAAAAGAAGGACTAGGGGTGACATGAAACAATCTTCCAATATTTGAGGGGCTGCCACAAAGAAGAGGGGGGCAACCTATTTTCCAAAGCACCAGAAGGCAGGATGGGAAACAATGGATGGAAACTAATGAAGGAGAGGAGCAACCTAGAACTAAGGAGAAATTTCCTAACAGTGAGAACAATTAACTAGTGGGAAAGCTTGCTTTCAGAGGTTGTGGGTGCTCCATCACTGGAGGCTTTCAAGAAGAGATGGGACAGCTATTTATCTGAAATGACATAGAATTCTATGGAAGAAATAGTCTTCCCTAGAATTCTTGGGTACAAAGGAGCTGACCATCTTTTCCAAGTTTAACTTAATTATTTATTATTCCAAGAGATAATAGGAACTCCCCTGGTAGGCTAAAGGCTGTTTTGCAGTTCTGAAACCAGAAAATAATTAGTCAGTCCCACTTGCCCTGGTCCCACTCCCATTCCCCTTTGGTTGCTGTGGCTAAAGGGAAAACCCTCAAAACATTACAAGTCCTCATAGCTCTCCCTTCCCCACCTCCCCCCCCCACAAAAAAAACTAGTCTGTTGATGGTTGTGGGAAAACTGAACCCTACATAATTACCGTATTTTTCGGAGTATAAGACGCACCTTTTTCCTCCCTAAAAGTGGCTGAAAATTTGGGTGTGTCTTATACTTCGAATGTAGCTTTTTTTTTTCCAGTCCTAACTAGGTGCTAACAGATCTTCCCAGCTCTTACCTTGCAGGCTCTTTCATTGTTACTCTCTCCGAAGAAGGTTTTTCCAGCCCTAAGTCTTTGCAGATTTTTTTTTCATTGCTCTACTGGCTCCGAATAAGTTTTTTTCTAGCCCTAACCAGGTGCTAACAGATCTTCCCAGCTCTTACCTTGCAGGCTTTTTCATTGTTACTCTCTCCAAAGAATGTTTTTCCAGCCCTAAGTCTTTGCAGATTTTTTTTTCATTGCTCTACTGGCTCCGAATAAGTTTTTTTCTAGCCCTAACCAGGTGCTAACGATCTTCCCAGCTCTTACTGGCTTGCATGCTCTTTCATTGTTATTCTCTCAGAAGAAGGTTTTTTTAAGTCCTAACCAGGAGATAAAATAATGTGCTGAAGCTGCTCCGAGTAAGTTTTTTTCTAGCCCTAACCAGGTGCTAACGATCTTCCCAGCTCTTACTGGCTTGCAGGCTCTTTCATTGTTACTCTCTCCGAAGAAGGTTTTTTTAAGTCCTAATCAGGGGATAAAATAATGTGCTGAAGCTGACCAGACTAAGGACGCTAGCCAGATGAATACCTGGTAGGCAGATTTCCCCCCCCCCTATTTTCCTCCCCAAAAACTAAGGTGTGTCTTATACTCCGAAAAATACGGTATGTGAAATGTTCTAACTGCTTTGACCCTTGGCAAGAGAAGGTAGAGCAGATGCTGGCCTGGGGGGCTCTCAATCTGCATTTCAGATGAAGATGCCTGGAGGGCATCCCAAAACAAGCACACCTCCTGGGTGATTCACGCTCATTAAAAGTTATGAGTGTGGTTGCCTGGGCCTGTTGGGTGTTTCCATTCAGAGCCTTTAGGGAAGTTGAAGAACCATGAGCAGCTGCCGAACGTTGCACAGGAAGTGGGGAGGGGGTGCCTGCAGAAAACAACCTGTCCTCAAAGAGGGTGTACTGGACAGACGTCAGGGCCCCGCCCTAAGACGCACGTCGGATGTTCAGCTGCATTGTGCAATATTTACTCTATGTCAAAGAGCAACTGTCCTTTCAATACACCCTCTCTCTCTCTCTCTCTCTCTCTCTCTCTCTCTCTCTCTCTCTCTCTCTCTCTCTCTCTCTCTCTCTCTCTCTCTCTCTCCCTCTCCCTCTCCCTCTCCCTCTCCTTCTCTCTCTCTCCCTCCCTCTCTGTCTCTCTCTCTCTGTGTCTCTGTCTCTGTCTCTGTCTCTCTCTCTCCTTCTCTCTCTCTCTCTCCCTCCCTCCCTCTCTGTCTCTCTCTCTCTGTGTGTCTCTGTCTCTGTCTCTCTCTCTCCCCTTCTCTCTCTCTCCCTCCCTCCCTCCCTCTCTGTCTCTCTCTCTGTCTCTGTCTCTCTCTCTCTCCCTCTCCCTCTCCTTCTCTCTCTCTCCCTCCCTCCCTCCCTCCCTCTCTCTCTCTCTCTCTCTCTCTCAGATAGATACCCAATCTATCAGCTTCATAATAATTATTTATTTATTGTCATTGTACGTATATACACAGTACACCCATACAACGGAATTCACATAACACTTCAAGACCAGTCCCAACACACATAGCAATCCCCACCCGCCACGAATTCCCCACCCTGAACCACTCAAACATCCACACAACAGACCAAGTAATACCATCCAACAGCTCACTGATGGCGACCCTCCAATTCATTATTAAGTGCAATTATAGCTCTAGGATAACAACTATTCAGAAAGCGTGTGGTCCGAGTTTTGATTGTTCTGTATCTTCTGGCAGAAGAAGATACATAAAGAGATTTATGTATACATCTCTTTATGATTTATGTATAAATCATAAAGAGATTGATGAGCTAGGTCATCAGCTAAATTATCCCGTTTCTAATCTGAAAGGATTTAACTCGCCACACAGCCACTTTTCCATATTCTCTGAGACAAACACTACAGGGAATGGATTTCCTTCCATCTGTGCCAGCCCTTCAAGGAAACCATAGCAACCCCTTTTATGGAGAGCACATAACAATGCGCAAAGCTGCATGCGCACGACCTCAAAGCAGACGCCGTCTGTGCTCTCCCCAAGAGGTCAGAGGGGGTGGACCATCAGTTCTTTTCCGGATGGAGATGTCTGGAAGGCTGGATCACACAACCATGGGGGGGGGGTGAGGGCTGACTCAAGAATAACTTAGCTGAGGGTGGGGGTAACTGTGCAAACCACTCAGGCGAAGGGAAAGGAGGGACCCAGTTGTGTGTCACTCATCTTGTGCATCAGCAACATCAAGAAGCGACGGTTTAGCAACGTGTTGGTACAGAAATACATCACCCATCAAGGATGCACAATTGCTGGGTCTGGATAATAAAAGTGAAATCAAAACCCTGAAGAACTTCTCTGCATACCTGAAGTCCTTGACTTATGACCACTGCTGGGACCAGAATTTCCACTGCTAAGCAAGGCAGTTGTTAGCTGAGTCATGCTGTCATTAAGCGAACATGGCTTCTCCCGCTGTTTTTGGTTGTTGGAAGCCAGCTGGGATGGTTGCAAATGGCCATCACAGGATCCCGGGAGGCTGATAAACATGATCAATACATGCCGGTTGCCGAGCACCCAAATTTTGTCCTGTGAGTAAGTCACCGCTTTTCCGCACCATTGTAACTTCAAACAGCTGCTAAACAAATGGCTGTAAGTTGTAAGCACTACCTGGAAACCTGAACGGGAGATAAATTCCTGGTTTGTGCATCATTCAAGACCTGAATGATCAAGCCAAACTGATGGAGCCCATTTGGCTTTAGGTACAGAAAAAACACCAACTTGGCTCTGAAGTTGTGGCTTTTATATGACTCCTTTTTCTCTCTGTTGTGGAGATGAAATAGGATTCTGAGGCAGAGAATCGTATTTTGATTTATGTGTAGCCTTGTGCAAGGGGAATTTAGAGAGATAGAAACCTGTTAGATAAAAGGATAGGAGCTTACATATAAACTTACTTATCTGAATACCGTATAAGACGGTAGTATAAGACGCACCTTTTTCCTCCCTAAAAGTGGCTGAAAATTTGGGTGCGTCTTATACTTCGAATGTAGCTTTTTTTTCCCACCCCTAACTAGGTGCTAACAGATCTTCCCAGCTCTTACCTTGCAGGCTTTTTCATTGTTACTCTCTCCAAAAAATGTTTTTCCAGCCCTAAGTCTTTGCAGATTTTTTTTTCATTGCTCTACTTGCTCCGAATAAGTTTTTTTCTAGCCCTAACCAGGTGCTAACGATCTTCCCAGCTCTTACTGGCTTGCAGGCTCTTTCATTGTTACTCTCTCCGAAGAAGGTTTTTTAAAGTCCTAACCAGGGGATAAAATAATGTGTTGAAGCTGACCAGACTAAGGATGCTAGCCAGATGAATACCTGGTAGGCAGATTGTTTTCCCCTATTTTCCTCCCCAAAAACTAAGGTGCGTCTTATACTCCGAAAATACGGTATATATTCTAACACAAATTGCTTCCTCCCCCTCAACTTTATATTATTTTGTTGTTGTTGTTTTAAATATCAAGCATAATAGTTTGCTGTGTTTATAAAAAAATGGGGAAGACGCCCAAATTTCTTTTACCTCTGGAACGAAGCAGATCTGGTCCTGGCCATCATCCAACTGAGAAATAGCATCCTTGGTTTATGAATTTTCTAACTCTGGGATGGAGAAAAAACTCTGCTTGATATAATAAACAAAGACAAAGAAACACAGATTAAAAACCATAAAAACATAACCAGTGTCAATTAAAACCCAGACATTATGAGAGCACAACTCTCTACCCACTCGGATTTCTAATCAGGGTTTTCCCACAATTTTTTTATTTTTATTTTTTTGTTGTTCCATAAAATTTCTGAAGGAGATTTGGAATTATGGATCTTCAACCAAGAATTTCAAAAGTAAAACCTCCCCAAAGAACCCAGGATTCTCACTCAAGGCACCAACAGTCGGGTCTAGGATAACTCCCCACGGCCATCTCGCCTTGCTGTGGCCATCTTGCTGCAGCCAATCTGGTGCGACCATCTTATTGCGGCCATCTTGCTGCGGTCAACTCTCCAGGAGAACCACTTGCCACGGGACAATCCACCTGGAATAACTCAACACAATAAATGTTATCCGCCACTGTTTCTTCTACATTATTTCCATTTTTGTCAATAGAAATAATGTGGAAGAAGCAGTGGTGGGTAATATTTATTTGTTGAGTTATTCCACGTGGATTGTCCTGTGGCAAGTTGTCCTGTGGCAAGTTGGCCACAGAAAGATGGCTATGGTGAGATGGCCGCAGCGAGTTGGCCATCTCCACCAATTGTCCGGCTCAAATGAAAGCAATAGCAATAGCAATAGCCCTTAGACTTATATACTGCTTCATAGTGCTTTACAGCCCTCTCTAAGCGGTTTACAGAGTTCAGCATATTGCCCCCAACAATCTGGGTCCTCATTTTACCCACCTCGGAAGGATGGAAGGCTGAGTCAACCTTGAGCCTGGTGAGATTTGAACAGCTGAACTGCTGAACTAGCAGTAGCCTGCAGTGCTGCATTTAACCACTGCACCATCTCGGCTCTTATGATCCTACTTAGGACACATTAAGTGAAGACCCAGAGAAGGCTCTGATGCTAAGAAGGGTGGAAGAAAAGGGAAGAAGAGGATGACCAGCAGCAAGGTGGATGGACTCATTTATAGTAGCTTTTGGGGTAGGGGTGGGGGTTCGGAGACTTGAAATAACAGGTGAGGGATAGATCGTCTTGAAGAAAACCTATCTAGGTACAGGTAGTCCTCGATATACGGCCACAACTGAGCTCAACATTTCTGTTGTTAAGTGAGGCAGTTATTAAGTTACCTTTACCCCATTTTACGACCTTTCTTGCCACAGTTGTTAAATTAGCAACACGGTTGTTAAGTGAATCTGACTTCCCCATTGACTTTGCTTGTCCGAAGGTCACAAAAGGGGATCGCATGAACCTGGGACACTGCAACCTTCATAAATATATGTGTCACGGTGTGATTATTGCCTGTTACATGTATATGCAGGGAGATGCATCCCTATTCAATATAATGGTTTATTCCTGAGCACGTGATTGATACGTTCTTGTACGCATGTGTGCATTCCAATCTCTGCTCTATCCTTCTTCTTCTGTCTTCCATTGAGAGAAGACGCACATTTATATCAGAGATGTAAACTGATGAGGATTTATTGTTTTTGTACCGAAATAAATATTTTTACTTAGACTTTTAAACTGCGGTTTCATTTCTAATGTCTGATGTCCGGGAAAAGATCAAACATCTCCTCTGTGAGATTAATTCTGTTAATATGCCAGTTGCCAACCATCTGAATTTTGATCATATGACCATTGGGATGCTGCAACGGTCATGTGAAAAATGATCATAAGTCCCTTCTTTCAGATATAGATTAACAGAATTGGAAGGGACCTTGCAGGTCATCTAGTCCAACCCCCTGCGCAAGCAGGAGACCCTACATCTGCCTCTACCTAGGATCGAACTCACAACCTCCTGATTGTGAGGCAAGAGCTCCATCTCTAGGCCACAGCAGCTGTCTTCAATGGTGCTGTAACTTCGATCGGTCATTAAATGAAAGGTTGTAAGTCAAGGACAACCTGTATTGACTAGGAGTTGACAATGACTTGATAGCACATAAGCAATCAAGTTGGATTCAGGTTCTGAAGACCAAAAGAAGCCAAGTACACAACATCTCTAGCAGGAGCAAGGAAGTGGTTTGTCATAGAATAGAATAGAATAGAATAGAATAGAATAGAATAGAATAGAATAGAATAGAATAGAATAGAATAGAATAGAATAGAATAGAATAGAATAGAATAGATTTTTTTTGAGTTTTGTATTTTGTATTTTAACTTTGTCTTGAAGAAAATAAAAATACATGCAAAAACAAAAAAAAAAAGGAGGCGTAGATGTAGCTCAGGGCTGAGTGATCCTTTCTCAGCGTTCTCTGAGCTTGTTTCTTTTCCTGGAGATGTCTCATTGCAAGATATTCTGCAGAAACCTCTTCAGGAAGAGAAACAAACTCAACAAACACCAAGAACAAACATTGATTAGGAACAGGTCTCCAAAAAAAAAGAAGCAATATTGTATTACTTCCTTTTGCAAAAAGGATAGAGTGACTATCTACTAAATAAAGTCGAACTGACTACTGCAATAATCATTATTCTCTGTGGAAGTTATAAAGAGTAGATGTCCTGTGCAGAGAATACAGGAAAAAGTTTGCACAGAGAGGAAGTTTATGTCCAGTGGATTACCAAGAATTCATGACCGTTTACAAAAATAATTAATGGCGAAATAGATATGTTTGCATGAGCAAAGAAGCAAGATGATTAATGTAAGTAATAAATATATAATAGCAGACTAAAATAAAGCAGCTCTTATAAACTGCTTAAAAGAGACCAGTGGAATAAAGGGAATTAAATGTAGGAGAGGAAGTGTTAGAGTTTTACTTCCTCATGCATAGTTCAATTTTGCTTCCATTTAAATTCTTAGGAAACTAAGATTACCAGACTGTGGTTAGATGAGATGTTTCCTTTATGCACATGGATATTTTCATAGCGTTTGCTAAATGCAGATATTGTTTGTCCCTGGGAATGCAGCAAGGCCACTTCTTCTAAGCTTCTATGTAGCTAGACATATTCCAAATGCACCCCTATCTTCTCTTTTTCATTATTTAATGTGATCTTTCTCAAACTTAACAACTTTAAGTTGTGTGGACCATCTCCCAGAATTCCCCAGCCAGTTTGCCATATCCATGGACCAGTTGGATTACATCCCCCACGGTTCTGAAAGAGCTGGCAGGCCTGATCTCAGAACCACTGAACCAGAGGTGGGTTCCTGCCGGAGCTGCCCAGTGCACAGCTCCGGTAGGGAGCGGACGATTGCGCAATTTGCGCGCGACCGCTCCGGAACCATCTCTGCCGGTCCACCGCACGCGTCGCCATTTTTTTTGTTAATTTTTGGGCGATTTTGCTTCTGCACATGCGCGGAAGCAAAATCTCACCAAAATCTCATGAGAGGACGCGCGCGTGAGAGAGATTTCAGCGAGATTTTGCTTCCGCGATGCGCAGAAGCAAAATTGCGCCGAAATATCTCTCTCTCGCGCGTCCTCTCATGATATTTCGGCGAGATTTTGCTTCCACGCATGCGCAGAAGCAAAATTGCGTGAGGGGGTGCACGCGCATAGCGAGCGTGCGCCCCCCCAAAACTTAGAGATGCACGTGCAGTGCACCGGCACTGGTAAGACGGCAACCCGCCACTGCACTGAACTATATCTTTCAAAGATCCTGGAGCACCGGGAAACTAAGAACAATGTTGATGTGGTTCCCCATCTTCAAAAAAGCCTGACATCAATAACTGGGAAGATCCTGGAAAAGATAATCAAGCAACGGATCTACGAACACCTAGAAACCAGCAAAGCTACAGTATTACAAGAAGCCAACATGGGTTTGTCAAAAACAGATCATGCCAGACACACCTTATTGCCTTCTTTGAGAAAGTGACTAAATTGGTGCACTAGCAAAATGGTGTGGATATAGTATAGTTGGATGTCAGTAAGGCATTTGATAAAGTAGACCACAACCTACTTCTTAGTAAGATAGAACAATGTGGGATAGACAGCATCAGCAGCAGATGGATTCATAACTGGCTGACAAGGTGCACTCAAATTGTAGTCCTCAATGGAACTACATTGATGTGGAGGAAAACATGTAGTGGGGTACCCCAAGATTCTGTCTTAGGCTCAGTACTCTTCAACATCTTTATATATTATTTAGATGAGGTGATAAAAGGGGAACTCATCAAATTTCAGATGACACCAAGCTGAGGGGAATAGCCAACACTTTAGAATATAAGCTCAAGATCCAGAAGGACCTTGACAGAATTGAACACTAGGCCTTATCCAACAAAATGCAATTCAGTGGTGAGAAAACGAAGGTGTTACACTTTGGCAAGAAAAATCAAATGCACAGGTATAGCATAGGTGCTCCATGGCTCAGCAGCAGTAACTGTGAGAGGGATATAGGAGTCCAAGTGGACAGCTATTTAAATATGAACCAGCAGTGTGCTGCAGCTGCCAAAAAACCTAATGCAATCCTAGACTACATCAACAGAAGGATAATTTCAAGATTACATGAAGGGTTAGTACTGCTTTATACTGCTTTGGAAAGATCACATTTGGAATATTGCATCTTTTCTTTTATGTACACTGAGAGCATATGCACCAAAGACAAATTCCTTGTGTGTCCAATCACACTTGGCCAATGAAGAATTCTATTCTATTCTATTCTATGTAGTTTTGGTCGCCATGATATAAAAAAGATACCGACCTCTAGAAATAATACAAAGAAGTGCAACAAGATGACAGGGGGAAGGAGGTTAAAAATATGATGAACAGTTGCAGGAATTGGGTATGTCTAGTCTAACAAAGAGAAGGATTGGGGTCTTCCACAAAGTGACCAGATTTTTTATTTTTAAGCGGGACGGGGGGGGCGCCTGGGCGCCGCCATTTGTTTTGCCCTCTGCGCATGCGCAGAACGCTGCGCATGCGCAGAGGGCAAAACAGCAAATGTCGGCGTCCAGGTGAGGTGAGGTGGGGTGGGGGGGAGGCGGGAGGGCGCTTGGATGCCTGGAGCTCGCGACAGGTAAGCTGCCGGCTGCCTCCTTTCCCCGTCTCCCGCCTCCCGTTCGTTGCTTGCCAGCCCGGCCGAAGGGGAGGCGAGGAAAGGCCTCCCGAAAGGGAGGCGGGCTCCCGAAGGGCTCCCGGCTCCCGAAGGGCCCTTCGGGAGCCGGCAGCCCTTCGGGAGCCCGCCTCCCCTTCGGGAGGCCTTTCCTCACCTCCCGCCTCCCCTTCGGCCGGGCTGGCAAGCAACGAACGGGAGGCGGGAGACGGGGAAAGGAGGCAGCCGGCAGCTTACCTGCTCCAAGCATCCAAGCGCCGCGGTCTCCTGGTCGCCCGCCCGGCCCCAGGGCAACGGCGGCAGCGAGGCGACGGGGGGGAGAAAGGGGAGGGGGACGAGGAAGGGCTGTTTGCGCCGCTCGTAAGCTCACAGCAGCGGCGCCACCGAGAGCGGGGCTAGGGATGGGGCGGGGGAAGGAGAGGAGGAGCAGCCTCCCTTCCCCCTCCCCCCAGCTTCCAGCCGCCGCCGGAGGAGTCAACAACGCGGGACGCCCGCCCGCCGCCAACGCCGCCCACGGCCGGCCCGAGCTGAGAGGCCTGCTGCTGCTGCCCCTGCGGCTGGGCCCCCAGTCCCGGCTGCCCCGGCGGCGGGAAGGCTGCGGCGGCGGCCCCGGCCGGCTGAGCCAGCGCCGGCCCGAGGGCCATCTTGGATGCAATTCCTTCCCTCGGGCCGCCCCGCCCACCGCGACGCCAGCCGTTTCGAGAGGGCGGGGCTGCATCAGGCGCCTCTTCACCGCCCTCCAGTGCCCGCCGAAAGTTTAACTCCTCCCCCCAATCTCGCACGCCGCCCTTTCAGGCCGATTTTTTGAAAGAATGCCCTAGTCGTGCATTCTTTCAAAAAATCGGGACTTTTTAGAGGACGGGCGGGACGCGGGACAAATGATGAAAAAGCGGGTCTGTCCCGCCAAAATCGGGACGTCTGGTCACCTTAGTCTTCCATTGTTTGAGGGGCTGTCACAGAGAATTTAATTTAATTTAATTTAATTTAAAGTTCTTATATGCCTCTAAGGTCTCTTCCAACTTTCTCATTCTGTAATTCTGTTAAGATTTCTGGGTGCATTTCCCTCCAAGTTTGTTGTTTCTGTGAATACAGTGTTTACAGCTGTACATAGCAGTTTCTGGAAATGTTGTTGCATGAACAAAATGGGTTATTAAAAAGTTGTTGTTATAAATTATACGGTTTGCATAATGTATAAACATAGTAGTCATAGATATGAGCAGGTGTGCGTTTCTCCCTCTGGGTTAACATTATTTGACCACCATTTGAATTCAGAGATTAAAATTAAAAGGAGAATGAGAGTCTTGCTATCTTCAAAGAAATTAATGGTATTTTTTTTTAAATTTAGAAATGTGTTGTTTTTAAAAGACTTGTACGTCATCCTTCAAACTGAACTGCAGCTTGGCCAATAACTAGTGTAAAAGATTGGCAATGTTTGCATACTTTTTTTTTAGTTGGAGAAAGAGTCAATTAAATTGGCTACTTTGGGATGAGATTTTACTGGAATTCAGCAGCATGCGATTAATATGTGAGCCAGGCAATTCAACATAATTGTTCTGAACTACAATTTGGTTGCACCGCCAAACCATTATTTATAAATTATTAGAAACCTCGAAAGAGAGAAAATAGAAGAAAATGCATCAAAAGAATTCCTTGGCAAGCTCTCATCAACTTGCTTCAGTAGAATGAAAAAAAAAATCCAAAATATGGTTTGGTGTTAGTAGCAGAGTGTCTGATGTATAAATTGCTGGCTTTTAGCTTGAAGTCACCAATATCTAAAGGAATTACAGTTATACAGCTAGTCCCAGTGGTGGGTTCCTACCGCTGCGATCCAGTGCGCCATTCTGGTAGATTGCACGCAATCTGCACGCGACGGCTTCGGTGCCGTCTTCGCCGGTCCATTGCGCGGCACCATCTTTTTTCTCAAATTTTTGGGCTTTTTTTTGCTTCCTGCGCATGCGTGGAAGCAAAATCGCGCGAGGGGATGCGTGCGCGTGAGCGTGTGTGCACGTGCGCAAAATGAGATGATGCGCGTGCAGCGCACCGGTAGGCAGGTAAGAGGAACCCACCCCTGGCTAGTCCTCATATTATGACTACAATTAGAACCACAATGTCTGTTACTAAATAAGGCAGTTAAGTGAGCCACACTCAATTTAAAGATTTTTTTTGCCACATCACTGCAGTTGCTAAATGAATCACACCGTCATTAAGCAAATCCAGATTTCCCCCATTGACTCTGCTTGTCAGAAGCTGGCTGAGAAGGTCCAAGTAGGGATCACATGACCCTGGGATGCTGTAATCATCATAAATAGTTGCCCAGCACCTCAGTTCTGATGAGGAGACCATGGTCATAAGTGCAAGGACTGATCATAAGTCACATTTTTCAGTACTATTGTAACATTGGTCATTAAACAAATGGTTGTAAGTTGAGGACTATCTGTACTGAAATTTAACTCAAATCTGCATCTGATGGATACGGGCATTTTAGAAATGTGAAATATAAATTTAATTTAATTTAATTTAATAAACGCTCTTATAGGCCGCCCAATCCCGTGGGACTCAGGGCGGCGTACAACATGGATAAGAAACGTACAGTAAAAACAATTATCATAGTTTACAAATTAAAAAGCATAATTAAAAACATTATAAAAACAACATTCATGGGGGAATCTGATCTTCCTATTCACCCCGCCTGCCGGAAGAGCCAAGTTTTTATGGCTTTACGGAAGGCCAGCAGGATAGGGATAGTCCGGATCTCTGGTGGGAGTTGGTTCCAGAGGGACGGGGCTCCCACAGAGAAGGCCCTCCCCCGTGGCCCCGCCAACCGACATTGTTTGGCCGATGGGACCCGGAGGAGGCCCTCTCTGTGGGACCTAACCGGTCGTAGGGAGGTATGTGGTAGGATGCGGTCCCGAAGGTAACCTGGCCCTGAGCCATGTAGGGCTTTAAAGGTCAAAACCAACACCTTAAATTGCGACCGGAGACTAATTGGCAACCAATGCAGCTGGCGGAGGATAGATGTTATGTGGGTGTATCTCGGTACACCCACTACAGCTCGCACAGCTGCATTCTGTACCAGTTGCAGTCTCCGGATGCTCTTTGAGGGTAGCCCCATGTAGAGCATTTATCCATTCATTAATGAAATGAATGGATAAATGTGACAGATGTGAGAATTAATCTCACAGAGGTCATGTTTGATCTTTTCCTGGACATCAGACATTAGAAATGAAACCGCAGTTTAAAAGTCTAAGTAAAAATATTTATTTCGGTACAAAACAATAAATCCTCATTTGTTTACATCTCTGATATAAAAATGTGCGTCTTCTCTCAATGGAAGACAGAAGAAGAGGAATAGAGCGGAGATTGGAATGCACACATGCGTACAAGAACATATCAATCACGTGCTTAGGAATAAACCATTATATTGAATAGGGATGCATCTCCCTGCATATACATGTAACAGGCAATAATCACACAGTGACAAAATGAATATATACATTTCTGTTGTCTGCATTGACTTTGTGATGAGGCATCTGTTGTATCAGAAGACCATCTGCAAAATGGATCTTCACAATAGAAGTGCAACACACGTAGCCCTTGACTTACAACCACAATTCTGCCCAAATTTTTGTTGCTAAGCAAGACAGTGAGTTTTGTCCCATTTTACGATATTTTTTGAAAAGTTAGTTATGTTAGCAACACAATTGTTAAGTCAATCTGACATCCTCAATGACTTTGCTTGTCAGAAGGTCTTCAAGAGGTGATCACATGATCTTGACTTGGGACACTGCAACTGTGATAAATACATGCCACCTGAGCACACAACTAAGCCTCGGTTGCCATGCAAGTCAGGTATCTCTTGCTTCCACTAGCAGCTTCAGCGGAGAAGTAGCAGCCAACAATCTGGAAGAGAGCTGCTTCTGCACAGAATATATCAAATTAACTTCGCTGTATTTCTTGCTTGCACTTTTTACACACAGTGGCTATTTTGTGATACTGTTATTTCCCTCTGGGTGGTTTGATTTCTAAATTTCGATCACATGACCACGGGGATACTGCAACGGTCATAAATGTGAAAAACGGTCGTAAGTCACTTTTTTTTCAGTGCCTTTGTAATTTTGAACAGCCACTAAACGAATGACTGTAAGTCGAGGGCTACTTTAATGTGAAGAATATTTATTTTCAATGTCTTCTTGGAACAACGATTTTGCTAATCTAAAACCAGAAGACGATAAAAGACTCCCAAGGTTAAAAAAGTGGGAAGGAGACCAAACCTCACAAGGCCAAACCTTGGAACAGAGGGAACACGATGCAAGAAACAAATGCAAAACAGGGTTTTCCACTTTTCTCAGTAATGACTATTTTGCAGCTGTTGAGGGTTTTAGGAGACCACAAAGCAGGGGTGAAATTAAAAAAAATTCCCTACAGGTTCTGTGGGCGTGGCTTAGTGGCCATGGCAGGGGAAGGATACTGCAAAATCCACATTCCCACCCCACTCTGGGGCCAGCCAGAGGTGGTGTTTGCCGGTTCTCCGAACTACTCGAAATTTCCACTACCGGTTCTCCAGAACCTGCTGAATTTCACCCCTGCCACAAAGCATTTTCAATGATGAAATCACACCAGAGTTATAGGTAAAACTCGAATGGGGGCCACAGCAGGGTTCTTTTAAGACTTTATAGCTGATCAGGCCTTTTCTTTTTTTAATTGAAGGTAGTCCTGTACAACTGAGCCCACATTTTCCGCTGCTAAGCAAGACAGTTGTTAAGTGAGTTTTGCCCCATTTTACGACCTTTCTTGCTGCAGTTGTTAAGTGAATCACTGCAGTTGTTAAGTTAGTAACACAGTTGTTCAAGTGAATCTAGCTTCCCCATTGACTTCGCTTGTCAGAAGGTCACAAAAGGGGATCACATGACCTTGGGACACGGCAACTGTCATAAATATGAGCCAGTTGCCAAGCGTCCGAATTTTGATCATGTGACCATAGGGAATGGCCGTATGTGTGAAAAACGGTCATAAGTGAATTTTTTCAGTGCCATTGTAACTTCAGTCACTAAACGAAAAGCTATAAGTCAAAGAGTATCTGTATATGCAAAAGGACTTCAGATGATAAATTCTGGAAAATGTGTAGCTCCTTCCCCTGCCTTATAAACCTCAGCATTTCTTTGCCCACCCACCCCAGCCATCCTCTTTGTTTTTTTTTTATTTATTTATTTATTTATTTATTTATTTATTTATTTATTTATTTATTTATTTATTTATTTATTTATTTATTTATTTATTTATTTATTTATCTAGCCAAGGTGGCACAGCAGTTAGAGGCAGTACTGCAGGCCACTTTAGCTGACTGTGATCCGCAGGTCAGCAGTTCAAATCTCACCGGCTCAAGGTTGACTCAGCCTTCCATCCTTCCGAGGTAGGTAAAATGAGGACCCAGATTGTTGGGGGCAATATAAAAAATATACATTGCTTACTGGTGTAAACCACTTAGAGAGTGCTTGCACTGTGAGGTGGTATATACATCTCACAAAATAAATAAATAAAACTAAATTTATTAAACAATTCTCTTTATTTCTTCTTTCTCCATGAAGATTTTTAAGCCACCAGCAGAGTGTTGGACATATTAGAGGACAGGAAACAGCCATTATAGAAAGCAGAGCCATGGAGAGCTTGCATACAAATGACCTTCTCTAATTGAATTATTTTTACGTCAAATTCCACTAATCTCTATTCTATCTGAATTTCTATATTCAGCAATTATGAGAGAGGAATCTCAGGTAGCGTGCACTGGTTTGAGAACATTGTTAAATGGCTGCACCTAGGTCACCAAATAACTTAAGAAAGGGAGGATGTAAATTATGGCTTATAGACAACATTTAATGTTACCTTGGCCACTGTGATGCCTCTGACATGTTATTTATAGCCCTTCCAAAATCTTAAATAAAGCAGACAAAATTCAGCGGCAATATGATTGAATTTTAGCCATTTTTTGGGGGGGAGGTGTCATTATTTAAAATTAAAGGTCTTGTTCCTATTTCCACACCATATTGTAGAGATTCCACTTCTAAACTTAATACTCAGAAAGCCTTTTTATAGAGGAAGGAAGGAAGGAAGGAAGGAAGGAAGGAAGGAAGGAAGGAAGGAAGGAAAGGAAAGGAAAGGAAAGGAAAGGAAGGAAAGGAAGGAAGGAAGGGAAAGGAAAGGAAAGGAAAGAAGGAAGGAAGGAAGGGAAAGGAAAGGAAGGAAGGAAGGAAGGAAGGAGGGAAGGAAGGAAGGAGGGAGAGGAGATGCTAAGACTTGAATCTGTGAATGTTAGAATTTAGAATAGAATAGAATTCTATTCGAACAGAATGGGTGGCTCTTCTCATATTAATAAGTAAAGATTCACGTGCATAATGCTTTTCTCTGCAGGGCTGATATAAATTGGGCTGCTCATACTGACTGCCATTAACACACATCCCAGAATGGGGCCATGTTGTGCTATTGTTGTAGAGCACCTCTGCTCAAGATAGCAAGACTCAGGACTGAAAAAGAAGGTCCCATAGCAGAGCTACCAGCTGAATAGCTGTTCCCAGTAGTCACATCTACCCTTTTCCTCCATCACACCCAGATTGCATGGCTGGCCGGTGTCCTTTGAGTTTTCTAAAGACAACACTATCTAGACTTAGACATTTATGAACGGACTCAGCCTCCCACAGAAGGGAGCTTCCTGTGAGATGGTGACATCTCTTTAGCCAACATTAAGAGGTGCACCCCCCCAAGTATAATAATAATAATAATAATAATAATAATAATAATAATAATAATAATAATAATAATAATAATAACAACAACAACAACAACAACAACAACAACAACAACAACAACAACAACGAGTTGGAAGGGACCTTGGAGGTCTTCTAGTTCAACCCCCTGCTTAGGCAGGAAACCCTACACTACTTCAGACAAATGGTTATCCAACAACTTCTTAAAAACTTCCAGTGTTGGAGCATTCACAACTTCTGGAGGCAAGCTGTTCCACTGATTAATTGTTCTAAGTGTCAGGAAATTTCTCCTTAGTCCTAAGTTTCTTCTCTCTTTGTTTAGTTTCCACCCATTGCTTCTTGTTCTACTCTCAGGTGCTTTGAAGAATAGTTTGATTCCCTCTTCTTTGGGGCAACCCCTGAGATATTGGAACACTGCTATCATGTCTCCCCTGATCCTTCTTTTCATTAAACTAGACATACCCAGTTGCTGCAACCGTTCTTCATATGTTTTAGCCTCCAGTCCCCTAATCATTTTTGTTGCTCTTCTCTGCACTCTTTCTAGAGTCTCAACATCCTTTTTACATCGTGGCGACCAAAACTGTGTGCAGTATTCCAAGTGTGGCCTTACCAAGGCATTATAAAGTGGTATTAACACTTCGCGTGATCTTGATTCTATCCCTCTGTTAATGCAGCTAGAACTGTGTTGGCTTTTTTGGCAGCTGCTGCACACTGCTGGGCTCATATTTAAACGGTTGTCCACTAGGACTCCAAGTTCCCTCTCACAGTTACTACTGTTGAGCAAGGTACCACATATGCTGTACCTGTGCATTTTGTTTTTCTTGCCTAAATGTAGAACCTACATTGATGTCCTATATCTCTCTTTCAACACCAAAATGCCATTTCCTCTATTTACAAACTAAGGTCATGACATTATACAGCCTGCAGGAATTATTCAACTAAGCAGTCTGGTTCTTGGCCAATGAAAGGACAGAAAACAAAGCTTCTATATGGAATTTCTGCAAAAATCTAAACAAGAGGAATCAAGAGGTTAAGCTGTTGCTACATTTTAAAGCTGATTTTTTTGAGGACTGGCAAAGCAGACAATGTAGGATGAGCGCTATGGTAGCCAACAATCAAAAGTCTGGTTGCGTCTTTTCCGACAAACCACTTACATTAAACAACGTCAGGCTTTAGTGTGTTCTCTTTTGTGAGTTGGAAATTGTTAATTCAAAAAAGTGGCAACCGTATCCAAAAATATTGTGAAAGATATCATGCTGATGTTAATGGAACAACCCTGTTACCCTGAATGAATCACTTAGTCCACTGCGGACTTCCTGCAACCCTTTTTCTGTAGTCAGACTCAGAAAAATAACGCAGTGGGAACTTTAGCACAGAAATCTGAGTCTGATCTTTGGTGGCTGAGGTCTTCCTTGTCTTTAATCATAGCTTGAACTTCAACTCAACGCAAAAGAGGCACCTCTGGAGCGACACACCAAATATGGTGCTTGATCTGAAGTGTGGAAGAGGGAGGGAGGAAATAGCAGGAGAATGCATTTCAAGGAAGTTCATGGTTGAACAGGGTTTATCTAGTACTCAATATTTCATTCCAGTATCTACAAGGACATTTTGAAGGACTTCTTCGGTGGAGCGATGGATGCAGAACTTGAGAAGATTTATAGTTCTGTTCAGTTTGAGACCATGAAACATTGCTTTTGAGCACGGCAGTTTAGTTGCATTCTTTTTCTAGCTCCATTATCTTCACATCCACAGGTTTCCTTCACATTGCCCATTAAGCCATGATAGTAATGGTTGAATGAATCTTTGGTGGTGGAACCATGATGAATTGCTTAGCGTGATATTCAAATCTAGCTAATTGGGGGTTGTTTTGTACACAAAGTTTAAACAAGCACACTTATTTTAGTGTGTGAACATCTAATGTTCCAGAGCCACTATTATGATGTGATTTTTCAATTATGTTAGGAAGGCTAACCCTCACCTGCACTATAAGTTCCAGCGTTCCACATTGTTGGGCTAATTACGATCCTTAGTTGTCAACTGAAGAACAAATACATTTTAATACTGACCTGTTATAAGATACCGAAGGGCCTTTGGTGCTCTCTGGGCTTGGGTTTTTTTTTTTTGTAGATGTCTCATTACCCATGATATATACCAATGACTGCATCTCAAACGATTCATCTGTTAAACTACTGAAGTTTGCAGATGATACAACAGTGATTGGCCTCAATCGAGACGATGAAACCGCATACAGACGGGAGGTTGAACAACTAGCCTCATGGTGCGACCAGAACAATCTGGAACTGAACACACTCAAAACCGTAGAAATGATGGTAGACTTTAGGAGAAACCCTCCCATTGTACCACCTCTTACAATACTAGACAACACAGTATCAACAGTAGAGACCTTCAAATTTCTAGGTTCTATCGTATCTCAAGACCTAAAATGGTCATCTAACATCAAAAACGTCATCAAAAAAGCACAACAAAGAATGTTCTTTCTGTGCCAACTCAGGAAGCTCAAACTTCCCAAGGAGCTGCTGATACAGTTCTACAGAGGAATCATTGAGTCTGTCATCTGCACCTCTATAACTGTCTGGTTTGGTTCTGCATCCCAACAAGACAGACAAAGACTTCAGAGGATAATCAGAACTGCAGAAAAAACAATTACTGCCAACCTGCCTTCCATTGAGGACCTGTATACTGCACGAGTCAAAAAGAGGGCCGTGAAAATATTTACTGACCCATCGCATCCTGGACATAAATTGCTTCAACTCCTACCCTCAAAACGTCGCTATAGAGCACTGCACACCAAGACACAAGAATAGTTTTTTCCCAAACGCCATCACTCTGCTAAACAAATAATTCCCTCACCACTGTCAAACTATTCACTAGGCTGCATTACTATTACTATTAGTTTTTCCCATCGTTCCTATCACCCATCTCCTCCCACTTATGACTGTATGACTGCAACTTGTTGCTTGTATCCTTACGATTTATATTCATATTGATTGTTTCCTGATTGCTTACTTGAACCCTATGACAACCATTCTTGACAAATGTATCTTTTCTTTTATGTACACTGAGAGCATATGCACCAAAGACAAATTCCTTGTGTGTCCAATCACACTTGGCCAATAAAGAATTCTATCTATCTATCTATTCTTTCAAAGTAGACTGGTCTGGGAAACCATAATCATGCAGGCCAATATTACTTTTATGATAAAGATACATTAAGAGAATCTTGCAAGTCTGAATGCTCTTCCCCACTTTCTCCCTCCCCTCTCCCTTTATTTTCATGAGAATTAAGAGGGCCACTTTGTCTGAAAGGCGATTTCTTACAGTTACAGTTCTGCCCAGACTCAAGTTTCTTTTATCTGATTGTTGCCTTGGTAATGGCTCTTCCTCTTGTTCTTCCTTCCCTCATCCACAACAATACTGTCAAACTGTAATCCTAAGGGGAAAATGGTATTTTATTTATTTATTAACCAAATTTATATAGCTGCCCTTCTCACACAAAGCGATTTGAAATTAACTTCCAGGAAAGGCTCTACAAGTCCCATTTTCTGACGTGCATTACATAGATTGGTGCTTGCCTATGAGGGGAGAGCTTTTGCAATATTAATGTCCATCAAGACAAATGTTATTATGAATGTTATAGTGACTGTCGGAAAGATGGTGAAGCATTCAGATGTGCATGTGGAAAGCCACGGACAACTTCTGGATTATCCAAAGGTGTACAAATATATTAACACTTAACTGAAAAATGGGGAAATCGATATTTGTGCTGCCTGTCACTAAGCATATTTCAGATAATCAAATATTGCTTCTCTGCAATAGTTTATATTTTAGCGGGTCAATTTTTGCATTAAGTCATTAGATGAAAATGACAAGATCTCACTGTAGTTACATTGTGCCTATCATATGTGTGTGTTGCATATGTGTGTATGTATGTGTGTTTGTATATGTATATACACACACATTAGATAGATAGATAGATGAATAGATAGACAGACAGACAGACAGACAGACTGACAGATAGATGATAGATAGATAGATAGATAGATAGATAGATAGATAGATAGATAGATAGACAGACAGACAGACAGACAGACAGACAGACTGCTGTTATGCAGCTCCAATCACAGCTGATTCAACCGAACTCAGAACGGACAGACATTTCCAAGGTGAAAAGAAATAGCTCTGGAATTGCTACTATAGAAGAAGCCATACAGAGCGATCAACCAGTGGAACAGCTTGCCAGTGGAGGTTGTGAGAGCCCCAACACTTGCGACCTTCAAGGAGAGACTGGACTGCCATCTGTCTCAAATGGTGTAGGAACTCCTGCTTGAGCAGGGGGTTGGACTAGATGACCTACAAGGTCCCTTCCAACTCTTAATAATAAATCTAAAATCCATACATTCTAGAAAGAAATACATTCTTTTTTTTTTCTTTCCCAGAGGACTGTCCGATCGCCTCATCGTCTCGCGCCACCATTCTTCGGGGCTTGATTGGAGAATGCCAATCGGTCCACGCAAGGGAGGATCAGCTCCACCGGAAGGTGGGCGTGGGATGCAAGGCTACCGAATAGGCGAAGGAGGGGGGGGTTCTGGGAAGAGGGGCGAGAGGGCTTTTGGGGCGGGGGGGGGGAGGGGGAGAAACTGAGGCGAGGAGGAGTCGGGTCCCATCCAGCCCTGGCGATGGGTCCTCGCTCTGGGCATGCCGTCTATGTATGTATGTATGTATGTATGTATGTATGTATGTATGTATGTATGTATGTATGTATGTATGTATGTATTTATTATTTTATTTATTATTTTATTTATTTATTTATTTATTTGTTTATTTGTTTATTTGTTTATTTATTTATATACCGCCTCACAGTGCAAGCACTCTCTAAGCGTTTTACACCAGTAAGCAATGCATATTTATATTGCCCCCAACAATCTGGGTCCTCAGGATTGCACGGGGTTGGGGCACGATTGCACGACGATGCACTTGGCCCATTTAGGGGTCGCCTAAGGAGGATGTTGCAATGGGCCCTTTCTTGCACGGAGGGAGATTGCAAGCTCATCATCCCCTCCCGCCCCTCTTTTGAGCTGTAACAGCCGGTCCTCCCCAGCCAAGGTCTCCCCCCGGCAGGTCCTTTAGGAACCGGCTGCCCGCTTTGCTTGTCGGCGCCGCCATCGCCGCAGCTGCAACCTCGACTGTTTTGACGTTTGCAAGCCGGCTCCTGGCTCGCGCCGGCCCAGGGACCCGCCCCGCCCCGCCCCTTTCTCCTCCCAGAGGTCGCAGGGAACGTCCATCACGCGAGCCCAGCGGCGATTGGCTCCTGTCCCGGCCAAATCCCTCCCCGCGCGCGCTGCCTTCCTCGCGCGCCCTCGCTCAGCCATTTTAAACGGCGCGAGGGGGCGCCGGCGGCGGATGAGAGGAACTCGCGTCGCTGTCGCTCGGAGAGCAGCTCGGACCGCGAGGGACGCCGCTTCCCTTCACGGTGAGTCCGGGCTAAAGCCGGCGGGGGCTGAGGCCGGGGAGGCTGGCGGGCGACGGGGGAGCCCGCGCGCGCCGTTTCCGTCTCTTCCGCCCTCCCCACGTCTCCCGTGGTCGTCGGGATGGGGCAGCCGGCGCTCGTCCCCGCGTCTGCGTCAGTCGCGAAAGGCGGACCCGGCTGGCTGGTGTCCCTGCCGCGTGCAGGCGGCAGCAAGATGCAACTTCCCTCCCCTTGGGCTTCGGGGCAGCCGCCGACCGGCAGATCGAGCCCCGTGGGGCTGCGGGGGCGGCTGGAGGCCTTTCCGGGCAGGGCTGCCTCCTTTTCCCCCCTCCAGTTTCCCCGGAACCGGCTCCTTTCCGCAAAGCCGAGGCTGATTCACCGGTGATGCTGGATACTCGAGTGGGTGCACGTGGGAAGTCGGCTTTTCCCCGGGCTACGGGAGGAATTTGGCCAGGAGCCCGGGACGTGGTCAATTTTTATTAATGGACTGATGATGACCCATCACGTTTTCGGCAGAAATAGGGAGATTCCTCTCTCTCTTATTTAGCATATGAATTTCGTTGTATGGGTGTACTGTGTATATACTACAATGACAATAAATTATTAATTATTATAATTATTGTTAATTATTATAATTATTATATGGCAGGTGCACCGAGATGGGTGTGGATTTATCTACAGGTGTCACTGTCAGCCTCTCTCTTTTCTACCTGTAGAGCAGAGGTGAGTTCCTGCCGGTACGCTCTTACCTGTTGGTCGCCGAAGAAGCTGGTGGCATTCGCGGCGCGGGGCTTCCCCCGCCCGCTTTCCCCCGCCCGCCTGGACGCCACCATTTGTGTTCTTTTGCCCTCTGCGCAAGCAGAACACTTTGCGCCTGCGCAGAGGGCAAAAGAACGCAAATGGCGGCGTCTAGGCGGGCGGGGGGAAATGGGCGGGGGAAGCCCCGCATCGCGAACGCCACCGGCTTCTTCGGTTCTGCGGCGACCAACAGGTAAGAGCGTACCGGCAGGAACCCACCTCTGCTGTAGAGGCTCTGATCTCTATAGAAATACAGGCAGAGACCATACAGGCAGGTGCAAATACCTACAGAGGTAACGCAGAGGATGTAAATTGCCATTCAAGGAAGGTATTTGCATGGGCAGTGATACGTGTGTGTGTGTGTGTGTGTGTGTGTGTGTGTGTGTGTGTGTGTACAGTATATCACAGAAGTGAGTACACCCGCTCACATTTTGGCAGTATTCCAACAAACACACCTCCAAAACGACCACTGCCTTGCTAAAGAAGCTGAGGGTAAAGGTGATGGACTGGCCAAGCATGTCTCCAGACCTCAACCCTATTGAGCATCTGGGGAGCGTCCTGAAATGGAAGGTGGAGGTGCGCAAGGTCTCTGACATCCATCATCTCCGTGACGTCGTCATGGAGGAGTGGAAGAGGATTCCAGTGGCAACCTGTGAAGCTCTGGTGAACTCTATGCCCAAGAGGGTTGAGGCAGTGCTGGAAAATAATGGTGGCCACACAAAATATTGACACTTTGGGCCCCATTTGGACATTATCACTTAGGGGTGTACTCACTTTTCTTGCCAGCAGTTTAGACATTAATGGCTGTGTGTTGCGTTATTTTGAGGGGACAGCACATTTACACTGTTATACAAGCTTTATACTCAACTACTTTACATTTACATTGTAGCCAAGTGTCATTTCTTTAGTGTTATCACTTGAAAAGATATACTTAAATATTTACAAAATGTGAGAGGCGTGTACTCACTTCTGTGACATACTCTGTGTGTGTGTGTGTGTGTGTGTGTGTGTGTGTGTGTGTGTGTTCATGGACAAACTATCTCTGCTGTGTAGGAGTCGAAACTACTTGATGCATTGTAATTTTTTTAAAAAAAAATATCTCTTTTATAGATTTAACTTCTTTTACTGTCCTCTACGCTGCCTTTCATGACATCATGAGATGGACAGCCATATGAATTTGACAAATAAATAATGTGTATTTATAAATAAACCTAGTAATACCTTCTCCCAATAAGAGAGGGTGGGGAGATGCCTTGTGAAGGTACAAAAAATCATTTTATGGATGGCTTTTAACCCCTTTCACGCTGAAAGAAGATCTGGCTGTGCTGAGGCAAATTCGATAGTTTAATGAGCTGAAAGGCACAGACTGATGTTCATCCATCCCCTAAGAGTCCACTTCACCCAGATGCAGAAAGGTAGAGTTTGACTGTTTCCTGAAGAAAGAAACTTTTGAAAATTAAATGCTTCCTAAATCGGGTACAGATGTGGGATCTGTTGCCTGATGAAGTGTCTTGCTTTGCTGATGGAGAAACCCTCCCTCATAAAGGATTTCCAGAGAGCTCAAATCTGTGCCAGCCTTGGAGATATATTCGTTTCCTCTCATTGCAGTATCTGAGAGGAATCTGAACTTCTCTTGAAGGTTAGAACCTGCCAGGATTTTGGTAGAACTTTTGATAAGACGTGACTTTGTAGAACTTGTTCCTGTCTCTGTCTGCGGTTTCCTATCCCTGTGATTCTTTTAAGAGAGCAATTTCAAAAGGGATGAGGTATTTGCAGGGTTTCTTAACCTTGACCACTTGATGATGGGTGGACTTCAGCTTCAGGAATTTCCCACATCATCCAGTGGCCAAGGTTGAGAACAGCTGACTTATTGCAACAGAAATGTTTAAAAAGATACTGTGGTAATTTAAACTGCTAATTCATCCTGGCATAATAGCCAGAATGTGCTAACGTGTTAATATCCTGACATATCAAAATATATCTGATCATTTTGAGGGGACGGAAAGTTTCAGATGTTGCCATTCTATGTATATTTTTATTTAGGATTTATTTTATTTATTTATTTAATCGTTCTTATAGGCCGCCCCACTCCCTGTAGTAGTTTTAAAAAATGGGGAGGGGGTATTTTTGGGGGGTCAAAATTGTTTCTGCAGTTCTTCCCTTTGCATGCTTATTTGAAGATAAAGCCCCATGTTGCAGCCAAGTCATTGACATAGTAATCTACTTATAAAATAGATCTTGCACTTACAATTTTGTCAGTATGTACACAGATGGTGTATGGCTGGTACATTCAGTCTGACAATCTTACTAAGAAAAAGATACCCCAAAATACAATACAGTACAGGACATGAGGGGACTGAATACGGTAGATTTGTTCTTCTGTCTTGCAATTGAAAGACGGGGGGGGGGCAGGGAGGAAACAAGTTTTCTGTTCCAATAGGGCAGTGATGGCGAACCTATGGCATGCGTGCCACAGGTGGCATGTGGAGCCATATCAGAGGGCACGTGAGGTGTTGCCCTATGTCAGCTCCACGGGCAAACTGGAAGTTCGGAAAACGCACTTCCGGTTTGCTGTTGGGCTGTTTTTAGCACTCCGGAGGGTTCAGGGAAGCTTCCTGAAGCCCCGGAGTGCGAAAAACAGCCCAACGGGCAAACCGGAAGTGCGTTTTTCCGAACTTCCGGTTTGCCCATTTTGCTGTTTTCCATTTTTCACCGTCCCAGGCTTCAGTAAGGCCTTTGCACGGGTGTGTGTGTGTGTGTGTGCATGTGCAGGGGGCAGCGTGGGGGGGTAGGGAATGGGTGTGGGCACGCTAGCACTTGCCCACGCACACCCCCTTTTGGCACGCAAACCAAAAAAGGTTCGCCATTACTGCAATAGGGCATATACTTAAAGCAACGGTACAGGTAGTCCTAACAGTTCATTTAGTGACCGTTCAAAGTTACAACGGCACTGAAAAAAGTGAGTTGTGACAGTTTTTCACACTTACAACCATTGCAATCATGTAATCAAAATTCAGATGCTTGACAACTGGTTCATACTTATGACCGTTGCTGTGTCCCAAAGTCATATGATCATGTGACCTTCTGACAATCAAAATCAATGAGGGAGCCAGATTCACTTAGCAACCAAGTTACTAACTTATAATTGTAGTGATTCACTTAACAACTGCCAAGAAAGGTCGTAAAATGGGGCAAAATTCACTTAACAAATGCCATACTTAACAACAGAAATTTTGTTCTCACTTGTGATCGTAAGTTGAGGACTACCTGTATAGTGTACTTAAATGCCCAAGAGAAAGCAATTGTGGTAGAGTTATGTTTTATTGTTTGTTTTTGTTTTGTTTATTTTATTTTATGTCTCATCACCTGAGGTTTTCTTTCAACTAAGGAGACTAATAGCTGAGCAGATGCCTACTTAGAAAGAAGGCCTGGCTGGTTCAGTGGCACCTGGTCCCAGGGAATGGTCATGGAGCCACCAGGTGCTTGAGGGACCTTAATTTTTGTGTGCACATTGACCTGGGAGTAAGCCCCACTAAGCCGAGTAGCTTTAGTTCCAAATCAATATATAAAGTCATTTGTTGATGTTCTTACATTTTAATAATCTATTCAGGTTTTATTATGGCTTTGAGGAGGAAAAACAAATAGATGCTACCTTCATAGCAATACGGCTGATTGAGTATTCAGCGACTAAAATAAACTCCTCCCTGTTCTCAAAAGGGCTCATAGATTATTTGATAATGAAGTAAAAAAAAAACAATGATAGGAATGTTCAGTTAGAAAACAATGGTGGGAAACGAGGGATGAAACAAATGTACAGGCGAAGAATCCAACGCCACCTCTAAAGATGTGAAAACTGGAGGAAGGCCAGTTCTTTGAGAGGAAAACAGAACAAGAAAAGCAAGAGAAATAAAGGAAGGAGCAAATCTGAGAAAGCACAGGTAATCCTTAATTCATGATTGGTCACTTAGCAACCGTGTGAAGTTACAACAGACCCCCTGTTAAGGATGAGAATAAAATCTCATAGAGGCGATTTGGATCTTTACTTGGAATTCAGACAGTTAGAAATAAAACCGAGATTAAAAGTCTAATAGAAAATATTTATTTCAGTACAAAAACAATAAACCCTGTATAGTTACATCTTTGCTAAGAAACACGACCGTTCAGGTCAAGAGCTAAGGCAGAAGAAGAAATAATGGTGGCTTAGGAATGCACACATGCGCAAAACATCATATCACGTGTTCTTCTTGTATTGGAATATACCATCATATTAGGATAGGGGTGCATCACCCTGCATAGACATACAACTGGCAATATTCACACCGTGACACCCCCCCTCCAAAAGCTACTTATGACCCCATTTCAAACTTACAGGTGCTGCAGTGTCCCAGCCATTCGTCCTTATGACTGACTACAAAGAAACTGCAATAGACCCCTGCTTATCTCCCCCATATTCCCCACCCCAGGTCCCTGCAGGCCTGGGGCCTGCTTTCACCCCTCACCAGGTTTGCTTAACAACCCCACTGGGGGGGTTCATTAAGCAAGGCAATCGTGGTCTCCTCACTTAATAACTGTCACAACTTGTTAACCATAATGAGCAGGCTCCATTAATACTCGTAGTTCAAGGTCTACCAGTACTGCAGGAATAGAAGATGATTGATAGTCTGAGAGAAAATTAACGAGAACATCATAAGTAGTGAGGACCAGTGTAGGCATCATGTAATGAGCAAAGCTGGAGTAGAGATTGCATTCTAGCTGTTGGGGTTTGCCTATGCTGCTCCTCCAGGATTGGTGCTGGTATTTCTAGATCTGGCACCAGCTGCTTTTCCAGGTGATTTTACTGATCCAGTAGCTGAGTGAATAATATGCAAAATCACATTATTACAAGCAATGTATTCTTGCAAGTATGAAGAATACGAGCTGATGAAACGGAGCTGTTTTCTTTTTGCGACAAAGAGAAATGACAGTTTTATGGAAAATCGAATTTGACTGGGAAATCTTGCCTATTGCTTGTGCTTTAGAGATGGCATGAAACATGCAAATCATTTTTATCTTAGACCTCATTCATCAATTACCGTGCCTGGCTGTAATCGTTATTTTTCTTTATTTTGCTGGTCCTTATTCAGTTGCTTACATTTTCTTCTATACATTGAGGCAGGGTCTTAATTAGATTCCAGATTAGACACCCTCCCCCCCCCCAAATGAGCTGATCTGGACTTCTATTTTTTCATTCCTAGGATCTCAAGGGGGATGAACTCATTCTTTGTCAGCCTTAGAGATAGTCACATCTGTCTCAATTCAGATGAGCTGGCCCCCTCGTGTCCTTAGTTGCTCACAGCATGATCTCTTCCTTTTCACTCCCCCTTCCTAGACGCAACTCAGGAGGCTGGGCTTCCGGATGTGGCCTGATGCTGATGTAACAGGCTGGGAAAAAAAAAAAAAAGACCTGGAAAATGTGATTCACTTCTTAGGAGAATCCAAGGTTGTATATTCCATCTTGTCAATTAGGATAAGAAAGAACACTGCAGATTTAACAAGTGGGAGGAGCTTTCTTTCTCCAAGGATTAAAAAAAAACATATTTTTACCTTTCATTGGAAACCAATAGATTCAAGTGGCATTTCTGGATCTGACAATATAAAAGTTCAGTTTAGCATGCGTGCTGCATTTTGGAAAAGTGGATAGCAGCACAGTAGTTTAGTTTGTGCCAGCATGTTATTAAATATACTATCTTATCTCTTGCATGACTAATGAACAGAGTGGTTTTTGTTTTTATTACTAATCTGTCATCTTGCCTTTAAGAAGCATCATCAAAAGATTATTAAAATAAAGGTGTATTGCAATATAAAGATAGGCGATTGAACATGTCTTTGCAATAAGCATGGTCTCCTTAAGCCAGTGCTTCTCAAATAGTGGGGCGGGCCCCCCTGGGGGGGCACGGAGCGATGCCGGGGGGGAGGCGCATGACCTCGGGGAACGTGGTTTTTTTTTGCCGCAGGGAGTCAGGGTTTTTTGCACCGAACAATAGCACACAGCACAGAGCAGGAGATATGAAGTGCTGATAACAAACGCTTAAGAGACACCATGGAAAAATATTTAGCAGGGATGAAAAGAAAGGAGGAGAGAGATGGAGATAATGAGACAAACCTAAGTCTCCCGAAAGCTGAGACGAGGAAATATGATGAAGCGTAGGTAGCGCTTGGCTTCACTGTGACTACGGTGGGAGACGAAGAAAGACCGGTATGTTTACTGAGTCTAAAAATGTTGGCAGCGGACAGCATGAAGCCAAATAAATTAAGGCGTCACTTAAACACATTACACCCCAATCACTCTGATAAGCCGCTTGAGTTTTTTCAGCAAAAACGTGCTGAATATTGCAAACAATCGTCCCGGCGGTGGAGAGTTGGGGGCGTGCGAAATGTTTACTTCTTCCTGGGTGGGGGCGTAACAGAAAATAATTGAGAAGCACTGCCTTAAGCCAAGCTTGATTTCTGGAGATAATATGGAGATGATCATATAATTTTCATAATAACCATATGGATTTTTTTTCTTGCCTTCTTCTGGGATGTTTTTTTCCCTGGCTTTTGAGTGATCTATAGGATTTCGGGAGAGGGAGGGGGTCTCCTGTCCACGTAACAACTAGATCTCTTCGTTCTTAGCTTTTGGGGGGATTAATCAAATTTGGTTACATGTTGCTATCTAGTATGACATGAGCAGCCTGATGGCCTAGTGGTGAAGCGCTCGCCTCCCACTCGGAAGGTTGAGAGTTCAATCCTAGGTAGCTGCTGATGTTTCTCTCCAATGGAGCAAAGAAGCTGTGACTTCCATGTGGTGTCAGGAAAGGCATCCGGCCAGTAAATGCTCAGCTCCATCCAGTTGCCTGACTCTACCCTAAATTAGGAGATTACAGGGTTGTAAAAAAGGAATTGCTATCTAGTATGACATGTCTTGGGACATAGGAATTAATTGTTTTTTTTAAAAAAAATGCTGTACTGTAGGAGTTGGTTCTCTGATAAAAATTGGAGCACCCAATATGTAAAGAAACCATAGCTCTGGCTTTATCTACATGAACTACAAGGTCCCTTCCAACTCTGTTAATCTGATCTTATCAGAGGAGAGGTGTGTTTACACTTCGGCGTTTCATAAGGATATAAAGAAAAGGTTGAGAAAATCTCAGTCCTAATATACACCTAGATGCACTAGTTATACATTGAAAATAACTTACTTGCAAGAATTCTTGTATCATTTACAGCTTTTATCTTTGCTAGTAATACAATTTTGATAACGTGTAGAGTATGGACATAATACAGCAGCTAATTATGGAGGGAAACATTCTTTTTTTTAGAAAACATACAGACTGTAAGCCTTAATTCTTAAATAAAGCCACTGTTCTCTAAACCTTTTTCCAAAACGTACGTAGTTTATCTCAGGATGTTGTTGTTTCCTGTTTTGCTAGATTTTTATGTAAAATAAATTTGAGTATCAGATCCTGTAGGCAAGCTGAACTAACAATACCATTATCCATCTCTTGTTGTTAAATAGCTGAGGTGATTTGCTTCTGGCTTGTTCTCAGTAGCCTTAACTGGTTTTGTAACAATTTGAGTGTGTGAGTTGACAGATTACGCCTGTTTTTCCCTAGGACATGCTGAACCTATTAATGGGAAACATGGAAATATTCAAATGTTCTGTGTTCAGGTCCTTTCATTTCCTCTGTTGATTAATATTTTTCTCTACTCTGTGTTCGACGGGCAGAGGACTTTGCACAACTGTTTTTCAGAAACATTTTTATTGAAGGTAAATATTTGGTTGAGTTAGGGTTGCATTCGTGTTTAAGAAAGGATGGCAGCCTTTTCAACTCTGGGGCATTACTTTTTAGAAAGTATTGCATATATGGAAATATGTGGAGGACAGGCCAGAAGTTTATATAGATGTTTTAAGTTTTGATGATTTGAGCTATAATTCTACACTGCAAAAGGAGAATTAACATTCTAACTTTGGTAAATAATAATAAAAACATTAAAGCAATAACAGAACCATTAATCAACACAACTAAAACAGGAAAAAACAAAGCCATTTTAGTTTTGGTATATTTATGATAGTCATCAACTACTCTTACACATCAAAAGCATGGGTCTTAAGAGAGTTGTCAGCTGCAATTGAGCTCTTGAGAGAAAAAAACCTTAATCCAGGATGTTCTTAAAGAGATGGATCTGTCTTCTATCACCATACTCTTGATCCAAGTTTCCTCTGACTCTACTGCCATGGTTACAGCATATCATATCAAAAGTTCATTGGGACCGCGGCATGCTACCAGGCTGTGGCCTGTTTGGAACTGGGCTGTGGAAGCGGGTGAGAGCATGCGCGTGCCGCTCATGTGGAACCACCCCCACCCCGGTCCTCAAAGCTGGAAATGTTGGAGAACTGTGCATTAGGCCATGAGTCGCGAAAGGCAAGCTTGCCCAAGAATGCTGAAGCTGAGCTGAGGTACAGGTAGTCCTTGAGTTACAATCACAATTGAGCCCAAAATTTATGTTGCTAAGTGAAACATTTGTTAAGTGAGTTTTGTACCCTTTAACGACTTTTCTTGCCACAGTTGTTAAGTGAATCATTGTGTTAAGTGCAACGAAGATGATTAGGGGACTGGAGGCTAAAACGTATGAAAAACGGTTACAGGAACTAGACAGTCAAATGAAGAGAAGGACCAGGGGAGACATGATAGCAGTGTTCCAATATTTGAGGGGCTGCCACAGAGAGGAAGGGGTCAAGCTATTTTCCAAGGCATCCGAAGGCCAGACAAGGAATAATGGATGGAAACTGATCAAGGAGAGATTTAACCTAGAAATAAGGAGAAATTTTCTGAACACGAGGAACAATCAAGCAATGGAACAGAAGTTGCCTTCGGAAGTTGTGGGAGCTTCATCACTGGAAGCTTTCAAGAAGAGATTGGACTGCCATTTGTCAGAAATGGTGCAGGGTCTCCTGCTTGGGTGGGGGGGGAGGGTTTGGACTAAATGACCTGGTTGTTGTGAATCTGGCTTCCCCATTGACTTTTCTTGTCAGAAGGTCGCAAAAAGGGATCACATGACTCAAGGACATCGCAACTGTCATAAATATGAACCAGTTGACAAGTTTCTGAATTTTGATCATGTGGTCATGTGAAAAACACTTTTTTCAATGCTGTTGTAACTTTGGTCACTAAATGAAGTGTTGTAAGCAGGATGGATAAAAATTGATGATTTAAAAAAAATCAAAAGAATCGGATTTTTTGATTTACTAAATCGGATTTTTTGATTTTTATCAAATGTATTTTAATAAAATGCTTTTGGAGTAAAAATCTACCTAAAGATAGTTTTCTATTTCAGGTACATTAATAATTTAGTTCATTCAGCATGAAACGGAGCTTAGTTATGTAGCATGAGGCTGTATATTCTGCAATATTTACATTTTTGGTAAACTCATTCAATGAATCCAAGCTCTGCAAGCTGAGAGAACATGCACTGCATTGATGCATTCACACAATTTCACAGTAACCATGAGATAAATCGTAAAACAAAGTTCAGGAATATTCCTTTATCCCATTGTTTTGCAAATCTACACTACAAGTTGTATGACTGTTTGAAGAGAAATGCATCAGGCTCCAAGTGTGAGGAGGAAAGGCAAGCAGTAAAAATGAAAGTGAAACCACCTAAGCAGCTTATAAATATAATATTAAAGGGCACCTGTCATTTCAGATCCATCATGGTATATCCTGTTAGCGGGCATCCACTCACCTGCTGCCTGCCATGTCACCTAGTTGTGTCACTGCCGCATCACCAGCTGTCCCATTAAAATGAATGGGACTGTCGGTGAGTCAACAGCGGGTCAGAGGAGGCGCTGCTGCAGGACAGAGATGACAGTTGCTCTTTAAAAATTATGATTTAAATCGAGTTGATTTAAATCAATCCTTTTTACTAGTGATTTCAATCATGATTTCAATCGTGATTTCAACCGAGTTGATTTAAATCAAATCCACCCTGGTGGTAAATCAAGGGCTACCTGTACTCAAAGCTACTAAGACCAGTTGTGTTTATACCAGTTTCTTCAGGGAAAATACAGAACCAGACTGGGAACAGACTTTTTGTGCAGTTCCCACATCCAAACGTCACTTACGAATAAGATTTTGGCAGATTTGTAAATAGAGTTATTAAACCAATTTGAGCTAATTGTGTTAATGGTTTGCGGAGCACAGATGGAATCTGTATTTAAGTTATAATGAATTGGAGGCAAAATTCCAAGCTGTGGTTATGCTAACTGAAGAACTATTGCAAGGAATCTGCGTGGTTAAAAAAATCCTAAGAGAACAGTTCTAAGGAAGGTCTTCCCCTTTTAAATGCATGTTAGTGTTTTTTCCGTGTGTTGCTCTGTTGGTGTAATTCTACCTTTGCCTCCTTCTGTGGTGACACACTGATGCATTGTTGCATTGTCACACTTGTTTTGGCAGACTGGCTCCACCAATCGCCCTGCAGAGAGAGCATCCTTTCCCCCAGGTTTGGCCCATGATGCAAGAAGCTTATGAAGTTGCTGGAATAAACTACTTGGTTGCCAGCTGTTAAGGAGATGTCTTAGGTTTATAATTATAGTGATAAATGAATTCATGTTTTTTAAATGATTTCTTTCCCTCCATGATGATGTGCATTTTCAAATATGGGGATGTTTTCATTGTGTATTACAGGGGTGGGCAAACTATGGTTCTTTGAGGACCTGTGGACTTCAACTACCAGAATTCCTGAGCCAGCCATGCATGCATGCATGGCTGGCTCAGGAATTCTGGGAGTTGAAGTCCACAGGTCCTCAAAGAACCATAGTTTGCCCACCACTGGTGTATTAGTATACAATTATTTTTTTTTCTTATCAATTGGTTTTTATCTAGTGACTTTTATTACATTTTTTAAACAATTATAGAATTATAATTGATAAACCCTTTTAGAAATATTTAAAAAAAAACATCTGAGGACTCTTGGTTCTTGCATCAGTTCCATCATGTTACAGCATTAAATTATGATAATAAAAAATCCTCATATACCCATCATTTTAAATGGCACTGACGAATTCAGTTCTGTTATAAGCATTTATCCTAATTTTTAACACATTTGTACAGTTTTTTTGGTAATAAGAGGAAAGACTGCTTCCTACAGTGTTCAGAAGTTGGGATGACAGTTTCACTTTCGAAGTATTTTTTTTTTTTTGCTTTATTTTAACTCCAAATGGATTCTTTATTGTAACTTCCTAAATGGGACAAACATTTTGTATCTTCAAAGTAGCCAAAGAGAACAGAAAGAAACTTGGAGGCAAGTGATACAATTAAAAAAAACACAGAAGGCTAATTCTGAAAGAGAGAAAGGATGGCAACTTGATTTCTCTAATTTTTTTTTTTACTGCTATAATAAAGCAAAATGTTATAATGTGAACTGGAATGAACATAGATCAGTTTCTGGGAACATCAGAAAAATAATATGCTGTTTTATTAAAAATACGTCATGTGAGATGGTTGCCAGAATTTATCAGAAGAACTAGGAATTAAACACAAGGGCATGAAATTATTGTGCAATCTTACTGAGAAGATCGGGCTGGCAGAAACACCTTTAGGTCTACTAGAAGGTGGCTTGAGACATGTCTTGGCAATATGAGACCAATCAGAACTGGAGGAAAAAGTATCTAACTGTTTATTAGCATAGCAATTACAGGTTAGTCATAGCAAATACAATAATGTTGTGTTTGTGAACAGGTGGCCCTGGGGTAAAGCAATACTCTAAACAAACAGTTTAAAAAGATCCCTTGCCACTGGTTTAAACCATATGAGAATTCTGATCAAATATTGTTTGGGACATGTTCATTTTATCTTGAAGCAGCCTTTTAGGGAAGGAAAAGCATTCTGCCCTGAAAAAAAAAGCATCTTTCCTTTAGTTAAAGGATGCTTTTAACAATTACAGGTAGTCCTTGACTGACGACCACAATTGAGCTCAAAATTTCTGCTGTTAGGTGAGACATTGGTTAAGTGAGTTTTGCGCCATTTTACGATATTTCTTGCCACAGTTAGCAATAGCAATAGCACTTAGACTTCTATACTGCTTCATAGTGCTTTACAGCCCTCTCTAAGCGGTTTACAGAGTTCAGCATATTGCCCCCAACAATCTGGGTCCTCATTTTACCCACCTCAGAAGGATGGAAGGCTGAGTCAACCTTGAGCTGGTGAGATTTGAACAGCTGAACTGCTGAACTAGCAGTCAGCTGGAGTAGCCTGCAGTAGCTGCATTTAACCACTGTGCCACCACTGCTTAACAACTGCAGTGATTAAGCGAATCACTGCAGTTGTTAAGTTAGTAACAGTTGTTAAGTGAATCTGGTTTCCCCATTGATTTTGCTTGTCAGAAGGTCGCAAAGGGGGATCAAATGACCTTGGGACACAGCAATGGTCATAAGTATGAACCAGTTGCCAAGCATCTGAATTTTGATCACATGATCATGGGGATACTACAAAGGTGGTAAGTGTGAAAAATGGCCATAAGTCACTTTTTTCAGTGCCGTTGTTACTTTGGACTAAATGAACTGCTGTAAGTTGAGGACTACCTGTATAATAATGGTTGGACACCTGGACATAACTGATTAGTGGAGCAGAGCTCTCAAAAGGGTCAGAACAAATAAATGTACCTGTAACATAGAGCACATCTATAAATGGTAGATTTGGTGGAGTATTTTGGATAGAAGCATGTAGATGTCTGTACGTTTCCTGTATACCATGGCATTGAGTCCATTGTGTAGTTTTGCCATGACAATCAAGAAAGTGGACTTGTTTTGTTGTAGATAAATTGACATTCAGGCTCATGTAAGTATTGAGATCCTTATGGAATTGGTGAGAGATTCATACTTCATGGTTTATTTCTCTCTAAAAAGGCACAGTATTCACATTATCATATTTGTTCTATTTAGTACTTAGTTACATTTCCAGGATTAAAGTCCCCATGTCTTTTCTTTAACTCCCAGATTCCTCCTGCTACATGAAGAGTGAGGAATCTCTTTCAATTTAACCTGGTTTGTAGGCAGACTGTGCCTTTTACAAACCATAGTTTGTAGCTGCATCCAAACTGAGCAAGCTATAATTCATCATTACATTGGAAGTTTAGGAAAGAGGAGTGGTTACGAGGAGTGGGGCGTGAGATTTACGTTTTGTTCTTAGGCTTGCAATGACTCACAGGTAATTTGTCTTCAGGGCATACAGAATAGAAAACCAAGGCTCAGGAGAACTCAAAACAGTGTTTCTCAACCTTGGCAGTTTGAAGATGTGTGGACTTCAACTCCCAGAATTCCACAGCCAGCAACGCTGGCTGTGGAATTCTGGGAGTTGAAGTCCACACATCTTCAAACTGCCAAGGTTGAGAAACACTGACTCAAACAGTTTTTATGATTTTGCCGAGAAGGTTGGTCAAAGCCCATTCTGATTCACCCATTGAGACTTGGGGTTATCCTGTTCTCTGAGCAATTATTTCCCAAAGCATCTCAAATCAATTAAAAACCAAGGACCATGTTTGTGCTTCATTTAGACATGAACAATACGTACATGAACCAGTGTTCACCATCAAGTCTCAAGATCGTTCTGGATTACTTAAAACCCAGATTATCTGTCTGTCTACCTGTCTACCCATCCATCCATTCATGCACACACACACGCACACGCACAAATGAATATCTCTTATGAAAACACAATTTTAGCAGAACAATTAAACAGCAACTTTGTTATTATCCCAAACCCTTTACTTGCTCCTCTTATTTCTGAAAAGGATGGGTTTTGCATCTTCTCACAGCCTTGACTTCCTTTCAGCCTCCAGATAGGGATAAAAAGAGTGGTTTGGCTAGCCTTTGTCTATCAAGATTGACACTTAGGGCTCCTGATTGTCATTTACCTAAATCACCCCAAAGTTTACCCATCCCCACAGTATAAAATGCTTGGAAAATTCTGTTTAGGAGCAACTGGCTCCTGGAACATAACAGAACAATGCTATCTGGTATATATTGCCTAACTAGTCTTTCTAAATATTGATTTCCTTTCAACTGTTATATCATTCTTATAGCAATATCTGTTACAGATTTTGCAGACAGACTTGTATCCAGAATCACTGACATTGGTAGTTTTTAATTTGAATTTCAATTTATTCTTTAAAAGCGTTTCCTTCATATTAATGTTGATTTTCTCAATAGGTTAACAGTACAATTTGCCTTTGTATATTTATTTGGAAGAAAAACTCCCTCGGTGGAAAAACTATATATGATTGCAGTTTTAATGTGTGTGTGTCATACCATATATTATTAAATACCAGTGAGAAACTTTTCTTCTTTCACCCTAATAGTTAATTGTTGAACTGCATTTTGAAACAAGTTGACACAAAGAGCTGGAAACTTAGATCTTAAAACAAACACACTTTTGTGGGTCGCAGTGTGCTTGTGAACAGTGGGAGTTGATCTTTGCTTCATCTCTGCAAATATACTGTGGGTGAACCATCCCATGTAGTGAGCAACTGGGGCTGTCTTGTTCCAAGGTTCAGCAGAAGTGGCTTGTTGGAAGGAAGAAGGGGTGAATGGGTCAAAGGTGGCTGTAAGAGAGAAGGCACAAGGGGCAGGTGGGCAGGCCAGTGGGAAATGTCTAACTGTGACCTAGAATCATAGAATCACAGGGCTGGAAGACCTTGAAGGTCTTCCAGTCCAACCTTCTGCCCAAGGCAGGAGACCTTATATCATCCCATACAAATGGTTGTCCATTATTTTCCTGAAAATCTCTACCCACATCTTGAAGGCAAGCTGTTCCATTGATTAACTCTTCTCACTGTCAGGACATTTCTCCTTAGTTCCAGGTTGGCTCTCCCTTTGATGAGTTTCCACCTGTTGCTGCCCTCAGGTGCTATGGAGAGTAATTTGACCCCTTCTTCCCTGCGACAGACCCTCAAATATTGGAAGATGGCTATCATGTCACTCCTAAGCCTTTTCTTTGTTAAGCTAAACATATCTAGTTCCCTTAAACCAGTGGTTCCCAACCTTTTTGTGATCGAGTACCACTTGGAGGTCCCGTACAGTCGCCGCGTACCACCTGGTTCCAGAGAAACTAAATTCGATCAGATATCACTTTATTTCCATAATTGTACCGTTCCTTTTTTGGCCCCGCGCATCCAGCAACTGGATTCTCGGGCCGCTGGGACCAGGTGGGTGGCATGTGGCAACAGTTGCAAATCGTTGCCAGATTATCTTGTGTTAGGCAGTAAACATTTTTGTGAAGTAAAAAATAACTAACTAAAAATTGTTCATGACCCCGAAAGTGTTCGCGTACCACCTGGAAGGCCCTCGCGTACCACTAGTGGTACACGTACCACAGGTTGGGAACCACTGCCTTAAACGTTCATCAAAGCCTCCAAACCTTTTATCATCTCTCTTGTTCTTCCCTGTCACTTTCTAGAGCAGTGTTTCCCAACCTTGGCCACTTGAAGATGTCTGGACTTCAACTCCCAGAATTCCCCAGCCAGCATTCGCTGGCTGGGGAATTCTGGGAGTTGAAGTCCAGACATCTTCAAGTGGCCAAGGTTGGGAAACACTGTTCTAGAGTCTCAGCATCTTTTTTTTTATCTTGGTGACCAGGACTGGATACACAAGTGTGGCCTCACCAGTACAGTACAGAGCGGTACTATAACCAGTACATAAAAACCAGTACAATGTTTTTTCATCATTGGCTATATGCTGGGCTTACATGGTGTCCTGCCTTCAAACATCTTTAGGCTCCTAGATTGGGAATGAAAAGTTGGAAATTGATAATGGCATTTCTTAATTTAGATCTTGTTCCATCCCCATGATATTTAAGAATTGTACCAATCTCTTAATTGAGTTGCTTAGTTTTGCTGTCCTTCAAGTTATCCCTGTGCATGGTCCTTTGTTGTGTGAACAGCTGTGCGCTCAAAGAAAGGCAGGATAAGTTGTGTATTCCCCTCCCCCTCCTTATGTTCAGTTTTTTTTTCCTTTTATGTCAGGCTCTTTAACTCATTAATGATACATTTTCTGTTTTTAATTGTTGATTTTGGATTGATTCAACTCAATTGCAGTTGTAATCCTATTAAGAACAGACCTATTGCTAATTTATGATCATATCCCACAGTAATCTTTGGACTACCTAGTTAAATGCCAAAATCCAAGCCAGTCTTAACATGCAGGCGCTTTTAGCGTCTCTTCCAAAGAGCAGAAGAGGCTTATTCAAACGCTGACTCCTTTCCTCTCAAAGAAGCAGGTTTTGAAACTCCTCTCCGCTTTCAGAACCATGGTGCCATCTCACCTGATGTGGGAAACTGCTTCAGAAAAAAAATAATGGTCTGATTATTTTAAGGTGGCATAACTGGTTTTGCAGTTTGTGTTCCCAGCACACATTTTTAACTGAAATGTGCAATTATGTACTGCGCGCGGGGGGGGGGGGAGGGTGCAAATGCAAAGTGTGAATTGAGAAATGGTGGCGCAATCTGCATTAGATGGCTTTCTCGATTCATCCAAGTCAGTTTCCCTAAGTTTCCAGCCAGATGCGGTTGTGTACTGTTAATGAGCAACAGCAAAGCCTCAATATTGTGGACCCTCTGACGTGAGAAGTGAAGGCGGATATCTCTGGACAGAATAGAGACCTCAACTCCACTCTCAGAAATGTTATTTTGTAATATCCCACATCATTTGATTATTTGACTGTGTATAGCATAGCCGCGTTTCCATCTGAGTAATTTGCTTACTCATTTCCTCAGCTTGGAAGGTTACGATAGGGCATTGCTAAAGACGTGAGCGTGCAGATGGAAGCATATCATAAGCATGTTGCCGGTGAACAAGTTTCTGAAATTACTAGGAACAGCACTGGGCTGTTCTAAAGAAATCTACATACAGCCTATTTCGAGTAGCCTTAATGATATTGCAGCTGGATCATTTAAAAGAATACCATTAATCCAAGGTTAGGTTTTTTTTTTCTCAATACACAACTTGATGTGTTTTTTTCCCCTCTGCATTAACTGTTTAAAAACCGAAAAGTGATAATTTCACTCTACATGGGGCTACCCTTGAAGAGTATTCGGAGACTTCAGTTGGTGCAAAATGCGGCTGCGCGTGCTGTGGTGGGTGTGCCAAGATATACCCACGTTACACCTATACTCTGCCAGCTGCATTGGCTGCCCATCGGTCTCCGGGTACAATTCAAGGTGTTGATCATCATCTTTAAAGCCCTTCATGGCTTAGGACCAGGTTACCTTCGGGACCGCATTCTGCCTCACACTTCCCTCCGACCGGTTAGGGCCCACAGAGCGGGTCTCCTCCAGGTCCCGTCAGCCAAACAATGCCGGCTGGCGGGCCCTAGGGGGGGCCCTTCTCTGGGGGGGGGGCGTGCTCTGGAACCAACTTCCCCCAGAGACCCGAACCATCCCCACCCTGCTGGCCTTCTGAAAAGCCGTCAAGACATGGCTCTTCCTGCAGGCAGGAAGTTGAGACTAGTTCCATCTGAGCTCTCCCCCGGTATGCTTGGTGGTGAACATTTTTTTAAACTTTTTAAATTCTTTTAACATTGTTTTTAATCATTGTTTATTGTTCAGTGTTCTTGCTCAATGTTGTACGCCGCCCTGAGTCCCTCGGGAGTAGGGCGGCATAGAAGAACCAAATAATAAATAAATAAATAAATAAATTGCTTGCAACAAAAAATTGGACCAGGATGCCAGATTGGACCTTAAGATAGGATGTCTGGATGATGGAAAGTTCCGTGTCAGCCTGCTGGGCCAGAATAGGGCGATTAGAATCGATCCTACCTTGAGTAGGTTCACCTTGTTCACCATCCTGGATTGCCTTCAAAAAGGCGGAGATGCTATTTTTTGATCCTTTGGTAACAACTAAACGTGTATTCTGTTTTTGATCCTGTTTTTGATCCTGAAAATTGAGTATAATTTGGATACTCTTCTGTTTATTATCAAATTAAATCAACGTGACAGATTAGTTTATGCACACCTGATGTGATTTAGATGCAATTAATGTGCAGTTGGTTTTAAAGACGTGTGATTTTAGACTCTCAAACAAAACATCAAATGGCCTATAAGAATAATGAATCCTGTGTAAGTATAAGATGGTGGTGCAGTGGTTAGAGTGCAGCACTGCAGGCTACTCCAGCTGACTGCTAGTTCAGCAGTTCAGCTGTTCAAATCTCACCGGCTCAAAGTTGACTCAGCCTTCCATCCTTCCGAGGTGGGTAAAATGAGGACCCAGATTGTTGGGGGCAATATGCTGAACTCTGTTAACCGCTTAGAGAGGGCTGTAAAGCACTATGAAGCGGTATAGAAGTCCAAGTGCTATTGCTATAATAATATGCTACTTTAAGTTCAGCTGTTCCTGAAAGTGATGGGTTTATTTATGGTATACTAATGATTGTGCACGGTTGCTGTGACTCCAGGTATTTTAAAGATACCAAGTACATGTGAAAATGGTCAACGCATCCCTGTGTTCCAACTTGAGTCCATTTAAGAATAGTTTTTTGGAGGTGCAGATGGGGTCTAGGACAACTCACCGCGGGACAATTCAATATTGTGTTCATCATTACGTTTATTATTGTTGACACATTTTTGTCAAAATTATTGTAACTCTTGTATTTCTGGATTGACTTTTGTATTGGTTGAATTGTCCCGTGGTGAGTTGGCTGCAGTGAATGGGCCATGGCAAATTGTCCATTCCGGGGGCAGATGTGCCGGACTTTATTTGCAAAATGATATATATGACTAGAAGTTGGCAAGCTATAACCTGGCAAAGACATTATGACATCTTCTGAATACTTAGCTGCCTTTTTTCATAATGGCTTGGACTGACTGGTTCATAAAAATGGAATTGCAGTTTAGCATTCTCCATTGGAGGTTGAAGCCAGCATTCAGTGAGGGTTGTCCACAGCCAATCACATCAAGGGCTGAGTCTGTCAATCAAAACTGAGTCTCTGTCCTCCTCCTCCTTGGATATTGGCCCAGTTTAGACTCAGCCCTTCAAAAAGGCTAGACGTGGATTTACACCTCTCTGACTGCTTGCTTCAACTGTAAGTTTTTATTACCCAAAAAAAAACAACAGAAAATAAAAAAGAAACAGTGCTAGGTAATAGACAGCAGTAAGGAGACTGCTATTCTCCCGTCCCCAGGCCTTAGCAACTTGCCACTTGTGGCCGCTAAGAGCCTTAATTCCAGCTGCCCCCCCCTCTTCTTATTACTTGCCGGGGGAGGCTTGCATAACCTGGGGGAGCGTTTCCATCGGCCGGTGCTTGCACTCCGATGTGAGCTGGAGGGACACTTTCTCACCGAAGCTCCTGAGGAGCACAGGTGCAGGGGAGACTGCAAGAACACCCAAAACGAAGCTTTCCGGTGAGCTCGATCCTGCGGCCGGCTTCTTTTAGCCTAGCGGCTCGGCGGCGCGGTTTCAAAGCTCCGCGCCGAGCCGCCTTTTTAAAATTGCCGATTTCCCGCCTTTTCGGCCCCTGGGATGGTCGCCACCTTGGAAGCGCCGCGTCATCAAGCGGCGCGCGCAGGATTCAATATTTGCTGAGACACGATGGCGGAGGCTGCAAAAGCTCCGGCGAAGACGAAGAGGAATCAAACCAAAAGCCAGAAAGGGCCCGATTCCAGGGAGGAGATCACTCCTGCCCCGGTGGAAGCCAAGCAGCCTAAATCGACCCAGGGGTCTAAGGCTGCAGAAAGAGATGAAAGGAGGCGCGATCGGGCGCTGCAGCGCATAGTGGACAGGGCGGATCAACAGGGGGAAGCCATGGCACCCCCACAGCACCAGGTAGTGGTCCAGGCTCAGGTCCACAACCTGGATGTCCCTGCTCCTGGCCTCCTAGACCCTAATGTGTGGGGGGAAGGAGGTCTGGTCTCCTCTGCCCAGGGAAACCCCCAGGAGATTGCTGCTGCATTTGGCCCAGATTGCCCTGTGGCCTCTGCACCCACCATAGACTGGGCACAAACAACTAGGCCTCCGGCTAGTGTGGCCTCCAGCTCCCTGACTTCTCAGGCAGGCCCTTCACATCAGCCTGAACAACCAAGCTGGCAAATGCTCATTGCAGCAACTGTGCAACAGTGCCTTGCTGGATTCCAGCAAATGCAGGCCACTACCCAGCCTATTCCATCTAGGCCATCTAGTCAAGCACAATCTCAACCCCTCAGCGGGGCAGCCATTGCTGAAGACTCCTCTGATGACTCAAGTGAGGACATCAGACCTGCCACCTTGGAAGAGGGTGAGTGTGATCCCACAGCATTGTCAGAGGACGAAGGCCTCTTACCTGAACAACCCACTTCAGTGGGTTTATTCCCACCGGCATTGTTCAAGTTGTTACTTCACAAGGCCAGAAATGTGGCTGGCTTGCCTACTGCTCCTGTACCCGCAGATGCTACAACTTCCTCAACAAAAGTTCCGGTCTTCGAGGAACAGGTGGCGGAGCTGGATGTCATTCCTGCTCCCAAGATATTCTTGGACAACGTCCAGCGTCAATTTGTAGCCCCGACCTCGGGCCCGATGCCTTCCGCACAGGACAAGAGGTTCTTTAATACGGCGGCGGAACTGATGACTCTACTTTCCCCTCCATCGGTGGATGTCCCTGTAGCTGCACTCCACTCTCCAAATCCCATACCGGGAGAAGCTGAGGAGCTCCTGAAACTGGATGATCGTTGACTAGAACAACTCCTGCTGAAGTCCCACCATGCCTCGGCCTGGGCGGTTCGCGCTTCTTCTTCTGCGTCCTTCTTTGCCAGATCGTCTCTCTTGTGGCTGCGCCAACTACAGGAGCTGATCCCTTCATCAGAACTTCGCATTCATCAAAACCTCAACAAGGTCATAGCTGCAACACAATTTACTGCGGACGCTACGCTCAGAGCAGCACGTTTTTCTTCAAAATCCATCGCGGCCGCCACCGCTGGTCGCAGGGTGAACTGGCTTAAGAACTGGACCGCCGATGCACGCCAAAAATGGCGCTTGGCATCTAAGCCGATTGCGGGTCAATCCCTTTTTGGGGAGGTTTTGGACCCACTACTGGTGGAGACTAAGGATCGTAGGAAGGTCCTTCCAACTTATAACAAAAAAGGGTCTTCCCGTCAAAGCCCATATCCTAGACGGCCCTTTCGATCGGCTGACCAGGGTTCCAGTCTGCCCCGAACCCCAGGTCGGTATGGCCAGAGGTCCTATTATCAGGATAGATTGGCCAGGGGCAGACCTTACAAACGGCCCTATAGGGGATGGGGAAACAAGTTTTCCAGACGAGGCAAATGATTTATCTCAGGATCTTCCAATTGGAGGTAGACTAGCCAGGTTTGCTGATACCTGGGATTTGACCACTCAGGATGTTTGGGTTAGGCAAACTATACGTTTTGGGTTATCATTAGAATTTTGGGCACAGCCCACTCCAAGTTTCATTTCCTGTCCTATCTCTGGAGTTCCAGAAAAGCGCCGGTTTATGGAACAGGCCATTCATCACCTAATGGAGATTAGGGCTATTGAACTGGTACCTAGGGCGCAGAGGGGAGCAGGAGTATACTCGATACTTTTTCTGGTGCCCAAACCTTCTGGGGACTGGCGACCTATACTAGATCTCAAAAGGTTGAACCAGTTTGTTAAATATCGTAAATTCAAAATGCAGTCCCTACGTTCCATCCTCAGGGGTATCCATAGGGCAGACTATCTAGTATCCTTGGACCTTTCCGAAGCGTATCTCCACATCCCCATAGCATCTACAGACAGACAGTTCCTCCGTTTTTGCTTTGCTGGAAGACACTTCCAGTATCGAGCACTCCCCTTTGGCCTTTCCTCAGCCCCCCGAGTTTTTACAAAGATCTTGGCGGCATTGGAGGCTCACTTACGGTCCTTGGGGGTTCGGGTCCAGTGCTACCTGGACGATATTCTGCTTCAGGCCTCCTCTAGGTCCTTGGCAGAGCGTCATGTGCAGGTAGTGCTGGACGAACTCGAACGACATGGGTTCTCGGTCAACTACCGTAAGAGCTGTCTGGTTCCTAGTACCTCAATTCTTCATTTGGGCTCAATCATTGATTCCCAGCAGTGCAAGGTTTTTCTATCCCCCGAGCGACAGGACAGCATTAGGGTCATCATAGGCAATATCACCCGCTGCCCTTCAGTTTCTCTGGCCCTGTTGGCCACACTACTGGGGAAAATGATATCGTGCATTGACATCGTGCCCTGGGCACGATTGCACTCACGTAGATTGCAGTGGTTCTTACTTCCCCTCATTCCCCCGGGTCAGTCCCCCCCCAGCAGTTTGGGTTCATTTGCCCTCTCAAGTTCGACAATCCCTAGTTTGGTGGACATCTCCAGCCTTGGAAGAAGGCTCTTCCTTCCTCCTGCCAGATAGAATTACAGTAACCACAGATGCCAGCCTCTCGGGCTGGGGAGCACATGTCCAGGGCCAACTGGCCCAGGGTACCTGGTCTAGGGAGGAAACCAAATGCCCCATAAACCTACTAGAACTTCGCACTATCCGTTTAGCGTTAAAGAGTTTTAGGACTAGGATAGAAGGTTCTCATGTGTTGGTCCTCACCGACAATGTCACGGCCAAGGCCCATGTTAATAGACAAGGGGGAACACGTTCAGCGGCCTTGTTAGAGGAGGCCTTGCACCTGGGACTATGGGCAGAGAAGCACCTAGTTTCCATTTCAGCGGAATATATTTCAGGGGAAGCAAACAAGCAGGCTGATTGGCTCAGCCAGAAGGATTTAGATCAGACTGAATGGCAATTGCATCCAGGGGTATTTCAGGATATTGTTCATAGATTTGGTTTACCTTTAATTGATCTATTTGCTACCCCACAGAACGCACAGCTCAGCCGGTTCTACTCTCGCTTCCCGACGGAAGGCGCAGAAGCAGTCGACGCCCTGCGCTCACCTTGGCCCCAGGGACTCCTGTATGCCTTCCCTCCCCTCCCTCTGCTATCCAGGGTCATCCAGAAAGTATTAAAACACTCGGCAGATGTGATTCTGATTGCCCCTCACTGGCCACGCAGGGTCTGGTTCGGGGATCTCCTTTTCCTGTCCCGCGGTCGTCCGTGGAGACTACGCCCCCTTCCGGATCTGCTCCGACAGGGGGAGGTGGTTTACCCGGACCCGCAGTGGCTACGCTTGACCGCATGGCGGTTGAGCGGGAGGTCTTAAAACGACAGCACTATGATCTGGACACCATCGAGGTCATCTTGGCCTCCAGGTGGCCTTCCACTAACAGAGTGTATCAGAACACCTGGAAGGCTTTCTGTGAGTGGTGCAGACTGGAGGGTATCTCTCCTCTTTATGTGCCCATTCCTCTCCTCCCTTTCCTCAAGAAAGGACTAAATTTGGGGTTAGCCCCTAACACCCTTCGACGTCAATTGGCTGCACTCTCTACCATTCTCTCCTGCCCAAATTGCCCCTCTCTGGCACATGTGCCCACGGTGCATAGGTTCCTAAAAGGAGCCTCCAACATCTGCCCGCCGGTCGTGCATCGCTTTCCCACTTGGGACCTACCTCTGGTCCTGGAAGCCTTGACCGGTCCCCCATTTGAACCTCTAAGAGAGGCGCCTCTCAGCCTCCTGTCTTACAAGGTAGCATTTCTCGTGGCTATAACGTCAGCCAGACGTATATCCGAACTCTCAGCCCTCTCTATTCGACAGGACCTTTGTCTTTTCCATCCGGACAGAGTGGTCCTCCGTCTAGACCTGTGGTGGCGAACCTATGGCACGCGTGCCAGAGGTGGCACGCGGAGCCATAGAAGCCGGCACGCGAGGGTTGCCCACCGGCAAACCGGAAGTGCGAAAAAAACGCACTTCCGGTTTGCCGGTGTGCTGTTTTTTGCACTCCGGAGGGTTCAGGGAAGCTCCCTGAAGCTCCGGAATGCAAAAAACTACAAAACGGACAAACCGGAAGTGCACTTTTCCGCACTTCCAGTTTGTCCGTTTTGTAGTTTTTTGCATTCCGGAGCTTCAGGGAGCTTCCCTGAACCCTCCGGAGTGCAAAAAACAGCATACCGGCAAACCGGAAGTGCGTTTTTTTCGCACTTCCGGTTTGCCGGTTTCGTTGTCCCAGGCTCCGGTAAGCCTTTGCACGGGGGTGGGGGTGTGCGCATGCGCAGGGGGCAGCATGGGGGGGGTGTTGTGCGCATGCGTGGGGGGAGGAAACGGGTGTGGACACGCGCGAGCAAGCACCCCCCCCCCTTTTTGGCACGCGAGCCGAAAAAGGTTCGCCACCACTGGTCTAGACCCTTCCTTCCTTCCCAAAGTAAATTCCCTGTTTCATCGTTCCCATGAACTCATTCTCCCGGCCTTCTGTGCTCACCCCCAACATCCCAGAGAACGCCAGTGGCATACTCTGGACGTTAGGTGAGCCTTGAAGGTTTATATTAACCGTACCTCGGCCTTCCGTAAATCGGAGGCCCTGTTTGTTGCCTCCCTTCCCCGATCCATGGGTCTTAAGGTTTCATCTCCTACCATAGGGCGGTGGCTCAGAGCCACAATCAATAAAGCTTATGCCTTAGCTGGGAAGCCGGTACCGGAGGCCATCACGGCCCATTCCACCCGCAGCGCCGCTACGTCTGCTGCATGGAAGACTCAGGCTTCACTTGAGGAAGTGTGTAAGGCTGCTACTTGGGTTTCTCCTACTCAATTCATACGCCACTATAAAATTGATTATATGCTTCTGCAGAGGCGGCCTTTGGCAGGCGAGTGCTTCAACAGGTTGCTGCGCCTCTGTCCTAGTTGTGACTGTGGAGGAGTGGATACAACATTTACCCTCCCTCGGGACTCGTAGCTTTGGTATGTCCCTCACTGAATGCTGGCTTCAACCTCCAATGGAGAATGGGCGTTTACTTACCATTGATACGCCCGTTCTCGTTGGTTGAAGCCAGCATTCAGACCCTCCCTTATGTTTGGTTCTTACTGATTGCATTCTGACCAAGTTTTTGCACTATTTGCTTGTTGTATTAATAAATCATGGTTTTTGTTACATATTTTCGCAGTCTGAGGTGTTCCTTTCCTTTCCTACTGGTGTGGTGTAATGTTTTAGGATAACACTCTTTTTTTCCACGTCAAGTCTGTCTTTCAGCTTCGTCTAAACTGGGCCAATATCCAAGGAGGAGGAGGACAGAGGCTCAGTTTTGATTGACAGACTCAGCCCTTGATGTGATTGGCTGTGGACAACCCTCACTGAATGCTGGCTTCAACCAACGAGAACGGGCGTATCAATGGTAAGTAAACGCCCATTATCCTTCCGCCAATTGTTTAGATTTTGCTGCCCTACAGTTTCACAGAAAAACCTGATCTGGTATCAACCTTCCTAGTTTAAAGTGACCTCTGATGAGTTTCTAAAAAGCCCTGAGTTTTAAATATAGCTTTGACATCAGAATTGGTTTTAAACCCCTGTCTCTAGGGATTAATCAAATGATAAGATAAGATTAGATTCCATGACAATGAAACGTTAGCATTGATTGCAGCTCATAAGTCCTCTCAAAATCTCAGTGCTGGTAAAGCATAAAACAACCGGGATAGGCCGATTCTTCTGCCTGTGGTCCTGTAATAAGAAACACTATAGGGCCGTGATGGCGAACCTATGGCACGGGTGCCACAAGTGGCACGCGGAGCCATATCGGTGGGCACGCGAGCTCAGGTCTGCCGTGCATGTGCGCACCGGCCGGCTGATTTTCGGGCCTTCTGGGCCCACTGGGAGTCAGGAAACAGACTGTTTCCAGCTTCCAAAGGGGGTGGGGAAGGCCGTTTTCGCCCTCCCCAGGCTCCTAGAAAGGCTCCGGAGCCTGGAGAGAGCAAAAAATGGGCATGCCATTGCATGCTAGGAGCGGGGGGGGGGGGGGTCATGCGCGCATGCGCAGGGGTGCATGGAATTATGGGTGTGGGCACGCACACACGTGATCCCCCGCATTCCCCCCCTTTTGGCACGCGAACCAAAAAAGGTTCGCCATCACTGCTATAGGGCTACTGAATGAGCTTCCATATATATAGCGACAACCTTCCTTCCTTCCTCCCTTCCTCCCTTCTCCTTTTCCTCCCTCCCTCCCTCCCTTCCTTCCCCACAGAACTTTTCTGAAATTCTTCTTGTGTAAAGAAACATGTCTCTCTTGTTGCATTTGTAGCTTCTGAAACACGTAGACTTGCCACACATTTGAGGAATTTCCCCCTGCTTGTATAGCTGATCTTTGTCTTCATAGCCATTTGCAGTTTGGCATGAATGCCCAAACGTCTTTGCAGCAATATGTCTGGGTCACTAAAATATTCTGGTTTTACTGCAGTTACTGTTTTTAAAATACTGCTTGGCTATATGCGCTATGCCTTCCAGGTCATATTTTTAGCCAATTCTTGTATATCTTATAAATATTCAGTATTTATCTACTGGAAATATAAAACACCGGCACTGCCATGGAGCCTGTCCATCATGGTTGTAACTCACGATGGTTGTCGATTTTACCACCTTTTTTTATTGTAGTCGTTCATGGCTCTTAAGCGAACAGGGGGTTTGCTATGGGCCAGTGATGGCGAACCTTTTTTGGTTCGCGTGCCAAAAGGGGGGGGAATGCGGGGGATCACGTGTGTGTGTGCTCACGCTCATAATTCCATGCACCCCCGCACATGCACGCATGACCCCCCTGCTCCCAGCATGCAATGGCATGCCCATTTTTCGCTCTCCCCAGGCTCCAGAGCCTTTCTAGGAGCCTGGGGAGGGCGAAAACGGCCTTCCCCACCCCCTCTGGAGGCTGGAAACAGCCTGTTTCCCGACTCCCACTGGGCCCAGAAGGCCCGAAAATCAGCCGGCTGGTGCACACATGCACACCGGACCTGAGCTCGCGTGCCCATCGATATGGCTCCGCGTGCCACTTGTGGCACCAGTGCCATAGGTTCGCCATTACGGCTATGGGCCATTTCCCCCCAAAAAACAAAAATAAATGCCAGTTTTCAGCAAAGCTATCATAAAAATTCTGTCATATGATCGCAGGACACTGTAAACAGCCATAAATGGGGTCTGGTTGCCGAGCGCCCGAAGTGCAATCATGTGACCGCAGGGGGAGGTGGCTATTAAAACAGATTCTGGGTCATAAGTACCCCCAGGGAGCTCCATCAGAACCAATAAAAGAGAATATTTGTAGTTCAGGGTTGAAATGAGGGCTCCTTGAGCTTGCTTGTTTTCTTGCAGACATTTCATTACTCTAATACCGATGATGTTACCTAGTTTGGGTAATGAAACATCTGCAAGAAAACAAGCAAGCTCAGAGAGCACCAAGGAGCCCTCATCAGAACTTCAAACAGTTGTTAAGCAACTAGTCATAAGTCGAGGACTACCTGTACCATAGGCTTTTAACAACAAAGATGATCATGCGGCTTTAATACACAATATAAATGGAATTAGTTGGGTAACTACACAGTTAAATAACACAGAGAAATATTATTGTTGGCTTTTTGAAAAGTGAATAAACTCTAGTCTAGACAGCTTACATTCTGATTATTACATGCTTAAGGCAGTAAAAAGTGCTGACTCAGATGGAAAAAATGCAGTGGGATCCTGAAATGCACTTAACTTGTCAGGAGTCAGTGACTGTAACTATTCCATTACAGTATTTACAAGTGGAGAGCTATATTTTCTCTTTATTTTTTTTCTCATTTTCCCATCATATTGGCTGTGTTTGTGTCATACTGCATTCATATCCATGGTTTATTCAAATGTTCGCCTGCTATATTGAATCAGACTCTTAACCACATAGACCAGGGGTGTCAAACTCAAGGCCCGCGGGCCGGGTCTGGCCCACAATGTAGTCTGATCTGGCTCATGGGGCCGCCTGGAAAATATAAGCGGCCAGCCTGTGTCGCTTTGGCCTGGTCTACCCACATCGCTTTGGCCTGGTCTACCGAATGTGTAGAGGAAACATTGGGCCAGTGTGGCTTCAGCCCGGTCTACTCAATGTGAAGAGAAAACATGCCAGCAGTTTCAGGAGTGGTGTCGAGCTGGCCACACCCACCCAGCTGGCCACGCCCACCTAGTCGGCCATGCCCAGTGAGTGGCATCAAACTGGCCACGCCCACCCAGCTGGCCACACCCGGCCGGCCCCCCGAGGTCAACCACAACCCTGATGCTGCCCTCAATGAAATTGAGTTTAACACCCCTGACATAGACTGATCTAGTTAAACTTGCTAAGGCTAAAATTCCTGGCTTAATTTACTTTGGGAAATCACTTATGTGCAGTCATTTTATGCCTTTTTCCTTCATATTCCCCTTCTCTCATTCACACCTTATTTATTTTTCATGCACATATCCAATAATATTTTTATGTTATGTTACATTACGTTACGTTACATTACATTCCAAATAGCATTGAAAGTTAAATCAGAATCCGAGTCAAAGTATTCCTCAAAGTCTCAATTTATTAATAGAGCCATGTTGGCACATCTGGATGAAACCCGAATCTGAAGCCCTCTGGATTTCACCACCCAGTTGAAAGTTCAAGTCCTTGTGCCCACACCCACAAATCCATCACGTTGACCAATCTTCATTTGCCATGCTGGCAGAGTCCACCTATCTCCTTCCGTGCAGGTGCAGAGACAAAGGATGACCTTGGCTTTCGAGAAAGAATTTGTTATGGCTACATACTAACAACCTCATAAAATCCCCCCCTCCCATTTTCCCACAGTAGAAAATGCATAGTAGAATAGTATAAAATGTGGCAGGCCAAAGATCCCAATAAAATGGCTTCGGCCTGAGATGTTATGTTATGTTTTGTTATGATATGATATATGAGATATGAGATATGATATGATATGATATGATATAATTATATTATATGATATAATTATATTATATTATATGATATGATATGATATGATATGATATTATATTATATTATATTATATTATATTATATTATATTATATTATTATAATTATATCATATTATATCATATTATATTATTATATTATATTATATTATATTATATTATATTATATTATATTATATTATATTATATTATATTATATTATTATATTATTATATTATTATATTATTATATTATTATTATGACATGACATGACATTATTATCCACATATATAGTTCATGAACCAGTTTTACACGCACAAAACAAAGTTTATTACTTGGCAATAACACAATAATGCTACCAATATCTAACTTCATTGCATACAGGTTTTTTTCTATAATCAGTTCCATGTATTCATTTTTCTCTTAGATTGGGCCTCTAATGAACCTCTCATACCATTTTAGCATTAAGGTATTCCTCACTTTCTTCCTGGAGCTGAATCTCTTATAGCTTTGCTCATAGTTATACACTGTGTGTCTCTCTTTGTTTGACAAACAGAAGAAGACAAGTACAATTTTACCGTTCTTTTATGATGTGGTCAGGTTAAATGTCATCATGACATTGTTTTAAGATAGCCAGGGCTGCTTTCACCAGGATTTGGTTTTATTTGATTTACTTTATTAACCTTAGTCCTTTACTGTAACACATTGCAGGTGTCAGATCCGTGATTCTGCCATTTCTCCAGGGGAAGTGGGGACCTGGGTCACATTATATTATATATTTGCTCCATCCCCTATATATCCTATACCAGTGATGGCGAACCTTTTTCCCCTCGGGTGCCGAAAGCGCATGCTGCACGCTATCACGCAATTGTGAGTCCCCACACCCATAATTCAATGCCTGGGGAGGACGAAAACGGCCTTCCCCGCCCCCACAGAGGCCCTCTGGAGGCTGGAAACGGCCCATTTCCTGACTTCCGGTGGGCCTGGTAGGCCCGTTTTTCGCCCTCCCCAGGCTCCAGAGGCTTCCCTGGAGCCTGGGGAGGGCGAAAACACCCCCCTGCCCCACTGGAGGCCCTCCGGAAACCTAAAATGCCCTCCCAGAGCCTCCGCACAAACCGAAAATCAGCTGGCTGGTGTGCACATGCGTGCTGGAGCTGAGCTAGGGCAACGGCTCGCGTGCCGGCAGATATGGCTCCGTGTGCCACCTGTGGCACGCGTGCCATAGGTTCGCCATCACTGTCCTATACCCTGTGCCTTATTGATTTATAACCTTTTGCCTGGCGCCTCAGCGCCCTGGGTATTCATACCTTCAGTGAATGTAAGGGGAGGGAGGGCCATGTGGGTTACATTGGCTGAAAGCCGGCAGAGGATGACCCTGAGAAAGTTCCCTTATCGCGTTCTCAGAGCGGCCGGTACAATAATATCTTCCCACCTGCGGATTGGCTGAATCCACATTGGACTGTTGGGAGGGGTTTCTAATTCCTTAATTCTAACTGTATTGCGTGAGGGATCTCAGAGCCTGCTTTTCTTTTGTCCTGCTATCACTCCTGTTCAATAAAAGGTTCCTTTTGAAATGCGAAGTTTCAAGAGTCTTTACTTTCTTGAATGAGGAGGAGAGGCCGGACCTTACAGCAGGGCTGTGTACTCTTCCTCTGCCCTTCTGAGTTTAGTATTAAATTTGAAATTGAACATGGATTAGAAGCTTTCGTTTCTAATCTAAGGATTGTGGTTAGTGTTGTTAGTTCAGTTGAGAACTTTGTGAGCATTCTCAGTTGTTCAATTAACATTAATAACAAATTGGCATGCTTGTTTTCAGCTCAAAGAAAGCTTGGATAAAGATATAAGTACAAGTCTTTAGTTTTGCCACTTAATACGGTCCTATTTCATATTTCAGTAAGGACTAATTTATATATCTTTCTGTACTTCTGGTTTCTAGTATGTTGCTTTCTTATAATTGATTGAAGTTATTTTATATAACTGATCTGATATGTGTGTAAAATATTCTATGACAGCCTAACAAGCCCTGTCTGCTGTCTACCTCACATTAATCAGTAATCTAAAATAGTGGGCAAATGGCTCCAAGTGAATTCTTGGGTTGATACCCAGCAAAACTACTGGCCTTTGGTTATTACTAGGGTAGAACATTATAGAATCATAGAATCATAGGGCTAGAAGGGACATTGGAGGTCTTGTAGTCCTGGAGGAGTGGAAGAACATTCCAGAAAAAGACAGTTGTAATCCTCTTCTAACCTGCTGAACTCCCATCCACTGGGATCGCCCAGTGGAACTCGAAGGAAACACTTTTGAATTTTGAAACTGCCTTGACACAACATTTCCCAAATAAACATGAATGCTCAGAACAGGATGGCAAAGCAAGAAAGTTACTAACTTGCTAACAGTCAAGGCAAAGTTACTAATTTTTACATAAAATCTTTTCTTAGCCTAGAAACAAATACTGCCCGTTCCCCCATCCTTGCTGTGGATTGAATTTGTTTAGAAGACCTGAGTTCTCTTGGAAGCAATGTAAGTAGAGTATCAGTTTTCTTTCTAATTGGAGCCTGTCTTTATTCATCTATTAATTACTCCTATAACTCAGCAGTCTTGCTTTTGCAGAATACATACAGTAAATGTAATATATTGTGCTTTCTAATTTGGAGAAATAATGAAGAAAATTGGGTGTTTTAAAATAGGATTTGAGACTGTGTCTGGGAGCTGCTTATCAATCCAAATGAATGGGCAGGGAAGCTGATTTGGAGCTGATTCTGGGAATCACAAGCATATTTTGCTTTTCAGAAACTCTTAAGCGCTTCATTCTTAGATAATACTTTGTGCTATGTGTTATGTCAAGCATTGATTGCAATATTAACATCTTTCTGTGTATGTTCTTCATGTGGAATCTACTTCTGGAATGTTGAACAAACTGGAAAAAATTATCAAAATAGCATTTAAGGAGCTACTGTAGGAGAACGGCAGGCAGATTCTGGGACCAGAGTCAAGAGAGGAATCATCCTGGAGTCCTTACGTTCCCCAAAATGGTCTAAATCTAACCCCTCTTGAATTCCATTAACTCTTACCTAGCGCCAATTTAGGGCTGACCTTTAGTTGACTAGATTCCTATGAATAGGCATGAGCAATAAATCAACATAACTGGAACTTAGCATGTGGTCCATCTCTCGCCTGACAAATACGCGGAATGAAGAATTAAGCAGAATGAAGAATAATCACATTTCATTCTGGTAGCTGGGATTTAAATCTCATGCCTTTGTTTTCAGTGAAGGCTAATCACTCAAGTCCCCTTGGAAGCTTACAGGGTGTTAATGGTTAATGCAGTCATTTGGGCACTGTAACCAAATATATAAATCTGCTGTTGTGCCAAAAATAACTAGTTAGAGCAGTGGTTCTCAACCTTCCCTAAGTCCTAAGACCCCGCCACAACCCCCGCGCCCCCGCCGCGCCCCCTGCCGCCGCCATTTGGGTTCTTTTACCCTCTGCGCATGCGCAAAGCTTTCTGCACATGCGCAGAGGGTAAAAGAACCCAAATGGTGGCGTCCAGGCGAAGTCACCTGACCCCTGTGAAAGGGTCATTCGACCCCCAAAGGGGTTGTGACCCCCAGGTTGAGAACCGCTGAGTTAGAGTAAGTAAACAACCACAATACTCAGAAGAAGTCTAAAACAAACCATATTCCATTATTGGGATGGGGAGAATCCAGTCTGCAACCTGTAAGTATTTTAAGATGGAACTGGTTGCCTAGACTTTAAGACATTGCTTGAAGACTACAAAATCTTTCTTGAGCTTCATTACAGTTTTCCCCTGGAACTGCCTTCCTGTCATATGTGCCCTCCAGATGTTTTGCCTTGCCCTTGGGAATTATGAAAATTGCAGCCCAAAACCTCTGGAGAGCATTAGATTGAAGCAATATAGTTGACAAATAGCTTATTTCCCTTTTCCCCTCTTCCATTTGATTGCCCAGTTTAGGGAAAAGTTCTAGAAAACATGTCCTTTTTTCCAGAGGCCTTCCTCTTCTGAATATTGGCAACATGAAATACATTGATCATTGGCAGAGGGCTGAAAATAGATCTTATTGAAATTATAAATATTGACATTGATTTCAATGCTCCTAATCCAACCCAATGCTCCTAATTCAATGTTCCTAATCCAACAAAATACTTTGGCCACCTAATGAGAAGGAAGGACACACTGGAGAAGAGCCTAATGCTGGGAACGATTGAGGGCAAAAGAAGAAGGGGACAGCAGAGAATGAGGTGGCTGGATGGTGTCACTGAAGCAGTAGGCGTGAGCTTAAATGGACTCCAGGGGATGGTAGAGGACAGGAAGGCCTGCAGGAACGTGGTCCATGGGGTCTGGGGTCACGATGGGTTGGACACAACTTTGCAACTAACAACAACAATCCAACTCTTGTCTTGTCTTCATGCCTTTTTATTAACTTTAATCTTTTAGTTTGAGCTGGCCTGAACATTAACTTGGAAGGATGCAATTAAAAAAAAGTCTGCTGAAGTTAAATTTCTAAATAATTTATGTAATAATTAACAGATTTCTTAAGTTTGCAACACATCGTTTCCCTTACAATAACAAAAATCCTGCAAATAAACAGTTCAATAAACAACAAAGAGAAATGCTTGTCAGAATCATAAATAGCCTTAGCTAAATCTTTGTTAGCCCTTCCACATTGGGGGTGGGTGGGTGGGAGTGGATCCATGGACTTTTGACCATAATGATGTAATAGTCATATTGTTAAATTGGATTAAAAGCATAACATTTTAAGAGCAAAATGTTTACCTAATTCTCCTAAATATTTAGAGTGGGGCAAAGATCCATTAAACAGATATGCTTCCTTCCGATGCAGTGATTTCAATTCCATGACACTGTTTACAAATGTCAGAGCCGCTCCTTCGATGTCCAGGGTCCAGCTGCATGTTGCAATGAAGCCAATCAAAGACTGAAGCTAACAAATTGTTGCTGTTTTTCTAATGCTCTCTGATTAGCCATGATCTTCAAATAATTTGCTGCTGCTTATTGCTGATTGTTGCTGATCGTTTCTAACCCTTTAGTGATTCTTCTAATCTCCAACCAACTAAAGCCTTCGTTTCTGCTTTTGCCTGCTGCTGCTCCTGCTGCTGTTTCCTCCTTGAGGGGAAAAAAAAAACTTAAGAAACTTGGATTCCCCAAAAGGACAGGTGGCAGATCTAAAAGAAAAAGAAAGCTGTCCATTATGAATCTTAAACAAAGACTGTGGACCCTTGTGTGGTTCCCCCTGTATTTTTTGATAAATGTGTACAGTGCCCTTGTATTCATACCCTGGTATTTTCTTACAAATGTGAAGAAGAAAAAAGCTATGGCGAAGCGCTTAAAAGCTAAGCCCGTCTCTAACAGCCCCGGAAGTCCGTATCGGTCCATTTCGCATATGGAATCATTAGCTAATATAGACTTTCCTGGAGCGGACACACTGGACAAATTGTTTGACCTTGCTGTGACAAAGTTTGGGAAGAAAGACTGTCTTGGAACAAGAGAGGTCCTGAGCGAAGAGAATGAAATGCAGCCAAATGGGAAAGTATTTAAAAAGGTAAGTGACTTTTGAGCAGGTGTAAATCATCCTTCCCAAAAGATTTTCAGGAGGCATGAAAAGATAAATGTCTTGATTTCCAATAGGATAAGAGGAAAGCTAGAATTAGTTCTGAAAGAGAGGTACAACCACAATTGAGCCCATAATTTCTTTTGCTAAGTGCTATGTTTTGCCCCATTTTATGACCTTTCTTGCCACAGTTGTTAAGAGAATCACTGCAGTTTTTAAGTTAGCAACATGGTGGCTAAGTGAATCTGGTTTCCCCATTGAATCCGCTTGTCAGAAGGTCACAAAAGGGGATCACATGTCCCTGGGACACTGCAACCGTCATAAATATGAGTCAGTTGCCAAGTTTCTGAATTTTGATCCATCTGACCATGGGGCTGCTGCAACAGTCATAATATGAAAAACAACCACAAGTAACTTTTTTTCAGTGCCATTGTAACTTCAGACGGTCTCTAAGTGAACGGTTGTAAGTTGTGGCTGTCCCATTTCCTCTTGTTGTAAGGAATATCCTTCTGGGTTCAGTTCCAAGTGGGGGAAAAAACACTGGATTCATGGAAGTTGCTTGGAAAGAAGGTTTAATGGTGGATAGGAGCACATGACATGAGCCCCTGTACAGAAAAGGTAGATTACATGCTTCCAGGTGTGGGTGAAGAGGAAAAAAAGGGAAGGGAAGATGCTGAGTCCCTTGGTTTTATAACCTCTGTTGGGTCCCACCTCTTAGTTTCCTGTTCCTGTGTATATAATGCACTGATTGGTGGTCAGGCTCCCAGGAGGCCATGCAGTGGCAACTCTATAGGCTTTTGTCTGTCCCAGGCTTGGCTGAATGAAAGGGCCTTGGGCAATTCCTAATATGGCTATGACTGAAGGAGATAAATCTTTGTTATATAGAAGACTGTTTCAGGCTAGGTGGGAGGAATGTGGCAAGGGTGGGGGCAAGGAGCTGCAGGAAGCTGCTTTGTATTTAAAACATGTTTCTCTTTTCCTCATTCAGGGAAACATATTCTTTCCTTTTTCAATATTTCCTAGGATATTTCATTTTTCTAGAAGGGGGTGGCTGCTAACTTCCTACAATCTTGAACTCTTTTCTGTTTGTTCCACAGTGGCCATCATGAAAATATGGATTTCAGATGGCCCTTTCATTGATACTTTGCAGTCACGATAATCAAAACTGACCCAGTATAAATAGATTTATATTAGCAGTGGTTAAACTCTTCCGTTTTTTAAGTTGTCTTTCTTGTTTTGATCTCTTTGCTTTAACGCTAACCGATCGAATGTTTAATCTTGACCAGTTAATCCTAGGGAACTATAGGTGGCTGAACTATGAAGAGACCAACCAGAAGGTGAAACACTTTGGGAGCGGGTTAGTGGCGCTTGGATTGCAGCCCAAGAGCACCGTGGCCGTATTCTGTGAGACTCGAGCTGAATGGTTTATTACCGCCCAGTCTTGCTTCCGGTACAACTTTCCTCGTGAGTATCCCGTGTTGCATTTCACCCCCATAAACAAGGGCCAGAGTCCTGATTCTCTTCAGTGTGTCACCACTCCTAAAAGTTGTTTGCCCTCAGTGACATGTCGTCGTCCAGCACAAAGATATCTTAGAACAGTGTTTCTCAACCTTGGCAGTTTGAAGATGTGTGGACTTCAAGTCCCAGAATTCCACAGCCAGCAACGCTGGGAGTTGAAGTCCACACATCTTCAAACTGCCAAGGTTGAGAAACACTGTCTTAGAAGCTGGTGCCTGTGTTGAATTAGTGGCAACATTTATACATATGGTTCAAATATATACAACGTGAAATAACAAAACGATTTCTTTTAAAACTGTTGTATGAACTGTTGTATGTTGAAGACTACCTGTACACGACACATAAAATGAACATGGAATATTTATTGCTTTAGCTGAATTAGTTATTGAGCTACATACTAACTTCTTGCTTTTTAAATAGTTGTTACACTATACGCAACCCTTGGAGAAGAGGCGGTAACCTATGGATTAAATGAATCTGAAGCATCGTTTCTGATCACTAGCTTAGATCTTTTGGAAGGCAAACTGAAGGTAAATCTTTCTGTAAGCATGATAGTAAAATTAGAATAGAATAGAATAGAATTCTTTATTGGCCAAGTGTGATTGGACACACAAGGAATTTGTCTTTGGTGCATATGCTCTCAGTTTTTTAATTAAATATAAATATTAATCAAATTAAATATTAGATCAAAATAAAATTAGATCAAAGCTGACTTACTAAAAGATACTGGGAATAATGGGGACCTAACATAATTTAATCTGTAAGGAAAACCTACATTTTATTTTTTAAAAATATTTGTATTATGTTTAGTACATCATACATGATATTGTTTTAATATAGTGGTATGTGTACTCTGTTGACTAAAGATTAACATTCTAAAGTTCATTAGGCTGAATTTCTGAATATACTATAAAGTTGTAGTCAGTGGTCATTTGCAATGCGACTGTAAAATGTGTGTGGTCATACCCTGAACAATTATTTGAAAAGTGTCAGAAATTAATCATTGCAGACAAATACTGTAACTTGCCCAGCAGCTATAATTTCTGTACTAAACTTTGAAAACCAGCCACTTTAGTTTGCATGAAACTTCTTTGCCTTGGAAATGCTGTAGCTGTATAAACAAGACTTCCCCATATTTCAATGGTTTTTGAACAGTCAGAAGTAGGAAGAATATATTCTTAAAACATTATTACAACAACAACAAACTTTCACAGTCATGAGAGGCAAATGCAGACATATGCCATGTATTGCAAACGTTTGCTTGGGTTCCTGCAATCAACTCTCAACTATTTTGGTTCCTCAGAATGTACTGTCAAAAATTCCTTGCCTCAAATACATCATTTATGTGGATAATAAGACTATCAATAAATCAGACTATCCTAAAGGACTGGAGATTCATAACATGCAAGCAGTAGAAGAACTTGGAGCCAAACCAGAAAACTGTAAGTAGACCATCTGAAACCCTTTCCAACAATCCTGTTATGTGGGGTTTTTTTTCTCTATATAACAAACAGAATTCCAGATCATTTGAATAATTTCATCTTTAATTCTGCATAAGAGTATACAGGTGGTCCTCAATTATCATAATTGAGCCCAACATTTCTGTTGCTAAGTGAAACATTTAAGTGAGTTTTGCCCCATTTTACAACCTTTTGTTAAGTGAATCACTGCAATTGTTAAGTTAGTAACATGGTTGTTAAGTGAATCCGGCTTCCCTATTGACTCTGCTTGTCAGAAGGTCACAAAATGGGATCACACCACCTTGGGACACAGCCACGGTCATAAGTATGAACCAGTTACCAAGCACCTGAGTTTTGATCACACGATCATGGGGATGCTTCAAAGGTCGTAACTCTGAAAAACGGTCATGTCACTTTTTTCAGTGCCGTTGTAATTTTGAACGGTCACTAAATGAACTGTTGTAAACCGAGGACTACCTGTAGTCTGCTTCTCTAGAAATCGGCCCTGAATTTGAAAGGGAGTTGACCCAGTCAAAGGGCTTGGTCCTCTTCAAGGACAAGGGGAGGATGTCGTAACCCACGGAAAGAGCAGCTGTGGCTTTTGAGATTCCGTCTCAAATCTCCCTGGAGAAACAAAATCTAGCGTGGCTACCGATAAGCAAGAGAGAGATCTTATCAGCAGCTTGAATTGTGCACAAGGCTGTGCCACGAGGGTGTGCATAATCCTTGTGTTTTGAGACTCTCTGGAATTAGAGGATTCTTACAAGGTGCATCACCACCACCACCACCACCACCACCACCATCATGAGCTGGTGCTTCTCATTTGCTAGCACTAGAAGTAAAAATACAGGGTTTTTTTTAAAATAACCCTTGGCCTTCCCCATTCTAGATTTTTCATAGGTGAGAAACTTAATGGAAGAATCTTAAGAATTTTTCTCTATCAAACTGTCATCACAGTTGCTGTCCGACACAAGCCACAATGATGCCACAATGATGCAAGTGGCATAACTGTCCTGATCACACGGCCATTGCTTCAGTGCCTTGATATACCTAAGCCCACACCTTCCTTTCTCAACAGTGATCAGATTCCCCCTGTCACGGTGTGAATATTGTCAGTTGTATGTCTATGCAGGGTGATGCACCCCTATCCTAATATCATGGTACATTCCAATACAAGCAGAACACGTGATATGATGTTACTACGCATGTCTACATTCCTAAACCACCATTAATCCTCTTCTGTCTTAGCTCTTTACCTGAACGGTCGTGTTTCTTAGCAAAGATGTAATTATTCTGTTAGACTTTTAATCTCAGTTTTATTTCTAACTGTCTGAATTCCAAGTGAAAGATCCAAATCGCCTCTATGAGATTTTATTCTCATCCTTAACATGGTAGCACTCGGACGGCTTGAATATATTTTTCCCGACACCCTCTCCCCCCCATTTTCAACATTTTACTGTAATGTGGACCACAAGGCTTAGCCCTGCTTGGTTTGCAAGTCTGTTTGCACTTATTCTTAGCTGTTTTTTAACAGTGTAGAATCTTTTATTAATTTTAATCTCAGTTTTATTTTCTTCTCAGAATTGTAATCTAACTGTTTTGCCTTCTTATCTTTATCTAGTAAGCATCCCTCCCTGCTTCCCTGTTCCTACAGACATGGCCCTAGTAATGTATACCAGTGGCTCCACAGGGAGGCCAAAAGGGGTCATGATGGTCCATCAAAACCTGATAGCTGGAATGACTGGACAGTGTGAGCGAATACCTGGCCTGGGGTAAGCGATTCCGGCCATTAAATATATGCATTTGTTTATAATTCATTCCCCCCCTCCACTAACAGGGCAGATGGGCTGAGAATAGAGCAGGTGACAAGTTCTCAATCTCAATCATCTAAGTCAGGGGTCTTCAACCTTGGCAACTTTAAGCAGAGCTGGCTAAGGAATTGTGGGAGTTGAAGTCCACAAGTCTTAAAGTTGCCAAGGTTGGAGACCCCTGATCTAAGTCATGGTTGTCCCAAAGCTGTTTTTTCCAAAAGGCAACTGGGCTTTCTTAGTTTTCTATTTGGAAGCGTATTGCTTCTCATCCAAGAAGCTTTTAGAAGTTTGAATTAGAAGTTAAAACTGAAGAAACTTCTGGATGGGAAGCAAAAATTTTTCAAAGGAGAAAACCAAGAAAGTCCAGTTGCCTTTGGAAAAGGCCCCTTTGTGATAGCAGGTGAGAGTCCAACAGTTAGAAACCCATTCCCTGGTGGATCTTCCCATATGTGTGCTACCTTCTCCAGCTACGAGTGTTCGTGTCCTGTAAACAGAATGAAGATGCAGAGATTGAGTCGGCCCAATTCTTTTATCATCCTTCCTTGATCCTTGGCAGTGACGGCAATTTATGTTAAGAGATTAAATCAGGGATGGGTATTGCCATGTTCCCACGAACATGTTGGACCTATAATAATGCCAGCAACCTTCCCCTTCCCATTGGTTTGGTGTGATAATGTCACAAACATTGATGTTCTGTGCAAGGTCTTAAGGCAGTGTTTCCCAACCTTGGCAACTTGAAGATGTCTGGACTTCAACTCCCAGAATTCCCCAGCCAGCGAATGCTGGCTGGGGAATTCTGGGAGTTGAAGTCCAGACATCTTCAAGTTGCCAAGGTTGGGAAACACTGTCTTAAGGTATAATTGCCAAATCTTTTGTTATTTTTGACCAACTTGCATAATTTTTGGGGAATGGGTTTGGGCTGTGGTTAGCGCACAATAACATCTGGTACTAGGAGGATTATGTATTACTGGATTAAGGTCTTGTGATCATAATTGCAATAACCTTAGCATTGAGGGCTCCTTGGTGCTCTCTGAGCTTTCTAGTTTTCTTGCCGATGTTTCATTACCCAAACTAGGTAACATTATCTGTGCTGATGATGTTATTATTTGAGTAATGAAATGTCTTCAAGGAAACAACCGAACTCTGAGAGCACCTCATTTCAACCCTGAGCTACAAATATTCTCCTTTATTGGAGCCTTGGCATTGATCCATGTTACCCCTATATACACACACCACTATTATATCCTTCCCAGCCCATGCAAGAAACTTGATGGTGCTCATTAATGCTATGAAGAATGCTACTCAGCATGTTCCGAACTTAATCAATGACCTCTACCTTAAACATTGGTCTATAAACTTAAACAGATTAGTCATCAAAATTAGAAGTAAATATATTTATCTCAAAGAGATAACATGGTTCACTTGCTTTGGAGACATAGCTTATTCTCCTCTTGGTAATTTGCTTCCCGAGAAGAGTTTTTTCCACTACTTGAGCAATAAAAACAATAAGGTTAATCTTTATATAGGGGTAAAGATAAGTCTTCCTGTGTTTTTGCTGCTGCAAGTGAAGCAGAAAGATGCAGTTACACTGCTCAAGGAGTGGAACAAAAACTCTTCAAAGCTGTACTCTACTTTTATTGTCTGATTCAAGCAAATCCATGATGGCCTTCCAAGCTTTACTAGGCCCACTAGCTGTCCAAAAGCCAAGCAGAGAAAGCACTGATGCTCTTGATTGCTAGAAGGCTGGAGCGAATTAGTACGTTTGTGTTTGGGCACAACTTATTCCTGGATTGCCTACCAACTTCAACTCTTTGAGCATTGTACAGAATTGTTTAAAGTATAATCTATAGAAGCTTCAAAGCTCAACACAAAATAAAATGAGCATTAGGGATGATAATGAATCATAATACAGGTAGTCGTCAACGTACGACCACAATTGAGCCTAAAATTTCTGTTGCTAAGTGAGACATTTGTTAAGTGAGTTTTGCCCCATTTTACGACATTTCTTGCCCCACTTGTTAAGTGAATCATTGCCGTTGTTAAGTTAGTAACACGGTTCATGTCATAAATATGTCATATAACATGTCATAAATATGAGTCAGTTGCCAAGCGTCTGAATTTTGATCATGTGATCATGGGGATGCTGCCATGGCTGTGTGAAAAAAAGTCATTAGTCACTTTTTTCAGTGCCGTTGTAACTTTGAACAGTCACTAAACAAATGGTGGTAAGTCAAGGACTGCCTGTATAGTAATGCAGGGGTCTCCAACCGTGGCAACTTTAAGACTTGTGGACTTCAACTCCCAGAGTTCCTCAGTCAGCTTTGCTTGGAGACCCCTGTAGTAAAGTATAGCAGTAGAATAGTGTGGGATTTTAACACATCAAAATATCAACATATTTCAAGTCTGGGAGACAAAAAGACTGCAGAATAAGCACTACGCAAGCCTTTCCCAAGAGGCCATTCTACGGACTGGAGGCCCTGACCTATTGCAGCTTGAATTACATAAATTGTATGTAGAAGAAGCACCTAGTTAGGGCTGGAAAAAAAAGCTACATTCGAAGTATAAGACGCACCTGAATTTTCAGCCACTTTTAGGAAAAAGGTGCATCTTATACTCAGAAAAATACGGTACATAGACTACAAGGATTCAGTTGTCCCTGGTTAAGAGACAAAAATCCAAGCCATGTTTTGTGTTTATTTAGACCAAGATAACCTGACTGTCATATTGAAACAATTTACCGTACATTTTCTCCCTTAGACCCAACGACACTTATATTGGCTACTTGCCTTTGGCTCATGTATTAGAACTGACAGCAGAAATTTCCTGTATTACTTACGGCTGCAGAATTGGATATTCATCACCACTCACCCTGTCAGACCAAGTAAGCCAATGGATGGAGCTGCTTTGTAAATTGTTTAGGAGGAAAAGGGTTCAATTAATGCCAAATATTGGATAGAAATTCATTTTTTGTTTTTATGCCACCTATCTCCCCTACAAGGTGACTCTGGGCAGCTTAAAAGTTGTAAAACAAGTAGGTTATTAAAATATTAAAACATTAAAAGCTGCACAGATTAATATATTATTGTATAACCTTAGAACGAGAAGGGACGTGGTGGCTCAGTGGCTAAGACGCTGAGCTTGTCGATCGAAAGGTCGGCAGTTCAGCGGTTCGAATCCCTAATGCCGCGTAACGGGGTGAGCTCCTGTTACTTGTCCCAGCTTCTGCCAACCTAGCAGTTCGAAAACACATAAAAAATGCAAGTAGAAAAATAGGGACCACCTTTGGTGGGAAGGTAACAGCGTTCCGTGCGCCTTTGGCATTTAGTCATGCCGGCCACATGACCACGGAGACGTCTTCGGATAGCGCTGGCTCCTCGGCTTTGAAACAGAGATGAGCACCGCCCCTAGAATCGGGAACAACTAACACGCATGTGCGGGGGAACCTTTACCTTTACCTTTAACCTTAGAGCAAGAAGTAGTCTTAAGCTTGACACTACAATAATGTGAGCCAAAGTTATGTGCACAGATAAGGACATCCTTAAAACTGTATTCCTGAAACATTTCTAAGTTTCTCGATTGCAAGTTTTCAGTTTTCTCATCGGCTTTAGAATCTGATCAGCTCTTTGACCCTCAAGCAGTGAAATATGATGAATGCTCTACCTTTCATTCCTTCGGCTTATTATTTCAATTTGCAAAATTCAATAGCCCTAAGCCCCTTTCCATAGTTTTATTCTTATGTGAAAATGATTGAAATTAAAATTGGGTTCTCGCTCCTCCCCCCCCCCCTTCTTTCAGTCCAGCAAAATTAAAAAGGGAAGCAAAGGCGACTGCACTGTTCTGAAGCCCACTTTGATGGCAGCTGTGCCAGTAAGTATCAGTAAGGATGAGATACGTGTGAAATTTTGTGTATTCCATGCTGTAACTTTATTAAAAATGACTTAAATGTTAAACTTTAAAAAGTACAGTAACTTATATTTCCCAATAGATCATCCATCTTAGACCCACAAATTAAAAAAACCCTAAATCTTGGATCTTTTAATACCTAATTTCAAATTTTTATTAGTTTCTTAAAATATAATATAGTATATATTATTATATAAAAAGTAAAAAAGTTGAATTTTTATGCTATTACCTTATTCTACTACACACAAAAGAGTCGGAAGTCAACACTTTTTCCTTCGTTGCCATTAGTTTCTTTTGTATTTTTGTATTTTATATTATATTTTGAGAAACTAATAAAATTTTGAAATTCGGGATCTTATAAAACCAATAGCAGGTGTGCATATATCTACAACTTTGTTTGCTTGAAACAGCCGTCAATGCTCATGTTTCATAATACACATTTTGGAAATCTGTTTTCTGTCCACCTTCCCTTGTCAAACCGTTAAGCACATCCAATAGTTATATAAAATGCAACTGGTTGCAAAAAAATTAATTTATTGGTGTGTGTGTGTGTGTAAGAGAGAATTTTGTGTGTGTGTGTGTGTGTGTGTGTGTGTGTGTGTGTGTGAGAGAGAGAGAGAGAGAGAGAGAGAGAGAGAGAGAGAGAGAGAGAGAGAGAGAGAGAGAGAGAGAGAGGAAATCTAGCGTATAATTTGGCAAGACAACAGATGTTTAGAACATTTGAGAACATCTCAGTTTTGTCCTGAAATTCCCAGACTTTTGACTCATTCGATAGATTCCTGTTATCCTTTTGCTCACATGATGGGGGAAAATATTTAAAAATGTACAATCATTTTCTAAAATAGCGTTTATTTGTATAATTAAATAGAAAAGAAACAAGCAAAATCAAGGTTCTCAAACATGTACATAAAGTTTCATGCAACAGTTTCAATAAAGATGACCATTCTACATTATAATCATCTATACGTAACTTCGGCATAAGTTGGGAGTAGCGTCAGATCTTCATTCCGCTGAGTAAATGTGGCCACAGATTTATTTATTTTTTCTGACAGCTCCTCGTTGAAATGGATCAAAAGGAGTGGGGCCTCAATATTTCCGTTCCTTTCCGCTGAATGCCTACGCAAATAACCCCCAGCTAAAATTGACCGCCAATAGATTAGCCTGATTACATATTAAGTGTTATACAACTAAGGAAATAGCTAGCTGTTTAAAATGAATGAATTGCTCCTTCCTGTTATCCTTACTCACAGGTCTGGGCTGGTATAAACCAGTTCAGGAATAAAATGTTTCTTAGCTGTTTCCTTTAAATTGTTTGTAGGAAATCATGGATCGAATTTATAAGAACGTTATGAGTAAAGTTCAGGAGATGAACTATTTCCAGAAAACTTTGTTCAAGATAGGATATGACTATAAATTGGAGCAAATAAAAAGAGGTTATGATGCACCTCTCTGTAACTTGTAAGTATAGTCGATGTATTTTAATATTTGTTGCAAATATAACTCGGGATTACATTTGAGTAAAAAAAAAAACACTACTGGTTCAACCAGATTGAACAGACTCTGTGTCTAAATCCTAACCTTCCCTTCAGGTGTACATTCATTCATCATGGAAATCAGTGGTTCTTAAGTGTAGGTCATTGAACTGCTTTTTAAATTGCTGCAATGAGATCATTTACCTTGGGGGGCTTTCTAAGGTAACCTTCGCCTGACTGCTGTTGTTAATATATTGAGCTCCCAGAATTCCTGGCCATTCAGGCAATTACCATGCCAGGTGGAGATTCTGAAAGTTGCAGTCCAGGTTATCTGGAGGGCCTTGGGTTTATCTTTGAATCTCGCCATACAACTAACCCTTGGGTTAATGTAGAATATTTTATCCTATAAAAATTTCCTGAACTTCCAGGGAACCGCCGATGAATACTGTATTTTTTGGAGTATAAGACGCACCGGAGTATAAGACGCACCTTAGTTTTTGGGGAGGAAAATAGGGGAAAACAATCTGCCCACCAGGTATTCATCTGGCTAGCATCCTTAGTCTGGTCAGCTTCAGCACATTATTTTAATCTCCTGGTTAGGACTTAAAAAAACCTTCTTCTGAGAGTAACAATGAAAGAGCCTGCAAGCCAGTAAGAGCTGGGAAGATCGTTAGCACCTGGTTAGGGCTAGAAAACAACTTCTTTGGAGCAAGTAGAGCAATGAAAAAAACCCCTGCAAAGACTTAGGGCTGGAAAACCATTCTTTGGAGAGAGTAACAATGAAAAAGCCTGCAAGGTAAGAGCTGGGAAGATCTGTTAGCACCTAGTTAGGGCTGGAAAAAAAAAGCTACATTCGAAGTATAAGACGCACCTGAATTTTCAGCCACTTTTAGGGAGGAAAAAGGTGCGTCTTATACTCTGAAAAATACGGTATGTTCAGATCTCCCTGACTTGTACATAATCAGATTTGAACTAGACTTCTCTGATCTGAAGGATAGCCATAACTATCATTTTTGGGCCCAATGATTTCAATGAGTCTATTGCAACTCCAACTGAACCTAGAACCCGCGCATTGAAAACCAGGTTCTTGTTCACTTCTGAACAGAGCAGAAAGCCGATCAGATCTATAACATTGGGCTGAATCCACAGCAGCTGGATTAATGGGTGTGTCTTGGAGGGGGGCCATAGGGAGTCAAGTATCTGCTGTTTATAAATCCTCTTAGTGTGCCCTTTCATTGTGTCATTGTGGGATTCTTTTTTTTTTTAAGACTGCTGTTTAAAAAGGTGAAGGCCCTGTTGGGAGGGAATGTACGCATGATGCTTTCCGGAGGGGCTCCTCTCTCATCTCAAACACAGAGATTCATGAACATATGCTTCTGCTGCCCTGTTGGCCAAGGCTACGGCCTGACGGAAACCTGTGGAGCAGGCACCATTACTGAAGGTAAGGATTTGTGGTTAGCTTCTTTCATTGTAAAGGTGTTTTGTGTGGAGCCCTTGAGAAACAGCCTGCAGTGCTGTCTTTAATCTAGTCTGCAATTACATTAAAAGAACTTAAAAAGCATTTGTATAGAAGAATAGGCAAAGCTGGGGGGGGGGGTGGAGTTTTATTTTATTTATTTATTTATTTAGGATTCTTATATGCCGCCCTACTTCCTGGGGACTCAGGGCGGCGTACAACATTTGAAGAACCACTAAACAATACAATTTAAAACAATTTAAAACACATTTAAAAAGCATACAAAATCTTACATACATAGGGGAGACCAAGATGAAATTGTCTCAAAACCCCGCCTGCAGGAAGAGCCATGTCGGAAGGCCAGCAGGATGGGGATAATTCGGATCTCTGGGGGAAGTTGATTCCCGAGCGCGGGGGCCCCCACAGAGAAGGCCCTCCCCCTAGGCCCCGCCAGCCGGCATTGTTTGGTTGACGGGACCCGGAGGAGGCCCGCTCTGTGGGACCTGACCGGTCGAAGGGAAGTATGAGGTAGAATGCGGTCCTGGAGGTAGCCTGGTCCTAAGCCATGTAGGGCTTTAAAGATGATGATCAACACCTTGAATTGTACCCGGAGACCAATGGGCAGCCAATGCAACTGGCAGAGAATGGGTGTTACGTGGGTGTATCTTGAAACACCCACCACAGCACGCGCAGCCGCATTTTGCCCCAGTTGAAGTCTCCAAATACTCTTCAAGGGTAGCCCCATGTAGAGCGCATTACAGTAGTCCAATCGGGAGGTGACAAGGGCAAGAGTTAAGCATGTCATCAGCTTAGAGTAGTTACATTGCCAAAAACAGTCCAAGTTCAACCCCTGTTGAATTCCGTTGACCCTTATCTGGCGCCGATTCAGATTTGGACTTTAGTTGACTAGATTCCTGTGTATAGGCTTGAGGAATACATTTTCTGAACTGCAACTTAATGTATTATTCTGTTCTCTTGTGCCTGACGTGAATGTAGCCGCAAAAGATCAGGACCATACATTAGGTTGCAATTCAAGACGTATTGCTCCAGCCTATACACAATAATCTAAATTTTAATACTAAATTGGTGTCAAATAAGGGTCAGCAGAGTTCAAGAGGAATTGGACTATTTCCTGGCCACATAATAACTCTAAGCTGATGACATGCTTCATTCCACCCTCAGCTCTCCCTGCTCTTCTCCTGCAGTTTGATTCTTATCTCACTCCTTGTTTCCTGATGTTTTCTATCTAGTAACTGACTACAGTACTGGAAGAGTTGGAGCTCCTCTTATCTGCTGTGAGATTAAGCTCAGAGACTGGCAAGAAGGTGAGAAAATCCCATTATTCGAATATACTTTAATCTGTTTGCATGTTGAAATAGGAGTGTGTATCATGCCCTTGACAAAGTATAGATAAATATGTGCTTGTTGGAAAGTTATTCCATCTCTAGGTTTTTCTCAAGAAGACTTTTGACCCATCTCCAGCCATTTCTCTTTTTGGGGGTAGGAAAAACAGCCCCATCTGGGAAACCTGATTATTTTTGGTCCAGGTTGTCCCAGTTCCAAAACTGTTTTCCCCTTGTGGGACAAATCATATCCCATAGAAAATCATTAACCTTTTAAATCTGTTGGCTTAAGAGGCCAATGGCTATAGATATTATAAGAGCCGAGGTGGCGCAGCAGTTAGAGTGGGGTAGTGCAGGCCACTTTAGCTGACTGTGATCCGCAGGTCAGCGGTTCAAATCTCACCGGCTCAAGGTTGACTCAGCCTTCCATCCTTCCGAGGTAGGTAAAATGAGGACCCAGATTGTTGGGGGCAATATTAATATACATTGCTTACTGGTGTAAACCGCTTAGAGAGTGCTTGCACTGTGAGGCGGTATATAAATGTCACTAAATTAATTAATTAATTAATTAATAGATACATTTAACTTGTATTGGTTAAACCAGTGCATTTCAATATTGGCAACTTTAAGATGTGTGGACTTCAACTCCCAGAATTCCCCAGCCAGCATTGGAAGTCTGGGAGTTGAAGTCCACACATCTTAAAGTTGTCAGTGTTGAAAAACTTTTGTTAATCTGATCTGTTAGGTGAATCCATTTCCTAATAAATTGCGTAAATTTGCTGAGAGAAGCAGCAGACCTGTATTTGCTCGACTCTGGGAAAAAGCCCACTAAATTTAGTGGGATTACCTCTGAATAAGTTAGAGTTGTTTGTGTCCCATACGTACCTATATAAATATTATAGATCAGGGATGTCCAACCTTGGCAACTTTTAAGACTTCAACTCCCACACTGGCTACAGAATTCTGGGAGTTGAAGTCCACAAGTTTTAGATTCAAAGGTTTTTTGGTCCCAGAGTTTGTGATCCTAGTTGGACCTAATGCATCAGTACATATTAATTTAGTGACCTAACATAATTAATCAACATGTTCCTGCCATTCTTTCTTGATGATCATTTTGATTTGATTTAAAGGAATTATAGCACTAGCAATAGCACTTAGACTTATATACCACTTCATAGTGCTTTACAGCCCTCTCTAAGCGGTTTACAGAGTTCAGCCTATTGCCCCGAACAATCTGGATCCTTATTTTACCCACCTCGGAAGGATGGAAGGCTGAGTCAACCTTGAGCCTAGTGAGATTTGAACAGCTGAACTGCTGAACTAGCAATCAGCTGAAGGTTGCAGTGCTGCTTTTAACCACTGCGCCACCTCGGCATAAATTGTTGTAGCCACCAATTTATTCTTTCTTTCTTTCTGCTTTTTTCAGGAGGCTACACAACAAGAGACTTGCCACACCCTAGGGGAGAGATTATAATTGGAGGGCCCAATGTCTCTATGGGATACTTCAGAAATGATGAGAAAACAGCTGAAGATTTCATTGTCGATGTCAAAGGCCAGCGATGGTTCTGTACTGGAGATATTGGAGAATTTCATTCTGACGGGTGCCTCCAAATCATAGGTGGGCACAATATTTTATATGAGTAAGCTCTTTCAGGCACATACATTAACAGCCATATAAAACAGTTGCCATTTTTTAATAACAGTCTTCACTTTTGGTAACTATTAAAAATTTGGTTCTGGCAGTTGCAAAGGTAGAAGATGTTATCTCAACAATTGGGTTTTGTATAAAAACTGGCATCGTTGTGTCTAAAATAGAATATCTGGAGACTGCCGACTTTAACCCTTCAGTCTCTGGCTCCACTGAGGGTTCCTTGTGAGGAAAGGAGGAGGACGGTCTCTCAAACTCCAAATTGTGTGTGATTGTTTCCCCAGATCGTAAAAAAGACTTGGTGAAGTTGCAAGCTGGAGAATACGTGTCTCTTGGCAAAGTTGAGGCAGCCTTGAAAAACTGCCCCCTGATTGACAATATTTGTGCATATGCGAAAAGGTGAGTTTACATATATGTGATCTTTCATACAATTTCATGGGATTTTTAAAAAAAACACTGTTGAGGCCTGCCAGCGGCCAGCAGAGCTGGCAGCAGAGTCAGACAGTGAGGAGGTTGGGGAGGAATATGGCCAGTCCTGGAGGCTGGGGAAGGCTTGGACGAGGGCTCTGCGTCAGAGGCAGAGAGAGGGCCAAGGCCGTCTGACAGTTATAAGCTGCCTCCGGAGCTAGACAGCAGGGAGGCAGAGGAACAGCTGGAGCCTGTTCCCAGTGTGCGCATGCGCAGAGTTGCCAGACGAGGGGAACAGCTAAGAAACAAGGGTCGACTTGGGAGTAAGGCCACAGGTGGACAATGAATGGCCCCTCCCATAGGGAGTAAAAGAGGAGCGAAAGGGGAGGGGTGTTTTGCAGGAGACAATTTGTTCATTTGGGCGAAGATCTGTTCCTGCATTCTTGCCAAGTATTGTCTGTTATAGTGTGGAGTCTGAAAGATATCAGCTTGGCAGCTCTCTAAGCCTGATAAAGGTCTGTAATTGGGAAATATCTTGAAAAACTGTTGGTCGGGACTTTGCTGGAGAGGAATTCACTGTAAACTAAATATAAAAGGGGTTTTATCAGGACGTGGAGTTGGCTTTGTGCTTTTGGGGAAGGCTAGGTCAGAACAAACACCAACTGACATGGAACAGGTTGGAAAGTAAGAATCTTGTGCTCCACTTTCCAAAATCATTGCTCCAGCAGGATTCAAATTGCTGGAACTAGCTAGGCCCATTCCAGCAGGTGTGACATACATAACTCTGCTTCCCAACCTCAGCAGCGAGGAATTCTGTGAGTTGAAATTCATATATCTTAAAGTTGCATATGTTGGGAAGCATTAGATGCTATAAGGTACCCAAGAGAAGGTTGCCCTATATCTTGAGTGAGGAGGCTGACCAGCCTTCAGATGATGCTGAACTGCATTCTGTTCCTCAGTAAGCCAGCCATAGTAAAGGATGCTTGGCATTTCATTCAGAAACCCTTTGAGGGTCACAGGCAGAGGTGGGCTGCTGCCGGTTCGTACCTGTTTGAGCGAACCGGTAGTTCTGACCAGCGGCTGGGCCCATCCACCCTGGCGCTATCCGGTCCTATATATCTCACTCTCTGGCTCGCTCACCCTGCCCACGCAGCCCAACTGATTTCCACGCCTTGCCCGCTCTACTCACCGCGGCTGCCCGAGAAGGTGTGCTGGAAGCCGCATGCAGGAAATCGCCGTGTGTTTGAAGCCACGCGCTCACATTTTCGGTTCTGCACTAGCCGAACCGGTTGTTAAATTATGTGAAGCCCACCTCTGGTCACAGGTATCACAGATAATCATTCAAGATCTAAATATTCATACACTATATAAGTACAACAGCATTCTTTTGGTTTCTTCTCATTTTTTAGCTACTAATACACATACACACACGATTGACAAGTAACCATAGAGATTTGGTGCTGGCTATCAACTTGGCTGGTTTTATGGAAGTCCCCGGGATAAGCTTCTGAAATCCCCCTGCTGGGAGATGGGTGGGCTTCCTTGGGCAGTTGATTGGCCACTGTGAGAACAAACTGCGTGATAGATGGGCCGGAGGTCCGACCCAGCAAGGCATTCTTATGTTCTTATCATCTAAATATACTGTACATAGTTGGAGCAACCTTTCTCATTTCTGTTTTGATTCTGAAGGAAATAAATTGAAATAATATTCAGGTCTCTGGGAACCTCTGCATAAAAGTTACATCTACAGCTAGCATATGAAGTTCAACAAGAATCCCCCCCCCCCCCAAAAAAAACACAATTTCTCACAGAACCCCAGTTGAAAAAGGCTGGGCTGGAATAATTTTCAGGGTAAAACATTTTGCTTAGTCAAGTGTCACTAAAAACTAAGTAGTGTTTTCTTGTGTTTCAATCTAGCAACCAGTCTTACGTTATCAGTTTTGTGGTTCCCAATCAGAAGAAACTAATGGCACTTGCTGAACAGAGGGGTATGTCTGACAGCTGGGTCAACATCTGTAACAATCCCGTCATGGAATCGGAAGTTCTGAAAGAGATTAAGAACACGGCTAACAAAAGTAAGCAAATGAAGCGGTTTCTCTGTTACAACTCATGATCTTATCTGCAGCAGATACTCCGCTCGAATATCATTCAGTATCTTACTAATGATAGGAGAAAGTGTTCAGAGCTTTTGCAAGCCGCTTCCTCCTTACTGCATTTGTTTTTTTCCGATTTCTCCAAAGAGTGTCTGGAAAGCAAGAGGAATTGTCAAAAAGGGGGCTGCAGGCACACGATCCAAGTCCCATTCTGGGTGGGTTTTGATCATGGGGTCCTAGGCTTTATTCCAAGAGTCCTGTCCCATTCCTTTTCCCTTCCAAAGTGGGGAAGATTCAGTGGAATCATGGATATCTTCGGCAAACTGAGATTGCATTCCCATGAGCAGTTGCATCATGTCAAATACACCCTTATGTGAAAGCCTCCCGTACATATGTCACAGAATATGTACCAAGCCATGTCACTTGTCAAAAATTTACAATTCAACTGCCCAGACTACTTTCTCCTCATTTTCAAAATTCCAACCTACAGATTGCATTTTTTGCTTCCCTACGATGGAGACCTAGAATATCAGTCTGTATTTATTTAGGCCACTTCAGTTTTGCAGTTGTTCATCCACGGGTCCCTCCTATGAAGTCTCACCTTACTGCAGTTTACTTACCTTTAAGGCACATGAAAATGTTGATTAATTTTGTTAATTAATACAAACATTTTTGTACACACTGTTGAGCCAAGAGCTGTATGGTTAGATTAGAAGTGCTGGATGTGAAAGATAGCTGTATTCCAATCTGTGTTGTCTGGAAAAGCAGGCAAATTAAAAATTGCAAACCAAGTGGAAGTACCCAGTCTGGCAGGGAGGAGGGATCAAGCACAGAGCTAGTCTAGAGCCACTGCACAACAGTAAAACCAATCCTCCCTGAAATCCTTAGAGACTTATCTAATTGTTCCCAAGAAAAGGCTGCCAGACTGGGGAGATTCTTGTATTATAGCAAAACATAATGAAATGTTAAGCTTGAACTTTGCACATGTAGCCTGGTTGTTCATTTCTGACAAATGACTCATAATTCTAATTCTTAACATTTATCTAGTTCAGTGATGGCTAACCTTTTTCTCGTTGTGTGCCGAAAGCATGCGTGCCGGCACCCATAATGCAATGCGCCTGCACATGCGTGCATGACCTGCGCCTGCACATGCGTGCATGACCTCGCCACGGTCCCCCCGCATGCGCACACAACCCCCCCCCAATGCTCCCCATTTTGGGCCTAGCAGGCCTCCCTGCAGCCTCCTGGGACCAAAAATGGGCCGTGGGGAGGGCGCGCCACACCCACCCGCATCCCATTTTGGCCTAGCAGGCCTCTCTGTAGCCTCCTGGGACCAAAAATGGGTCATGGGGGGGGATGCCGCTGCCCTGTGCATGCACGCGTGCGAGACTCCTGTCCCCCGTGTATGAGACCCCGTGCATGCATGCGTGTCTCCCGCATGCCCCCTGCACATCCTGAAAATCAGCTGGAGGCGCACACATGCGCAGTGGAGCTGAGCTGGGTGACGGCTCGCATACCCGCAGAGGGCTCTGCGTGCCAGCTGTGGCACGCGTGCCATAGGTTTGCCATCACGGATCTAGTTACTTTTTCAAGGGGACAATAAGGCTATGCTTCTTGCTACTTGTAATTTATGCGAGGAATAAAACTATGACCCTATATGCAATTTCCAACCGCCTCGCCTTTTGCACTGCTGCTGTTGCCAAAATTGGCGGTGTGGAGTCTTGCTGCTTTGATGTAAGAGACCCATAAAAACTCAAGGAGAAGCCATAAAATAGATTCAGTATAATTTTAGGAACAAAGCAAATCTCCTCCAGTTCCCAAAACGAAGAGAAAAAAGCAGGGTTAATGCACAAGATCATGGCTCTTACATAGCACATCGGTCCCTGTTGCTACAGCCTTCCGTTCCCTTCAAAAGCAGGGCAGGCCCTTTTTTGATGTCCAGGATGTACGGCCCATGCAAAGATTAACTGCACATGGCCCATCCTGCTTTGTATGGAATCGTATGCCATAGCATATTGTTACTCAACCTTAGAATTCCTTCGCTGGCTGGGAATTTAGGGAGTTGAAGTCCAAACATCTTAAGAGGAGCCAAGGCTGGGGAACACTGCCGTATCATCTGGGCCTGACAAGCTATGTACTGCAGCATCATTTAGTGAGCTAGCCGAGCTTCATATGTAACCTTCATATAAGAGCCGAGGTGGTGCAGCGGTTAGAGGCAGGTACTGCAGGCCACTTTAGCTGACACTGATCCGCAGGTCAGCAGTTCAAATCTCACCGGCTCAAGGTTGACTCAGCCTTCCATCCTTCCGAGGCAGGTAAAATGAGGACCCAGATTGTTGGGGGCAATATAAATATACATTGCTTACTGGTGTAAACCGCTTAGAGAGTGCTTGCACTGTGAGGCGGTATATAAATCTCACAAAATAAATAAATAAATAAATAAATAAACAAACCTCTGCATAAACTCTAGCACTGTGGAAGAAAAGGAAATAAGAGAGTCACAAAACATCAAATGTTGTTCAATAATGCAAAAATAGATTCTGACAATTTTAAAAACCCCTTCTCTCCTCCTGTATTAAGGAAACATTTGCCACGTACTGAGGATTTAAGGCACGCAACAAATACTTAGAGTAGATTCATGGAAGTATTTTCAGATAGAAAATGATCTTATAAGGCAGTGGTTCCCAACCTGTGGTACGTATACCACTAGTGGTACGCGAGGGCCTTCCAGGTGGTACGCGAACACTTTCGGGGTCATGAACGATTTTTAGTTAGTTATTTTTTACTTCACAAAAATGTTTACTGCCTAACACAAGATAATCTGGCAACGATTTGCAACTGTTGCCACACGCCACCCACCTGGTCCCAGCGGCCTGAGAATCCAGTTGCTGGATGCGCGGGACCAAAAAAGGAACGGTACAATTATGGAAATAAAGTGATATCTGATCGAATTTAGTTTCTCTGGAACCAGGTGGTACGTGGCGACTGTACAGGACCTCCAAGTGGTACTCGATCACAAAAAGGTTGGGAACCACTGGTATAAGGCCTTGTGAAGCTACATTTGTTGTTGTCCTGCCATCTGCTGGCCATGGGGAAGAATGCGCTCGAGAAAAGACAGCACAGGTTATCTTATTAGCAAACACAGTTCATTTAGTGACTGTTCAAAGTTACACTGGCATTGAAAAAAGTGACTTACGGCCGTTTTGCACACTTATGACTGTTGTAGCATCCCTGAAGTCATGTGATCAAAATTTGGACACCTGGCAACTGGTTCATACTTACAGCGGTTGCTGTGTCCCGGGGTCATGTGATCCCCTTTTGCAGCCTTCTGACAAACAGTCGGTGGGGAAGCCAGATTCACTTAACAACTGTGCCACTAACTTAACAACTGAAGTGATTCACTTAACGGGAGGGGGAAAGGTCGTAAAATGTGCCAAAATTCACTTAACAAATGTCACTTACCAACAAAAATTTTCGGCTCCATGTGGTCCTCGACTACCTGTATTTAGATTTGAAGTGTGAGGGGTCCTTGGTGCTCTCTGAGCTTGGCGCGACATCTCTGTCAGGCATAAAAATAGCCTTATATCTTTATTTGAAATACTTAATGGCTCGAAGTCCAGTATGCCTCAGTGGTGGAGGAAGTGTGCCTACAGGTAGTCCTCAAGTTACAACTACAGTAGGGACCAAAAAGTTTATCATTGAGTGATACAGTTAAGTGAGGTATCACACAACCACACTCAATTTTAGGACCTTTTTTCCTGTGAACATGAAGCGAGATTTATTTAATTTACCGTATTTTTTGGAGTATAAGACGCACCGGAATATAAAACGCACCTCAGTTTTTGGGGAGGAAAATAGGGGAAAACAATCTGCCTACCAGGTATTCATCTGGCTAGCATCCTTAGTCTGGTCAGCTTCAGCACATTATTTTCTCCCCTGGTTAGGACTTAAAAAAACCTTCTTCTGAGAGAGTAACAATGAAAGAGCCTGCAAGCCGGTAAGAGCTGGGAAGATCATTAGCACCTGGTTAGGGCTAGAAAAAAACTTATTCGGAGCAAGTAGAGCAATGAAAAAAACCCTGCAAAGACTTAGGGCTGGAAAAACATTCTTTGGAGAGAGTAACAATGAAAAAGCCTGCAAGGTAAGAGCTGGGAAGATCTGTTAGCACCTAGTTAGGGCTGGAAAAAAACTTATTCGGAGCAGCTTCAGCACATTATTTTATCTCCTGGTTAGGACTTAAAAAAAACCTTCTTCTGAGAGAATAACAATAAAAGAGCCTGCAAGCCGGTAAGAGCTGGGAAGATAGTTAGCACCTGGTTAGGGCTGGAAAAAAAACTACATTCGAAGTATAAGACACACCCAAATTTTCAGCCACTTTTAGGGAGGAAAATACTCCAAAAAATACGGTAATTTAATTTAATTTATTGTATTTCTATGCCGCCCAACTCCCGAAGGACTCTGGGCGGCTTACAACAGGATATAGAAAATACATTTAAAAACATCATAAAAGATTAAAAAACAGTTAAAAATCACATACATACATATTATTCAAGGCTGGACCTCACAAATTGCAAGATCAGCAGCCCCAAGCCTGCCGGAAAAGTTAGGTCTTCAATGCTTTCTGGAAGGCCAATAGAGTGGGGGCAGTCCGGATCTCAGGGGGTAGCTGGTTCCAGAGAGCCAGGGCAGCCACAGAGAAGGCCCTTCCCCGAGGGCCCACCAGCCGACATTGCTTAGCTGACGGGACCTGGAGGAGACCAACTCTGTGGGATCTTACCGGTCGCTGGGAACTATGAGATGTCTATGAGATGAGATGTCGCACAACTGCGACCTGTGACCTTCCTTGCCGCCTTTCCCCTTGGCTTTGGTTGTCAGAAGCCAGCTGGAAGGTTGCAGATGGCGATCACATGACCTCGGGACACTGCAGCTGTTGTAAGTGCACAGTGGTTGCCAAACGCCTGAATGACAGTCATGTGACCACACGGATGCTCTGATGGTTGTTAAGTGCAAGGACCAAGTCCTAAGTCACCACCGTAACTTTGAGCAGTCACTAAACGAACGGTTGTAAGTTGAAGAACCCCTGTAACAGAAAAGAGACTCTGCAGGATTTAGATCGCTGGGGCTTATTAGCTCTTTCATTTGGCAATGAAAAGTAATCAAAGTAATCAAATCTTGATGTTCTGGATTTCAGTGGTTGATAAGTCAGGCTTTCCAAGGAAGGTCTGGATGGTCTCTAGACAGTAGGAGTCCTGCAGAACTGCTCTTGTCTAGTTGGTCTTGTTTAAGACCATAGAATAACAGAGCTGAATCGGACCTTGGAGGTCTTCTAGTCCAACCCCCTGCCTAGACAGGAAACCCTACACCACTTCAGACAAATGGTTATCCAACATCTTCTTAAAAACTTCCAGTGTTGAAGCATTCTCAACTTCTGGAGGCAAGTTTTTCCACTGATTAATCGTTCTCACTGTCAGGAAATTTCTCCTTAGATCTAGGTTGCTCCTCTCCTTGATGAGTCTCCATTCATTGCTCCTTGTCCTGCCTTCAGATGCTTTGTAGAATAGGTTTGACCTCCTCTTCTTTGTGGCTAAAAAAAGGTTTTGAACAGAAAAAAAAACCAAGCCTAGTGCATTCACATATAAATGAATAACGTTTGTAGGTTGTGTCCATCTGCCTGGCTCTTCTCTTTTCAAATCCTGATCTCTGTTTTCTTCTTTCTTCACCCCATCCCCACCCCCGTTGCTCTTCCAGTGAAGTTGGAAAGATTTGAAGTGCCCATCAAAGTGCGTCTGAGTCCGGAGCCCTGGACTCCCGAAACCGGCTTAGTCACCGATGCGTTCAAACTGAAAAGAAAGGAGCTGAAGAACCATTACCTCAATGACATCGAGCGGATGTACGGAGGGAAATAAGGCCTCCCAATCGCCCTGCATCAGAAACCATGCGTTGTTTCTTCTGGAATTGAACGATGAATGAATTTCCCAAAGAGCGGTTGTATTTCCAAACAGAAGCTGTGTTTCATAAAACAGTTTACTCTCGGTTACCCAGAAGGAACGGCTGCGCTGGCTTTCTGCCCTGCAGTTTTCCAAGATGCTGTCAGAAACACCAACCCACTGCCATGGTTTCATTAGACCACTTCCAGTTCCAAATGGCTGTGTTCGTATGGAACTCCCTCACTGGATAAACCCAATTTTTCTACCTTTCTATTCCGGCTTCTTCTCTGATTCGAAAGCAGTGAGAGTCCAGGGCGATGTTTTCGAAATGGATGAAAAGAAGCCGGTTGCAAAGGTGATAGGGAAGAGGGTGGGGCAGAACCAAGCCCCCCCCCAAAATGCTGTTCCAGAAATGGCGCTCTCAGGTCCTTTGCTGAATGGTTGATTTGAAGGTGACCGTCGTTGGAGTCACGAAGAGAGGAAGAGGGATTTCTCCTGTGAAAACGGTACTTTCACCCAGCTGTAAACAAGGAGCCAGTGGGGTCCTTGCATCACGTGCCAAGTTATTCCTTTCTGCGGCACCATCCTGCCCATCTCTGCCATGAAATTATTCCTGCAATTTCTATTTTTTTTTTTTAATACTCATTCCAGAAAAAAAGGCACCGTAGGCAGTTGGCCACAGTTTCCACTGCTCAAGAGAATACTGGCGGTACTTTTAAAAGTCACGTTTGCTGCTGCTTTGGGAGAAAAAACCCCTTTCACTGCCATTGGTGAGCACAGACAGATTCTCTCATATTTATTTTTCTTTCTTTCAAATTGTTGGGTTCCATACAGAAAGAGGGAAGAGATGGCTGGTAGTATTAAACATTTAGAGTGCCTAAAAAAAGAAGAAGCTATCCTGACAGACGATCAGAGGTAAATTAAGACATTCCAATCAAAACCTTTGAAGCCGTCTTCAAAGTGTCTAGCAACACTTTGGCTTGCACTAAGAACGCATTACTGTCACAATTAAGCCGACATCTTTTCCGATCATTTATTTATTCGCACTCACTACCTTTTAAAAAAAAATCAGTGGAACAAAACAAGTCCTGTAGTTAAAGTAGTCACCGTATCGTCTGATTTTGCAGTGTTATGCTTTTGGGCCGAGGTCTTCAAACTTGGCAACTTTAAGACTCGTGGACTTCCAGAATTCTCCAGCCAGCTATGCTGGCTGGAGAATTCTGGGAGTTGAAGTCCACGAGTCTTAAAGTTGCCAAGTTTGAAGACCTCTGCTTTTTGGGGATGTTCGCGCCGCTTCCTCTAAGCACATCCCCACCACAGATAAAATATTTGGTTATTGTTTGTTTGTTTATTTTAAAGGGGCATTTTAATTTATCTTTGACTATATCACATAAAACAAAATCTTATATTAAAATGAATTTCTCTTCTACGCGAGTGATGGACGTAGCCTTCGCAACTTTGTGTTTTAAAGTGTTTGCAAAGGGAAATATTTTGTCTGCTATTTTTATTTAAAAACTGGAAAACCTCGATGTACGAAGGGCGGGAGGGAGCAGCAGCCTCCTCTGTGTTACTGTGTGCATTATTCCACAGAATAACGTCTTTTGTGCACTGGGCTTCTCTATTCATACTAGTAGTTCACACTTGAAACAAAAACTGAGAAGACGGTGGCAACGATGGGATGCTGTTCTACTGTGCACTTTCGATCCTTTTCTGTATGTGGCTTCCATTTTTGTACAAATGTGGCTCTCGGGTGCGTTGTGTTACCTTTTGGTGGCTCTAAAGTATTTATAAAATAGATTCTCTTTTATTCATTATACTTTAATGTGTATATTATGGTTAAAAAAAGAAAAATAATTGGATATTATTTGGAGAATGAAGGAATTTTGTATGAGATGTTGTTCAATACACAGCGGTTTTAAACGCAAGATGGAGAAGTTTTTTTCTTTTGCAAGGTAGATGTGCGGGTGAGCCAGCTTCTACTAGAGCAACAACAGACCATTAATCCTGGTTAGTCTTACTCCCTGATCAGAATTGGCTGTGCATGAGGACCAGGAGCGGGTTCCTAATTTCTTTACTACCACTCTGTGGGCGTGGCTTATTTTGTGGGTGTGGCTTGCCAGCCATGTGACCGGGTGGGCGTGGCTTCTCAGACTTGAACGTGCAAAAATGCCTAGGATCATCACTGCACGTTCGTGGCTTCTCGGACTGCTGAAGGGAGGGGAATGGAGATAGCTCCTGCCACCCGTTCTTTCAGCGTCTCACACGCTCCCTCAGCCATCCTGCCCTGCTTGGACTCACTGTGGGGTAGGAAGGCAGCGCATGCGCAGTGCCAGAAGCTTGGCTTCTGGGCATGCGCAGAAAAAATTAATTTTTTTAAAAAAATGGCGTCACCCAGGCACCGGCAACCGACCGCACCAGTACTGTGATGTCACCAGCGGGCCGCTACCAGTGCTATAGAATGGACCGAACCTGTAGAAACCCACCACTGATGAGGACCCATTTTTAAGCCATGAGGAATATTTTTCAGATAGTTTCTGGGCAAGCTTATTGTTGAGGATGAGAATAAAATCTCATAGAGGCAATTTGGATCTTTACTTGGAATTCAGACAGTTAGAAATAAAGCCGAGATTAAAAGACTAATAGAAATATTTATTTCGGTACAAAAACAATAAATCCTGAATAATTACATCTTTGCTAAGAAAAGCGACTATTCCAGTCAAGAGCCAAGTCAAAGTGATTAATAGTGGATCAGGAATGTGGACATGCATACAAGATCATATCACGTGTTCTGCTTGTATTGGAATATACCATAATATTAGAATAGGGGTGCATCACCCTGCATAGACATACAACTGAGAATATTCACACCGTGACACTTATCCCCTCCTATTGACTGAAAATAGAAATGTTCAAAACAGGTCAAATCGCAAGAAAATATGGTCCTGGGGAAATGCCTCTTAAGAGCTCAACCAAACACAAACCCTTATTTACAGAAGCAACAAATGCTCTCCCTACCGTTTAGTGGGTTTCCCCCACAAACAAGCTCATTCAGCATGGGATAAAACGCTGAGGTAGAAAAATATTTTGATTTAAAGCATAACGAAAGGTTAAACAGGAAATGGGTATATGCAGAGGAAATGCCTAAGGCAGAGGTCTTCAAACTTGACAACTTTAAGACTTGTGGACTTCAATTCCCAGAATTCTCCAGCCAGCATAGCTGTCTGGAGAATTTTGGGAGTTGAAGTCCAGGTTTGGGGACCCCTGGCCTGTTATTTCAGCACCCACACTTCCTTTATATGTATGCATTAAGGGTACTGCTGACCTGTGAGATCTTTCTCTTACGGCTTCTCAACTAGCATAATTTTCAGAAGGGGTGGAGGTGCTCTTGGAACAAACTTTCCAAGATGGCGGATGACCTAGTCCAGGGATAGGCAAAGTTGGCTCTTCTATGACTCATGGACTTCAACTCCCAGAATTCCTGAGCTAGCATGATTGGCTCAGAAAGTCTGGGAGTTGAAGTCCATGAGTCATAGAAGAGCCAACTTTGCCTACCCCTGACCTAGTCAGTAGAGAAGGTCAACAAAACCTTTTTTCTTCTCTTTATTCACATGGTCATTAAGGCTGTAATTTTCCAGGATTTTTCCAAGTCTAAATATGTGTAGTTCATTTGTGAGAGTACACTACATTGCTGTCCCATAAATAATATCACACATTAATATCACACTCTGCTATCAAGAGATGCTAAGCGACAACTAGAACAAGGAAGTCATCCCATTCTAGAGAAGCTAGAAAGGATTCCAACTTTGAGGCCAAGTTAGAACTCCCTCATTTTCAGTTAGAACAAGTCAACAAAGTACCATATCTTGAGAAAATATGGTGTGTGTCTCCTCTCATAAACTAGTTTCTCAGGCAAGCAGGAATAAGGATCTAACTCTTAATATGTACAAGTTTGCAATTCTAAGATGAGCAACAAACTTACAGTAGAACCTCGGGTCATGACCATAATTCGTTCCATAACTTTGGTAGCAAACCAATTTGGTCGTGACCCAAACCTAATGTTGGAAATTTGGTACTTGCAAAAAAAAAAAAATGGCATGGAAGAGGAAATCGGTTGCGGGGGGAAAAATTGTTAATTTTTGGGTCGGAACCCGATTTGGTTGTGGTCAGAAGCGTTCGTGACCAGAGGTTCTACTGTATTTGCACAGATTCACTAAGCCCGGCAGAAGTGACTTCATTGGCCATACCTTTTTTTTATGCCACCTTTATCCCAAACACCAGTTTTATAAGAGCCGTGGTTGCGCAGTGATTCGAATACAGTATTGCAGGCTAACTCTGCCCACTGCCAGGAGTTCCATCCTGACAGGCTCAAGGTTGACTCAGCCTTCCATCCTTCCGAGGTTGGTAAAATGAGGAGTCAGATTTTGGGGGGGTCAAAATGCTGACTCTGTAAACCACTTAGAGAGGGCTGTAAAGCACTATGAAGCAATAAGTGCTATTTTCATCATGTGCAAAGTTTTAAAACATACAGTTGGGCCGAAATCAGACCTGGCATTCTTTGCAGCTCGACTAAAACAAGTTAGAATGGATCTGGGATCATCTTAAAGCAACCTAGAAGTTGCTTTCTGGAGACATCTAACAGACAGATCATACCTTGTGATCCACAAAGAAGAGAAACAACCTCAAGGGCTTTTAAAGCTCTGTGTAATTGTTCTGTGGAAAATGGCAAAATTCTTGAGTTTTCAGCAGTGCAATTTTGGAATAAAAATAAAGATGGAAATGAGAGCATTTACTGTTTGTGAGGCCTCACTCCTACCAAAGAACTTCCCCTGAAGCATCCATAAAGTAAGATTTCCTGCTTGCCGTCAACTTTGTCAACGTGTCCTTGGCTCACATCTCTTACTTTTGCTGAAACAGGGTGGCTGGCTGTCAGTATCATCTCTAAAATGTACAGCTAATAATGCAATCCTATCTATATCTAAGTCATCCGGAGTTGAAAAATACCTAGAAGCCTGTTGAGCCTTTCTGAGATTGTGACATCAAACCATCATCCGGTGTGGAGCCGCTTCAGGCTCGGTTACTGTTTTGGAAGCAGAACAAAATAAAACCCCACAATTGTGTATCCAGATTTAGCTCAACAAAGATGTCATTCCTTACAAGAAACAGATTCTAGCATGTTTGCAGCCTAAGCCCTTTTTTGGTCATTCTGGGTTACTTGTTTTGAGTGGAACAACTCTGAATTGGTTGATGGAGAGCAGATCAAGCTGACCTGTTTTTCTTTGATCATGTGCTCTAAAAATTCCACCTCTCTTCTACTACAAACATAGCCAGAAAAAAAAGCCAGGTTTCCCAAAGGAAAATATGTGGATATTGCCCATTTATATCAGTAAAACCGAAGCCACTACTTTCTGTTGAAAAATAAAGTCATCCAAGAGTTTGGTGGCTCTTCCTGCATTGTTTCTCTACTCCAGGAAGCCACCTCCAACTCTTATTGCTCTCTAGTTATGTCAGACCTACAACTCTCAATATACCTGGTCCAGAGCTGGTCTGTAGGTCCCCATCTAGCCATGACTAGATATGCTGTATGTGAAACAGAGCCCTGACATAAGTTTGATGGCTATCAATAAAATAGAGATAAATGTGAAGCACAATCTCTACTATGTTTAATAGCATTTACTCTGAAGTTACTATCTTAAAGTGAACACACTATGCAACTTTGGGCTGCATAAAACCCATAACCACTAAGTTAAAATTCTAAGAACAAGATCTTAGTAAATTGCCATCAAACATAACTCATAATAAATCTAAGAAGACTGGAGCAACCAGATTATCAGAAGAATGTTTTTCTTCAGCTGTTAGAAGAGATTCAGTCTGTTATAGTAACTGGAAGTTAAGATCAAACCAAATGAATTAACACAGAACAGTCATCCTTGAAAGAGATGTTCAGCATTTGAGAATTATATAAAACTACCTGAATTTATGGATGGAATGATGAAAAGCAGATCCAGAGATGCCTACAATTACCGTGTTTCCCCGAAAATAAGACCCTGTCTTATATTTTTTTGAACCCTGAAATAAGCGCTTGGCCTTATTGCCATGCACTCAAAAGCCCAATTGGGCTTATTATCAGGGGATCTCTTATTTTGGGGGAAACAGGGTAAATATATACTTACTCTGTGCTTCCCCAAAAAGGGACAATTGTGAAAACAATATTTTTTAAAAAACTGTAGAACTCAACATCTGTAACTGCTAGGAAGTGGAGGTTTTTCATAGTTAATAATTAGTCTATCACAAGGTGAATCAATTTTTAAAACATCAGGTCCCAAGAAATAAAGGCAAGAATGCTGAATTCAGGAACTCCACTTGAAGAGTAGTAAGAAGCGGATAAAAAAACATAGTACTGAAGAATCAACTAAATCTTGCTTTCCAACACAATCATCGTTGCCATTCCAATCCAAAGAACTTTGGGCAACTTACAAAAAAATAAAATAAAAGCCCAAAATAAAAATGCAACTACCAGTTAAATAGAAGATCAGCATCTTAATAATGAAATCTTAGGTGGCTGGGGAAGAATGTTTTAAGCCTTCTCCTAATCTTGTTGTAGGGAAGAACTAAGATCCAAAACTAACAGCCCCAAATATTCTCCCAATGGATATCTTGTGTTGATTTTAAAGACATCCGAGGCATTTTCAGGAAGTGATGTCTTACTGGCCTAATCACGCAAAAGAATAGACAAGAGAACAAAGAAGTGGGTCATCAAACCAATCTACCCAGAATTGAGGCACAAATGGCCAGGCTCAGATTATCCTACTTCGGACACATGATCTCTGGAGACGGCTCTGAGGCTGGAGAAGAAAAGTAGCAATAGCAATAGCACTTAGACTTATATACCGCTTCATAATGCTTTACAGCCCTCTCTAAGCGGTTTACAGAGTTCAGCATATTGCCCCCAACAATCTGGGTCCTCATTTTACTGACCTCAGAAGGATGGAAGGCTGAGTCAACCTTGAGCCGGTGAGATTTGAACTGCTGAACTGCAGTGCTGCACTTTAACCACTGCGTCACCTCGGCAAGGGGGGTGGGCTCAGCCACCAGTGCACCCTTGGAAAACCTAATGGTTTGATCATCGTGGAGAAAATCTATGTGGCCACTAAAAGCGGAGAACCACCTTCGATGGCATCGAATCAATCAAATCTAGAGTTTGCAGAGTTCCTCAATCCAATTCGGCCAAGATAAACCCTGGTTCGTTTCTTAGGTCCGCCAGGCAAGCCAAGTGCTGCCTGTCCCCTTCCACAAGAGTCCAAGCCACACGTGGAATGCCTCCGGGACGAGCCCAGCAGTTGCTCCCAAACCCAAATCAGGAGAAACCGTAACTGCAGCGCTGCTTCAGGCTCTCCCCCCTCCCAGGCCAGGTGGCTTCTTTGCCCTCCCGAATATTCAAGCGCACCCCCAGCTTTTCTTCCCATTCCAATTCCTGAGCTCCCTCCCAAAGCTACTTCCCTTCGACCGGTCAGGTCCCACAGAGCAGGTCTCCTCCAGGTCCCGTCAACCAAACAGTGCCGACTGGCGGGGCCTAGGGGGAGAGCCTTCTCTGTGGGGGCCCCTGTTCTCTGGAACCAACTCCCCCCAGAGATCCGAATTATCCCCACCTTGCTGGCCTTCCGAAAAGCCATTAAGACATGGCTCTTCCTGCAGGCAGGGTGATGGAGACAATTCTACATCCTAGGTCTCCCCCATGTATGTATGGTTTTTAAATGTTTTTAAAAATTCTTTTTTAATTCTGTTTTTAAATTTTATATTGTTTAGTAGTTCTTGAAATGTTGTACGCCGCCCTGAGTCCTCAGGGAGTAGGGCGGCATATAAGAAAACTAAATAGATAGATAGAGAGATAGAGAGATAGATAGAGATAGATAGATAGATAGATAGATAGATAGATAGATAGATAGATAGATAGATAGATAGATAGATAGATAGATAGATAGATAGATAGACAGACGTCCTCAGGGAGTAGGGCGGCATATAAGAAAACTAAATAGATAGATAGAGAGAGAGAGAGAGAGAGAGAGAGAGAGAGAGAGAGAGAGAGAGAGAGAGAGAGAGAGATGATTCATAGATAGATAGATAGATAGATAGATAGATAGATAGATAGATAGATAGATAGATAGATGATTCATAGATAGATAGACAGACAGATAGATAGATAGATAGATAGATAGATAGATAGATGATTCATAGATAGATAGATAGATAGATAGATAGATAGATAGATAGATAGATAGATAGATGATTCATAGATAGATAGATAGATAGATAGATGATTCATAGATAGATAGATAGATAGATAGATAGATAGATAGATAGATAGATAGATAGATAGATAGATGATTCATAGATGATAGATAGATAGATAGATAGATAGATAGATAGATAGATAGATGATTCATAGATGATAGATAGATAGATAGATAGATAGATAGATAGATGATTCATAGATAGATAGATAGATAGATAGATAGATAGATGATTCATAGATAGATAGATAGATAGATAGATAGATAGATAGATGATTCATAGATAGATAGATAGATAGATAGATAGATAGATAGATAGATAGATAGATGATTCATAGATGATAGATAGATAGATAGATAGATAGATGATTCATAGATAGATAGATAGATAGATAGATAGATAGATAGATAGATAGATAGATAGATAGATGATTCATAGATGATAGATAGATAGATAGATAGATAGATAGATAGATAGATAGATAGATGATTCATAGATGATAGATAGATAGATAGATAGATAGATAGATAGATGATTCATAGATGATAGATAGATAGATAGATAGATAGATGATTCATAGATGATAGATAGATAGATGATTCATAGATAGATAGATAGATAGATAGATAGATAGATAGATGATTCATAGATAGATAGATAGATAGATAGATAGATAGATAGATGATTCATAGATAGATAGATAGATAGATAGATAGATAGATAGATAGATAGATAGATAGATAGATAGATGATTCATAGATGATAGATAGATAGATAGATAGATAGATAGATAGATAGATGATTCATAGATAGATAGATAGATAGATAGATAGATAGATAGATGATTCATAGATAGATAGATAGATAGATAGATAGATAGATGATTCATAGATGATAGATAGATAGATAGATAGATAGATAGATAGATAGATAGATAGATAGATAGATAGATAGATAGATAGATGATTCATAGATAGATAGATAGATAGATAGATAGATAGATAGATAGATAGATGATTCATAGATAGATAGATAGATAGATAGATAGATAGATGATTCATAGATAGATAGATAGATAGATAGATAGATAGATAGATAGATAGATAGATAGATAGATAGATAGATGATTCATAGATGATAGATAGATAGATAGATAGATGATTCATAGATGATAGATAGATAGATAGATAGATAGATAGATAGATAGATAGATAGATAGATAGATAGATAGATAGATAGATGATTCATAGATGATAGATAGATGATAGATAGATAGATAGATAGATAGATAGATGATTCATAGATGATAGATAGATAGATAGATAGATAGATAGATAGATAGATAGATAGATAGATAGATAGATGATTCATAGATGACAGATAGATAGATAGATGATTCATAGATAGATAGATAGATAGATAGATAGATAGATAGATAGATAGATAGATGATTCATAGATAGATAGATAGAGATAGATAGATAGATAGATGATTCATAGATAGATAGATAGATAGATAGATAGATAGATAGATAGATAGATAGATAGATAGATAGATAGATGATTCATAGATGATAGATAGATAGATAGATAGATAGATAGATAGATAGATAGATGATTCATAGATAGATAGATAGATAGATAGATAGATAGATAGATAGATAGATAGATAGATGATTCATAGATAGATAGATAGATAGATAGATAGATAGATAGATAGATAGATAGATAGATGATTCATAGATAGATAGATAGATAGATAGATAGATAGATGATTCATAGATAGATAGATAGATAGATAGACAGATAGATGATTCATAGATAGATAGATAGATAGATAGATAGATAGATGATTCATAGATGATAGATAGACAGATAGATAGATGATTCATAGATGATAGATAGATAGATAGATAGATAGATAGATGATTCATAGATGATAGATAGATGATAGATAGATAGATAGATAGATAGATAGATGATTCATAGATGATAGATAGATAGATAGATAGATAGATAGATAGATAGATAGATAGATGATTCATAGATGATAGATAGATAGATAGATGATTCATAGATAGATAGATAGATAGATAGATAGATAGATAGATAGATAGATAGATAGATAGATAGATGATTCATAGATAGATAGATAGATAGATAGATAGATAGATAGATAGATAGATAGATAGATAGATAGATAGATAGATAGATAGATAGATGATTCATAGATAGATAGATAGATAGATAGATAGATAGATAGATAGATAGATAGATAGATAGATAGATAGATGATTCATAGATGATAGATAGATAGATAGATAGATAGATAGATAGATAGATAGATAGATAGATAGATAGATGATTCATAGATGATAGATAGATAGATAGATAGATAGATAGATAGATAGATAGATAGATAGATAGATAGATAGATAGATAGATAGATAGCAGCTCAGGTTTCAGGATTTCCCATTAAGGAACAAAGGCGCCTTCGGGAGGCGGAGAAACTCCGGCTCCACCTCCCCTCCAAGCCCGGGGAAAGGAGGGGGCGCGCCCCCGGCCCCTTGCAAGCCATGCAAGCGCAGCATCTGCAGCCTTTGTCTCCGCGCGGCGCCCGGCAGCTCAGACGGAGGGAGCCCCGGGAGGGGGGGGGCGGCGCTGGAGCCATGCAAGAGCCGGAGGCGAACTGCAGCGAGAGCCGGCGGCTGCAGCGTCTCCTGGGCCGCCTGTGGCAGGAGCTGCGCGGCGGGGGCGGCGGGAGTCCCGGCCCCCGCGCTTCTCCCAGCCCCACCGCGCGGCCTCCGGCCGAGAACGACGCCTACCTGTACATCCTGCTCATCATGATCTTCTACGGTTGTCTGGCCGGCGGGCTGATCCTGGCTTACACGCGCTCGCGCAAGCTGGAGTCCAAGCACGACCCCTACCATCTCTACATCGAGCGCGACTGGGAGGCGGGCGGGGGCGGCCCGGCCGGGAAGGGGATCCCCGCCAGCCCGGGCGAGCGCAGCAGCAGCGGAGAGAGCGAGCCTCTGTAAGAGGGGTTGGGGGAGGCAGCGAGGCCAGACCCCCTTCCCAACCCCGGCCGGAGGAGCCGAGCCTTCCTGGGACTCCGCGGGTAAGGCGGGCTTCAGGGTTCAACAGGACTCCTCGGCGTGGGGAAGGCTGCCCACTGCCTTTCCAAGCCTCCCCCAGGAATTGCAACGGCCCAAAGCGGAGAAGCAGCATTAAGACTGTGTAAAGAAGGCGAACAGGTTAGGTTGGGTTGAATCTCACTCTTTCACACACACACCCTGCACCCCACAAATCATGGGTGCCTTGGAAAGAAGAGAAAACCCCCACAGATCCTGACTGCTTCCAACCCAACCTGGTTTCTCCGTCTGACTCTGCTCTGCAAAATAGGTGAGTTCTTCAGCCAGCTCCCTTGCTCATCCGTCTAGTTCTGATTTTAAGGCGGCTTGGCTGCCAAATGTATTCTGCAATGGATTTTGGCTCAGGAGACAACACAGCGTGAAAGTCGGTGTGGCTCGCTCGTCTTCATCCCTCCTGGCAGCTACCAGGGCTGGATTTTGTGGAAGGAGGCGGAAAGAGGCCACGGCTGCTGCATCCAGAGACTGGGCGAGAATTCAGAGGCTTGATATGCCACCTTGCAAGAGAGCCAGAGCATTACAGTTCCAAAGCCGTTGCTTTTTCTGCTTGCACAATCACAAATCAATGCGTCTCTGTCACAGAATGCAGGTCAGCATCTGTTTAAGGCAAGAATGGACCAGCTCCAGTGTTGAGGATTTCAGGACACTGCGATGCTGGGTTTCAGAAAACTCAAGCATGTGAATGTTCCCAAATAATCAGAAAAGGACTTTCTCAAGATCTCAGCATAAGACTAAAGCAGGACTGTGAAGCGTGGCTTAAGAGCTGCCTCAAGCCTCATCCAAGATTCCCCTGCTGGATTCAGTTGGTTTCTCATTGTTAAAAAAAGTTTTTAGAGGAAAAATTTAGGTAGGAGAGGACAAACACAGGTATGAGAAGATGGAAGGATCTGTTTGAAAAGTAGGGCTGATCCAAAGCTGAATCTTTAGGATTTTGTGTCATTGGCAATGCCTTACTTACGCTTTAAACCTATATTCCCCAATCTGGGTGGTGGCTATCTGGGGCACAAGGACTACAATTCCCAGCAGACACATCTAGGGCAGTGGGCCCCAACCTTTTAGGCACCAGGAACTGGTTCTGTGGAGAGAGGTTTTTCCTCGGACCAGAAGGGGTGTGGTTTCACATGCTGCCTGCATCCCACGGATAGAGCTTTGCTTGTTTGCGCGGCCCAGTTTCTGGCATGCCATGGACCAGTGCCGATCCATGGACTGGAGGTTGGGGACCCCTGGTCTAGGGCATTGGGGCAGTATAGAGAATTGACCTAAAGAAATTGCTGGCTCCTAGTTCTTTTCTCTGCACAATTTAAAGTGATGGGAAGTACACTTAAAAAGCCTTTTTGCCCTATGCCAATTGCTTCACTGCCAGCCAGGTCCCAGGTAATGTCATGTGCCATTGGGGACAGAGATGTTTTCATCTTTGGATCTTCTCTTTTGGAATTGGCTAGTTAGGAGATTCATTTAGTGTCCATATTATGAGATGGTGGTGTACATGTGTGCATTTTAAACAAGGGTGAAACTTTTAATCCCCAGGGCAGTGTTTTTCAACCTTAACAATGTGTGGACTTTTAATAACTCACAGAATTCTCTAGCCAGCATGAGATTGAGAAAAAGAGTGCCCTAGTGCAGGGATGGCGAACCTGTGGCACGTGAAGCCATATCTGCCGGCATGCGAGCCGTTGCCCTAGCTCAGTTCCAGTGTGCATGTGTGCGCCGGCCAGCTGGTTTTTGGTTCACGCGGAGGCTCTGGGAAAGCATTTTAGGCTTCCAGAGGGCCTCTGGGGGGCATTTTCGCCCTGCCCAGGCTCCAGGGAAGCCTCTTGAGCCTGGGGAGGGTGAAAAATGGGCCTACTGGGGCCCACCGGAAGTCAGGAAACAGGCCGTTTCCAGCCTCCAGAGGACCTCTGCGGGTGCAGGGTAGGCCGTTTTCGCCCTCCCCAGGCATTGAATTAAGGGTGTGGGCACTCGCCCGTGCATGATAGTGCATGCGCACGCACTTTTGGCACCTGAGGGAAAAAAGGTTCGCCATCACTGCCCTAGTGTATTTCCAATCCATTTTGCAGAATTGTTTGGATGAAATTATTAGTCTCATACATGAAGGGAACCCCCACCAACATATTAAGAGCCGAGGTGGCACAGCGGTTAGACTGCAGTACTGCAGGCCACTTTAGCTGACTGATCCGCAGGTCAGCAGTTCAAATCTCACCGGCTCAAGGTTGACTCAGCCTTCCATCCTTCCGAGGTAGGTAAAATGAGGACCCAGATTGTTGGGGGCAATATAAATATATACATTGCTTACTGGTGTAAACCGCTTAGAGAGTGCTTGCACTGTGAGGCGGTATAGAAATCTCACAAATAAACAAATAATAAATATCAGAATTTCAGATAATCAGAGAGAGCCAAATTCATTTGAGAGTTTGACACCAATTGAGTTGCAATTAGACTTTCACTGTTTTCCCCTAATACTGTGTCTGCCTTAATGGAAAATAAAATCCACAGAGGGGAAAAAAGGGTGCAGTGAGTGGGCTCTCACATCTCCCCTTAACATCCTGTCCTCAATCATTCATAGTCTGAAAAGGGTCCTGCCTACCGGAATGGGACAACTCGCCACAGCCAATTCGCCAGGGAACAACTTGGTGTGGGACGATTCAGATTAATTATTTAAAATAATTAAAACATTTTATTTTTTTGTCACTCACTTTACATTTTGTCCCTTCTTTTGCATCCTTTAATGAGTCTATTCCATCATTTTGTCAATACTAGTGTAAATCTTGTTCCATGACAAGTTGGTCACGGTGAATGGTCCTGCAGCGAGTTGGCCACAGACCCCCTGTCCACTTCCGTTTTTGGTGATAGTGATGCTGATTTTCGTCTTGGTTATTTTGCAGCCAGCATTTTTTATTAAAAAAAAACCTTTTCAGGTGATCATCAAATCCTACAGGCAGTATTTCAGCGGAGAGGCCATTTCTGTAAAGAACCAATTTTAATCAAACAGACAGAAATCTCTTCCTGTTTAATTTAGCAAAGGTGTTGTCTTTGGTCTAAAATGAAATGATAAATGCTGTGACTTTGTTAACTAGGAAGTAGAGCTAATGAAAACAATTTCCATCTTTTAATCATTTCTGAGAAGTAGATTTCCAGTATAAATAAAAGGACATTTAAATGAACGATTCTGGTTTCTAGGGTGTAATGAATCTATGCTGATACGACGTCCCATGTTCTTGGGAAGGATTTGATGTGTGAGAAGGCAACAACAGCTAAAGAACTGGCAGTTGTGATTTGCAGTCTTAAATATATTTGTGCAGTTTTTAGTGGTGACCACATGCTTGCTCAAGTGCGGAGTTTAGTTTAGTTTTAGTTTAGTTTAATTAGATTTATATACCGCCCTTCTCCAGGGGACTCAGGGCGGTGAACAGCCAAGTAAAAACACAATATAAACATTAAAATATATATACAATTAAAATAAAATATTCGATGTGGCCGTGATTTAATACAATTAAAATTTGGTAAAGTGATCTCTCATCACTAGTGTTAAGGAGTTATTGTGCTGTTGAGCACATACACAGCGAAATAGTAATTGTGGTTTTTGGTGTTGCAGTTTGATATGAATGCTATTCAGTCAATAAACAGAATACGTTTAGTATTTACAAAACAGTTTACTTCTAGCAGTAGCAAAGTTCAATAGGAAGTCCAAGTCATACACAGTTAGTTCAGTCAATGCGAAGTTTCTTCTTCTTGCCTATCTTTGTTTTAACTAACAAAGATTACAGCTATCATTCAAATCTACACTATCACAGATAGTTAGCCTTTACACAGCAACTCTTCAAGTAATTCTACACAGACACTAAGTCAATTACTCAACAGTGAAGTAGCAGAGAGATTCAGCAGTCCGGAACACAGAGACAATCACAATCACAATCACAAACTGAGCATGCTCTCTTACTGCCTTATATAGTTATCAGCCTTCAATGCAGTTAAAGCAATACACACATAACATTGATTTGTGGCTTGTTCATATATTAGCAATCCAATCGTTTGAACAGGGTTCTAACAACTAGCACTGATGATGTTACCCAGTTTGAGTAACGAAATGTCTGCAAGAAAACAAGCACGCTAAGAGAGCACCCAAGGAGCGCTCAGGATTTCTCTTTGCTTTCCCATCCCTGTTTTCATCCATCCACAAAGGGCCTTAATATTCCTGTAAAATTTCACACCCCGCCAACTGAACTTCCTTTGCAACGCCTCTAGGTGTGAATATTTATTGCAATGGTACTTTCTCCGTCATAACTTGTGCAGCAACATTGGATAGGCTACTCTCCCTTCTAAATGTTTTGCTTCAGCATTGATTAATCCCAATATTACAGATAAATTTCCACTGGAGTGGAAAGAGACCCCTTCACAGTTGAGCAGATGGCTCAGAACATGCTTGTTTTCCCAAGATTTTTTTTTTAACATTACAACTTTTGCCTTCTTTAGACCCGTTTTGTTTTCATCTTAGTAAGGATGCTTTCTTCTTGTACTTTCAAAGGCATTTAGAGGGATATAGTACAATTTCTACGTAAGTATGGTGGTATATGAACATATGGCGGCGGCGGGGAGCTTGTAATAGTTACACACTGAAAATAAAACCTTAAAATGTGCCTGCAAAAGATCTCTTCATGGACTGAGTGGAATCCACTGGTAATAAATACCTTAGTGGTTTATAGTTGCTGGAAATCCTACCAACATCCAGGATATGCTGAAATCTCCCAGAACTCATATTGGCTGATTTCAGAAAGCTGTCAATGCAGTCTGTTATCAATAAAGCTTTGCTGCTTTGGAGTAAGGATGATATGAAATGATATTTAGGTATTTAATTGCCCTCAGAAAGATCTTTTTTCCTGTTAAGAGTAGCTGGAAGCTACTAGAAACTGGAAGCCTCTGCTTGGAATGTAGCTGATGTCAGTGACAAGAGTTTCTATTTACTATCACTCCATATTATGTGGTTGGATGCCCTTCCTCCCCATGGACTAATCAGAGCAGGTGTCTCTTCTGTGGTCTTTGTGCATGCCTGCTCTCCCTTTGCCTGGTATGTGGAACTCTGGAGGTTGTGCATGCTGGGAAGCACAAACAAGTCAGAGATGCACTGCCCTGGGTCATGGGACCAGGGCCAGGGCTTAGAATAAGCAACCAGCAATATTCCAAGCTGCTGCACAAATAGCCCACTCTATACTTCCTGTATAGCCCCCTACCAGTTTCAGACTGGGACTACCTTTTGTTTGGCTTTCCTCCCAACACCAAATTTGATTCCGTTCCCTTTTGTTTTTGGTGAATTACTCACTGGTTGGACAGAGTATCAAGCCTCTTTAAGTAATAACTTCCCAAGTTTCTGTTGAATTTGCATATAAAGGTAGGTCCTTTTTTTAACTGTATTGCAGCTATGAATAGTGTAGACAAAGCCTTAGGTGAAACCTGTTTCTATGGCACTAATCAGATGAATTCAGAGCTGCATTTTGGGAAAAGGCACCTTATAATTGCATTCATAAGTACCATGGAAACAGGCCAGCGTCCACATCCTCTTCAGAAGAGCTCCAGTGCATCTGAATAAGACCCACAGGCATACTGTAAATCACCAAAACAATTTGGACCTTCTCTCGGTGTGATCTTTGCACTACAGGTAGTCCTTGACTTACGACCACAACTGGGACCAAAATTTCCATTGCTAAGCAAGATGGTGGTTATGTGAGTTGCGCTCATACAACCTTTTTTTTTTGCTATAGTTGCTAAGCAAACACCAGTTAAGTGAATCATGCAGTTGTTAAGCGAATCCGGCTTCCCCCATTGCCTTTGTTGGAAGATCACAGATGACAATCACATGATGCTGGGAGGCTATAATTGTTGCAAATACATCCCAGTTGCCAAGTGCCCAGATTTCGAACACGTGACCATAGGGATGGATGCTGCAGAGGTCATAAATGCGAGGACTGGCCATAAATTGCTTTTTTCAGTGCTGTTGTAACTTCGGATAGTTTCCCAATGAATGGCTGTAAGTCGAGGGCTACTTGTACATAGGCATTAAAGAAAAGTCTTAGATCAGTGATGGCAAACCTATGGCACGGGTGCCACAGGTGGCACGCGGAGCCATATCTGCCGGCACGCGAGCCGTTGCCGTAACTCAGCTCCAGTGTGCATATGCGTGCCTGCCAGCTGATTTTTGGCTTGCGCGGAGGCTCTGGGAGGGCAATTTTGGCCTCCGGAGGGCCTCCAGGGTGGCGGGGATGGAGCGTTTTCACCCTCCCCAAGCTCCAAGAAAGCCTCTGGAGCCTGGAGAGGGCAAAAAAACGGGCCTACCGGGCTCACTGGAAATGGGGAAATGGGGGGGGGGGTCACGCATGAATTATGGGTGTGGGCACGCACATGTGTGTGATAGCGCGCGCGTGCACTATTTCGGCACCCGAGGAAAAAAAGGTTCGCCATCACTGTCTTAGATGATGAAATCACAGATGCAGAACAGATTTTAGTGGAAAGCTTTCAGTGTTCTTCCTGTAATGCTTCTTACCATTCAAATTTGTGGCACGGAAGAAGGGGGAGAATAAATGTTCGACATTTCAAAACATTATATAGCAATAGCAATAGCACTTAGACTTATATACCGCTTCATAGTGCTTTACAGCCCTCTCTAAGCGGTTTACAGAGTTCAGCATATTGCCCCCAACAATCTGGGTCCTCATTTTACCTACCTCGGAAGGATGGAAGGCTGAGTCAACCCTGAGCCGGTGAGATTTGAACCGCTGAACTGCTGAACTGCAGTACTGCACTTTAACCACTGCGCCACCTCGGCTCTTAATAGCACTTAGACTTATATACCGCTTCATAGTGCTTTACAGCCCTCTCTAAGCGGTTTACAGAGTTCAGCATATTGCCCCCAACAATCTGGGTCCTCATTTTACCCACCTCGGAAGGATGGAAGGCTGAGTCAACCCTGAGCCGGTGAGATTTGAACCGCTGAACTGCTGAACTGCAGTACTGCACTTTAACCACTGCGCCACCTCGGCTCTTAATAGCACTTAGACTTATATACCGCTTCATAGTGCTTTACAGCCCTCTCTAAGCGGTTTACAGAGTTCAGCATATTGCCCCCAACAATCTGGGTCCTCATTTTACCCACCTCAGAAGGATGGAAGGCTGAGTCAACCTTGAGCCGGTGAGATTTGAACAGCTGAACTGCTGAACTAGTAGGTTGCAGTGCTGCTTTTAACCACTGCGCCACCTCGGCTCGGATATAGGAATCTCTTAACCAAGATAGTCCCATTTTCAAAGAGAGCTGAAGAAGATTCTGGGATGCGAAGAGAAACATTTTCAAGGAGAAAAAAAGTCCGGTTGAAAAGCCACGTTTGGGACAACCATGACCAAGATTCAAATCCAAGATTGGATCTGGTCATAACAATGTTGTGGCATGGGAAAGCAGCAAAGCAGGTACCGGGCACTTTTCCTACAGATTGGGAAAAACTGGGGAACAAATGCAAGACTGAACAGAGTAAAGTGTTGTGGCCAGGTCGAATCCAGTGCAATTAGCAGCCGATCCCGAGGATTCGGAGGTAGTGAGGGTGCAGTACAGAAGTCCGGTGTTCCTGGCACCAGAGGCGGAGAGTGAAGAGGACGTGGGTTCAGAGGCTGGCGAACAATTAGAACCTGATGCATCTCCTGAGATTAGTGACTCAGGAGAAGAGGAGGAGCTTCTTATTGATGCCAGAGCACGCAGGTTCTCAAAGAGACATGAGTGGCTAATCAGGAGGAGGCTTCCTCGTGAGTAGTACTGCAGGGCTTGACCACGCCCTGAGAGTATTTAAGGGTCTGTCACGAGGGGCTTCGTTGCAGAGAACAACTCCGTTCTGTGGTTCCAGCATTTGCTCTTGTTGTCTGTGGTGAACATTTTTCCTGTGTTAATGAGATTTGGATTTCTGCCAAACCTATGTGAGTTGAGATAACGCTAATTGACTGCTTTCTGGGACTCTAGCCATCTACTGAGAAGACTTTGTAAATAACTCCTTAATTACCTGATATTCTTTTGAAAAGATTCCAACTCTTGCTAAGACTTTATTGGAAGTAAAAGAGTATTGTTCCCAATTCCTTCCCGTGCATCTTATTTTGGGGGGCATACCCGTGGGGACAGAACAGTAAAGTGGGGTATTTTCTATCCCATTAAATTTATCCCTAACTGCTCAGAAATGTTCTGACTTTTCACTGTGAAAAATGACAAATGAAGAACAACTTAGAGAACAAAAAAATTCCCTCAGATGGATTTCCCCTTTTATTAAACCTTTTAAACCTTTTTTTCCTCTCCAAATACTGAAATCTGAAGCAATTAGTGCTATGGAATAGGTGACAAATGCAAACATGTATAAAAACAGCATAAACACGTAGGGAAATTCCACAGGAATAAATCGGCCACACGCTCATGTTTCACCCAGCCTGTAGCAAAATTCTTGTACTTGTTCCAGCAAGGCCCACAAATTCCAGAAGACCTCATGAATCAGAGATACAATCTTTGTCTCCCACCATCATTTTAATTCTCACTGAAGTAAACAAAACTTGTGCCTAATAGCATTTCTCCCAAAATATTCAAGGGAGGAGAAGGGTCCGTCGTGTGTTAAATCTGAGTCGGAAAGTGCACAGAACACTTATAAAAATGATTCCACAGTCACCTAAAGAGGTAATCAGTATAGTTAAACTTGGCTGCAATGCAGCCTAATGAAACCTTGAAAGCAAGGAAGTTCTTTCATTTAAAACAACATATGCTATAATTGTGAAACGTACAAAGAGGTGTGGAGAGACAGGTGAATTTCCATACTCAACAGGCTCATCCCCAAAACCAGGGCTATTTAAAAAACATTCCAGAAGAAAACATCTTGCTCCTGTCACTAATGAAGACTTTCTTGGAAACGGAGACAATCACTCATGACTTTCCAGACTGTGTTATTATTTGTGGTCTGTTCTGTTAGCAAGAAGTTCTGGTTGAAGTACTGTTGCTTGTTCCCATCAAATTTGACAGTCCCGCAGGTCACAACAAGGACAGTAGTCTGATTCTGAGTCGCTTGCTCTTCAGAAAGGAAAGAAAGAGATGCTGAAATACAATTGCTCCTCAGAAGTGTACTTTTAAACACAAGCATGGGCATTTCTAAGAAAAGATCTTCCTTAAAGTCATTCTATCTCATTCTAATTCTTTCCCAGCACTTAGAAGTACCGTATTTTTCGGAGTATAAGACGCACCTTAGTTTTTTGGGAGGAAAATAGGGGGAAACAATCTGCCTACCAGGTATTCATCTGGCTAGCATCCTTAGTCTGGTCAGCTTCAGCACATTATTTTATCCCCTGGTTAGGACTTAAAAAAACCTTCTTCTGAGAGAGTAACAATGAAAGAGCCTGCAAGCCGGTAAGAGCTGGGAAGATAGTTAGCACCTGGTTAGGGCTAGAAAAAAACTTATTCGGAGCAAGTAGAGCAATGAAAAAAAATTCTGCAAAGACTTAGGGCTGGAAAAACATTCTTTGGAGAGAGTAACAATGAAAGAGCCTGCAAGGTAAGAGCTGGGAAGATCTGTTAGCACCTAGTTAGGGCTGAAAAAAAAAAAGCTACATTCGAAATATAAGACGCACCCAAATTTTCAGCCACTTTTAGGGAGGAAAAAGGTGCGTCTTATACTCCGAAAAATACGGTTTGTAAATATGAACAGGATGGCAAAAATACGGTAATCTATTTAGCAGTTCAAATGCATGCAAATAGGCACCACTTTGGTGGGAAGGTAACAGCGCTGCGTGATGTCATGCTGGCCACATGACCGCGGATATGTTGGCCCAATGGCCTTGAAACAGAGATGATCACTGCCCCCTATAGTTGGCAATGACCAGTGGAGTAAAATCCTCAGGGACTCCCTTATCTTTACTCTACCTACTTAGAAGAAAATTCAGCAGCTTTACTTATCACATTATTCATCTGAGCAAAGAGGTGTCTACATAGCAGCATGCATAGTGATGCACCTACCCAATCTCCTGCCTTTTTAAAGAAATGCACACCCACCCAGAGGTGCTGCTGGTATCCCCTGCCTCTTTCTTTCAAACCCATCAAAGTACATTGAAGCCAGCTATTCTGTTCTGCAACTGCAAGCATTTTGTGACAGATTCTTGAGAACCAATAGTTCAAACCACATGCTGTCAACCTTTAGGCAAACTGAGGAAAAAAAAGATTTCCACTGCGGACAAAGACTTACCATATTTTTCGGAGTATAAGACGCCCTAAAAGAGGCTGAAAATTTGGGTGCATCTTATACTCAGAAGGTAGCTTTTTTGAAGCTTCCCCCCCACCCCTAACGAGGTGCTAACGATCTTCCCGGCTTCATACTCCATCCGAAGAAGTTTTTTACCAGCCCTAAGCAGCCTTGTTTTCATTCCTACTCCCTCTGAAAAAGGTTTTTTCAGCCCTAACGAGGTGCTAAGATTTTACCTGGCTTGCAGCATTTTTTATTCCTACTCCCTCGAAGTAGTTTTTTACCAGCCCTAAGTCTTTGCAGGCTTGTTTTCATTCCTACTCCCTTCAAAGAATATTTTTTAAGCCCTAACCAGGGGATAAAATAATGTGCTGAAGCTGAACAGACTAAGGATGCTAGCCAGATGAATACCTGGTAGGTAGATTTTTCCCTCTATTTTCCTCCCCCAAAACTAAGGTGCGTCTTATACTCCAAAAAATACAGTATTTAATTTATATGCCGTTTGTCTCACCCTACCAAGAGTTTGGGCGCTATGGGAAAGTTCATTCCTAGTTGGAGCTAAATGCAGAATTGGAGGTTGCGTTCAAAAGGACCAAGCAGGATGCTAGTCTACTACGCTACTTTCTAAAATCTAAAAGAATAACTAAGAATCATACAAATGATGTGGAAACATTCAGATAGCTCCTAGCTATACAAATTCAAATATTTTAATTGCATTTCAGAGTAGAGCTGTTTGCCCTTCACACCATGGAAAAGATTACCCATGCCACTGCATATTAATAACTTTGTGGATAGTGGCACTGTCTGAAGTTATCTTACCGTGAACAGGCTGGCAATCAAAGGTGTTCACTTGAAATTCACTAGATGGTAACATCTCAAAGAATTTAGCAAGGGCTTCTTGGCCAGATATAGCATTCCCATTCCAAACTAGAGTTGCATCATCAGTGTACAGTCTGGTTAATACCTGCAGAACATTAGAAAACATTATGTGATATGCCAGCAGGATTTGCCCTTTCCACTTGCAAACCCTTACTGAAAAATTGTATTTCGTCTTAAGGTCAACTTGCTGCCTTTTTTTTTACATTTGAAGAATTCTTAAAGAGGTTCTCTGGGAAAACTCCACTCAGTTAAACATCTGCTCCCAATAAACTGATAGATAAGAACTATGAAGCTAAAAATAGGAAGTGTGCAATTTTTTTAAAATTAGAACAGGTTGTTTCAATTTCAGCACATCTCCAGTGAAAAGAGAAACTAGAACACCTCAACTGATTCTTAGAGATGGCTTGGATAAGTCCCTGCATTTTTCTTGGCAAGGTTCTGCCATTGTCTCTTCCTTAGGGTTGAGAGAAAGTGACTGGTCCAAGTCACCTGGCTGACTTAGTGCCCAGGGTGGGACTACAATTCAGTCTCCCAGTTTCTAGCCTAATGCCTTAATCACTACATCAAACTGGCTCTAGTTGACTCCTAGTTGAATATAAACAGTGAAGTATTTCTAAAAGTAATAAAGGAAAGATAAAAATATATAAAACCATAGTCTTAACAAAACAGCTACTAGAAATCTACATACCCGTCTTCTTTTATCCATGGTTTCATAATAAATATTTGCAAATTCTTCTGCTGCTCTACATGCTTGATCCGCGTAGGTTTTGAAGTCCTAAAATAAACCCAAATAGTTAAATGAAATTATCAAGGGAACATCAATAATATGCTAGTCAGATTTAGCAATTCTAGTCTGCCAAGTGCTACCAGACCCACGTTTAACAGTCAGAAGACATGTGGCCTTTATGTCACAATTTGACTCTCATGGGTACAGAAACCCTATCACTTACTAACTTGTAGCCAAAACAGGCTGCTCTGTTGCCAAAACAAGGACATTCCAAATGTCCTGGAAATTATCTTAGATCCTAAAATGGGTTCCAAATGATCCAACATACTAAATCTGGTAGAGATTGTGACCTCATTTTCTGCTACTAAGAGAGAGAGAAAACTCCCATTTTACAACCCGGTAAAAACAAAAAATTAATATTGGCATATTAAAGCCAGTAAAAAGTACATTATCAGTAAAATAACCAGAGTCAAATTATCCTATTCTGGGCATATTATGTAGTTGCCTGGAGCTGGTTCTCACGCTAGGAAAGGTGGAAGGAAAGGAAGAAGACAATCAGCAGCAGGTGGAATTGACTCAGGTACAGTTACAATGAACACACCTTTGAAAGACCAGATTAGGGACACATCATCATGGAGAAAACCTATTTATGTGGGCGCTGAAAATTTACACCAACCTGATGACATATAACCAGCCTGACCTCAATACCAGGGAAGTGCAGCAGCTACCAAAAAAGCCAACACAGTTCTAGGCTGCATTAACAGAGGGAAAGAATCAAGATCACATGAAGTGTTAATACCACTTTATAATGCCTTGGTAAGGCCACACTTGGAATACTGCATTCAGTTTTGGTCGCCACAATGCAAAAAGGATGTTGAGACTCTAGAAAGAGTGCAGAGAAGAGCAACAAAGATGATTAGGGGACTGGAGGCTAAAACATATGAAGAACAGTTGCAGGAATTAGGCATGTTTAGTTTAATGAAAAGAAGGCTCAGGGGAGACATGATAGCAGTGTTCCAATATCTCAGGGGTTGCCACAAAGAAGAGGGAGTCAAACTATTCTCCAAAGCACCTGAGGGTAGAACAAGAAGCAATGGGTGGAAACTAAATAAGGAGATAAGTAACTTAGAACTAAGGAGAAATTTCCTGACAGTGAGAACAATTAATCAGTGGAACAGCTTGCCTCTAGAAGTTGTGAATGTTCCAACACTGGAAGTTTTTAAGAAGATGTTGGATAACCATCTGTCTGAAGTAGTGTAGGGTTTCCTGCCTAAGCAGGGGATTGGACTAGAAGACCTCCAAGGTCCCTTCCAACTCTGTTATTCTATTCTATTCTAATCAATAAAAAATCAAACAACACAAAATTAAATGACTGCAATACAACGGGTTTTCTGTGTGATTCTTAGTGGGTTTCCCCTGTTATGTTTTTTATACGAAGTGGACCTTAAACAATTGCTGAACAATCAAGGCAACACTGTTTTCAATGCTAGACTGCATTCCTATATTTCTGAAAATAATATAGAAGTGCTTTGCAATCACCTGCTGGGATGTTTCTGAATTTCCATTGTGTACTCCAAAGTGGGTGTTGGTGGGGAGGGAATGATAACTCCTACCAATAAGGTTAGTTTGAGGTCACCATAGTTTATTATAGACATTGTTGGGTCAAAGCCAAGGGATTCCCTGGCAGTGTCCCTTCTAGCCACTTGTGAGGCAGACTTTTTAAACTTTTGAACCTGCCGAAAGTTAGCCAGGTGCTGCCACCTGCTGAAACCCTTAACAAAAACTGTTTGAAAGTTTAACATGGATGGGAAGTAACCAACTACATTCCTCGCATTATGAACTGTTTTTGGTATCCTTTTTTAAATACAATCCACTTTCCTCTCTCCTTTAGCCATATTTTGCTTCTTTACTACATTCCCACTCAATGAAAAGAAAAGCTGCAATTTAAATATTTACAATTTCAACAGAGTCTTCCCCTTCATTTTTAGCTCCAGAACCATATAAAAGTAGCGGAGAAACATTCTGGTTCTTTTCACACAAAATCCAACATTATTATATAATTCCATCATTTTCTGAACTCACCATAATTTTTTGGCTCAGTACAACACCTCCCCTTATAACGCCCTCTTGGATTCATATAACTTGTTGAGTCCATTTGGCTTCAGGTGTCATATAAACCTTTGGGAAACATGTGTTTGCATCTCTACTTGCATGTGTGTGAAAAGCTACCCAGAGGCAACTCCACAACTAAGAAGGAATTGGAACTCTCATCTCTCTGACTAGCGTCCCTACTCACTTATTAGCAGGATTGTTGAGGCTGCCCATCTATAAAAAGATTCCGGGCAGCCTACAATCCTAATTTAATTCACACCTAAAAACCACATAAACAGGAAAGCTGTACAGTCTAAATGGGACATGGATGACTAAATTAAATCGTGTATAGGGTGTATCAAAAGTCACGCCACATAAACAAATCACTTTCATGTACCTCTAAACCCTTCCTTCCTTGACTTGTGAACCTTCTTAAATGTATCTTTTTCGCTGGAAAAAATACATTACTTCATAAAACATGTCTATAATATAAAATGTATAAATTATACATAAATATGTTTTAAATATATCTTTATTTTTTGTAAGAAAACAATTCTATTTTTTTAAAAAGAAAATTTTTAAAAAATCTAATAGGAGAAAAAAATCTATATTGAAAATATATGGAGACTGGCCCAAGAAATTGACACACACACACACACACACACAGCTGAAGAAGCTTCTTGAATGAGAAGCAAAACGTCTTCAAAGAAAACCAGAAAGTCCAATTGCCTCTTGAAAAAGCACCTTTGGGATACACACACACACACACTATATATATATATATATATATATATATATATATATATATATATATATATATATATATATATATATATATATATATATATATATATATATATATATATATATATATATATATATATATATATATATATATATATATATATATATATATATATATTTCATCAATGAAAACCCAATTTCGCTCATCCCTGCCTTCGCTCTCTCCCCACTGCTTCAGACCAGAAGTCCCATCCTCCGCCTCCCGGGGAATTTGGGGATCGTAGTCCGGCGCCCGGACTTCTCTTACCACGAAGGCGGACATGCCGGCGGCGTCTCCCCGGGCGGCCGCCCACAAGCGCCGTCAAAAGCCGAGCGGCTCTCAGGTCAAGCGGGAGAGGCTCCCCCAACGAATCTCCCCGGCCCGTTTTCCCTTCCGGTCCGGCTCCCAACGTCTTCCGGTGAACCGCAGGTGCCCACTCCGACAGTTCCGGCTCGGCTTCGAACGCGCAGGTGGATGGAAACAGCCTCAGCGCAGAGACCGGAGCCACGGTCCGACAACTCTGCGTAGGATCCGGCGAATAACGAACGAACCGGCCCGAGCACGGAACCTCCTGGCTTCCGAAGGAAGAGAGAAAGGAAGCGGTTCCGCCATAGAGTGCAGAAACCTAGAGCGACAACACGTGGAACTCCTGGCGGGCCTTATGGCCACGGCGACTTCCGGCACTGGGCGGAAGTTGGAGCTACGTGTCGCTATGGAGGCGGGCTGCTCCTCCTCCCAACCCTGGGAAGGGAGGGCGCCCCCTGCAGCCTTTGGGTTTGCAGGCGCCGCAACTCGAGGGGGGCCGGGCCAGGGATGGGCCCAGTTGGAAGCCCTTCAGAGCTTATTGAGATAAGATGATAACCTTTATTATGAATGAAGGCGAATATATAAATACTAAGCTTTATTGTCACTTTTTTCTGCCCTCTCAAAAGTGTGTGTGTGTAGGATTTTTGCTGATAAATGAAAATAAAGGGAGAAAAATCTTTATTTTATCAGCAAAAATTTTATCAGCAAAAATCCTACACATATAGATTAGTGTGTCGGCTATGTAAAAAAAAACTGCCTGGATGGTCCCACTGAGGGGCTGAAAGGCAAAAATGGAAGCTGTGATGCTTTCTCTCCCATATTTGGGTACACCAGGATAACACGACAGAAAAACATATATATATATATATATATATATATATATATATATATATATATATATATATATATATATATATATGTATGTATGTATGTATGTATGTATGTATGTATGTATGTATGTATGTATGTATGTATGTATGTATGTATATATATATATATATATATATATATATATATATATATATATATATATATATATATATATATATATATATATATATATATATATATATATATATATATATATATATATATATATATTCTTTTTTACACACACACACACACACACACACCACACCACACCCCGAGGTATATATGGGTATGCTGCAACGGTTGTGTGAAAATCTGTCTTAAGTCACGTTTTTCAGTGCTGTTGTAACTTCAGTAAATGAACTTTTGTGTGTGTGTATAAATGTGTGTGTGTGTATTATATGTATGCATGTATATATATATATATATATATATATATATATATATATATATATATATATATATATATATATATATGTGTGTGTGTGTGTGTGTGTGTGTGTGTATATATATACTGTATGTATGTATACACACACACACACACACACACACACACACACACACACGTGTGTATCTATCTGACCAGAGCTAAATAGATCTATAATAGTCTCCCTTTATTTTCATTTATCAGTAGAGAATCCTACATATATATGTATGTGTGTGTGTGTGTGTGTGGGCCCCATTTGGAAATTATCACTTAGGGGTGTACTCATTTCTGTGACATACTGTATACATTTAAAAAGAACTTGTATATTAATTCTAAGAATTATTGTATAATATTGGAAGTTAATAGTAACAATATGATGGCAAAACATTTCTAGTATGGTAGGAAAGTGGAGATTTGGGTGAGTTGTACCTGACCAGCATATATATTTGTACCGTGTGCAGAAACTGTTTTAAGAAAGTTTGTGTAAGAAGATATTGGGAGTATGTAAGTTCCACCAACTAGTAACATAATTCCATTCACAACAAACCCTCATAACTGATATGTTGGAATTGCTGGCAGTTATAGTTTGATGTTTGCAAGACTACAGGTTTCTTACCCTTGCCTTATATTGGTTTCTTCAAGGAAACCTACATGTTTCTTTAGGGACAAACCGGAGAAATGTACATTGACTTGTAACCACAATTGGACAATTGGCCCCTCTTTTGTTTAATTTATTCTTATCCGACCTGGCCTCTTACATTGCACGCATTGAGTCCCATACCCCAAAGTTGTCAAATACGAAGATTCCGCTACATTATGCTGATGATGCGGTCCTTCTATCACAATCAAGGCTTGGTTTAAAAAGATTACTTTCTGCATTTGGGTCCTACTGTGTTGAGAACCATTTGTCTATTAATTATGACAAATCCAAGGTATTGGTGTTCTCTAGAGCCCGGAAATTATACAATTGGGCTATCAATGGTAATGTTAAGCAGGTTTTCCATTTTAAGTATTTAGGTATTCAATTTCAGAATACTGGTGGTTGGACTAAACATCGAACCCAGGTACTGAATTCGGCCTCCTGTAGCCACCAGCAGATTATAAGATTCTTTTTTTACCTAAGGGGGCCAGTTTATTTCTTCTGCTCTGCGTATATTTAAAGCTAAAACCTTGGCCCAAACTCTTTATGGAATTCCCATATGGATACGAGGCTTTAAGGATTGTATTGAAAGAACCCAGGCTGTTTTTCTTAGGAAACTTTTCGGTCTTCCTCCTTGTGTTGGATTTGCTTCAATGTACCTGGAACTGGGCATTCGTTCAGTCGAATGCATGGCGTGGATTAACACCTTTAAATGGTGGTTTCGGGTGCTCTTTTTGGCAGTCCCCGGTAGCTACCTTTCCCTGGTGTTTGCTGACTCTCATATTTCTCGTTGGGAGAGGGAGCTGATGAAGAAACTCCACTTGCGGGGGATGCTCTGGGAGATTATGGTCTCAAGTACGCCCAGTTTAGGGTAGCCCAACGGCTTGTGGACATAGATCTGCAATATTTTAGATCCAGAGCCAACAAAACCTGCTCCCCTTTGATTTTCAGCCATTCTAATAATTATGGATTGAGGATGGCTTCATATTTCTATACTCTAACCATCCCCAAGTATAGAAGAGTCTTTTCCCTAGCCCGTTTTAATGTTTTGCCCTCAGCACTACTCGACGGGCGATTCAAGAGGCTCCCGATTAGCGAGCGACTATGCCTCTATGATAGGGCTGAGGTTGAAACTGTGGAGCATGTCTTGTCATACTGCCCTATGTATAACACAGCCAGAATTAAATTATTGTCTCTTCTTGGAATTGATCCCTCTGGTTCTAATGCTAGTAATTTGGCCTTATATTGTCTACTCTAGGGGATGATGACTCCTATATTACTTCTCAGGTTTCAAAAAAAATTTTAAGGGCTGTAACGATTAGAGGAGAACGTTGTAATTCCCTTTAGCCAAGGCTTCTGGTGTTAATTGTTTGTGATTGTATTTTTCTTTTTTTGTTTTGTTTTTGTTGCATTTGTATTTTGGTCTGTGACTGTAAATAAAAATTATTATTATTATTCACAATTGGACAAGAATTTCAGTAGCTAAACGGCAGTTAAGTGAATCGCCCACAGTTTTATTATCCATTTTTGCCACAGTTGTTAAGTGAGTCACTGCATGTGTTAAGTGAATCACGTGGTCATTAAGTGAATCCAGCTTCCCCCGTTTACTTTGCTTGTGCAGAGGGTGATCACGTGACCCCGGGAAGCTGCAATGGTCATAAATACAAGCTGGTTGTCAAGCAGCCAAATTTTGAACATATGACCAGGCGATGCTGTGACGGTTGTAAGTGTGAGGACTGGTAACTTTTTTCAGTGCTGTTGTAACTTCAAATGGTCGCTAAATGAGGAAGGACTTGAAGTGAGATGGAAGGATTGGCAGTGTAAAATCCTTTCTTCTAAAGAAGATGTAGAAATATTTTTGCATGGTAACAAAATGGTCATGCTAGGATGTTCTATATCCGCTGTGGGCAGTAAAGAACAAAGTTGGTCTTGACAAAACAGCATAAATGCTTGGTTTTTTTTCTTTCTTTTAGTGAGACCTGAAACTCACGTTTATGAGTTCATGTGTATCTAACCAGGACTTCTGTTGCAAACTTGCACTTCTGCAGAATGTTTCCATTCTTCCCAGTGCTTCAAGGTATAAGGCAGTGCTTCTCAATTATTTTCTGTTACAACCCCCCTAGGAAGAAGTAAACATTTCGCGCGCCCCGCCAACTCTCCGCCGGGGACGATTGTTTGCAATATTCGGCACATTTTCGCTGAAAAAACTCAAGCGGCTTATCAGTGTGATTGGGGTGTAATGTGTTTAAGTGACGCCTTAATTTATTTGGCATCATGCTGTCTGCTGCCAACATTTTTAGACACAGTAAACATACCGGTCTTTCCTCGTCTCCCACCGTAGTCACAGTGAAGCCAAGTGCTACATACACTTTGACATATTTCCTCGTCTTAGCTTTCGGGAGACTTATCTTTGTCTCATTATCTCTGTCTCTCTCCTCCTTTCTTTTCATCCCTGCTAAATATTTTTCCATGGTGTCTCTTAAGGGTTTGTTATCTGCACTTCATATCTCCTGCTCTGTGCTGTGTGCTATTGTTCGGTGCAAAAAACCCCTACTCCCTACGGCAAAAAAAAGCATGTTCCCCAGGGTCATGCACCCCCCCTGGCATCGCTCCGTGCCCCCCCAGGGTGGCCCGCCCCACTATTTGAGAAGCACTGATATAAGGCTTAAAGGCCGATCACCTGCATTTTGATTTACATGAAACTGAAATCCAGATTTACAGATACGGGGCTATAGTTTTTTACATTCCACCTCAAGTAACTTGTTTTTTTAGCACTCAGTGCTCTGAGTAATTCAAACAATACCTTCTACCTGAAAGTCCCTGTCTGTTCTTAAAAAAAATTTCCACACTGAGAGACCTACATTCTGCCATAGATATGGAAATTTCCATTTACCCTTCCATCATAATATAAAATGAAAATGCAGTGTTATGTACAATTGCTATAACAGAAAATGTGTCCCGTTTGCCTGTAGGAATTAAAATATGCTTGAATCTTTCCTTTTTCAAAACTTAACAAATATTTCCACCCTTTCCTTATTTTATGGTACACTTTTCTATTTCTGCTTTACAGAAGCCTGCAGGGGGAGCAGTTTTGCTCTAACTGAACAATAAATTGCTCAAAGTGATCCATTTTAGCTTAAACCACAGTATTTATTGTGGAGAATAACAGATTTGGTCAAAGTGAAGGCAGTTGAATGTGATTCTGTTGAAATTCAAAACTGCCTAATTAAAAGGAACAGGAGCAGAAGTGGTCAAGCTTGAGGTAACTTGATCAGGAGATCCAGGGAGATCATTCACAGCAGGGGTCTCCAACCTTGGCCACTTTAAGACTGAGGAATTCTGGGAGTTGAAGTCCACAAGTCTTAAAGTTGCCAAGGTTGGAGACCCCTGATTTACAGAGCTGTAAAGTGCTGTTTTAGACCTTAGTTGCTCGAGTTGCCCACCTCTTATTCTTGATCCTTTAATTGTGATTTGATTTGCAGGAAATAACCTGTGAATTATTTGATATCATTGGCTTATTATGATCACGGTTATTAATATTACAATAGCCACAGACCTCTGGTCCTCCAGGTACAGTTAAGCTATAATTCCCAGCATGCTTTGCTATTAGTCACATTGGCTAAGAACTCTGAAACGTGTACTAGGAAGATGACCATGGATTCCTTATCTTTACTCAGTCCAGAGTCAGCAGATGTGTTAAAGTAGCAATAGCACTTAGACTTATATACCGCTTCATAGTGCTTTACAGCCCTCTCTAAGCGGTTTACAGAGTTCAGCATATTGCCCCCAACAATCTGGGTCCTCATTTTACCCACCTCAGAAGGATGGAAGGCTGAGTCAACCATGAGCTGGTCAAGATCGAACTCCTGGCAGTGGGCAAAGTCAGCCTGCAATACTGCATTCAAGGAAGGAAGGAAGGAAGGAAGGAAGGAAGGAAGGAAGGAAGGAAGGAAGGAAGGAAGGAAGGAAGGAAGGAAGGAAGGAAGGAAGGAAGGAAGGACTAGCAATAGCACTTAGACTTATATACCGCTTCATAGTGCTTTACAGCCCTCTCTAAGTGGTTTACAGAGTTCAGCATATTGCCCCCAACAATCTGGGTCCTCATTTTACCAACCTCAGAAGGATGGAAGGCTGAGTCAACCTTGAGCCGGTGAGATTTGAACAGCTGAACTGCTGAACTAGCAGTCAGCTGAAGTAGCCTGCAGTGCTGCACTCTAACCACTGCGCCACCTCGGCTCTCTTGTGCAAAAGATCAATCCTTGAGCAAAATAGCTAAGCTTCATTCTAAGCCCAACGGAGTCCATCTGCCTTAAACAGCAAGGCAGGCAACATTTTAGGCTGTCAAGGCACTTAAATGTGGGACCTTTGCACAGATCGGTCTTGTGCACCAATTGCGACCCTACTTGGAGAGGGAGGCTTTGCTCACAGTCACTCATGCCCTTGTCACTTCACGGCTAGACTACTGTAACATGCTCTACATGGGGCTACCTTCAAAGAGCATCCGGAGACTACAATTGGTACAGAATGCAGCTGCGCAAGCTGTGGTGGGTGTGCTGAGATACACCCACGTTACACCCATTCTCCGCCAGCTGCATTGGTTGCCTATTAGTCTCTGGTCACAATTTAAGGTGTTGGTTTTGACCTTTAAAGCCCTACATGGCTCAGGCCCAGGTTACCTTCGGGACCGCATCCTACCACACACCTCCCTACGACTGGTTAGGTCCTACAGAGTGGGCCTCCTCCGGGTTCCATCGGCCAAACAATGTCGGTTGGTGGGGCCGCGGGGGAGGGCCTTCTCTGTGGGAGCCCCATCCCTCTGGAACCAACTCCCACCAGAGATCCGGACTATCCCCACTCTACTGGCCTTCCGTAAAGCCGTAAAAACATGGCTCTTCTGGCAGGTGTGGTGAAAAAGAAGATCAGATTCCCCCATGACTGTATGTTTTTTAAAATAATGTTTGTATCTCTTAAATAGGCAACCAACTCAGAGAGAACTTGGGAAAGATTCCATGGATGAGAATCCTCAAGGGGAAAACAACTCAAGAAGCTTGGGAAATTTTGAAAAGTGAGATTATAAAAGCCCAGACTAGCACAATACCAATGAAGAAGAAAAATAATAGGTCTCAAAAGAAACCAGGATGGCTGCATAAAGAACTCTCTGACAAATTGAAAGACAAAAAGGACAAGTATAAAAAGTGGAAAGAAGGGGAAATAACTAAGGCAGAATATCAGCAAATAGCTGGAGCCTGTAAAGATGAAGTGAGGAAAGCTAAGGCTCACAATGAACAAAGGCTTGCGACAAAAGTACAAAGTAACAAAAAAAGCTTCTTCCAACATATTAAAAACAAGAAAAAAGTCAAGGAAACAATTGGTCCATTACAGGGAGAAAGTGGCAAGAAGATGACAAGCAACAGGGAGAAAGCAGAGCTACTTAACACGTTTTTTGCATCTGTCTTTATACAAAGGGAGAAAACAGTCCAACCTATCAACAACAGCATCACAAAAAACATATTAGGAACACAAGTTAAAATAGGGAAGAAAATGGTAAGTGAACACCTGTCTACCCTAGATGAATTCAAATCACCAGGACCAGATGGATTACACCCCAAGGTTCTGAAGGAACTGGCAGACGAGATCTCAGAACCACTGAACTATATCTTTCAAAGATCCTGGAGCACCGGGGAACTGCCAGAGGACTGGAAAAGAGCTGATGTAGTTCCCATCTTCAAAAAAGGAAAAAAAACAGATCCAGGAAACTACAGACCTATCAGCCTGACCTCAATACCAGGGAAGATTTTGGAAAAGATAATCAAGCAACGAATCAATGAACACCTAGAAGCAAACAAAGTAATAACCAAAAGCCAACATGGGTTTGTCAAAAACAGATCATGCCAGACTAATCTTATTGCATTCTTTGATAAAGCGACAAAATTAGTGGACCAGAGGAATGCTGTCGATGTGGTTTACTTGGACTTCAGTAAGGCATTTGACAAAGTAGATCATAACCTACTACTAGATAAAGTAGAAAAATGTGGGTTAGACAGCATCACCACCAGATGGATTCGAAATTGGCTAACCAACCGCACTCAACGTGTAGTGCTCAATGGAACTGCATCTACATGGAGGGAAGTATGCAGTGGAGTACCCCAAGGCTCTGTTTTAGGCCCAGTACTCTTCAACATCTTCATCAATGACTTGGACGAGGGGATAGATGGGGAACTCATCAAATTTGCAGATGACACCAAACTGGCAGGAATAGCCAACTCTCCAGAAGATAGGCTCAAGATACAGAAGGATCTTGACAGACTTGAACATTGGGCGCTATCAAACAAAATGAAATTCAATGGTGAAAAAAGTAAGGTTCTACATTTAGGCAAGAAAAACAAAATGCACAGGTACAGTATATATGGTACCTTGCTCAACAGCAGTAACTGTGAGAGGGATCTTGGAGTCCTAGTGGACAACCATTTAAATATGAGCCAGCAGTGTGCAGCAGCTGCCAAAAAAGCCAACACAGTTCTAGGCTGCATTAACAGAGGGATAGAATCAAGATCACGCGAAGTGTTAATACCACTTTATAATGCTTTGGTAAGGCCACACTTGGAATACTGCATACAGTTTTGGTCGCCACGATGTAAAAAGGATGTTGAGACTCTAGAAAGAGTGCAGAGAAGAGCAACAAAAATGATTAGGGGACTGGAGGCTAAAACATACGAAGAACGGTTGCAGGAACTGGGTATGTCTAGTTTAATGAAAAGAAGGACCAGGGGTGACATGATAGCAGTGCTCCAATATCTCAAGGATTGCCACAAAGAAGAGGGAGTCAAGCTATTCTCCAAAGCACCTGAAGGTAGAACAAGAAGCAATGGGTGGAAACTAATCAAGGAGAGAAGCAACTTAGAACTAAGGAGAAATTTCCTGACAGTTAGAACAATTAATCAGTGGAACAGCTTACCTCCAGAAGTTGTGAATGCTCCAACAGTAGACATTTTTAAGAAGATGTTGGATAACCATCTGTCTGAAGTAGTGTAGGGTTTCCTGCGTAAGCAGGGGGTTGGAGTAGAAGACCTCCAAGGTCCCTTCCAACTCTGTTGTTGTTGTTGTTATTATTATTATTATTATTATTATTATTATTATTAAATTGCTATTACTGTTTTTATTGTACATTTCTTATTTATGCTGTACGCCGCCCTGAGTCCTACGGGATTGGGCGGCCTATAAGAACGTTTATTAAATTAAATAAAATAAAATAACTGCCCTAAACGCTGAAAAGCCCCAATATGAGAAGATCAGGGCTGCTTAAAAAGCTGCAAGTCCATTGATGATCATGAAGTATATTAGGAGAAAGCTCACCTCCTGTAGGATAATGGACTGAGCCAATAGATTATTTATTTGTATCCTGCCTTTATTATTTTTACAAATAACTCAAGGCGGCAAACATATCCAACACACCTCCCTCCTCCTACTTCCCCACAACAACAACCCTGTGAGGTGAGTTGACTTGAGAGAGATGGACTGGCCCAAGGTCACCCAGTTAGTTCTCATAGCTAAGATCAGAGGTGGGTTTCAGCAGGTTCTGACCAGTTCCGGAGAACCGGTAGTGGAAATTTTGAGTAGTTCGGAGAACCGGCAAATACCACCTCTGACTGGCCCCGCCCCAATGTATTCTCTGCCTCCCGAGTCCCAGCTGAATTGGAGGAAATGGGGATTTTGCAGTAACCTTCCCCTGCCATGCCCACCAAGCCACGCCCACAGAACCGGTAGTAAAAAAATTGAATCCCACCACTGGCTAAGATAGAACTAGAACTTTCCGTCTCCTGCTGATTGGCGTAAAGTCACCCAGCTGCCTTTTATGCCTAAAGTGGGATTAGGACTCACCGTCACCTGGTGATTGGCCCAAAGTCATCCAGTCATCTTTCATGCCTAAGGCGAGACTAGAACTCACGGTCACCCACTTTCTAGCCTGGTGCCTTAAACATTAGACGAAACTTAGCTACTCTTTCCTTTGTTAGGGAAATTACAGTCACCATAAAGTGGTAGCTGGAGAATGTTATGGAAAGTTTGGATTACTGGCTAGGGAATTCCGGAAATTGAGGATCATGTATCTTAAAGATGCTGAGATAGAGCAACACTTTCTAAGGTGGTGTTTCTCAACTCAGCAACTTGAAGAGGGGTGGACTTCAACTCCCAGAATTCCCCAGCCAATAGCTTCTGCAGAGGACTGATCTAGGAATCGTGTCCATGGGATAAAGTGAAGTTATGCATTTGCTCAAATTGATTCTTTGAAAATCACAGAGTGTAAATAATTCCAGAGAACATGTCCCAGAATAAAAAAATAACAGGTAACCACTGCATCCTGGAATTGCTTGTTGGCTGAAATTTGCAGAGGTACCTAAACCAAACCATTGCATTAACCCAGATCCCTTCAATTCAGCAGGGTTATCTATTGCGACTTTGGAAGTGTGCCTTCTCTTTGCAATACCTGCCCTCTGGAATAGCATTTCCCTGGAAATCTATACGGCTCCTACCTTGATGGCATTCCAGCAGTCACTAATATCTTTGCCTCTAGGCTTGGAGGTTAGGATGGCTGTTGAGCCCATCAGGGTTTTTTTAAAGTGTTTTTGGGCCATCCTGTTTGTTCTTTTGATGTTAGGATTTCCTTCCTTCCTTTCCTTTCCTTTCCTTTCCTTTCCTTTCCTTTCCTTTCCTTTCCTTTCCTTTCCTTTCCTTTCCTTTCCTTTCCTTTCCTTTCCTTTCCTTTCCTTTCCTTTCCTTTCCTTTCCTTTCTTTCCTTCCTTCCTGTCTTTTATCATGTAAGCCACACAGGGTTGGCTAAATTTCATAAAGTAACTACAACAGCTTTGCCAGGTTTGTTCTGTTGGAGGAGAGAATTTTTTTTAAAAAAGCTGCCCACCATGCTAAAAACAATCTGAATCTGGAAATGTAGAAAAATCCAATGTTTTTTTCTTCTGATGGCTGCGTTTCGGGTTACATTATTGCAAAACCAAGCAAGAAAAACAGCGTTGCCTTTATTTTAAAGAAATTATTATCTCACCGATCAATGAAGCCAAGGGGACCATCCCTCCGCACAAAGGCATCATAGAATCTCAAGCTGGAAAACTTATTAGATCATAGTTTGCCTCCCTCCCAGCAGGATAGCGTTGTTCCTGACAAGAGATGAATAGTACCAACCACCACCAAGGGTAAAAACCGAACAGACGATCCTTTCTCTTGGGCACTAATACTGTATTGCAGAAAGTACTGTTATTTAACCAGAGGATACAGGGGGTTGGTCTTTGGCCTCCCCCACCGCTTGCAGCCTCATTTTGATATCAAAAGTAAGCCTCGACTCGTGTACACGTTTGATTCTGACAATAAAATGGCATTTATTTTAACATACTACAAACATAAAGGAGAATATTTGTAGCTCAGGGTTGAAATGAGGGGTCCTTGGTGCAATCGAGATGAGCATAGATTAACTCCGAGATTAAGATCAGACCATCAATTCAGAAGTGAATAATACTCCAATCAAGAAACTGGCAAACAAGCTAACCTAAACGGCCCAACCAATTGCCATTGGGGCAGTGGTGGGATTCAAAAAAAATTTCTACTGGTTCTGTGGCCGTGGCTTGGTGGGCATGTCTTGGTGAGCGTGGCAGGGATGGAAGGCTGAGTCAACCTTGAGCCGGTGAGATTTGAACCGCTGACCTGCGGATCACAGTCAGCTAAAGTGGCCTGCAGTACTGCACTCTAACCGCCGCACCACCTCGGCTCATGTTAAGACTTCAGGCACAAAGAAAGAACATTACATACAATTCTAATCTGAAAAATCAGTAACTAGTAAATCAGTAATTCCTAATGCAACCACTTGTAGTCCTCAACTTACAATCACAATTGAGCTCAAAATTTATGTTGTGAAGTGAGAAATTTGTTAAGTGACTTTTGACATTTAAGACTATGACATTTCACCAATGTCTCAGAGAGGATCTCAGGAAGCTTTCAAATAATCAGGGTGGTGAGAAGAGGGTGGAAAAGAATTAGAATAATTTTGGAGGAGCTAAGAGGTTCCTCCCAGTGGTGGGTTTCAAAATTTTTTTTTTTACTGCCGGTTCTGTGGGTGTGGCTTGGTGGGTGTGGCATGGCTTGGTGGGTGTGGCTTGGGCATGGCAGGGGAAGGATACTGTAAAATCTCCATTCCCTCCCGATCAGCTGGGACTTGGGAGGCAGAGAATAGATGGGGGTGGGGGGCAGTCAGAGATGATATTTACCGGTTCTCCAAACTACTCAAAATTTCTGCTACCGGTTCTCCAGAACTGGTCAGAACCTGCTGAAACCCACCTCTGCATTGGGGGAGTAGAACCGCCAAGACCACTCCCACTAACACTAGCAGGGGAAGCTACTAGAATATAAACTGACAGCAAATCCCACTCCTTAATAGCACTGATGATGTTATCTAGTTTGGGTAATGAAACATCTGCAAAAAAACAGCCAAGCTCAGAGAGAGCATCATAAATCCCTTGCCCTGTACTACAAAGATTTCAAGTTTTTTCCCAGCTCCTCTTCCAGTTTGCTTCCCTCTTAATATGTACCTTCACCTTTCAGCAGTTGTTATCTAAGAGGGCTTTAAGGACCATCAAAAGAACCATGTGTGGCTTTCCAGATGCCCATCCTAAAAATCATGAGAAGAATCAAGCAGGAGTGAGTAGGTTGTGTGTCTATAACTTTTTCATTGAATGATGAGCCAGGTGTCTTCTGGCTTGGTCAGAAGTTCCTAATTTCAGCCAATCAGAATAGAGCTGGAAGCGGCCTTGTGGAGGTCTACTAGTCCAACCCCCTGCTCAAACAGGAGACCGGATACCATTTCAGACAAGTGGCTGTCCAGTCTTTTCTTAAAAACCTCCAGTGATGAAGCACTCACAACTTCCATAAATTCATAAATTGGATCCCAAGAAAGGTCATAAAATGGGTCAGAACAACTCGAAACAACTTGTCTCGCTTAGCAACAGAAAGTTTGGGCTCAATTGTTGTAAATGAAGACTACCTGTAATTTACCAATACTCTTTGGGGAAGCAGAGGAACATCTGGTAGTCTTCCCATCTTAACAGATGTCTCCATCCTGGACAAGTCGCTGATAGTTCTGTTTCCGTGATTTAGACTAGCGGCCACCAACTGGTGGTCCGTGGACCACTGATGGTCCGTGAGAAAATTTTGGTGGTCCGCAGAAAAATTATTTGCATTTTTTATATTGCAGGGGTCCGCAAATTACGGCCCTGGACTAAATACGTGCGATGAACGCTTGTGTTGCTGCAGAGAGTCTCCCCCTTCGGGGTCTTTTTGTGCGGGTCGGAGGGAGACAGAAAGTCCGACTTGGGGTCTGCTTCAGCCTCCTGGTACGGGGCTTTGGGCGAAGGCTGGAGGGAAGAGCCGGAAGGCCTTGTTCCAGTGGGACTGCATCATGGCCTGGAACTGGCTGACCATCTCAGCCTGCTGAGCCTCCAGGTGCCGATACCTGGCCTTGCACTCCCGCAGGTCTTCCCTCTGCTTGGAAAGCCTATGCTCGTAGTCCTCAGTGGGGTGCTTCTGTTGAGCCTCCTCGGTCAATTTGAACTGAGCCAACTGTTTGCCAACTCTTTCTCATGGTGGCTGCTTAGCTCCAACAACTGCTTTCTATTGGAGCCCTAAGGAGCCCGGGCGGGCAGGCGAGGGAGTGGCTGGGAGGGGAGGGGCGAGTAGAGGCCGGCGAGGCGCCCCTCGACGTGAGTGACATCAAGTTGGCCATGCCCACCCAGTCACATGACCACCTAGCCACACCCAGCCAGCCAGTCATTATGCAGCTCATATCAGTGGTCCGCGGGATTTAAAATTATGAATTTAGTGGTCCCTGAGGTCCAAAAGTTTGGGGACCGTTGATTTAGACGACGTATCGTGAACAGCTGCAATCTACTGAAGTCTGTGCTCTTACTTTGTTATTGCAGATGGTTTCTTTTCGTGGCTTATTCCGAGATAAGAATTGCCTGTATCTTGTACCTGATATCATTGGTTGTCTATAGCAACTGCATATAATTAAAAAAACAACAAGCATGCCATTTTTAAAAGCTTCATATAGGCAAGGGACAATAGATTTGCAGTCCTTTCCACTGATTGAAGAACATGTGGACAGTGATCTGAGGTTTCTGCAACCAAGTCCCACCGGCCTTTCTCTAGCATCAGGTCAGGCAGGAGCTGCATATGGTAGAGCTGCGCGTATTGCAGACACCTTTTTAAATAGGAGCTGGTGCAGTTTTAATATAAATTAATTACATTTGTGCCATAAGGATAAACACTGAAACACTTTCAAGAACATAAAGTGCAATCTGTTCTGTTCATTACACACGTTACCAGACATTGATTGAAAAGCAGTCAACTTTTATTGGCAAAAGCAGGGCAGCTAATTTTATCCATTAAGCCGTGTGTGAAAATTGGAGGGAAAGTGGGAGAAAGTATCTTATGCCTCTCTTGCCTTCACCTGGTGGTTTACTCATCTATAATCTGGAAATCTTTTAAAAAAAAAAACCACCCGTCTTTTTCCTATAAAGTAGAATATTCGTAGTTCAGGGTTGAAATGAGGGGTCTTTGGTGCTCTCTGAGCTTGGTTGTTTTCTTGCAGACGTTTCATGACCCCAAACTAGGTAACATCGTCAGCGCTAACAGTGACTAGCACTGGTTGTGTTCCCTAGCTTGGATAATGAAATGTCTTCAAGGAAACAACTAAACTCAGAGAGGGTCAAGGACCCGATCCTTTTCCATTTTTCATCTGCCGGCATATATAAGGGTTTTGCATTACCTGATCTTTCTAAATAAGACCTTCGCAAAATCGGAGGGAGGGGAAGAATCTTATTGTGTAATTTTCTTTATGCATTTGAAAGGGCCGAAGTGGCGCAGCGGTTAGAGTGGGGTACTGCAGGCCACTTTAGCTGACTGTGATCCGCAGGTCAGCGGTTCAAATCTCACCGGCTCAAGGTTGACTCAGCCTTCCATCCTCCCGAGGTAGGTAAAATGAGGACCCAGATTGTTGGGGGCAATGTAAATATACCTTGCTTACTGGTGTAAACCGCTTAGAGAGTGCTTGCACTGTGAGGCGGTATATAAATGTCACTAATAAATAAAATAAATAAATTTAGGCAGTTTATAAATCTCACTCCTTTTTCCCCTCACAAGCTTTTAGTTCCAAAAAGTCTTATTTTCTGTTTCCAAATGGGCATTTCGACTTAAAGGGGTTTTAAGGGCACTTCCGCAGTGAATCTCTCAAAAAGAATTTTTTGAGAGGGGACGGGCGACGGTAAACATCTTCATTTTTGCCAGCCTTGGGATACTAAGAAGAGCCGAGGTGGCGCAGCGGTTAGAGGCAGTACTGCAGGCCACTTTAGCTGACTGTGATCCGCAGGTCAGCGGTTCAAATCTCACCGGCTCAAGGTTGACTCAGCCTTCCATCCTTCCGAGGTAGGTAAAATGAGGACCCAGATTGTTGGGGGCAATATAAATATACATTGCTTACTGGTGTAAACCGCTTAGAGAGTGCTTGCACTGTGAGGCGGTATATCAATCTCACAAATAAATAAATAAATAAATAAGAACAAGGAGCAAAGAATGCCATTGAGTGACTGCTTGTCCTTGACTCTCCTAAATTCTGGAGTAAGAAAACCCTCTCCTCGCCACTCTTTACAAAAAAGAATATAAACAAAATATCTTGGACCTTCTCCCAACAGCATTCTTACTCCATGTTTAATGTTCATTTATCTGCCTGAAAGCGAAAACATCCAAATACTGCAGTTCCTATGAGGCCATGTTTCTCCTTAAAAGACCTGTTGGGTTGACCGAAGTCTGGGAACAGGGTGAAAGTTCCTGCAAAGCTGATTACTTCATGTATCCCTTCTGAAATGGGAGTATAACTTGGTTTTTAAGTGTATCCCAGTACAGGTAGTCCTCAATTTACAACCACAATTGAATCCAACATTTCTGTTATGAAGTAAGACATTTGTTAAGTGAACTTTGCCCCATTTTACGACATTTCTTGCCACAGTTGTTAAGTGAATCACTACAATTGATAAGTTAGTAACTCGGTTACTAAGTGAATCTGGCTTCCCCATTGACTTTGCTTGTCGGAAGGTCACAAGAGGGGATTACATGATCTTGGGACACAACGACGGTCATAAATATGAACCAGTTGCCAAGCATCTTACAGCTGTGGCTAGGGGGGCTTTTGCACAGGTTCGCCTGGTGCACCAATTGCGACCATACTTGGAGAAGGAGGCGCTACTCATGGTCACTCATGCCCTTGTCACCTCCCGTTTGGACTACTGTAATGCGCTCTACATGGGGCTATCCTTGAAGAGTATTCGGAGACTTCAACTGGTGCAAAATGCGGCTGCGCGTGCTGTGGTGGGTGTTTCAAGATACACCCACGTAGCACCTATGCTCCGCCAGCTGCATTGGCTGCCCATTGGTCTCCGGGTACAATTCAAGGTGTTGATCATCATCTTTAAAGCCCTACATGGCTTAGGACCAGGTTACCTCCGGGACCGCATCCTACCTCACACTTCCCTTCGACCAGTTAGGTTCCACAGAGCGGGCCTTCTCCGGGTCCCGTCAGCCAAACAATGCCGGCTGGCGGGGCCTAGGGGGAGGGCCTTCTCTGTGGGGGCCCCTGTTTTCTGGAACCAACTTCCCCCAGAGATCCAAATTATCCCCACCCTGCTGGCCTTCCGAAAAGCCATTAAGACATGGCTCTTCCTGCAGGCAGGGTTCTGAGACAATTTTACATCTGAGGTCTCCCCCATGTATGTATGGTGTATGTTTTTCTTTTTAACTTTTTAAAAATTGTTTTAAATTGTTTTTTGTTTTCTGGTGTTCTTTAAAATGCTGTATGCCACCCTGAGTCCTTAGGGAGTAGGGCGGCATAGAAGAACGCCTAAATAAACAAACAAATAAATAAATAAATAAAAATCTGAATTTTGATCGCATGATCATGGGCATGCGGCAAACGTAACTTTGAAAAACGGTCATAAATCACATTTTTCAGTGCCGTTGTAACTTTGAACGGTCACTAAACGAACTGTTGTAAGTCAAGGGCTACCTGTACTTTCTCTTTGCCCGTGTGCAGCTGATTTGGAGAGTTAACAAATGGAAAAAGCTTCAGAGCTGCATAAAGAAATGCTAAAAGGACCGAAAGAGGGCTTTTGCAACAAGGAAAAGTGATCTGCTTCCAGAACTGGGCACCTGAGCTTGTTGACTGCGCAAACTGTTCCATCTGCGGTGACAGCCGTTTGCTCAGAAACATTCATTCAAAAACAATTGTTTGCTCAATCTGCAGGCAGGCAGCCAGTATTTGGGCTGAAAAATTGAGAAATGTCATTTTGTGCTTGGATGGCCAAGACTGTTGCCTTCTTGGTTAAATGTTTGGGTTCCATCTCCATCTTGGTCTGCTTTTGAACCGTGGATTCTTTCTGAAGGACATAACATGGAACCATTGTTCAAATGCCTCAGAATCAGGAGGTTGTGAGTTCGATCCTAGGTAGAGGCAGATGTAAGATCTCCTGCTTGGGCAGGGGGTTGGACTAGATGACCTGCAAGGTCCCTTCCAACTCTGTTAATCTGTTAAACATCTCAATGTTTGAAAAGTTCTTTGAGTTTATTCTGGGGGTGGAGTCAAAAGAGGGATCAATTCTGGGAGTTGAAGTCCAGACATCTTCAAGTTGTCAAGGTTGGGAAACACCGCAAGTTTAAGGTCTTCCCAGAGCCCCTCCCAGTGAGTTCCATTCGCATAAGGTACTTAACTCAGCTACTGAACTGAATAATGACCAGGTTTGCACATTGAATGATAAATTAAGCAAAGCGCTGGGTTCACTCAGTGCCACTTCAACACCTGGGTAGATTTAAGACTGTCTGACTTGTGAGCCAGGAAGAAGAGATGAAGGGGTCCAGCAGGAGGAAGAGGCTGCCAGGCCGTGGATGTGTCGTCTTCAGGTGCTCCTGGGGAAAGGCTGTTAGTGTGGCTATACAGGTAGTCTCAAATTACAAGCCTCAAATTTCTGTTGCTAAGTGAGGCAGTTTGTCACGATGTGAATATTGTCAGTTGTGAGTCTATGCAGGGTGATGCACCCTATTCTAAATATTATGGTACTTCCCAATACAAGCAGAACATGTGATATGATGTTCTGCGCAGGTCTACATTCCTATCCACCATTAATCACTTCTGTTGTACTTTCCGACCTGGAAGGACGTGTTGCGTAGCAAAAATGTAGTTTATTCAGGATTTATTGTTTTATATTGTTTTGTACTGAAATAAATATTTTCTATTGGACATTTTAATCTCGGTTTTATTTCTAAGTGTTTGAATTCCAAGTAAAAGATCCAATGTCGCCTCTACGGGGAAATTCTTCCCTTAACACAGTTGTTAAGTGAGTTTTGCCCCATTTTACGACCTACCTTGCCACAATTAAGCGAATCACTCCCGTTGTTAATTGAATCATGCTGTTGGTTAAATAAATCTCTCTTCCCTCAATGACTTTGCTTGCCGGAAGGCAGATAAGCAGGTTACAAATGGTGATCACATGGCTCGTGCAGCTCAGTACTGCAAATGTATGCCTGGTGCCAAGCGCTCAAATTTTGGTAAGTGTGAAAAATGGTCATAAGTCACTTTTTCAGTGCTGTTGCAACTTCAAGCAGTCACTAAATGCATGGCTGTAATGTTTGGTTGTAATGGTGGTAACTTTTTTAAAGCCCCGAGATGGGACAAAATACAGTACACGCAGTGTTTCCCAACCTTGGCACCTTGAAGATATCTGGACTTCAACTCCCAGAATTCCCCAGCCAGCAAATGCTGGCTGGGGAATTCTGGGAGTTGAAGTCCAGATATCTTCAAGGTGCCAAGGTTGGGAAACAATACAGGATTTTGTCCCTGTTCTCAGGGCTTTTAAAAAAAGTTCCAATTCTCACCAAGAGGTGGCAGGCTAAGCAACTGTTGTGAATGCCTATTGACATGTTCAACCAAGTGGAAACACACTGATAGAGAAGCCTTGTAGCAATTTCTCTCTAGGTTTATCCCAGCACCAGCATTCTTAGACTACCAAACTATCTCTGTTCTGGAACTGGGACAAAGTTCAACCAACTATCTAACACTTAGTCATCATGTGTTGGCCAAAGTTTAAAGGCTAACCCTCTGTCAATTTACTTTCCACCTCAATGCCTCCCCCTCCCCTTGGATAGACCTTTGGTTTCAACTTGTAAAAGTCAGGAAGAAGTTACAGGAAAGTGGAATTTAGTGTGGGAACATCTTTGATAAGTTCTGAACCAGTCCAAAAGCAGCTGTTAGGAGTGGAAGAAATAGGAACTCTGCCACCTTTTGAGTGTGACAACAAGCAAAGCATTTATTGACACATTGACATGAAAATACATAACTTTGTCTTAAAGTAAGGTGACCAGACGTCCCGCTTTTGGCGGGACAGACACGCTTTTCAAGCGTGTGTCCCGCGTCCCGCATTCTTTCCAAAAAGTCACGCTTTTTTTGAAAGAATGCCCGACGTAACAGCGGGACGCCTGGTCACCTTAGCAGTGCTCCCCAACCGGTGTGCCGTGGCACACTGGTGTGCCTTGAGGCCATGCCAAGTGTGCCGCAGCAAAAGGGGCGGGGCAGGGCGCGCGTCATACCTGGGACTTTTTCTGGTAGCTCCAATCGCGTTCCTTGCTAATAGCGTCCAGAGCAGAGCAGCCCCTTCCAAAAGATCGCGAGACGTTATCTTTTGGAAGGGGCTGCTCTGCTCTGGGCGCTATTAGCAAGGAACGTGACTGGAGCTACCGGGAAAAGTTCCAGGTAGGACGCGCGTCTCGCGCTGGGGGTTGGGCGGGCGGAGCAGGACTGGCGGGCGGGACGGGGCGCGCGTCCTACCTGGGACTTTTCCCAGTAGCTCCAGTCGCGTTCCTTGCTAAGTGTCCAGAGCAGAGCAGCCCCATCCAAAAGATCGCCAGAATGATGGGATTTGCAAATGCCAGAGATCACTATGGGAACCACAAACGGTTGGGGGCGACGCACCCCTTCTAAAGGGCCGGCCCGGGCATCATCTCCGAAGCCTCCCTCCTTCCCACCCCCCACTACCTGAGCGATGGAGGCGCGGCGGCCAGTTTGGGGCTCGGGGCGGACCCCGGAGGCCCCACCACCCCCGCCGGATCGCACAGAGCGGACATGCAGGCACCGGCTGAGACGCCTAGAAACGGCTAAAAACCCCTTTCCGCCCCGCCCCCCGCCACTTGTTTTCCTCTTTTGCGCCTGCACACGCTGGGCCCGAGCATGGGGGAAGAATTAAAACAGCGCACCGAGAGCGTCACCTGACGGTTGTAAGGATCTTGCCAGCCAGCCAGCCCAAGCCATTGCCGGCTCCCGAAGGGGAGGCGGGAGGCGAGGAAAGGCCTCCTGCCTCCCCCCACCCCACCTGGACGCCGACATTTGCCTTCTTTTGCCCTCTGCGCATGCGCAGAGGGCAAAACTCTATTGGAGAAACCCACCCCCGTCAATGGTGTCCCGCTTGAAGAAAAAAAAATCTGGTCACTTTATCGTAAAGGGAAGTGCCACGACTTCACACTTCCGAAGTCAGCTGCCCTTTTTAAAAGGGGGCGTATCGATGAAGATAATTGGCTTGTTAAAATGGTTGAAAAATAGCAACCGATACCGAAATAACAATTTATAATTGAAGGATTCTTCAAGATCATGTTGCTGAATTATGCTTTTCAGCCAGTATTGCTTTCAATAGTTTTATATCCTACTGATCCAAAGAAAGATATACTTCTGTTTTTCAACATTTTACAGTCCAGGGGTGGCCAAACTATGGTTCTTTGAGGACCTGTGGACTTCAACTCCCAGAATTCCTGAGCTAGCCATGCATGCATACTGCATGGCTGGCTCAGGAATTCTGGGAGTTGAAGTCCACAGTTCCTCAAAGAACCATAGTTTGGCCACCCCTGCAGTAGACAGACTGGCAGGTGCTACAAGGAACAAGTAGTTTATAAGTCCTGAGACGGACTGGTTCCATATGAGTTTCATTGTTTCATATAAGCAAAAACTCCATGATTGAATTAATTATCCGGGATATTTTTTAAGTAATGTTCTCAGTTTTCTCTTTTATTCTTGCTTGAAAAGAAATGACTCATTGGTCTTTGCCATTAGAGGTAGTGCAACCAAAGAGGTGTGGTAGGGTTCATTTTCCAGGGCTGTTCCATATTTTTGGAGCACTATTCTAGTATCCTCAAACATGCAAGGGGCAGCCATGGATCAGGACCTTTTAAGAAATAGCAAACATCTTGTCAAATGGCCGACAGTACTCATTCCCCGTGACTGACCCAAATTTGATCTCACATCATTATCCTGGGATGGAAGGCTGAGTCAACCTTGAGCCAGTGAGATTTGAACCGCTGACCTGCGGATCACAGCTAAAGTGGCCTGCAGTACTGCACTCTAACCACTGCGCCACCTCGGCTCTGTGTAATAGCACTTAGTAATAGCACTAAGACTTATATACCTCTTCACAGTGCTTTACAGCCCTCTCTAAGCGGTTGTACAGAGTCAGCCTCTTGCCCCCAACTATCTGGGTCCTCATTTTACCCACTTCAGAAGGATGGAAGGCTGAGTCAACCTTGAGCCTGGTGAGATTCGATCTGCCAAATTGCAGGCAGCCGGCAGACAGCAGAAGCAGCCTGCAGTACTGCACTCTAACCACTGCGCCATCATGGCTCAGTAATTCCCCCCATCATATTATAAGAGCTAGAACAAGGCTAGGCAGCTGTATCTTCCAGATGTTTGGACCTCCATCGAAGCCCAGGCCAAAGGCAAAAATGGGGGGACTTAACAATCCAGAACATTTGGAGGGTTGCCTGACCCCGAGAATGCTGGATTCTTCTCCTTAAATTAAAAATATTCGGTGACCCAGGCTTTTCATTTAAGATCCTCCAAAACAGAGAAAGGAGTGCAAGGAGTAAGAGGGATTGAAAGATTCTAAAACCAAAGGCATGTGTCACCCATTCAGCTTCTACTACCCTCCTCCAAATTCAGAAAAGTTCTTAAAATGTCCATCCCTCCCACCTTAAGGACCACAAATGATTCTAAAACCCATGCTTGTTTTTTAGAAAGCAAAGTATCTTTCTTTTAAGGTCCATGAGACAAACAAGATAGGAGTAAGGATACACCCAGTTTGTGTGAGTTTCACTTGGGGAAACATCCGAAGGGTGGAGAACCAAGCAGAAGCTTTGAAGAAGTGTGGCTAACTAGGAGGGCAAAACCTGAGCTGTCGATAACCAGGGCATTGCAGATCAGGATCCGGACCAGCGAAGGAAGACATTGGAAACCTGGAAAGCGATTTGCTACAAGGTTGGGTCTGCTGGTCAGGAGAAGGGAATGTTTCTTTGTTCCCTCTTAAATTAGCACCCTGATTTTTCTTCCAGTACTTACCCGTATTTTTCGGAGTATAAGACGCACCTTAGTTTTTGGGGAGGAAAATAGGGGAAAACAATCTGCCTACCAGGTATTCATCTGGCTAGCATCCTTAGTCTGGTCAGCTTCAGCACATTATTTTATCCCCTGGTTAGGACTTAAAAAAACCTTCTTCAGAGAGAGTAACAATGAAAGAGCCTGCAAGCCAGTAAGAGCTGGGAAGATCGTTAGCACCTGGTTAGGGCTAGAAAAAAACTTATTCAGAGCAAGTAGAACAATGAAAAAAAACCCTGCAAAAACTTAGGGCTGGAAAAACATTCTTTGGAGAGAGTAACAATGAAAAAGCCTGCAAGGTAAGAGCTGGGAAGATCTGTTAGCACCTAGTTAGGGCTGGAAAAAAAGCTACATTTGAAGTATAAGACGCACCCAAATTTTCAGCCACTTTTAGGGAGGAAAAAGGTGCGTCTTATACTCCAAAAAATACGGTACTTATGGGAAAAGCCTGATCTAAAACTGCAGTTGCTCTAAAGCAGGGGTCTCCAACCTTGGCAACTTTAAGACTTGTGGACTTCAACTCTCAGAGTTCCTCAGCTAGCAAAGTGTTGAGAGTTGAAGTCCACAAGTCTTAACGTTGCCAAGGTTGGAGACCCCTGCTCTAAAGTAGTGCTTTCCAGCACCACCATGACTACTTATCCACCACCATCAATGTAGTAGATTCTTGAGATTCACCTTCACCAGCCTTACATCCTTCCAAAGAATTGGGACTGCAACTATCGGAACTGCCAATTAGCGTATCTTTTGGGTCCCCTTGTCTCTCAAAAGCATTGGAAAGCATTCTACTATTTATGTGATTTGGTATGCACCTGAACTGGGACAAGCATCTTCAACCAGAAGTTTTGGACTGTTCCTTCCATTATCCTTGTATGAAAAGCAATTTGGTCTATGTGCAGCATTGACTGTCTTCAGCAGTTATCATTTCTATGGTACCTATTATATGCAACAGTTCATCAATGCATAGGATTTGCAACCTCGCTCATTTTCTTTCTTTTTATTCCTACACTAGCTGTTTCTAACTTTCTTTTATTTAAAATTTTAAATTCCTTCCTTCTTCTCCAGAGAGCTATTAAGAGATTTCTCAACACCGGTCATGCAAAATAGGAGATTTGAGAGGAAAACCCCTGAAAGTTTATTTTTCCTTTCTCTCTCTCTCTCTCTTGTTCTTTGCTGCAAAAGAATCATAACAAATAAAATCTGCAAAGTAAATTCAGAAGTAACCCAAGAAGAAGAGGAAGAGGAGGAGGAGGAGGAGGAGAAAGAAGAGAGAAACCATTCTGTTGGGTTTACAATTTTTGAAAACTGAAAGCACAAATTTTACCCCAATATTGTCATGGTGTGAATATTGTCAGTTGTGAGTCTATGCAGGGTGATGCACCCCTATCCTAAATATGGTGGTACATTCCAATACAAGCAGACACGTGATATGATGTTTGCGCATGTCCACATTCCTAATCCACCATTAATCATTCTTCTGCCTTGTCTCTGACCTGAACGGTCGTGTTACTCAGCATAATGTAGTTTATTCACGATTTATTGTTTTGTACTGAAATAAATGTTTTCTATTAGACATTTAATCTCAGTTTTATTTCTAACCGTTTGGATTCCAAGTAAAGATCCAAATGTCGCCTCTACGAGAATCTTATTCTCATTCTAACAAATATTAATTCTGACTTCTGAAGATCCATAACAGGAACTCCTGCTTGTCTACCTATTTAAAGAACTGATCTGACAAACTTTTCACCTATCTTTTGCTTCCTCAGCCGAGATGGATTCTAGATGAAAAATGCTGGACATTAAAAAAAATGCTGTTGTACATAAAATACCACTTGCTTTCCTCTATTGAAGCAACCGTGACTTTTACGCTTCTTACGTCTTTTAAACTCCATCACTTGGGCGATGCAAGATCCTTTGCCAACCAACCCAACCAGCTTTCAGGGGGATTCTCCCGTTGTGGCAAAGGAAGCTGTCATTCAAGGAGAAAGTTGTGTTCCTTGACTTGAGTTGCACGCACATAGGCCAAATGACACTAATACTCAATGTATTGTTTAGGGAAGTCATTTGGCGTTTAACCACATCTTTATGCAGCCTGAAAAGGAAACGAATTCACAATTCACAAGGCGGAATGAGACTTTGACACTTCCTGTAACACTGCACAATGTTTTCAATTAAACATTGTCTTCTCCGTGAAGATAGCACATATTTGCAGAAACCATTTTTCCACCTCTCCTCTTCATGAACGGCACCCGATTACATGGTTAGGCTGATTAAAATATATATATATATACCTTGGAATAATATAGCAAATGTAAACTCATTTCTCTCAATCTTGATGTGCTGTTGAGAAGGTTATACAGGTAGTCCTCGAGTTACAGCAGTCCATTTGGTGATGGTCAGTGGTGGGTTCCTACCAGTGCGATCCACTCTCTAGCACCGGTAGCGGCCCGCTGGTAACATCACAGTACTGGTGTGCAATGTTCCCTGTAATAGAAAAAAACGGTGCGCGGCGTTGTCATTTCATCTGCGCGGCCGCGCATGCGCACAGCCTCTCCCATTAGAAAATGCTGGCCGGAAGTTAGATACTTCCGCGCGGTATTCTCTCATCACATGCGCGGCCGCGCGGCCGCGCACTTTAGAAAGAACAGTGCTGGTGCGGTCGGTTGCCGGTGCCTGGGCACCGCCATTTTTTTGAAAATTTTCTTCTGCACATGCCCAGAAGCCGAGTTTCCGGCACTGCGCATGCGCTGCCTTCCTATCCCACAGTGAGTCCAAGCAGGGGAGGATGGCTGAGGGAGCGTGTGAGACGCTGAAAGAATGGGCGGCAGGAGCTATCTCCATTCCCCTCCCTTCAGCAGTCCGAGAAGCCACAAACACACGGTGATGATCCTAGGCATTTTCGCACGTTTGAGGCTTCTTGAGCTGCTGAGGGGAGGGGGAATGGGCAGCAGGACCTATCTCAGTTCCCCTCCCTTCAGCAGTCCGAGAAGCCATGCCCACCCGGTCACATGGCTGGCAAGCCACACCCACAAAATAAGCCACACCCACAGAGTGGTAGTAAAAACATTAGGAACCCGCCCCTGGTGACGGTGCTGAAAAAAGTGACATGACCGTTTTTCACACGACCAGTGCAGCACCCCCCCATGGTCACCTGATCAAAATTCAGACGCTTGGCCACTTCTTCATATTCATGACAGTTGCAGAGTTCCGGGTTCACCATCTCACAAGCAAAATCAATGGGGAAGCATAGATTCACTGTGTTACTAACTTAATAACTGCACTGTTTCCCTTAACAACCGTGCCACGAAAAGTCATAAAATGGGGCAAACTCACTTAACAAATGTCTCGCTTAGCAACATAAATGTTGGGCTCAATTGTGGTCATAAGTCGAGGACTACCTGTATGCAATTTGAAACTGAGTACATGACAGAGCAAATAAATGTATGGACTGAGAACTGAACTGTTTGCTTGCTTTATTTCAGATGTTCATCCATCGCTCTTTGATGATGAAAGTATAACATTATGCTAAGCCATTGTGAGTCTAATCATGGCTTGTGGAATAAGACACAATTGGATGGGATGGCATATTACCATAAAATAAGGGTTATACATCACAGAGATTGTGTTCCCACAGCAGACTAGTTTAGATGTAACATCACCACGCCACATTACATCGCCACAATGTAAAAAGGATGTTGAGGCTCTAGAAAGAGTGCAGAGAAGAGCAACAAAGATGATTAGGGGACTGGAGGCTAAAACATATGAAGAACGGTTGCAGGAACTGGGTAGTCTAGTTTAATGAAAAGAAGGATCAGGGGAGACATGATAGCAGTGTTCCAATATCTCAGGGGCTGCTACAAAGAATAGGGAGTCAAACTATTCTTCAAAGCACCTGAGGGTAGAACAAGAAGCAATGGGTGGAAACTAAACAAGGAGAGAAGCAACTTAGAACTAAGGAGAAATTTCCTGACAGTTAGAACAATTAATCCGTGGAACAGCTTACCTCTAGAAGTTGTGGCTGCTCCAACACTGGATGTTTTTAAGAAGATGTTGGATAACCATTTGTCTGAAGTAGTGTAGGGTTTCCTGCGTAAGCAGGGGGTTGGACTAGAAGACCTCCAAGGTCCCTTCCAACTCTGTTGTTATTATTATTAGAAACAAGCAATATACATATATTTACCTGAAACTTTTTTGCTGGGGTAGAACAAATAAAAATGAACATAGCAGCTTTGTAGGGTTAACCTACAATTTAGAATTTAGAATAGTGCATGAACCCAGCTAGTTACAGTATTTGTGGCTAGGAAAGGGGATTTTTCAAGAGAGGTTCTAGAACAGTTTTAAAAGAAACAGAACAAAACTGATGATGTTAATTGTCTTTTCTGGAATATGGTTGGTTGCTTTTTTTAAAAAAAGATTAAATTAGAAATAGTAGGATGATTGTGTTACCAATAATTCATTGTCACAAATGACCATAACAGAATAACAGAGTTGGAAGGGACCTTGCAGGTCAACTAGTCCAACCCCAACAGGGTGGTTGTTGTGGAGAACGTAGGAGAAGTAAGGTGTGGTGGACATGTCCACTGCCTTGAGTTATTTGTAAAAATAATAAAGGTGCACTATAAATTAAAGTAAAAGTTATAGATTTAATGACTGTTCTGGAGCAATGATGGCTACAAAATGTAGATGGAATTGAGAATCAATTCTACAGATTCTTGGAGGGTTGATTTACCCATGGATAATAGCCTTGATGATGTTTTGTTACCTGTGAAATCATGCAGACCATCGATACCAATTTTTGCCATCCCGTTCATAATAATAATAATAATAATAATAATAATAATAATAATAATAATAATAATAATAATAATAATAATAATAACAACAACAACAACAACAACAACAACAACAACAACAACAACAACAACAGAGTTGGAAGGGACCTTGGAGGTCTTCTAGTCCAATCCCCTGCTTAGGCAGGAAACCCTACACTACTTCAGACAAATGGTTATCCAACTTCTTCTTAAAAACCTCCAGTGTTGGAGCATTCACAACTTCTGGAGGCAAGCTGTTCCACGGATTAATTGTTCTAACTGTCAGGAAAGTTCTCCTTAGTTCTTAAGTTGCTTCTCTCCTTGATTAGTTTCCACCCATTGCTTCTTGTTCTACCCTCAGGTGCTTTGGAGAATAGCTTGACTCCCTCTTCTTTGTGGCAACCCCTGATATATTGGAACACTGCTATCATATCTCCCCTGGTCTTTCTTTTCATTAAACTAGATATACCCAGTTCCTGCAGTTTCTAATAATACGTTTTAGCCTCCAGTCCCCTAATCATCTTTGTTGCTCTTCTCTGCACTCTTTCTAGAGTCTCAACATCCTTTTTGCATTGTGGCGACCAAAACTGAATGCAGTATTCCAAGTGTGGCCTTACCAAGGCATTATAAAGCGGTATTAACACTTCACGTGATCTTGATTCTATCCCTCTGTTTATACAGCCTAGAACTGTGTTGGCTTTTTTGGCAGCTGCTGCACACTGCTGGCTCATATTTAAATGGTTGTCCACTAGGACTCCAAGATCCCTCTCACAGTTACTACTGTTGAGCAAGGTACCATATTTATTTACATATTTACATATTTACTTCGTGAGTCCTTTGCATGACGAAGAAAACCAAACAAGATTGCCTGTTGGTTTGATCCAGCAGGAGTCTTCTAACTTCTTCAGTTTTCTTTAACAGTTCTTTGTGGTTTTGGGGGTGCTCTGATTTACACCAACACGGGCTTCTTTCCAGGGACAACCAAATCTGGAGGTGCTTGAGGTCGCGGTCACCACTCTTCCTTTGTACAAGAGGGACATTCTCAACCCTTCAGAGCACAGCAACTGACAATCCTATTTGAATGCTTTAGAAATTGTCTTCCCCAACCCCCACCATTCTGTGTTCCTTTTTAGTATGACAGGATGTGAAAGCTCTTTTGTTGCTAAGAATCACCACAATATTTGAATATATTCAAGGATGCTCTTGTGGATAATGTCCTAAATACAGCTGGTGATGATTCAGAGACACGTGCAAAGAAGAAATATTAATTTAATGTATTTCCTACCATCACCAACTTCTAAATCTATTGATTGAAAGTAAAATTAAGGCTGAGTTAAAGGAAAGTGTGTACATTGTGTGTGTGTGTGTGAGAGAGAGATGGGGGAGGGTAGATGAGAAGAATAGAAACAGTCTTTTATTCAAAAGAGGAGAAGCTTTGATCACATGTTTCTGGTCACCCATCTTGACTTTCAGTACCTCCTGTGGACACCCTTGTGGATAAGGAGAAGCTATTTTCCATATCCCAAAATACAAGGACCATGAATCACCCAACAATGTTGAATCCTGAAAGAATCAGGACAGATAAAGGAATTTAAAAAACAACAACAAAATGAATAATTCAAGTTTGGAGTTTGCTACAAGATATGGTGCTGGCTACCAAGGGTTGGACGGACCCATTCATGGAGGTCCTCGGGGTGGATGGCTATTAACCTTGATGGGAGTGGGACTGCCTCTGAAGACCCTCAACTGGGAGATCAACGGGCTCCCTTGGCAGTTGGTGGCCACTGGCAGAACAGATGGGTGGACTACATGGGCCAGGAGTTCTGTCCAGTGCTTAGGTTCTTCCCTTCTAAAGCAATGTTCCTCAACCTTGGCCGCTTTAATTCCACACATCTTCAGTGTTGAGAAACACTGCTCTAAAGAAGTAGATGTGCTGCAGAGCAAAACTATTGGCGTATATGGCATCTTTATTTTTCTGTAGGGGGCATCTTCAAAGAGATCTCCATTGAGGGAGGAAGAGAGAGGAGGACAATCTCTGCCATTGTGGGGTCCACTAGAGGTCAATGTCCTGGACTTGCACCTGATTTTTGGCTTTGATCTTATCTCAATTTATTGGATATCGTCTGGACAATCTGCCCTTCCGGTTTACACTTTTACTCATTCCTTGGTCATTGAAAATGTTGCACAAATAGGAAAACAACCTACCGTATTTTTCGGAGTATAAGACACACCTTTTTCCTCCCTAAAAGTGGCTGAAAATTCAGGTGCGTCTTATACTTCGAATGTAGCTTTTTTTTTTCCAGCCCTAACTAGGTGCTAACAGATCTTCCCAGCTCTTACCTTGCAGGCTTTTTCATTGTTACTCTCTCCAAAGAATGTTTTCCAGCCCTAAGTCTTTGCAGGGTTTTTTTTCATTGCTCTACTTGCTCCAAAGAAGGTTTTTTCCAGCCCTAACCAGGTGCTAACGATCTTCCCAGCTCTTACTGGCTTGCAGGCTCTTTCATTGTTACTCTCTCCGAAGAAGGTTTTTTTAAGTCCTAACCAGGAGATAAAATAATGTGCTGAAGCTGACCAGACTAAGGACGCTAGCCAGATGAATACCTGGTAGGAAGATTGTTTTCCCCTATTTTCCTCCCCAAAAACTAAGGTGCGTCTTATACTCCGGTGTGTCTTATACTCCGAAAAATACGGTAGTTTTAAAGGGCTTTGGAGAGGTTCAAAGGAGCCCCTGAAATGGAAACACTGCTGGAGACTGCAGTTCATTTCATCTTACTTTTAAAGACATATCTCTTGCCACCTCCCAGCCACAAATCCTTGGAACAGTAAAGGATGGGCAATAATTTTTCTTGTCCATCCACATGTTCTGTAGTTACTTTGAACAGTTGCTAAACGAAGGGTTGTAAGTCAAGGACTACCTGCATTGCATTTCATAATTTGGCTCTGGAATATTTTATAAAGGTTGCCAGGTTTACCTAGAATCTGGGGAAATTAAATCAAACCCAAGTTTAATGCCGCTTCTATTTTTTTAGCTTAATATTGTCAGTCAGATGTGATGAACTTGATGGCAACTGGTGAGACATTGTATAAATAAAGCCTCAGATCATTCTTTTCCTTTTTTTAAAAAAAACCAGGCATTGTTCCTGACAGAATTTGTGCCAGTCATTCAAGACTATATCACTTGCTATTTACACAATGTTGTTCCTGCCTGGCCAAAGAGGATCCTCAGACTTTACACAGGAAATTGTTAAATTTCCTTATATTCTCAAAGTTAGAGTGCTTCTCCCTTTGGGCCTTTCCAATTTGATTTTCAAATATCCAGAAATAAATTGTTTCAAAAAGTATATCTAACTATATTCAAAAAAAGTATCAGATTAAGAAGACCCAAATAGCTTATTAACGATAAATGTTTAATTTTTAGATTATGTTTGAAAAGTTTTGTGTAACAAGGAGTTAAAGAATTAGAGAAAGTTTGGAATCAATAATTTGTTAGCCTATTTTAGTTTTATGTTTTCTGAATATTATACCTTGTGCTTTTTCTGGGAAGTCGGGGTGGGGGTGGGGTGGAGACTGGGGGGGAGGGAAGGAGGGGCGGGGGAGGGGGGGGAAGGGGGGAGAAAAAAGAAAAATGTTTGTACTTTGTACTAATAAAACTTTTTAATTAAAAAAAGTATATCTAAAGCTGAAAAATTTTACAAGAAAAATAAAACTTTCAAAGTTTTAAAAATAAAAGTTTTGTTTACTGTTGATCCCAAATTTGGTCAACATTGACAAAAATGTGACAAAAATGTTTAACATGTTCCTTATTCGGGAGAAATGGTTGCATGCAAATGAAATATACAATAAAAATAAATCATCATACTCATCATGTAAAAACGGTTGTACCTTTTGAAGAAGACAAAAGATATATAGACCAAAAATGCTGGGTTTGTAAGAAGACAGTTGAAAAGGAATAATTTTGGTCAGAAAAAGAGTCGTAAGTTGAAACACTGGATTTAGCATTCAATTATTTTAAAAAAAAAACATGATTTGGTCAAATCTAGAAACCTGTTATAGGCGGAGTAATGTTTTAGAAAGCGGTGGGGACAATATCACAAGTGTCCATTCAAATCAACCTACAAGACTTTCCCTTTCTGAGTCAGCCGTTGGCACTGGGGGCATGTTCTAGAGAAGGCATGTGAACTTCAGAATGTCTTCCTGTGAAAGACACACTGGCTTATAGGACTGTTTCTTCACAACCTGGGATTTATGACCTGGTTCCTTCTGCTTCTGATAGTCCAGTGCAAATTGGACTTGCGAGACTAATGTCAACCTTACTAGGCAAACCAGACAGAAAACACAACAGATGAACTAATTTTACTTAACTGTAAAATTACATAGAATATTTCAAGTCTGAAAGTGCAAATCTCTCCCTCCTCTTCTATACAGTCCAAAAACTAGGGAGGGTCCCTTGGTATCTCAGCATATAGTAAAATATAGGATATGCCCACCCTTCCTTGGCAACCTCATCAGCAAATAAATACCAAAACACAGTTTGAATAATTTGTGTGAGAGCACCTTCAATGTAGACAAGGCTGCCTGACATTAGACTAAGGTGACCAGACATCCCGCTTTTGGCGGGACAGTCCCGCTTTTTAATAATTTGTCCCGCGTCCCGCGGCGTTTCAAAAAAGTCCCGCTTTTTTAATTTGAATTTGCCCTGCACACCCCTCTGCCTCCTGCCTCGCCTGCCTCCTCCTGCCAGGCGGGGAGGGAGGGCAGTGAGAGGGGCAGCGGCGGTCTTGCCTGTTCGTCGCCGCAGTGCCAAAGAAGCTGGTGGCATTCGCGGCGCGGGGCTTCCCCTGCCCGCTTTCCCCGGCCGCCAGGACGCCGCCATTTGGGTTCTTTTGCCCTCTGTGCAAGCAGAACGCTTTGCGCATGCGCAGAGGGCAAAATAACGCAAATGGCGGCGTCCCGGTGGCCGGGGGAAGCGGCCGGGGGAAGCCCCACGCCGCAAACGCCACCAGCTTCTTCGGCTCTGCGGCGACGAACAGGTAAGCCTGCGCCGGTAGGAACCCACCCCTGGCTGTGATGAAGGGGGGGTGTTTGGGGGAGGGTGCACAAAGCTGCAGGATAAGAGAGACGGACCCCTCCTGTCTTGCTCCCCTAGAAACCCCCCCCCCTGTCAATGGTGTCCCGCTTTACAAAAAATAAAATCTGGTCACCTTACATTAGACTGAATGACCGACTCACTCCATGAGAATCCGCAAAGCAAAATTTCAGAAGCAAATTCTGTTTCGAATTCAACCACCACTGAATAAGAATTGGTAGAAATACAATGCAAGAGAATATCTCTGCCCAATGACAATCCTTTTAGGAGCAGATCTACTCCGTCAGAGCAGTTTACTTTTACTTTCATCCTAACACAAAGGAGGCATCTTTTAAGTAAGTGAAATCAAACCGTATACATCATTTTTAGTATTTAGTTTATTTATTTATTTATTTATTTATTTTATTTTATTTTATTTTATTTTATTTATTTTATTTTATTTTATTTTATTTTATTTTATTTTATTTTATTTTATTTTATTTTATTTTATTTTATTTTATTTTATTTTATTTTATTTTATTTTATTTTATTTTATTTTATTTAAATGGATTTATGTGCCGCCCAACTCCCAGGGGACTCTGGGCGGCTCACAACATGTCAATCCATTTTCCAATATAAAAAGACACAACAGTTTAAAAGCTACAAAAATTAAAAAGAACATCCAACATTCATAACCAAGGGGGGAGACCCATATCTGGTCTAGTTGGTCTCATTTTCACCCCGCCTGCCGGAAGAGCCAAGTTTTTATTGCTTTACGGAAGGCCAGCAGGGTGGGGATGGTCCTGATCTCTGGAGGAAGCTGGTTCCAAAGGGAGGGGGCACCCACAGAGAAGGCTCTCCCCCTCGGCCCCGCCAACCGGCATTGCTTGGTTGATGGGACCTGGAGGAGACCCACTCTGTGGGACCTAACTGGTTGTAGGGATGTATACGGTAGGATGCGGTCCCGAAGGTAACCTGGCCCTGAGCCATGTAGGGCTTTAAAGGTCAAAACCAACACCTTAAATTGGATCCGGAGACTAATGGGCAGCCAATGCAGCTGGCGGATAATAGGTGTTACGTGGGTGTATCTTGGGACACCCACCACAGCTCGCGCAGCTGCATTTTGCACCAGTTGCAGTCTCCGGACAGTCTTCAAAGGTAGCCCCATGTAGAGCGCGTTGCAGTAATCCAGCCGGGAGGTGATAAGGGCGTGAGTTTCAGCAGCTTTGTTTGAAAGATCCATTAATCGCATCCACCGGCAGGACTCTTCTTTCTAAAACGGGTTTACTTTTCTCCATATTTGTACAAACATAACCAAAGTTGCATTCTGTGCAGCCAAGGAGGAAAAAATCAGTAAGCATTTGGTAACCCTGAAATTTGCATGGATATGACTATGTTCTGAGGAACGCAATGTAATGGAAAAATTAAGAAATCTAATGATTACTCAGTGACAAGAATGAGGACAAGGTGAGGTCTAAGAATGGGCTGGGAAGAGTGATGGAATGAAATAGCTGGGAGGGAGTGGAAGAAAAGGAAAATCAGATGGGAGGCGAACTTGATGACCGGACAAGGAAAGCAAAGGAGAAATGACGTCCGATACAAAGATAGAATTGCAAATAGAAGCATTCTGTGGTCCCATGGATACTTTCACATGGCTGCTCATAATCATCAACAAAATCGAATACAAGGCACTATTTATAGCTCAGGGTTGAATTGTGGAACCCTTGATGTTCTCTCAGTTTGGTCGTTTTCTTGCAGACGTTTCATTACCCAGCTAGGGAACCTCATCAGTGCTAGAAGAGAGTGGGGTTTCCTCTCTGTTTATATCAGTGCTTCTCAATTATTTTCTGTTACCCCCTAGGAAGAAGTAAACATTTCCCCCCCCCAACTCTTTGATCTGGGCCCCAATGGAATTTTAGTGTTAATATTTATTATTTTACTTATTATAAGCTGCAAGCAAACTATTGGCTGGGGAGGGCTGCTCTACCCACTTACCTGGGAGTAAGTCACACTGAACTCAGTGGAGCCTGTTTTCGGTTAGGCAGGCATAGGCTACCGTGGTTAGGGTCCTCTTTTGACACGGGGCCAGGCCAGCTTAATCAAGCTGATGTTTTGGGGTCGCCGGCCTGGCCCATAAGCGCCGCCTCTGCCGGGCACTCACAGCGAATGGTGTGGAAGGAGGCTTTAGGGTGCCGTTCGAAGATTTCGCCCAGCTGCAGAGGATGCTCCTCCTTGTCCAGCAGCAGGTTCGCCACGCTGTTCATGGCTACCGCGGCGCCCGTCGAGAACAACAAGAACCCACGCAGCCACCCCGCCCCACCTGGCCGCCTTCTCTTCCGGGCTTGGAGCAGCGTGCAACTGGGAAAACACTCCCCATCCCGGGGAATCGATCAAGAGGGACCACGCATGTTCCCTGGGGTCACACCAGTGGTGGGTTCCTACCGGTGCAGTCTACTTTATAGCACAGGTAGTGGCCTGCTGGTGACGTCACAGTACCGGTGGGTTGGTTGCCGATGCCTGGGCGCCGCCATTTTTTTAAAAAAATTTTTTTTAATTTTTTTTTACATTTTCTTCTGCGCATGCCCAGAAGCCAAGCTTCCGGCACTGCGCATGCGCTGCTTTCCTACCCCACAGTGAGTCCAAGCAGGGAAGGATGGCTGAGGGAGTGCATGAGACGCTGAAAGAACGGGCGGCAGGAGCTATCTCCATTCCCCTCCCTTCAGCAGTCTGAGAAGCCACGAACACGCGGTGATGATCCTAGGCATTTTCGCACATTCAAGGCTTCTTGAGCTGCTGAGGGGAGGGGGAATGGGCGGCAGGAGCCTAGGATCATCGAATGGGGAGAAGCATTCAGGCTGGACGGAGCCTCCTAGAAGAACCGCTGCTGCGGTCTTGCTGCTCCCGCTGCGGTGGGGGCTGCGTTGCAGGTGGGCAATGCCCCCCGCTTCTCCGGCTGCTGCCAACTTCCTGAGGCCCACGCCCACCCAGTCACATGGCTGGCAAGCCACACCCACAAAATAAGCCATGCCCACAGTGGCAGTAAAAAAATTAGGAACCCGCCCCTGGGTCACACGCGCCCCCCGACATCGCTCCGAGCCCCCCCGGGGGGGCGTGCCCCACTATTTGAGAAGGACTGGTTTATATACAGCAGCTTTCCCTGTCAGCAATGGTGGGAGTGTTCTTGGTGGTTCCTTGATTAGGCTGCTGTTATTTGGCTTGTTTGCTGAATTGGTAGTTCCTTGAATGGGGAATTGTTGCTTGGTTGTTGGTCTAGTTAGTATTAATCTTTGTTTTAACCTATGCTTATCTAGATATTCATTGCTGGTGAGCAGGGATTTTTTTTGGTCTTTTTGTCTAGCACTGATAACGTTACCTACATTTACATGATGTTAATATGTTTTAGAGAAGGCCTAACAGGTGCACCCAATGCCCTTTCAACATACTTCAGCCCCAAACCTTTCGTGACATGGATGTTTTCAGCAGAGCTTTTTCCAGAAATCCCCATCAGGAAGTATTCTGCGCTATTGAGAAAGTCTGTTCAGAAATGTTTCCACATGCAAATCCACCCCACACTTCTGCTGAGTGTCTGCAGGTACGCATTCTTGTCTCTCTGATGAAGACAACAACAGCGCAGTTCTCCTTGAAGGCAATTCCTCGTGCAGCTTCCTGGTGACATGAGTTGAGTGGGGAGACCTGTCCTCCCTCGCCAACTAGCAATTTTTGACTGTTTGGCGAACTCAAGGAAAGTGGGAAAGATAGGAATTTATACCATAAATGTCTTGGTAAGATCACACTTGAAATATTGCATCCAGTTTTGGTCACCACGATGTAAAAAAGACATTGAGACTCTAGAATAGGGCCCCCCAAACTTAATAATAATAATAACAGAGTTGGAAGGGACCTTGGAGGTCTTCTAGTCCAACCCCCTGCCTAGGCAGGAAACCCTACACTACTTCAGACAAATGGTTATCCAACATCTTCTTAAAAACTTCCAGTGTTGGAGCATTTACAACTTCTGAAGACAAGTTGTTCCACTGATTAATTGTTCTGTCAGGAAATTTCTCCTTAGTTCTAAGTTACTTCTCTCCTTGTTTAGTTTCCACCCATTGCTTCTTGTTCTACCCTCAGGTGCTTTGGAGAATAACTTATACCATACAGTCAAATGGCTGCCCAGTCTATTCTTGACAACCTCCAGTGATGGAGCATCCAGAACTCTGGGAGACAAGTATTCCATGGACTAATTGTTCTCACTTACTTTTAGGTTGGATTTCTCCTTAAGCTTCCACCCATTACTTCTTGCCCTTCGCTCTGATGCTCTGGAGAATAACTCGCTCTCTTCCTCTCTGTGACAGAGTACTGGAAGACAGCTATCATATCACCCATAGTCTTTCTCTTTATTAAACTAGATATACCTAGTTCCCTCAACCCTTCATCATACTATTTCGCCTCCAGACCCCTTGTCTTTGTTGCTCTTCTCTGCACACTTTGTATTTGTATTTGTTTATTTTGTCAAGCATATATGATTATAAGCAAAGCATAAACAGTAAAACATGATTGAATATATATGTAATAGTACAAGCATGAATAAGAGTAAAAGAGGTATGAATATATGGGTACATTAGGACAGGAACGGTAGGCACGATTGTGCGCTTATGCACGCCCCTTACCAACCTCTTAGGAATGGGGTGAGGTCGATGGTAGATAATCTGAGGTTGAAGTTTTTGGGGTTTGGGGAAGAAACTACTGAGTCAGGTAAAGTGTTCCAGGCGTTGACCACTCTGTTGTTGAAGTCGAATTTTTTGCAATCAAGTCTGGAGCGGTTTACATTAAGTTTGTATCTATTGTGAGCTCGTGTATTATTGCGGTTGAAGCTGAAGTAGTCGTTAACAGGATAGGACATTGAGGCAGATAACTTTCTAGGGTCAGAGACAGCCTTAAGTCACCCTTAGCTGTAGTGGGGTTAAAAATGGTATACATCCCTTATTGTAGTGATGTTCTCCTTATTTTGCAGAGAGAGCTGCAAGATGGTAAAACGGTTAGGCTCTGTCATTCCTTCCCCTGGGAGCAAGTCAGGGATTGCAGGAACTGGGCAAGAAGCAGCAACAGAGTTATCAAATTTCATTCAGATTTGATTTTCCGACAACTGAAGAAAGGCAGAGCCTTGGTTGCAGTAGTGAGGAAGGGCCATATAATGGAGGAGACGATGAGGATCAATTCAGGAGAACCCCAAGTTATTGACATTTTATTTATTCTTTAATAGCAATAGCAATAGCACTTAGACTTATATACTGCTTCATAGTGCTTTACAGCCCTCCCTAAGCGGTTTACAGAGTCGGCATATTGCCCCCAACAATCTGGGTCCTCATTTTACCCACCTCGGAAGGATGGAAGGCTGAGTCAACCTTGAGCCTGGTGAGATTTGAACAGCTGAACTAGCAATCAGCTGAAGGTCGCAGTGCTGCTTTTAACCACTGCACCACCTCGGCTCCTTGGTGCCTTTAAGGCCTTTTGCCCCTGCAACCTTTAAGCCCTTTTGCCCCTGCAAAAAAGGAGAGGACGTAAAAAATAAGAAGTACGCAGTGTTCTTTTGCAGCCATTGAAAAACACAGACGACAAACATTAGGCTCGGCTCGTCTTTGATGTGGTTTCAAAGGCGGCAGTTGGCGTGATAAACTCGGTCTGAAGAGGGCATCAGATCAGCGATGATGGTGGTGGTGGACTAATTACTGGGTTCCTTCCACAAGGAGGCTGCTTGTGCCCTCTCAGGTCGATCAGGGTGCATATTCAAGTCACACTCTTTCCCCCTCCCCTTCTTCCTCCCCTTCTCCTTCCAATCTTATAGAAAAATGAAAATGGACTGAAGGGTGTTATTAATTTATTAAATGTATTGGCCACCCCAATTCAATTGGACTTCAAGCATTTCACCATATACAGTATATGTAATTACAATGATAATAGCATAAACATACCGTGTTTCCCCGAAAATAAGACCCTGTCTTATATTTTTTTGAACCCTGAAATAAGCCCTTTGGCCTTATTTCCATGCACTCAAAAGCTTGATTGGGCTTATTATCAGGGGATGTCTTATTTTGGGGGAAACAGGGTAGAAAGAGTCTATAAACTAAATCTTGCACAGGGGAATTCAAAATCGATTTCATAGAGTTATTGGGCTAGAAGGGACCTCAGAGGTCTTCTTGTCTGACCCCCTGCACAAGGCAGGAGCCTTTTAGTATCCCAGTCCAATGGTTGTCCAGTCTATTCTTGAAAACCTCCAGTGATGGAGCACCCACAACCCCAGGAGATAAGCTATTCCATTGATTAATTATTTTCACTGTCAGGAAATTTCGCCTTCTAGGTTGGATCTCACTTGGATAAGCTTCCACACTTACCTCTTGTTTTGCCGTCTGGTGCCCTAGAGAAGAAGCCAATCCCCTCCTCTTTGAAAACCCGATATTTCAGCTTTCTCTAAAGCCCTTAGAGTGGGCCATCCTTGTCAGTGGTGGGTTCCTACCAGTGCGGTCCACTCTATAGCACCGGTAGCGGCCTGCTGGTGATGTCACAGTACTGGTGCGGTCAGTTGCCGGTGCCTGGGCTCCGCCATTAAAAAAAATTTTTTTTTTAATTTTTTAAAAAAAATTTCTTCTGCGCATGCCCAGAAGCCGAGCTTCCAGCACTGCGCATGCGCTGCCTTCCTACCCCACAGTGAGTCCAAGCAGGGGAGGATGGCTGAGGGAGCATGTGAGATGCTGAAAGAACGGGTGGCAGGAGGTATCTCCATTCCCCTCCCTTCAGCAGTCCAAGAAGCCACGGTGATGATCCTAGGCATTTTCGCACGTTTGAGGCTTCTCAAGCTGCTGAGGGGAGGGGGAATGGGCAGGAGGACCTATCCCAGTTCCCCTCCCTTCAGCAGTCCAAGAAGCCATGCCCACCCGGTCACATGGCTGGCAAGCCACACCCACAAAATAAGCCACGCCCACAGAGTGGTAGTAAAAACATTAGGAACCCGCCTCTGATCCTTGTCATAGAGCAAAGGTCTTCAAACTTGGCAACTTGAAGACTTGTGGACTTCAACTCCCAGAATTCTCCAGCCAGCTGAAGTCCACAAGTCTTCAAGTTGCCAAGTTTGGCGACCCCTGTCCTAGAGGGTGAGCTATCCCATAGGATGGGAGGCCTACAGATGTCAAATATAGCTGTACTGTTTGCTGTATAGCAGACATCCAAACCAAGTGTTTAACATTAATGAAATATGGGAAGTGTGAGAGAGGAAAGAGATGGGGCAGGGACCATCAAACAGAACACAGAGAGAAAGAATCGGGAAGAGAAACTAGAAGGGTAGCATGGCCAGGAATTCTTCAGGATGGTTTCTGAAAACATCCACCATCCCAGCAACGCTAACACATATGAGCTGTTGGTCATCATTGAGTTCCTACACAAGAAAGAAACGGAAGGTTTAATACTCGCTGCTCAATGAAATGTGAATGAAATGTCTGCAAGAAAACAACCAAGCTCAGAGGGCACCAAGGACTCCTAAACCTACTGTTTCCTTGTTATTTTCAAGAGTGCCAAGGAAATTTTTGTGCATTTTGCGAACCAACTGCTCCAATAAGTGCCAGAGATCCATAATCCAGAAAACAGAAACTTTTCTAGGCATGATCTTACACATTGTATGCCTGAAATGTAAACGGTGATCTGTTCATAGCCACACAGATTGCCTCATAAATTTAGAAGGGCATTGCTGTGTCATCTGATTCATTCCATGTTATTTGGAAAAAGAGAGAGATTTTGCTGCTATAACATGCTGTACTTTAAAGGTCACACAGAACAGGACTCTGATAAATCAGGTTTGACAACCACACTGTGAGTTGATGATAATAAAATAAGATACCTTAAAAGACGTAAACAGCACAGCAGATCTGTAGGAGTAAACAGAACTTCTAGATTATTTTAGATAGATAGACTGAGGAACACTATTTAAAAACCAAAGGTGCTTTCAAAAGTTATTGTTTGATCTTGCTGTGAGTCAGCAGCACCTTCAGGATACATTGAACCTTCTGTTCAGATGGAGAGACACACACAACACACTAGTAAAAGTTTCGGGTAGTTTATCACTCGCCCCATTAGGGCAACATAGCCATAGTTTTAGAATGTTGCGGGACCATGGACATCTTAAGCCATCATATGTCACGCATATCATGGGTAACTGTGCTTTCCTAATGTACAGTATGTTAACGGTTATGTATCTTGGATGAATAATACCTAGGGTGCTCAGATACCTTTGATCCAAAATCAGGACAGTTTAAAAAAATAGCACTTCTCAAGATAACGTTTATTACTCCAACAAAGCCAATAAAACATCATATTCACATGTATTTACTATTAGATGATATCTTATTCAGCAAATTTTCATCACCCAAAATCTTTTTATACATTTCGCCACACGATGAAGAAGAATGACTTATTTTAATTTGAAGCAAGTATTTCACGGTTTTAACATCCAATCGATTTCGATCGTCTGTCCACTGCTTCTTGTACAGGGAAAATACTCGCTTTGGCGGGCCCGGGATTGGCGGACCCTTCGCCCCCTTTCTTTCCCCCCTCCCCCAAGCTGGCTTTGCAGGCTCCTCAGGTGCCTTGGGGGCAAAAGGAAATAAAATAAAACCACAATTTTATTACACGACCGCTCACTTTAAACTAAGAAAACATTTACAGTATTTTAAATAATTTATCACAACCCTGAAAGAAAGCATTAAAATATTACACACTAAAAATGCACACGAAATCTTCCGTAACAATACATAAGAGAATCTGCCTGAAAATGAAGCAATTGAACTAAAACACAAGTAGTGCAAACGTACTTTCATTTAACGTTCATCTTGCTTCTAAAAATCAGGACAATCCTGATAAAATCAGGACATCTGGGCACTCTAATAATACCCAACATCAGAAGGCTTGCTGGTACTATAGACAACTTTCATGATTGACAGCTTTTCACCAATCTCCCATTCTTGTCCATATCTTCCTTAAGGAAGGTGGCTTAGTTCTTTTCCAGTTAAAGCGGACACTGGAAATCTTAATTTAAGATTGTGTATCTGGTTTGACCTTTGGATTTAATTTCTCAGTCGAAATAGCTGAAATATGGTAAGGGAAACTCTATGGACTGAGAACATTATCTTCAAAAGATTTTTTTAACATTTAGATTTGCCTTGTTTTATTTATTTATTTTTATGCCACCTTTACTATTTGTATAAATAACTCAAGACAGCAAACTCCTTCCTTATTCTCCCCAAAATAACAACCCTGTGAGGGAGACTGGGCTGAGAGAGAGGCACTGGCCCAAAATTACCCAGCCAGCCTTCATGCCTAAGGCAGAACTAGAACTCACAGTCTCCTGGTTTCTAGCATGGTGCCTTAACAACTAGACCAAACTGGCTCTCAAACAAAGGATGAGCAAGAAACTAACTGTCAGAGTCCAGACTCTGCCATTCAAAAGGAGAAGGGGGGTCTTGGCTCTGCTTGACCAAAAGGTTATAACATATCCGGATCCTAGACACCTGGGAGCCTTCTCATCTTAAGATAGGGTTTTATGAGGGGTAATGCAAGTCAGTTGAACGGAAGGGAGGCTGGGAACGTATAGCCATCTGGTCACACATTTGTGGATTGATTATGCTTGCAACTGGCCAAATGGGGTGGGGCATTAAGGTTAAATATGCTTGCCTTGCCTGAAGGCATTTAGACTTTGCTTTGAAGGAATGGATGTTATACAAATGCAAATAAAGGAATCCTTTTGAGAACACTGACTCAGAAGTTCGTACTTTAATTGTGGTTGGGAAGACATTCCTTACACTAACCCTGGACTTGTACAGGAAAGTAAAACTATTCCTTATTAATAAGGTGGTTTGGATTATGTGTCTTTGCTCAGAATCAAGAGATAAAATTCAATTGTTTGCATCCTGGAACAAATAGAAACTTTAAGTCAGGGGTCCCCAAACTTGGCAACTTTAAGACTTGTGGACTTCAACTCCCAGAATTCTCCAGCTGGCTGGAGAATTCTGGGAATTGAAGTCCACAAGTCTTAAAGTTGCCAAGTTTGAAGACCTCTGCTTTAAGTGGAACCTACAGAGACCATAAAAGCACCCTCATCTCACAAGATATTCTGTTCCACAGAAGGGGAGTCCCCAAACTCTCCCTTTGAAGCTCCTCTCATCATATCTCATGGTAAATATGATCCCGGAGCAGAAATCCTCTGACTATGGAGTTGAAAAGGCAGATTTTATGAGGGAAAAGTGATCTCTGAGGGATTTTATGAGGGAAAAGTGATTCTGCAACCCAACAAGACAGACACAGACTTCAGAGGATAATCAGAACTGCAGAAAAAACAATTGCTACCAACCTGCCTTCCATTGAGGACCTGTATACTGCAGGAGTCAAAAAGAGGGCCGTGAAAATATTTACTGACCCCTCGCATCCTGGACATAAATTGCTTCAACTCCTACCCTCAAAACGTCGCTATAGAGCACTGCACACCAAGACAACTAGACACAAGAACAGTTTTTTCCCGAACGCCATCACTCTGCTAAACAAATAATTCCCTCACCACTGTCAAACTATTTACTAAGGCTGCATTACTATTACTATTAGTCTTCTCATTGTTCCTATCACCCATCTCCTCCCACTTATGACTGTATGACTATAACTTGTTGCTTGTATCCTTACAATTTATATTAATATTGATTGTTTCCTGATTGCTTATTTGTACCCTATGGCAATCATTAAGTGTTTTTTACCTCATGATTCTTGACAAATGTATCTTTTCTTTTATGTACACTGAGAGCATATGCATCAAAGACAAATTCCTTGTGTGTCCAATCACACTTGGCCAATAAAGAATTCTATTCTATTCTATTCTATTCTATTCTATTCTATTCTATTCTATTCTATTCTATTCTATTCTATTCTATTCTATTCTATTCTATTCTATTCTACTCTACTCTACTCTACTCTACTCTACTCTACTCGATTCGATAGCCAAAACCAAGTCATTAGGAATTTCAGCATCTTGAGTTGTATTTGGAAATAAACTGGTCAGCAATGGAGGTTCTCTACAATGGTGTAAAATGTAGTGCCAAGGTTAATTGGTAAGCACAAGGCAGTGGCCAATGAGAGCAAGAGATGACCCTGAGCAATCTTCAAGCCCCTTGAAGAGCAAGGTGCACCCTTCTAAATCTCTGCCAGTCCAGTTTTAATATGCGGATCAGGAGGTTCTTGAATATTGTGGTGTCATGACATTTCACTGCAGACTAGCACAGACCAAGTGAGGAATAAGCCTGGTGCGTGTATTTTGATTACGTCCTACTTTGCAAACACAAGACTCATCTAGTTTATTTAAAACAGTAATAATAATCATGGCCACCCTCTAAATTGCATAGGAAATCCTGTAGGGGGGGGGATTCCCAATTGGCCATTTGAGACCCTCTGCCCTTGCAAAAGAGTGGCTAAGCTCCCAGGCTAATTAATAAAAAAGATGCATTTTAAATTTAATCCTTAAAAAGTTACATCTGTTTTGTAAATACCACCTAAACGTATTTGGAAAACCAGCCAGCATCTAGCACGCATCTACTCAGAAGTAAATGCCATTAAATTCTTTGGGGTTTCTTCGAGGTTAAAGGGTTGAAAAGTAAACTTGTGGCTGATTTGGCAAAAAGGGGAAAAAATACAGTCTTCGCTAACTTTATGGAGTGCTGTGAGTAGATCATTTTGCTCTGATCTGACACCACCAGCGAGCTGAAAGCTTTCAGCTTAGTGCGTGTGTAATTTCTGTGGACTTGAAAGCTCCCTAGGCAATTTCTAATTTTCATTTAAGACTTCCTTTTCCTTGTTGAAAGCTGAATGATTTCCTTCTGTGGTTTTATCAATGAACCAGGACTGATAAGATTGCTTCCTTCCTCTGCTCTGTGTGCTTGGACTTTTGCCATCCATGATGAAAAATAATATATTTGCCTTCCTGTCTTGAGCTACAGCTAGCTGGAGTGGGAGGCGATGTAAGTGCCTTCATTCAGAAAAAAAAAGGCAGCCATTCAAAGGAACAATAATAGACTTGCATCCAAACAAATTAGAAAATTCTTTCTTGCATTTTAAAAGCAATCTTTGATGGTGTAGGTAGGAGAAGACATAGACAGCTGTCTGGCTCCCATTTCTGTCTCTTTTTTTAGCACAAGAGGTCATCAATTGGGATAACAGGTTGTGTCCTACTGTATGACAAAAATGTGGACCAATCTTCCATTTTGCAGTGGGATAAAACTCCTCAGGAGTCCTACAACAGAAGTAGGGAAGTAGGATCAGAGAAAGAAGAGCAACTAAGAGGATTAAGGGCCTGGAGACAAAAACATATGAAAAAGGGTTGCAGGAATTGGGTATGGCCCGCCTAGAGAAAAGAACTAGGGGTGACATGATAGCAGTATTGCAGTATTTGAGGGGCTGTCACAAGGGCAAGGGGGTTATTTTCCAAAGCACCAGAGGGCAGGACAAGAAACAATGGATGGAAACTAATCAAGGAGAGAAGCAATCTGGAATTAAGGAGAAACTGCTTAACTGTGAGAACAGTTAACCAGTGGAACAGCTTGCCTTCAGAAGTTGTAGATGCTTCATCACTGGATGTTTTTAAGAAGAGACTGGACACTCACTTGTCTGAAATGGTATAGGGCAGCGGTGGGTTGCTCCCGGTTCGGCCCGGTTCTAAGAACCGGTAGCGCAGGTGGTGGGACGCTCCGCCCACCCCCCCGGGACGCTTCTGCGCAGAAGTGTCGCGCATGCGCGAGAACCAGTAGCAGAGGGTTCTATAGGGTATAGGTAAATGGTGTAGAGTCTCCTGTTTGAGCAGAGGGTTGGATTAGATGACCTTCAAGGTCCCTACCAGCTCTATTCTTGATTGATTGATTAAAGCAGAGAAGGAACTACAGGTATTCTCGACTTCTCACAGTGGGGAAGCCAGATTCAGTTAACAACTCTGTTACTAACTTAACAACTGCAATGATTCACTTAACAGCTGTGGCAAGAAAGGTCGTGAAATGGGGCAAAACTCACTTAACAAATGTCTCACTTAGCAACAGAAATTTTGGGCTCAGTTGTGGTCATAAGCCGAGTACTACCATTACTCTACCAGAGGTTTCATAAAGAGGGTTCTCTTGGCTAGTTGGAAGATATCCAGAAGCTTCCAATACGTTTTAGTGCCTTTGTTAGGATCAGCCAAGAATGCAGCAAAACTATAAGCAATAAGCATGGAATTTTCCGAACTCTCTCAAGCGGGAGACAGTTTCTGGGTGGGTAGTACATTTTGTTCACCTGCTTGTTCATCTATTCACCCAGTTCTACCTTAAGCTTCTATAAAACTGTGCTTGGGCGGGCACATGACAAAAACATGCTTTTTAAAGAAATGAAAAAAGAACCACAAACCTACGGTTCTACTGAAAGCAATGCAAAGGCTACAAGGACTGAGACACTATTGCTACAATAAATAGCTCTTAGTCTTATCTCCAATGAAATAAGTATGGAGTCTATATAAAGGAGATGAAGAGACTTCCTTAACTGAAAGAAAAAAACTCAACGGGGCATACCCCAAATCTCACCAGAGATTTCAACTGGTGGGTTCTATTGCTGGCAAAGGAGGTTTGCCAAGGGTTGGACTAGGTTACAGGGGTCTCCAACCTTGGCAACTTTTAAGACTTGTGGACTTCAACTCCCAGAGTTCCTCAGCCAGCAAAGCTGGCTGAGGAACTCTGGGAGTTGAAGTCCACAAGTCTTAAAAGTTGCCAAGGTTGGAGACCCCTGAACTAGAAGACCTCCAAGAAGGCCTTGGAAGACCCCTGAACTGGAAGACCTCCTTCCAACTGTGTTAAATATGAAATCAAGAACAGGCTCAAAATGGCTTGGAAATGGCTGTTGACTAAAGGAAAGTCCGTGACCCTCGGATGACTGGAGGAGAGATCTGTGCCGCAATATTTCAGAACATCAATTTATTCATAATATTCTTAAGAGACTTGACGAATCTACTGACTACCCTGTGATTTTAAGGTAAGGATGTGTAATTGGGGTGTGGAGGGGACAAAAAATATGTTTGACCTTCAGTAATATATTGGAGCAGCAGGATTTGGCCAACACAAAAAAAAACCTGAATTTGATGTGATTTAATTTACATTTGCTTTAAAATTAAATTTAAATTAAATTTGACAAATGTGACTGCTGTTCTTCCAATTAATAATGCATCTTTTAAATATTAATAATTGCAATTCAGTTCTAAATTGGGATGGAGGGTCTCAGCAGACCACACCCTGACCATTCAAAGTTTAGATAGCTTAAATGGTAGGATATTCTGGTTTCCTGCCCTGTAGTCAGATATGAGAAATTTGTTGGTCTCTGGATGCTGATGGATGACCCATCATATTAAACCTCACTCTTGTGATCTTCACGCAATTTAGAGCTGAATTGCAATTATTAATATGTAAAAGATGCATTATTAATTGCAAGAGCAGCAGTCACATCATCAAATTTAAATTTAATTCAAATTTAATTTTAAGCAAATGTAAAGTAAATCACATCAAATTCAGGTTTTTTGTTGTTGGCCAAATCCTAGAAAGGGTGTTCTGCATCATCCATTCTTGCTTTAGGCTTTCAGCCCAAAGGAAGTCATTTTATTCTGCAAGTTACATCCGGTCCCAGCGAATAGAAATACAGGTAGTCCTCGATTTATGACCACAATAGAGCCCAAAATTTCTGTTGCTAAGCAAGACAGTTGTTGTGGGTTTGCCCCATTTTTACAACATTTCTTGCCATAGTTGTTGAGTGGATCAGTGCAGTTGTTAAGTTAGTAACTCTGACTTCCTCATTGACTTTGCTTGTCAAAATGTTGCAAAAGGGGGATCACGTGACCCCGGGACAAAGCAATGGTCATAAATATGAACCAGTTGCCACGCGTCTTAATTTGGATCATGTGACCATGGATATGCTGCAATGGTTGTGAGTGTGAAAAACGATCATAACTCACTTTTTCCAGTGCTGTTGTAACTTCAAACGCTCACTAAATGAACTGCTGTAAGTTGAGGGCTACTTGTAATGCATCCTATAAATCAGATTCCTTAAAATCTCTTCAGGTTTTGAAAAGCCTCAGGCTGATCTCCCTTGAGCCCCCTTTTCAGCTTTCCAGGGATGAAATGTTACCTAACATTCATCCAGCCATCTTTAACAGGTTAACAGAGTTGAAAGGGACCTTGCAGGTCATCTAGTCCAACCCCTTGCACAAGCAGGAGACTCTATATCTGCCTCTACCTAGGATCAAACTCACAACCTCCATTTAACTGCTGATAAGAGTTTGTTGTTTTGGCAACCATCAATCCCTCGGTCCAGCGTCTCTCCCTCCCACCAAGGTGCATATGTCGGCCTTGGCATGACAGCAAGAGCTCTACCTCTAGGCCACAGCAATAGCAATAGCAATAGCACTTAGACTTATATACCGCTTCATAGTGCTTTACAGCCCTCTCTAAGCGGTTTACAGAGTTCAGCATTTTGCCCCCAACAATCTGGGTCCTCATTTTACCCACCTCGAAAGGATGGAAGGCTGAGTCAACCTTGAGCCGGTGAGATTTGAACAGCTGAGCTGCTGAACTGCAGTCCTGCACTTTAACCACTGCACCACCTCGGCAGCTGGGCATCTTCACACAGTTGTGGCTGAAAAACTACCACATTCCTCACTTATGATTTGGTTAAGCTCTCCCATCCTTCTTAGGAAATTTAAAAGATGAAGTCATAACACAGACTAGTCACAGCTAGAAGAAAACAATACCTATCCAAACTCCTGCACTTATTCAGCTGACAGAAATCTAAATTACCAGGGTGTTAAACGATTAGGCTTCAATTGTGCTTGTTTTTCAACTGTTCTTTGTTCACGACGGAGTCTACGAGCCGAATTTTAAAACCAGAGTTTAAATAATATAATGGTATTCTATTGCAAATCACTCTGTCACTTAATCATTTAAACAGAAAGAAAAATACCTGTCTAGTCACTCTAGAGCAGCATTGTGCAACTTCAGTAACTTCGCCATCATGTTAGCTGGGGAATTCTGGGAGTTGAAGTCCACTCGTTTTGAAGTTGCTAAGGTTGAGCAATACTTATTTAAATAATACTGCTGTGGTAGTTCAATAATGTAAAGAATGATCACAATATACTGCTGGTTTTAGAAAGCTGTTTGATTTTTTGCCGTTGATCCCAGAAAGTATCTAAAAGGAGACTTTGTTTTATTTATTTATTTAATTTAATTTATTTTATTTATTTTTGTCAAGTACGCGTTGGTAATATACATAGATATAACATTGTTTATATACATGAGTACTGATAAGAGGGAACATTAGGACAGGGATGGTAGGCACGCTGGTGCACTTATGCACACCCCTGTTTGTTAGATCGATATATGAAGATGTCTTACAGTGGGTCAGATCATTATCTCAGGAGTAATGTCTACTCCAGTGTTTCCCAAAGTGTGGTACGCGTACCCCCAGGGGTACAGGAAGAGTTTGGTGGGGGTACGCGTTGCACTGGAGTTTGGTGGGGATCACGTGGGAATATCCACTGCACCGTGCTTAGCTGCGCCCACAGAACAAGGAAAGAAATAGGCGTGTATCGCAGTTTTTACATGGGAACTGGGGCCACTGTACATCGTATCACAACTCATTATGGCGGGAACTTTTGCACATCCTTCGCGCAGCTCGGGTTCGGCCATTTTTAAACTGCGGGAACATTAACAGTTGACGTTGAGCCGCGGAGCTGTTTAAACGCTGGAGAATTGCAGTGTTATCTAACGGTTAGACCAGTGATGGCGAACCTTTTTTGGTTCGCGTGCCAAAAGGGGGGGGAATGTGGGGGATCACATGTGTGCGTGCCCACACTCATAATTCCATGCACCCCTGCACATGCACGCATGACCCCCCCTGCTCCCAGCATGCAATGGCACGCCCATTTTTCGCTCTCCCCAGGCTCCAGAGCTTTTCTAGGAGCCTGGGGAGGGCGAAAACAGCCTTCCCCACTCCCTCTGGAGGCTGGAAACAGCCTGTTTCCCGACTCCCAGTGGGCCCAGAAGGCCCGAAAATCAGCCGGCTGGTGCACACATGCACGCCGAACCTGAGCTCGCGTGCCCACCGATATGGCTCCGCGTGCCACTTGTGGCACCCGTGCCATAGGTTCGCCATCACGGGGTTAGACAGTCTTGTGAGGCGTGACACGGCGTGAATATACTGCACTTTGTTACAGAGACAACTTACTTCTTTAATAGTTAGTTCCAGATGCCTGTTATCGTGCTTTAGTAAGTTCCACTGATTTTGATTATTTTTATAAAATACAATTTTTATCCCTAACAGAGATTATGGATCGCTGGAAAGAAAAAATAAATATATTTTGATTTTTATTAAAGCATATGTTTTTATGAGGGGTACTCAGCGTTACGAAAATTATAGAAGGGGTACACATATGTCAAAAGTTTGGGAAACACTGGTCTACTCTATCAGTAACTTGCCAATGTCCTTGATAGACAGTCATTTCTACAACTTGTACTTTCTGGTCCTGTTTAGCTGGAGACAGATGGAGGAAGGACATCTGATGATTGTCTGAAGCTAAATTAAGCTGAAGTCTCAGTTAATCAAATATTCTTTGTCTCACAGTTGCTTCGTTCTGTTTTTAAAACCTCTAAATTTGTGGTCATCGTTCTTGCCCATCACATCCTTTGGTGGCAATACATTCTATAGTTTAATGGGACATTGGAGAAAATGTTTGCATTTAACTATCTTTAGTCTCCATCCTTCAGCATCAGTAGATAAACCTACATTTTAGTTATGTGAGAAAGAGAAAATTCTCAATCCTCTGTCTCTCCATCCGTCATCTGTCTGCCTGTCTATCCATATCTATCCGTGTCTATTATCTGTCACATCCGCTCTGCTACCTGCCTTACTCCTAAGATAAAAATTTTTTTAAAAGATAAAGTCTTGAGCAAATTGCATCCCTTGTTATACTTCTGTGCTATGGCCCATTCTTCAGAGTTTAGTTAACATCAGTACCTGTAAAAGGTTATTTTGACACTCATAACATGTAGAAACAACACTGGATAGAAAATTGCCCCATCCCCCAATGTTGACGTTTGCCTTGCATCTTGGAAAAACCATCTGGATTTGACCAGGCCTGTGCAGTAGGGACAGTTTCGTCACCAAACTCCCAAAACTTTACCCTAAGACTGTTCACTGTTGACCTCACCCGATTCCTAAGAGGTCAGTAAGGGGCATGCATAAGTGCACCAGCGTGCCTACCGTCCCTGTCCTAATGCTCCCTCTTATCAGTACCCATCTTATGTACATAAACAATGTTACATCTGTCACGATGTGAATTATTGCCAGTTGTGCAGATCTACTGTTTTCTTGTATTTATGGTCAAGCAGACATGTGATATGTTCTACTACGCATGCCTGCATTCCAGAAGTCAACTCCTTCCTTCTCTTCAGCCATTTCTGCCAAAGGCAGAAGTGACTTTTTTCATTAGCCGATAAGATGTAGTTTACTAAGGATTCTTTTTATTACTTTTCTACTGAAATAAATATTTTGTTAATTAGATTTGAATCTCGGTTTTATTTTCTAATGAGAATGACTTCAAAAAGGAAGCAAAGATCCATCGACCTCCACGGGGGATTGCCCCCCCTTCTAACAATATCTATGTATATTACTAACACATACTTGACAAAATAAATAAATAAAATAAAACATTGAACCAAATTTGCACTGGCCATGGTAGATATGCAAATGCTGTCTATAGGTGGGGCAAAACACCATCACCAAATTGTGATTATAGGGTCGAAAAACAAACAATCCAACACATAGTGGCAGAGTGTCAAAATGGAGATTTGTGCTGATTTCCTGTCTGCGACAAGTGAAATAAAAAATTATATTTGCAATTTAGATATAAGTTTGTAATCTTCCTATCTATCCATGTCTATTATCTATCACAACCGCTCTACTTTATGTTCTATGTTTTGTATTTTACCCCATGCTCATGTTCTGAAATATGATGCGAGTGTGCCATACAATAAGTAAATTATTGACATTACTCATTCCCACAAAGAAATCTTTATATTATATAGATCACACCTCAAATGAGAGGTAGGTGCTGGAGATCCACCCTGGGGAGAATCTACTGTGGTTCCCTGTCCTTTGTTGTCCCCCTGGAGACTTAACCTTACAATGACTGTTCCAACTTCCTCTAGTTTCCATTTATCCATTCCTTCCACTGTATTTTAGATTCCTTTGCTTGACAGAATAATTTGATGCCAGTTGTCTCTTTAGGACCTAAAAAATGAAAATGTCACTGTGACACAGAAAAGAATGACTAAGCATTACTAATGAGAACGATAAGAAGGGAGAAAAGACCTGACTAATCTTCCAGCTTTTGCTTGATTATTCATACCTATACATATTTTGTTAGAATTTAGAACAAGAGATGTGGGAATCTGTCATTTTTTTAATGTTTCCCAGCAGTGGTGGGTTCCTACAGGTGCGGTCCATTCTATAGCACCGGTAGCGGCCCGCTGGTGATGTCACAGTATCCAGGCGGTTGGTTGCCGGTGCGTGGGCGCCGCCATTTAAAAAAAAAAGTTACATTTTTTTTTTTAAAAAAATTTCTGCGCATGCCCAGAAGCTGAGCTTCCGGCACTGCGCATACGCTGCCTTCCTACCCAACAGTGAGTCCAAGCAGGGGAGGATGGCTGAGGGAGCGCGTGAGACGCTGAAAGAACGGGCGGCAGGACCTATCTCCATTCCCCTCCCTTCAGCAGTCCAAGAAGCCACGAATGCGTGGTGATGATCCCAGGCATTTTCGCATGTTCGAGGCTTCTCGAGCTGCTGAGGGGAGGGGGAATGGGCGGCAGGAGCCTAGGATCATTGAATGGGGAGAAGCATTCAGGCCGGACGGAGCCTCCTAGAAGAACCGCTGCCGTGGTGTTGCTGCTCCCGCTGTGGGGGGCTGCGTTGCGAGTGGCCAATGCCCCCCTGCTTGTCCGACCGCTGCCAAGCTCCCGAGGCCCACGCCCACCCGGTCACATGGCTGGCAAGCCACACCACAAAATAAGCCACGCCCACAGAGTGGTAGTAAAAAAATTAGGAACCCGCCCCTGTTTCCCACCCAACAAGTTCATGGCATGAATTTTTCCACCTGATAGAAAGAGAGAGAGAGAGATTAATTGGAACTGTCATGGCAATCAAGAGTTCTCGTTGCTATACAGAACAGATCAGAAATGTGAGAGCTGGAGCTTGGGAGAGGTGAGTCCACCATACCTAGAAGATACCAAGCTGGACAAGGCTACCCAGGAAGGATCTCCCTTCTTTTCATACAAAATATGTGGATAGCTTAAGAGAAAGAATTGCCGCAGAACCAATCTTAAGCTGCATACAAAAACAGCAAATAAAGTGGTTTGCTCACCTGGAGACGATGTATTGGAATTCCATTTCATATACAAAAAGAGAAGGTCAAAGAACATGAGGGCAGGCCCAGAAGAAGATGGAGAGACAACAACAAAGACACACCACAAAGCATCAAATAACAATGGTTGAGGCTGTCAGAAGAGCAAGAACCAGAACTTTTTATCCCTTGACACCTGAAGTGATGGCGGCGGCGGCGGAGGAGGAGGAGGAGGAGGAGAAGACAAAGAAGAAGAAGAAGAAGAAGAAGAAGAAGAAGAAGAAGAAGAAGAAGAAGAGAAGAAGAAGAAGAAGAAGAAGAAGAAGAAGAAGAAGACAAAGAAGAAGAAGAAGAAGAAGAAGAAGAAGAAGAAGAAGAAGAAGAAGAAGAAGAAGAAGAAGAAGAAGAAGAAGAAGAAGAAGAAGAAGAAGAAGAAGAAGAAGAAGAAGTTATCAGCTGCTCTGATAGTATGAACCATGTAGTTACGTGCAGATTTCCCTATCTAGTATCCAGGCTAACTTGATTAATCTTGATAATGTGGAAACAAAAGGAAGCCTACCATCACGAGGACAATGGTTCATATTTATTGGGAAGGAAGGTACCGAATTACACAGTGACTTTAGTGTGCTTAAAAACACATTTCATACATAATCTTTACAGTGTCCTCCCCTAGTTCCGCTCTGCTGCCTCTTCATGGCTGGAAGTAGGCAACTGGAAACCAAGAGTGATACTTCTAGTGGAGTCACCCAAGGTGTGAAGGTCATCCTCAGCTACCCAACTAAAAGAAGCATGGACTTATAAAGGGAAGCAGTGATGTATGAAGAAGCTGCAAATGGATGACCAATAAAGGAGAATATTTGTAGCTCAGGATTGAAAGGTGGAATCCTTGGTGATCTCTGAGCTTGGTTTTTTTCTTGGAGACGTTTCATTACTTAAACTAGTTAACATCAACCAGCTCAGAGAGCATCAAGGAACCCTCAGTGGATGATGACTTTAGTGACAAATCCTTTCATACTACACAGGAGAATGCAACGGTAATTTTGGTAATTCTATTTTACCAAGAAAATTGCATAGTTTGACAAGATAAAGTAATTAAAACATATTAATAAAAGAAAATATACGTACAGGTGGTCCTCGACTTATGACCACAATTGAGACTAAAATTTCTGCGGCTAAGCAAGACGTTTGTTAAGTGAGTTTTGCCCCATTTTACAACATTTCTTGCCACAGCTGTCAAGTGAATCACTGCAGTTGTTACGTTAGTAACACAGTTGTTAAATGAATCTGGCTTCACATTATCAGAATGGGGACGGCCAGTTGTCAGAACATCGAATCTGGGCCATAAGTACCTTTTTGAGGGTCTGTTATAACTTCAAACAATCTGCGGTATTCTCAGGAGTCTTCTTCAAACCACCAAAGTTGAGCGGTTGTAAGTCAAGGACAACCTATTATGTGTCCTACTTACCAAGATCAGAACTGTGCAGGCCATGGTGTTCCACCATAGAAGACAAAGTTGAACTTTGGAGAAGCAACACAGAAAGAGTTTTAATACTTTCAGACAGGATTTGGAGAAGATTCCTGAGAACGCCACAGAGACCCATGGATCACAAAACAAATAAATCCAATGTTGCTACTGAAAGCACCAATAACCAGGATCAAGCTAAGCAATTTTGGAAAAATTATGGGAAGACTCAGCTCCCTTGAGATGTCCATTACACTGAGAAAGATAGAAGACAAAAGAGGAAGAGGGCAACCAGCAGCAAAGTGCTCCAACAAAATACCTTATTCCACCAGACTTGAAATACTGGGATTAGACAATTAACAACTACGTCGCCTCCGATCTGATCTAAATGTAGTTCATAAAATCATATACCAAAATGTCCTTCCTGTTAATGACTACTTCAGCTTCAACCGCAACAATACACGAGGACGTAATAGATACAAACTAAATGTAAAGCGCTCCAAACTCGACTGCAGAAAATACGACTTCAGCAACAGAGTGATCAATGCCCGGAATGCACTACCTGACTCTGTGGTTTCTTCCCCCAAACCCCAAAAACTTTAACCTTAGACTGTCTACAGTCGACCTCTCCCCGTTTCTAAGAGGTCTGTAAGGGGCGTGCATAAGCGCACCACTGTGCCTACCGTCCCTGTCCTACTGTCCTATTGTCCTCTTTTATCGTTACTTTTTACTTATGTTTATACAATCTACTACTATCCTGTACATGTTTGAAAAATAAATAAATAAAATAAATAATAAATAAATAAATAAAGTGAACAAATTTGATCACTGCAGCAAAAACACAGCTGGGAGATTCAAAGGGTCAGGTTGCTGTTAGATCATCTTGAATAGGGTCTATCTATAGAGTTACCAGGAATCAACACTGACTGACTCAGTCAATCAATCATGGCAATTGAGATGTACATTTTGTAAATAATGGCTTTTTTGGGGGGACTGTCTGAGTTGTTACCATGGCATTCTGTTGAACTGCATTTTACTGATTTCTTGGAACCGTGTCAAGAATATAATTATCATTTATTCCCCCCTCTTTTTTCTTCCTCTTCTACTAATTTCTTCTTTCTGAGTGGTCTGAGTTCCTACTTAATGTGTGATTACTGCTACCCATTTGGCTGCCCTTTCACTGTCCTTTTTCCCCCCATTTTTTTTATTTTAATATTCTTCACATAAAACATCAATACATATACCATAATATATTATCAAAAATTTAACCTGATTTTTCCCCATATCCCATATTGTTACTAGATTACCTATCTATCCTACATATCAAATCCAATCACTCCCTTCCCTCTATCCTTCTCCCCTCCCTCTACTTTCTTCCTCCTTCTCTCCACTTTCCTACTACCCCTTCTTCCTTCTTTTCTCCTCCCCACTACTTCCTCTTCTTCCTCCTCCTCCTTTCTTGAGTGCCCTTTCACTCTCCTGATTCACATAAGCCCAAACCATTTACATGTGAGAGCCAGTTTGGTCTAGTGTAAGGTGACCAGACGTCCCGCTTTTGGCGGGACAGTCCCGCTTTTTAATAATTTGTCCTGCATCCTGTGGCGTTTCAAAAAAGTCCCGCTTTTTACATTTGAATTTGCCCTGCACACCCCTCTGCCTCTTGCCTCGCCTGCCTCCTCCTGCCAGGCGGGGAGGGAGGGCAGTAAGAGGGACAGCGGCGGTCTTGCCTGTTCGTCACCGCAGAGCCGAAGAAGCTGGTGGCGTTTGTGGTGCGGGGCTTCCCCCGCCCACTTTCCCCGGCCACCGGGACGCCGCCATTTGCGTTCTTTTGCCCTCTGTGCAAGCAGAACGCTTTGCGCATGCACAGAGGGCAAAAGAACGCAAATGGTGGCGTCCCGGTGGCCGGGGAAAGCGGGTGGGGGAAGCCCCGCGCCGCGAACACCACCAGCTTCTTCGGCTCTGCAGCGACGAACAGGTAAGCCTGTGCCGGTAGGAACCCACCCCTGGCTGCGATGAAGGGGGGGTGTTTCAGGGAGGGTGCACAAAGCTGCAGGATAAGAGAGACGGACCCCTCCCATCTTGCTCCCCTAGAAACCCCCCCCCCGTCAATGATGTCCCGCTTTACAAATATTAAAATCTGGTCACCTTAGTCTAGTGCAGTGTTTCCCAACCTTGGCAACTTGAAGATGTCTGGACTTCAACTCTCAGAACTCCCCAGCCAGCGAATGCTGGGAAACACTGGTCTAGTGGTTAAGTCATCAGTCTGGAAAGCAGGAGACCATGAGTTCAAATCATGGGTGTGCTCAGGTTAGTCTGACTTGCAGGGGGATTTGTGCTGGTGAGCTGCATTGCTGTTGTTTGACTTCGAGTTCGTGGTCATGCCACATCTTCATGGAGGGTGTCAGTTTGCTTCATGTATGGATTGGAGGGGTTTAAAGTGGCCAATGATGCAGCTGTAGTATGGCTTCTGGTTTGTGATTGTGCCTCATTGGTGTGGGTTTGGGTTTGCTTATTGCGTGGATGTGTGGTGGTGGCATCCTGTGTGGTTTTCGTGAGTGTAGGTCTGGTGTCATTCTTTGTGTCAGACTAACCCGAGCATACCCCCATCCAATCAGAGCACAGCCAACCCCCCATCCAATCAGAGCACAGCCAAGCCCCCAACCAATCAGAACACACCTCCAACCAATCAGAACACAACCAAGCTCCCACCCTATTAGTTCAAACCCCCACTGGCAGTTAAAAGGAAGAAACAGCTGCAATCTCACATTGCTCCTAGAAGCAGGAAGCAGAAGACACCAGCCTGATGATGATGAATGAGACTTTGTTGAAACATCGCCAAGACACTTCCAATTTCACGCGGGAGAAAACCCGAATAACCAAAGACCTACAGACAAACACCCGCGAAAACCTCAGAATATATATATATAGTCTATACCAAGGGTATCCAATCTTGGTAATATTAAGACCTGTAGACTTCAACTCTCAGAATTCTGGGAATTGAAGTCTGCAAGTCTTAAAGTTGCCAAGGTCAGACACCTGGTTTATATCAATCTAGTTATAAGACTCAGGATAGCTTATACAAGTGATGGCAAATCTTTTTGGCACCGAGTGCCAAAAAGGGAGCGTGCGCATGCATGCGCTCGTCGAGGCCGCACACCAGAAGAGGAGCTGCCCAGGGGGCATGTGCGCACCAGAAAATGAATTTCCGGTTTCTGGCACGCACATGTGCGCTGGCCAACTAGTCTTCTGATTACTGGCATGCATGCACGTGCAACGATCAGCTGGCCAGCGCGCATGCTCACGCTGGAAAACGGAAGACCAGCTCTTCCAGTTTCCCGCACTGCCGCATGCACGAAGGCCAGCTGATCATCGCGCGCGCATGCGCACCGGGAAAGGAACGGGCAATGCCGCGCATGGCAGGCAACATAGCTCCACGTGCCACTTCGGGCACACGTTCCAGAGGTTCACCATCACGGGCTTATATTGTATATCTTTTACAAATATGCACATGGGTTCTTGTGTATATTCAACACAAGTGATGGTTATAATAAAAATAATCTAACATAAAGATTTATACACAGGCGGGTATATTTGCCTGCAAGGGAGGGAGGTGTCTAAGGATCATGAACAATGAAAATGGTACCACATGTAAGTGTATAAATTTATCTTCACTTTGAGAACAGCAAGGCAGATGACTTAGAAACACGTGGGAAGTTTGCTTAGGTCCTATAAAGTGACATGTTTGGTGCAAACATGTCACTGAAAATTCACTTCTTACACTCACATTTAGACTATTTCCCTTTGAACTGTGGGCCAGTGAGTGATGAGCATGGGGAGAGATTCCACCAGGATATCATAGGCATGGAGAAAAGATACCAAGGGAAATGGAGTCGGTCCATGTTTTCCGATTACTGCTGGAATCTCCCCAGGGATGATCCTACTGCAGTTCACAAGAGAAAAGCCAAAAAGGGCAGTTTAGATACCGAATAAAGACGGAACCTTGTTGTTTAATCTGATGTTAGAGCTTGTCAGTTTCTCATGCAAAAAGCATGAAAATGTTAGACGGAAAACCAATAAATGAATGGAAAATCATGGTATTGGTAGCAATAAAAAGATAAATGTATAATGATTGGTGTGGCACCATTCTCAATGCTATATCACATTTTGCAGAAAAGTTATGGAGTATAATCACACATCCCCCCTCGTAATGTTGAATTATTTTGATGCAATTTTGACCTGAATCTATATCTTGGAAACTGGAGCCAATTAATACTCAACTTAGTTTTCCTTTATTAGTGTCCCAATTCTGGTAAAATTAAGCTACTTTCATTTCCGTGGCTTGCTCCTTGTAGACGAGTGTTAATTGTTCTCACTGTTAGGAAAGTTCTTAATTCTAGATTGGATCTCTCTTTGATAAGTTTCCGTCCGTCACTTCTTGTCCCGTCCTCAGGTGCTTTGGAGAATAGGTTGTCCCCAGAGGCGGGTTCCTAATTTTTTTACTACCACTCTGTGGGCGTGGCTTATTTTGTGCGTGTGGCTTGCCAGCCATGTGACCGGGTGGGCGTGGGCCTCAGGAGCTTGGCAGCAGCTGGAGAAGCAGGGGGGCATTGCCCACCTGCAACGCAGCCCCCCGCAGCGGAAGCAGCAAGACCGCGGCAGCAGTTCTTCTAGGAGGCTCCGTCCGACCTGAATGCTTCTCCCCATTCGATGATCCTAGGCTCCTGCCACCCGTTCCCCCTCCCCTCAGCAGCTCGAGAAGCCTCGAACGTGCGAAAATGCCTGGGATCATCACTGCACGTTCGTGGCTTCTCGGACTGCTGAAGGGAGGGGAATGGAGATAGCTCCTGCTGCTTATTCTTTCAGCATCTCATGTGCTCCCGCAGCCATCCTCCCCTGCTTGGACTCACTGTGGGGTAGGAAGGCAGCGCATGCGCAGTGCCGGAAGCTCGGCTTCTGGGCATGCGCAGAAGAATTTAAAAAAAAAAATTAAAAAAATTTTTTTTAAATGGCGGCACCCAGGCACCAGCAAAGGACCGCACCGGTACTGTGATGTCACCAGTGGGCTGCTACCGGTGCTATAGAGTGGACCGCACTGGTAGGAACCCACCACTGGTTGTCCCCTTCTTCTTTGTGACAATCCCTCAAGACGGTGGCAGTGGTCATCTCCGTTTTCTAGTCGAGGAGTCAGCATTGTCTGAAGATGATTCCATGGTCATGTGGCCAGCAAGACTATATGCCAAGGCACACGGAATACTGTTACCTTTCCACCGAATTGGTACCTATTTATCTACTTACTTTATCTATTTACATGCTTTCAGATTGTTGGGTGGGAAGGAGTTGGGACAGGAATGGGAGTTCACCCCATCATGCAGTGCTTGGGTCTCAAACAGTCCACCTTCCGGTCAACAAGCCCAATGTTACATATATAGATGCTGTTACACATACACATTAACAACATCTATAGTCTATGCAAAAGAGACAATCACTCAGCCCAAAAAAGGAACCAAAAGACCCAAGTACCTCTCCACCAGCAATCAGCACCCAGATCAGCATCGATTAACTCCAAGATCAACTTTAGACCAACAATCAAGTAAACAAGACCCCAATCAAGAAACTGCCAAAGCGCCAACAGGAAACAGCCCAACCAAAAAATTGCACTTCCGTCGTGATACAAACCGGTGGGGAAGATAAGTAGAACCCACCCCTGTCCCAAGTATACAAAATATAACATAGTTGGTCAACAAAGACAGCAATGAAACCAGGACTACTTGCCCTCCCACGATATGATATGGATGTCCATTGCATATACAGATAGTCCTTGACTTACGGCCGTAATGGTGCCTGACAATCACGGTTGTACGTCATGTTGGTTGTAAAACCAATGTGACTGACCCGATTTTATGACCTTTTTTTTTGCTCCGGTTGTTAAGTGAAGGCTGCAGTTGTTGGGTGAACAGCTGTTAGTGACCGTTCAAACGGCACTGAAAAAAAAATGACTTATGACCATTTTTTCAGTTACGACTTTCATAGCGTCCCCATGATTGTGTGTTCAAAATTCAGATGCTTGACAACTGACTCACATTTATGACAGTTGCAGTGTCCTGGGGTCACATGGTCCCCTTTTGCGACCTTCTGACACGCAAAGTCAACGGGGAAGCCAGATTCACTTAATGACCGTGTTGCTAACTTAACAACCGCAGTGATTTACCGTATAAGATGCACCTTTTTACCCCCCAAAAGAGGGTGAAAACTTGGGTGCGTCTTATACACCAAATGTAGCCCCACCCACCCAGCCAGCCACCCCCACCCTTTGGCCTCTGTCTTCCAGCAATTTACCTGTTTGCAGGAAAGAGGGAAGAGCCTATAAAGCCAAGCAAGTCACTAGCACTTCCCGATCTACAGCTGATTTGCCACGTGGGAAAATGAAAGTGAAACTGAAACTACAAAGGCAAATGGCTGGGAGAGACAGGCAGATTTTTATTTTTTGCTGAACTGGATGGAAGGGGGTAAGTGAATAACTATAAATGTCTGTAGAATGTTCAAATTATTAGACTTTTTTTTAAAAGACTGCTTTATTATTGTTCTAGAGCCAGAGGCAATTTTAAGACTTGTGGACTTCAACTCCCAGAATTCCACAGCCAGCTTTGTTAGCTTTGCTGGCTGTGGAATTCTGGGAGTTGAAGTCCACAAGTCTTAAAGTTGCCAAGGTTGGAGACCCCTGTAAATCTAGACAACTTAATAAAATATAGAAGCTTTTTAAAATAAATGCTTGCTCTGAAGAGGCCCAGTGCTATTGTATCTTCTTTTAAATAATAGAGAATAATGTATACTTCCAGAAATTTTAATTAATTTTAACAGCTCTGTACAAGTATAGTATGAAATGTAACAGTGTCCTGTTTAGTATTAGAGTTTAGTTACCTTGGAGTAGATCTATTTCAATAATTGGGAGCAGTTAGTGTGACTACATTTAAGAAAATTTTCTGGCATAATGTACATTTCTCCAATTCTTTGCTATTTCTATGGGTCAGGCACACATGCACAGAAATGCACAGCAAACAGTGTATATCATCTGTGCTA
>JALIGW010000014.1:12857518-13035018 GCA_023053685.1 Diadophis punctatus similis | reverse complement strand
ATATCGCCTCACAGTGCAAGCACTCTCTAAGCCAGTGCTTCTCAATTATTTTCTGTTACGCCCCCCCCAGGAAGAAGTAAACATTTCGCGCCCTCCCCCAAGTCTCCGCCGGGACGATTGCTTGCAATATTCGGCACGTTTTCGCTGAAAAAACTCAAGCGGCTTATCAGTGTGATTGGGGTGTAATGTGTTTAAGTGATGCCTTAATTTATTTGGCTTCATGCTGTCCGCTGCCAACATTTTTAGACACAATAAACATACCGGTCCTTCCTCGTCTCCCACCGTAGTCACAGTGAAGCCAAGCGCTACATAAGCTTTGACATATTTCCTCGTCTTAGCTTTCAGGAGACTTACGTTTGTCTCATTATCTCCATCTCTCTCCTCCTTTCTTTTCATCCCTGTTAAATATTTTTCCATGGTGTCTCTTAAGGGTTTGTTATCTGCACTTCATATCTCCTGCTCTGTGCTGTGTGCTATTGTTCAGTGCAAAAAACCCCGACTCCCTGCGGCAAAAAAAAGCATGTTCCCTGGGGTCATGAGCCCCCCCTGGCATCGCTCTGCGCCCCCCCAGGGCCCCCCGCCCCACTATTTGAGAAGCACTGCTCTAAGCGGTTTACACCAGTAAGCAATGTGTATTTATATTGCCCCCAACAATCTGGGCCCTCATTTTACCCATCTCGGAAGGATGGAAGGCTGAGTCAACCTTGAGCCGGTGAGATCTGAACCGCTGACCTGCGGATCACTGTCAGCTAAAGTGGCCTGCAGTACTGCGCTCTAACCGCTGCGCCACCTCGGCTCTTATGATTACCCCTGGTGATTCCAGAGAAACATCGCAAGTCAATTTTCCACTCAGAGTCAGGTAGTATGAAAGAAAAGGGTGAACGATGTCGGGGTCATCAGGGCAGGTTGCACCATTGCAGAGATGGAAAAGGGAGGGTTCTCCCCAGGGGCGGGTTCCTAATTTTTTTACTACCACTCTGTGGGCGTGGCTTATTTTGTGGGTGTGGCTTGCCAGCCATGTGGCCGGGTGGGCGTGGCTTCTCGGACTGCTGAAGGGAGGGGAACTGAGATAGGTCCTGCCGCCCGTTCCCCCTCCCCTCAGCAGCTCAAGAAGCCTCAAACGTGCGAAAATGCCTAGGATCATCACCGCACGTTCGTGGCTTCTCGGACTGCTGAAGGGAGGGGAATGGAGATAGCTCCTGCCACCCGTTCTTTCAGCGTCTCACGTGCTCCCTCAGCCATCCTCCCCTGCTTGGACTCACTGTGTGGTAGGAAGGCAGCGCATGCGCAGTGCTGGAAGCTCGGCTTCTGGGCATGCACAGAAGAATTTTTAAAAAAAAATTTAAAAAAAAATTTTTTTTAATGGCGACACCCAGGCATTGGCAACCGACCGCACCGGTACTGTGATGTCACCAGCGGGCCGCTACTGGTGCTATAGAGTGGACCACATCGGTAGGAACCCACCACTGGTTCTCCCATTGGATATGAAGAGTGGTTGCAGGATTTGGGTATGGCTGGGCTAGAGGAAAGAAGGACTAGCGGGGACAGGATAGCAGTGTTTCAATATTTAAGTGGATGCCACAAAGAAGAGGGGGGGGTCAACCTATTTTTCAAAGCACCAAAAGGCAAGACCAGAATGAATGGATGGAAGCTACAGTAATCAAGGAGAGAAGCAACTTGGAACTTCCTAACAGTGAGAACAATTAACCAGTGGAATGGCTCACCTTCAGAAGTTGTGGGGACTCCATCACTGGAGGTTGTTCAGAAAACTGGAGGTTGTTCAGAGCCGAGGTGGCGCAGTGGTTAGAGTGCAGCACTGCAGGCTACTTCAGCTGAGTGCTAGTTCAGCAGTTCAGCTGTTCAACTCTCACCAGGCTCAAGGTTGACTCAGCCTTCCATCCTTCTGAGGTCGGTAAAATGAGGACCCAGATTGTTGGGGGCAATATGCTGAACTCTGTAAACCGCTTAGAGAGGGCTGTAAAGCACTATGAAGCGGTATATAAGTCTAAGTGCTAAGTGCTATTGCTAAAAGACTGGACTGTCACCTGTCTGAAACGATATGGATCTCCTGCTTGAGCAGGGGGTTGGACTAGAAGACCTCCAAGGCCCCTTCCAGCTCTATTCTGATTGAGGGATTGAGATCTTGTAGCTGGTGCTTCCTTTGGCCCCTCCCTCCTTCGGCCGGCATGAAAGAGCAACCCGCTTCTCCTAAGTCCTGTGGGCAGAAGGCTTCCCAGGAATTTCTTCATTTGATGGGGCAAGCCAGGTTGATAGAAGGCTGGGGCAGCAAACTGAATGCTGAGCCAGGCATTTTGTTGTGGGTCGTTATCAGGTTCTCAAGATTCTGCAGATAGTCCTTGAGTTACAACCGTTTGTTTAATGACTGTTTGAAGTTACAATGGCACTGTAAAAAAAATGACTGATGACCATTTTTCATACCAATGTTGCAGCACCCCCGTGGTCACACGATTAAAATTCAGACACTTGGCAACTGACTCATATTTACGACCCTTGCAGGGTCCCAGGGTCAGTTGATCCCCTTCTGCGACCTTCTTACAGGCCAAGTCAATGCGGAAGCCAGATCCTCTTAACATTGTGTTGCTAACTTGACAACTGTAGCGATTCACTTAACGCGGCAAGAAAGGTTGTAAAATGGGGCAAAAATCATTTAAGCAATGTCTCGCTTAGCAACATAAAATTTAGGCTCAACTGTGGTCGTAAGTCAAGGACTACCTGTATTATTATATCCTGTAACACTAAAGTAGCATTCCAATAATTGAAGTGGTGCCTGTTTCCTGACCTGGCCTACCTCACAGGGCTGACTGTAGTAGCAAGACCTCACTGTTGGAAGGCACCCCAGGTTTTTTGTACCAATCTACTCTTAGTGGAAATTGTGACTCTTATTAAAAACAATAAACAAACCGGAAGCTTGAAAGCTACCCGAGAAAGGATTGCTCTCCACAACGTTTACCACTTCGGAGGTTGAATTTGTAACTGCCAGGCCTTGGATCTGTGCTATCTTAGCTGCGCAGATATCCAGACTATTAACATGAAAGTGGTGGGGAGAGCTGTACTTGTGAGCAGCAGATTGCAAAATAATCGTTCAAGGTTAGCAAAGAGATAAAGAGTATTGCATTGCGTCACGGCACATCAACATATTTACAAGCCTCCTCTGCGAGTGTGACACTCGGACCACTTGGTTGTGTTAAAGTTTATTTCTCTATAATGTTCCACAACTCTTGCTGTTTAGGGGAAGGTTCGAATCATTTTTCTCGTGCAGCTTCGTCTGTCCATAGAATAAGAAGGTGAGAAGGAAACCCATGTTAAGAGGCTTGGATGCCAAAGGGAAGGCGCCATTTCCAAATTGGCCTCCTGCGGATGTGTGGGGAATGGCACTTAGGGATGGTCTTCCTGAAGCAGGAAGCTCATGGCTCATCATGGACCTCCTTGATCAGATGCCGCCGCCATTGAATGATCCCACATTCTCTGCCAACAGCGCTCTAAAGCAGAGCACAGCATCTCTGAATTGGCACATTCACACCCACTACCTTGGTTTTCCCTGAATGGTCTGGGCTCCCAACTGGTGTGGAATCAGCATAGCAATAGCACTTAGACTTATATACCGCTTCATAGTGCTTTACAGCCCTCTCTAAGCGGTTTACAGAGTTCAGCATATTGCCCCCAACAATCTGAGTCCTCATTTTACCCACCTCGGAAGGATGGAAGGCTGAGTCAACCTTGAGCCGGTGGGATTTGAACAGCTGAACTGCAGCTAGCAGTCAGCGGAAGTAGCCTGCAGTGCTGCACTCTAACCACTGCGTCACCTCAGCTCCCCCCTCACCCTATCTCAAGTACCCAGAGTGATAGTTGAATTGGAAGTCCAGATGCAAAACTGCCATCATGCTAGCAGTCTGGAAGGCGCTGGAGAGAAGATGTTTCAATCACATCTGAAAGCAAAACAGATGTGACTTTGAAAGGGAAGCTGGCTGAGACCTTGACTGCAAGTATCTTCAGACATTCCTTTTATTCATTTAGATAATGATGATGATGGTGATGATGATGATGATGATGATGATGATGATGATGATGATGATGGTGATGATGATGATGATGATGATAATAATAATAATAATAATAATAATAATAATAATAATAATAAGAAGAAGAAGAAGAAGAAGAAGAAGAAGAAGAAGAAGAAGAAGAAGAAGAAGAAGAAGAAGAAGAAATAGTAGTAGTACCATGTTTTCCTGAAAATAAAACCCTGTCTTATATTTTTTTAAACCCTAAAATAAGCGCTTGGCCTTATTGCAAGGCACTCAAAACCCGATTGGGCTTATTATCAGGGGATGTCTTGTTTTGGGGGAAACAGGGTAGTAGTAGTAGTAGTACTACTACTACTACTAATAGTAGTCTGGAGTGATTGATCTCATGATGCAACTCCCTATTGCCTTTAACAAGTTTACATTCCTCACTTTGGAAAACAAGAGGGAAGGAGACTCTCTGCGTTTCAATTTTATGATTTATCCATTCTAATGAAGCAGTTACTGTATATTTTATTACCCTTAGAACAGAGGTGGGTTCCTGGTACACAGCTCCTGTAGGGAGCGGCGGATTTCGTAACCGCTCCGGAGCCTTCTCTGCCGGTCCACCCAGCGCGTCGCCATTTCCCCCCCCGTCATTTTCGGTGATTTTCGCGTGATTTTGCTTCTGCGCATGCGAAATCTCACGCACGCACGTGTCCCCTTGCGAGAAGCAAAATTGCACGAGGGGGCGCGTGCGCATAGCGAGCGAGCGCCCCCCCGAAGCATGGAGATGCACGCGCATGGCTCCGGCAGCGAGGTAAGTGAGCAACCCGCCCCTGCCTTAGAAGCTGCATTGGCAGCACGGTTGAAAAGCAGGATAAAAGTTTACAAATTAAGAAAGAGAGAGAGAGAGAGAGGGTGGGGGAGGGAGGGAGGGAGGGAGGGAGGGAGGGAGAGAGAGAGAGAGAGAGAGAGAGAGAGAGAGAGAGAGAGAGAGAGAGAGAGAGAGATGTAACTGCTTTTCTCCTTCGGAAGAGGATGGATAATGTACAGGTAGTCCTCGACTTACGACCCCAATTGAGCCCACAATTTGTGTTGCTAAATGAGACACTTGTTAAGTGAGATTTGCCCCTTTTTACAACCTTTCTTGCCGCAGCTGTTAAGTAAAACCATTGCAGTTGTTAAGTTAGTAACAGGACTGTGAAGTGAATCTGGCTTCCCCATGGACTTTGCTTGCAAAAGGGGATCACATAACCTGGGGACACGGCAACAGTCATAAATATGAACCAGTTGCCAAGCATCTGAATTTTGATCACGTGACCATGGGAATGCTGCAAAGGTCGTAACTGTGAAAAATGGTCATAAGTCACTTTTTTTTCAGTGCCGTTTGAACGGTCACTAAATGAACTGTTGTAGGTCGAGGACTACCTGTATAGTTTTCTGGCATCCTTTTTGCCTGCTCGGTGAGGCAGCCGTCGTGGTTTTTCTAAAAGTACCCCTTTCGAGTTAGACACAAGTAGTACATAAGGTATTATTTATGCACAAAGGTATTTCCGTACTCCAGCTAGCACAGAACGAACGAACGAAAGAATGAATGAAGTGGAAGGAGGGGTTTTTTTTTGGGTAAATCAAGATTATACAACAAGCCTTGAATAAATGAACAGAATGATGAATGTTTCTGCCTGCACGGAAGGAAGTGATTCAAAGTACTCGATGCTTTCAGCTTATATAATTGCATCAACTGCTTGAACATAATCTAATTCCTTATCTTATTAAAAGACTAAGTGCAATTCTATACTTCCGTATCCAAAAAAAAAAATATTCCATTGGGTTTAGTGGAGCTTATTCTTGAATACAGAATAATCCTCAACGTACGACCAGAATTTTCATTGGTATGCCAAGGTGGTTGTTAAGTGAACCGTCTCCAATTTTAGGATCTTTTTGCCATGGTTATTAAGCGAATTACTGCAGAGGTTTTATTTTATTTAGTGTTCTACTATGCCGCCCTACTCCCTGAGGACTCAGGGCGGCATACAACATTTTAAGGAACAACTAAACAATAAAGTTATTAAAAACAATTTAAAAAGAGTTTAAAAAGACATACAAAACCATGCATACATGGGGGAAAGTTGTCTCAAAATCACCCCGCCTGCAGGAAGAGCCATGTCTGAATGGCTTTTCGGAAGGCCAGCAAGGTGGGGATAATTCGGATCTCTGGGGGTAGTTGGTTCCAGAGAACAGGGGCCCCTAAAGAGAAGACCCTCCCCCTAGGCCCCGCCAGCCGGCATTGTTTAAGGTTAAGTGAGTCATGGGGTTGTTAAGCAAAATATCCAGGTTTCCCATTGACTTTCTTGGTCAGAAGTCAGCTGGGCGGGTTTCAAATGGGGATCATATGACCCCGGGATGCTGCACCCATTGCAAATCCCTGTCAGTTGCCAAGTGTCCAAATATTGATTACATGGGGGATGCTGCAATGGTCATAAGTGCGAGGACTGGTCATGAGTCAATTTTTTTTGGTCTTCTTATAACTTCAAACGATTGCTATGTAAGTTGAAGATACCTGTATTCAGCCAAATACCTTCCGCTTAGGATTGGGGACCAAAACATCAAAATTGCCAGCGCATTGCTACCAGCTGTTCCTGAGCCTTAAAGTCCCCCAGTTGGTATCAGCAGCAAAGCTGTGTCTGGAACATACACACACCGAGCAGAATTAAGGAGGGGAAAGTATGCATGTGGTTCACTTATTTTGGGTTTCAAATACAGAGTGGGTGGCCATTTCCCACGAAATGATGTTCCTGATTTTCTGCCAAGGGTTCTTAATTTCAGCAGACTCAGAAAGGGATGTGGGAAAAATATTTTCTTCCTTGCTGATGTTTTCAAACCAATGAGCTCTTGGGGGAATCCGATGCATTACGGAATTCCAAGTCAAACCTTTGTTCTAAACTGTCTTTTTTTCTTCCTTAAAGCTCATGGAATTTAAGTGACTTTTCTTGATAGCTCTCTAGGGTTATATGCAGTGGTGGGTTCCTAACAGCACCGGTAGCGGCCCGCTGGTGACATCACAGTACCGGTGCGGTCGGTTGCTGGTGCCTGGGTGCCACCATTTTTTTTAAATTATTTATTTATTTAATTTTCTTCTGCACATGCCCAGAAGCCGAGTTTCCGGCACTGCTCATGCGCTGCCTTCCTACCCCACAGTGAGTCCAAGCAGGGGAGGATGGCTGAGGGAGCACGTGAGACGCTGAAAGAACGGGCGGCAGGAGCTATCTCAGTTCCCCTCCCTTCAGCAGTCCGAGAAGCCACGAACGCGCGGTGATGATCCTAGGCATTTTTGCACGTTCGAGGCTTCTCAAGCTGCTGAGGGGAGGGGGAATGGGTGGCAGGACCTATCTCAGTTCCCCTCCCTTCAGCAGTCCGAGAAGCCACGCCCACCCGGCCACATGGCTGGCAAGCCACACCCACAAAATAAGCCACGCCCACAGAGTGGTAGTAAAAACATTAGGAACCCGCCCCTGGTTATATGTGTTGTTATATGGTGCCTTCTGGGAGAATTTCAGTGCTTCACGTGTTTATTTATTTATTTATTTGTGAGATTTATATACCGCCTCACAGTGCAAGCACTCTCTAAGTGGTTTACACCAGTAAGCAATGTATATATTTATATTGCCCCCAACAATCTGGGTCCTCATTTTACCTACCTCCGAAGGATGGAAGGCTGAGTCAACCTTGAGCCGGTGAGATTTGAACCGCTGACCTGCGGATCACAGTCAGCTTAAGTGGGCTGCAGTACTGCTCTCTAACCGCTGCGCCACCTCGGCTCTTTAAAATAGTTTCACTTCTCCACTATCTGCAAACATGGCAATATCTTTCCCCAGTTTCAATATTCAGGAAAAAGCCTTGGAAAGGAGCAGAGGGAGAAAGATTTTCAAAGTGAAAAAGAAACAAGTTTAACACAGGTAGTCCTCAATTTACAACAGTTCATTTAGTGACTGTTCAAAGTTACAGCACCATTGAGAAAAGTGACTTATGACCATTTTTCACACTTATAACCGTTGCAGCATCCCTTTGGTCATGTGATCAAAATTCGGATCCTTGGCTGGTTCATATTTATGATGGTTGCTGTGACCTGGAGTCAACTGATCACCTTTTGTGACCTTCTGACAAGCAAAGTCAATAGGGAAGTCAGATTTACTGAACAACCGTGTTACTAACTGAACAACTGCAATTGTGGCAAGAAAGGTTGTGAAATGGGGCTAACCCCACTTAACAAATATCTCACATAGCAGCATAAATTTTGGGCTCAGTTGTGATCGTAAGTCGAGGACTACATGTAAATACCGCAACATTCACTGTTTTAAAAAATGTATTGTTTGTCATCTGCTGCTACTTTGAAATCCTTCTCTTTGTATAATTGTGGGCTGTTTAGTCCTTCAATAAGCAGATAACCAAGGAGCGTATAATGAGTTGGACGCTATCGTGCTGCTAGGTAGCCAATCAGAAGCAGTAGCAATGGCAATAGCACTTAGACTTATATACCGCTTTACAGTGCTTTACAGCCCTCTCTAAGCAATTTACAGAGTCAGCATATTGCCCTCAACAATCTGGGTCCTCAATTTACCGACCTCAGAAGGATGGAAGGCTGAGTCAACCTTGAGCTGGTCAGAATCGAACTGCTGGCATAAGCCTGCAATGCTGCATTCTCACCACTGCACCACCATGGCTCTTAATGGTAAAGGAACATATCCAGGGGTGAAATCCTCCCGGTTCACTCTTACCTGTCGGTCGTCGCAGAGCTGATGGAGCTGGTGGTGTTCACGGCACAGGGCTGCCCCCGCCCGCTTCCCCCGCCCGCCTGGATGCCGCCATTTGAGTTCTTTTGCCCCCTGCGCATGCGCAAAGCGTTCTGCATGCGCAGAGGGCAAAAGAACTCAAATGGCGGCGTCCAGGCGGGCGGGGGAAGCGGGCGGGGGCAGCCCTGCACCGCGACCGCCACCGGCTCCATCGGCTCTGCGGCGACCGACAGGTAAGAGCAAACCGGGAGGATTTCACCTCTGAACATATCCCAAAGGGCAATGCAGATAGTCCTTGACTTACGGCCATAATTGGGACCAGAATTGCTAAGCTAAGTGAGTTGCGTCTGATCTTACGACCTTTTTGCCACAACGATTAAGCAGTTCCCTGCAGTTTCAAGTAAATTGTTGTTGTTGGGCAAATTCTGCTTCCTCCATTGATTTTCCTTGTCGTACGTTGGCTGGGAAGGTCACAAGTGGCAACCACGTGACCCCAGGATGCTGCAACCATCATAAATTCATGGCAGTTACCAAACACCTGGATTCTGATCACGTGACCGTGGGGATACCCTGATGGTAGTAAATGCAAAGACCGGTGGGAGGTAATTTTTTTCAGTGTTGTCGTAACATTGGATGATCCCTAAATGAATGGTGTTAAGTCGAGGACTACCTGTACCTCCAGACCAAATGAACCTTGCACTACAAATCAGTCAGCAGGAAGGGAAGTAGGCAGGCAATAGCAATAGCAATAGCACTTAGACTTCTATACCGCTTCATAGTGCTTTACAGCCCTCTCTAAGCGGTTTACAGAGTTCAGCATATTACCCCCAACAATCTGGGTCCTCATTTTACCGACCTCGGAAGGATGGAAGGCTGAGTCAACCTTCCAAGGCAGAGAAGTGGGTATAATGGTATGCTTTTCCATAGCTTTCTGGGCAATCCCAACCAAAAGACAACTGGATTTTCTTTCTTTTTTTCCTTTAAAAACATTTCGCTTCAGCAGCAGCTGCCAAAAAAGCCAACACAGTTCTAGGCTGCATTAACGAATAGAATCAAGATCACGCAAAGTGTTGATACCATTTTATAATGCCTTGGTAAGGCCACACTTGGAATACTGCATTCAGTTTTGGTCACCATGATGTAAAAAGGATATTGAGACTCTAGAAAGAGTGCAGAGAAGAGCAACAAAGATGATTATGGGACTGGAGGCTAAAACATATGAAGAACGGTTGCAGGAACTGGGTATGTCTAGTTTAATGAAAAGAAGGACTAGGGGAGACATGATAGCCCAATATCTCAGGGGTTGCCACAAAGAAGAGGAAGTCAAACTATTCCCCAAAGCACCTGAAGGCAGGACAAGAAGCAATGGGTGGAAACTAAACAAGGAGAGAAGCAACTTAGAACTAAGGAGAAATTTCCTGACAGTTAGAACAATTAATCCGTGGAACAGCTTGCCTCCAGAAGTTGTGAATGCTTCAACACTGGAAGTTTTTAAGAAGATGTTGGATAACCATTTGTCTGAAGTAGTGTAGGGTTTCCTGCCTAAGCAGGGGGTTGGACTAGAAGACCTCCAAAGTCCCTTCCAACTCTTGTTGTTGTTATTATTATTAAGATGTTTCTTCAGAAGCGAAACATTTCCAAGGAAAAACAAGCCAAGAAAGTCCAGTCGCCTTTTGGAAAAGCACTTTTGGGACGGCCATGACCTGGATGATGGAGAATCTCCATAGACAGCTTTCACAACGGTGTTCGCGAGCAGTGCCAATTTTTTCCCAATTAAACCCTGATTTGTTCCTTGAATGAAAACCACCAGGATGTATTAACCTTACTGATATCTAGGCCTGAGCAAAAAAAAAAGTCAGTCAAGGTAATTTGAAAGGCATCTCATCAGAAATGAAGCGTCTCTCCCTGTCCCTGGCTGAGTCCCCAGATATGTGCTTTTGGCGGGACAGTCCCGCTTTTTAATAATTTGTCCCCCGTCCCGCGGCGTTTCAAAAAAGTCCCGCTTTTTAAATTTGAATTTGCCCTGCACACCCCTCTGCCTCCTGCCTTGCCTGCCTCCTCCTGCCAGGCAGGGAGGGAGGGCAGTGAGAGGGGCAGCGGCGGTCTTGCCTGTTTGTCGCCGCAGAGCCGAAGAAGCTGGTGGCGTTCGCGGCGCGGGGCTTCTCCCGCCCACTTTCCCCGGCCGCCGGGACGCCGCCATTTGCGTTCTTTTGCCCTCTGTGCAAGCAGAACGCTTTGCGCATGCGCAGAGGGCAAAAGAACGCAAATGGCGGCATCCTGGCGGCCGGGGAAAGCGGGTGGGGGAAGCCCCGTGCCGCAAACGCCACCAGCTTCTTCGGCTCTGCGGCGACGAACAGGTAAGCCTGCGCCGGTAGGAACCCACCCCTGGCTGCGATGAAGGGGGGGTGTTGGGGTGTGTGTGCACAAAGCTGCAGGATAAGAGAGACGGACCCCTCCCATCTTGCTCCCCTAGAAACCCCCCCCCCCCGTCAATGGTGTCCCGCTTTACAAATATTAAAATCTGGTCACCTTACGCTTGCTTCACGAGGGAAGGACATGTAGATGTGCAAACAGCTGTGGGGACACCAGGGGACAGCTTTCAAGGCAGCCGTGCAACCATGGCCAAAAACGTGTCTGCTTTAATATGTTGAAGAGAAATGCTTTGTCAGTGCTAACACACTTTTGCAAGCACCTCTTTCATATTAGGCATCGCATAGCCTAATATCTAATACTTTTCCTCAAAGTATTGTTTTCATGAAACGGAGAATCTGGCTCTACACGCAGGGGTCTCCAACCTTAGCAACTTTAAGCCTGGCGGACTTCAACTCCCAGAATTTCCCAGCCAGCAAAGTCCGCCAGGCTTAAAGTTGCCAAGGTTGGAGACCCCTGCACAGTAGTACAAGGTTAAAAAAAAAGAATTAAAATGATCATGAGCATCTTTCTGGGAAAAAAAATGGGTCTTTTTTTCAAGTCAAAGGGCAGAGGCCTTTCTGAACGGTAGGCAGGAAGAGAAAATCAATAGAAATGTTCTCTTAGAAACTGTGGGAAAGAGGTTCGTTGAGAGTATAATTCAATGAAATGAATTGCTGGTCAATTTGGATCTGAAACCAGGGAGCTCCTTCTGTGTATAAGGTGGAATTCGCTGATGGGATTCACAGCTACAAGATAATTAGTTTAGATGGTGTTAAAAGGGAATTAGGTGAAGCCGTGAAAGAGAGCCCCGAGGTGTGGATGGCTAATAGCTACCGTAAATGAAAGCCAAGGTTTAGTAGAGGTAGCCAATTAGTTGCTGAGGGGCAAACAGACAATGATCATAGCTGCCAAATGTTTTGCTGATCTCTTGTGATCTCTTGCAAGCATCTGGAGAAACAGTCCAGGAATCAAGCTACAGGGACTCCTCGACTTCCGATCATTATTGAGTCCAACATTTTTGTGGCTAAGTGAGACATTTTATGACCTTTCTTGCCACAGTTGTTAAGTGAATCACTGCAGTTGTTAAGTTGGTAACACGGTTGTTCAATGAATCTGGTTTTCCCATTGACTTTGCTTGTCAGAAGGTCGCAAAATGATTCCGGGACACTGCAACCGTCATCAGTGTGAGTCAGTTGCCAAGCACCTGAATTTTGATCACGTGATGCTGCAACAGTCGTAAATGTGAAAAACGGTCATAAGTCACTTTTTTCAGTGCCGTTGTAACTTCAAATGGTCACTAAATGAACTGGTGTAAGGTGAGGATTACCTGTACTTGAATATTGAGCTAATCCTACAAGGATCTTTTGAGAATCCTATATTTACAGCGGTAACTTCTCTGCAGTCTCACATCTAAATATTCTTCCAACATTCTTTTAATGCCGTTTTAACTCTGATCCTGTTAAAATTAATTGGGACAAATCGCATCAAAGCGATGAAACCAGGGGTGAAATGCAGCCGGCTCTAACCGGCTCGCGCAGGCCGGTAGGGCCAATTGCGCAAAGCCCTGCCCACCTGTGCTGACATCATGACATCCCTTTTTTGTGATGTTTTTCACGTTCTGCACATGCACAGAAGACTTTGTGCATGCGCGGACGACGGCTCGTGCGAGCAAAGCGAGCACACTTGCGGCACGCGCACATTTGCAAGCCGGTAGGGAAGGTAAGTGGATTTCACCCCTGGACGAAACTTAGCTTTACTTGCAAGAAAATTGTTTGGTTGAAGTGGAATATGTCTTCAAAATAAACGTTTGAGAGTGGGTTTGATATAAAGAGCTCTTCCTTCCCTCCCTCCCCAAAATTTTTTCTGTATTTTTCTTTGTTGACGCCATATTCTTGTTTTTTTTTTAATTTTTTATTAAATACACAAAACTATACAGCAATACAACACTGACATACACAACAACAAATAAACAGTTTGGGCTTTTCTGTTTAGCCCCTAACTCCAATAAGCTATCCTCGGAGCTTTACATAATTTTAGTTACATTTTTTTACCATAATAAACAACTATATCCGTATTATCTATATAGCCTTTTAAATCTATAGTTTTTACTTATATTAATATATATATAACTATACCGTATTACATTTATTCCATAGGTACCAATATGAATTTTCGCACACTAATATCTTATCTTATTCAGAGTTGATAGATATACATCATATTTTCTGCATTCCTTCTTTTTCTTAACCAATCATAAAATTTGTTTCATATTATATAAAAATCTGATTCTTGTTTATCCTTTAATTCCTTTGTTAATTTGTCCATCTCAGCACAGTCCATTATCTTTCTAATTATGCCCTCCTCTGTAGGTGATTCACTGTTTTTCCAGAACTGCGCCTATATAATCCAAGCTGCCGTTAGAATGTGAATAGTAATGTATTGGGTATCTTTATTAACTCTTGGTTCAATGATGCCTAACAAGAAAAACTCGGGTTTATTAGAGAATTCTTCCTGGGTTATTTCTTTAATCTTAAATTCCCTATAATTTTCCCTGTATTTTTCTTTGTTGACGCCATATTCTTGTTTTTCAAAGTTTGCAGTCAATTCAGCTTTACTTTGATGTGATGCTGTGCAAACAAGGTCATTTTGACACACAGGTCAAGGGTACGTCTTGTTTCAAAAACCTGACGGCTCTTTCAAAGTCTTCCTGTAGGTTTTTAGTAGACTAACCTGTTGCTCTGATTGCCAGTGAGTCAGAAGAAAGGTTAAAAAGTTCCAGAGATACTTTGTGAGATTGTTTTGTTTTTCTCCAAAATTCCTTTGGACTCAGTTTCATGTCACCAGTTGTAAAGACGGCTGAAGGTCTTCTCGAGATGTCTGCATGAACAGCCTGTCACGGTGTGAATATTGTCAGTTGTATGTCTATGCAGGGTGATGCATCCCTATCTAATATGATGGTATATTCCAATATAAGCAGAACACGTGATATGATGTTCTTTGTGCATGTGTGCATTCCTAAACCACCATTAATTCCTCTTCTGCCTTAGCTCTTGACCTGAACGGTCGTGTTTCTTGGCAAAGATGTAATTATTCAGGATTTATTGTTTTTGTACTGAAATAAATATTTTCTATTAGACTTTTAATCTCGGATTTATTTCTAACTGTCTGAATTTCAAGTAGAGATCCAAATCGCCTCTATGAGATTTTATTCTCATCCTTAACATGGTAGCATTCGGACGGATCGAACTTTATCTTAACACAGCCTGCATCTTCCAAGGTAGTGGCTGACAGACAGTAGATTTTGGAATGAGAAGGGTATACAGGTAGCCTTCGACTTATAACATTTCATTTGGCGACTGTTCAAAGTTACAACGGCTTGGAAAAATGTGATTTATGACTGTTTTTAACAGTTACGACCTTTGCGGCATTCCCCATGATCACATGATCAAAATTCAGATGCTTGGCAACAGGTTCATATTTATGACTGTTGCTGTAGCCGAAGATTTTGTGACATTATTTCCACATTAAATCCTGCTGCTAAAATGTTTTCAAAACTTTACAGTTATACCCCACAGGTGCATAATTTTTCAGACGTGGTTGTTAGATAATATTCCATTAATGGCGATAATAACAGTGGAGCTAAAATCTCTATTCCTGAGCACCAGGCTGATCATATAAACCCCACCGTTAGAGAAGTGTGGCTAATTCACACGTATCTCAATCAAGAACAAGACAAGCAGTTGTTTTGTTCAACAATTACACAATGGAATTTCCCATAATGAAAGAATTGCATATAGGTAATTCAGGACACATTGTTTCCATCATAAACGTTTTTTTAAAAATTAAATGTAATTATTGTGGGTTCAGTCCAGGTACAATAAGAAATCAATGATACCTGAACTTGCATTATTCCAACTGGCTGTAAGGAATCTACCGTATTTTTCGGAGTATAAGATGCACCGGAGTATAAGATGCACCGGAGTATAAGATGCACCTTAGTTTTGGGGGAGGAAAACAAGGGAAAAAGGCCTCTGCCTCCCAGCAATTTGCCAAACAGCAAACAGCAAACAGTACAGATGATATACACTGTTTGCTGTGTAGTTCTGTGCATGTGTGCCTGACCCATAGAAATGGCAAAGAATTGGAGAAATGTACATTTATGGCAGTATATTAATCCCAGAAAGTTTTCTTAAATGTAATCACACTAACTCCTCCCAATTATTTAAATAGATCTACTCCAAACACGACTAGTCAGGGTTTCTCAGCTGCCTTCTTTTAATACTAATACATAATACTAATACTTAATACTAAAACAGGACATTTCAGATTATACTTTTACAGATCTTTAAAATTGATGTGGCTTTCTGGAAGTATTCTCTGCTATTTAAAAGAAGATACAATAGCACTGGGCCTCTTCAGAGCAAGCATTTATTTTAAAAAGCTTCTTCATTTTGTTAAGTTGTCTAGAACAATAATAATAAGTCTAATAATTTGAACACTCTACAAACATTTAACAAAATAACATATTAACAGAATCTGCCTCTACCTAGGATAGAACTCACAACCTCCTGATTATGAGGCAAGAGCTCTAGCTCTGAGCCATAGCAGCTATAGCTTGCCTCCATTTGATTTCAGCAGCCTAATATTGCCAGCAGTTTATCTCCCAGCAATTTGTCACATTACAGCCCCCATAGTTAGTTTCATTTTACCAGGTGGCTTGCAAGCCTGTCAGCTGTAGATCGGGAGGAAGTTTATCTCTTCTTGTGCTCTTCTTGTGCTTTGCCCTGTTTGCTGCAAAGAGGTAAATTGCTGGCAGGCAGAGGCCAAAGGGTGGGGGTGGCTGGGTGGGGCTACATTCGGTGTATAAGACACACCCAAGTTTTCACTCTCTTTTTGAGGGTAAAAAGGTGCGTCTTATACTCCGAAAAATACGGTACTTTAAGTATAAAATAGTCTGAATCTAATTATTTGATTACTGTAATCATTATTCATCTTCTAATCTACATTTTTGTTAAAAATTGGATAGAAAGTAAATCTTGATAATAAATGATTAACAACAAGAGTAAATAAATGTTGTCCCTGACAACAAAATCTCAAGCTGCAGCTCCTGTAAATATTGGATGATGCACAGTTCCCCTTGTTCCTTCAGTGTACTAAAAAATATTTTTCTTCTCACTACAACATTTTACTGCTGTAATAGTTTACTCAAAAGAAAACTTTTTAAAATGTTTGCTATGAAATTAGTTGAAACTCTGAAAACTCAAAGAACTGCATCTGTGTTAAGTCAAAGTTTCCCTTCTCATAAACCTAGGGCAGGGGTCTGCAACCTTAAACACTCAAAGAGCCATTTGGACCCATTTCCCACAGAAAAGAAAACACTGGGAGCCACAAAACCTGGGTGGGCGTGGTCAACTCAATGTCACTCACTCCCACCCAGTCACATGACCCTCCTAGCCACACCTACCCAGCTGGTCATTAGGGCAGACAACTGGTTGTTAAAAAACACTGGGAGCCACAAAACCCTTTGACACCCCCTCTCCCTCCCTCCCTCCCTATCTCTCCCTCTCCCTCTCTCCCCTCTATCTCTGTATCTCTCTGTGTATCTCTCTGTCTCTCTCCCCACCTCTCTTCCCCCTCTCTGTATCTTTGTGTGTGTATCTCTCTCTCCCACTCTCTCCCTCTCATCCCCACCGTTGCCCTTACCTTCTCAGGCTAGGCAAGGAGTGACTGGGAGGGGAGGGCGAGGGGCAGGGCCAGTCAGTGATGGGATCACCCGACAGGGAGCCACAGCAGAGGGCCCGAAGAGCCGCATGCGGCTCCGGAGCCGCAGGTTGCAGACCCCTGACCTAGGGCATAAACCTTAAAAAAACAACCTTATAAAAGATAGCTTATAACATTTTTGTGCAAAAGAAGTAACTTCGGAATAAGCAAGGAACAAGTCAGGAAGATGCTGGAGAGAGGGTAAATCTAGTCTTGGGCAAATGTGCATGTATTTCTGAAAATGAGAAATAAAAAGTACATAGAATTCTACCTTTGCCTGCTGCTGATAAATTTACATTTATCAGGAAAGATATGTTTTGGATTGTTGCTTTAGCTGAATTTCCACAGTGTAATTTATAGAGTAGTTCTAAAACTGATTTTAAAATGGATAAAGAATAAAAATCAGGAAAAAAAATCCATTTTGGTGGGAAGATAGAATAAGAGGAAATCCTAGCTTTGCTTATGTAAAACATGGGTCTTCCTTCACATTTTGCATTAGCTGACTGTCCCTCACCTAAGCCTTCAAAACTAAGCCATTGGACATCAAAGAGTTACTCTGAGCAGAAACAACGTAGAAATTCAGTTTAAAAAGATCAAGCAAACAGAACTTGGATATCAATTCATCAAATAATTGAAGGAGGTTCATAGAACATACTGTCCTGCTTGGAACGGGGTGGGGTTGGGCATATAAAAATGGCCAAGCCTGAATAAGTTCCAGTTTGTGCCAGGTGGAAAGGATTCCATGAATGATATGCTGCAAATGAAAAAAATAAAACCCTTTCTGATCATAACCCATTTAATTTTAGATGGTAAAGGCAATCTCATGACCACCTCAACTGATGTAGGTGGCTTCTAGATCCTCAGGTGACAGAACGTGGTTCCTTAGCTTCTGAGGATATGACTGCTTCATCCAACTCAGCTTATCAATGCCAGGGAGAAAACTCACTGGCTGCCTTTCCGCCTTTCCCCTAATCGCAGTTTGAAAAGCTAAGAGGTCAAAGTGGAGATTCTCAACCATCCAGGTCATGGTTGTCCCAAAGGGCTTTCTTGAAAATGTTTTATGTCTCATGGCAGATCCGGCACAGGCTTTAGGTACCAAACCTGGCAACTGTTCAATCTTTTCTGTGGAAGCTCATTGTTTGTTTGGCAGATGTTTAGCGCTTTCTCAACTTCCTTCAGATTGAATATTCTTTGGAAAGATAATCAATCTTATCTTCCGGTGAAAATTTACACCATGACTATCCACATTCTAGTACAACACGCCTCTCCTCCCTACAAACTTACAGCCTGTATAACCAACCGTGTTAAGGCCCCATCACCCAATTGAGTCTGGACAAAGCCTGAGCTATTGATACGATCATGACTAAATAGCCTGAATACCTACAGCTTGTTTTAACCTCTTATCCCAAAGGTGCTTTGCCAAAAAGGCAACTGGACTTCCCTGATTTTTCCTTGAAAATGTTTCGCTTCTCATTCAAAAAGCTTCTTCAATTCGGAACTGAATTGAACAGACTGTACCAGTGGTGGGTTCCTACCAGTGCGGTCCACTCTATAGCACCGGTAGCAGCCCGCTGGTGATGTCACAGTACCGGTGCGGTCGGTTGCCAGTGCCTGGGTGCCAAAAAAATTTCTTCTGCGCATGCCCAGAAACCTGACAATTAAGTCTTTCCCGTCCCTTCGCTTGAAAATAATAAGAAGCTCGCATTTGACGCTTTTGCCTAAAGCTTCCCAAAGTGGGCGTTTTCCAAAAGCTTAACCTTTTATACTGTTAATTTTATACAGTTTTATACTGTTATTCTTTAGACGAAAACATTGAGGACTGTTAAAAGATACTGTTCTTTTCTAAGGAATCCATGACTGAAACCAAAAATGCTGTATGAGACTTGCTTGTCTTTTAACATTTAACATAGCTTTTTCTGCATATAAAGTTTGCTGTGTTGCCATGGTGTAACACACACTTTGTATGCAAAGCTTTTCATGTAAGGTATAAAATAGCAAAAATAGTAGTAACATCTCTCTGAAATAACTAATATATGACCGGCAAGCCACGCCCACCCGGTCACATGGTCAGCAAGCCATGCCCACCCAGTCACATGGTCAGCAAGCCACACCCACAAGATAAGCCATGCCCACAGAGTGGTAGTAAAAAAATTAGGAACCCGCCCCTGGACTGTACGTTATTCAGACTATTTAGTCATGATCGTATCAACAGCTCAAAATTTTTCCGTACTCAACTGGGTGATGGGGCCTGAAAACAGTTATATGGTGGGTTATAGAGGCTGTAAGTTTGTATGGAGGAGGGGCTTGTTGTACTAGAATGTGGATAGTCATGGTGTAAATTTTCACCAGAAGATAGGATTATCTTTCCAAAGAATATTTAATCTGAAGGAGGTGGAGAAAGTGCTAAACATCTGCCAAACAAACAATGAGGTTCCATAGAAAAGATTGAACAGCTGCCAGGTTTGGTACCTAAAGTCTGTGTCAGATCTGCCATACTCAGCCCATTAGACATTCAGGTTGACTCACAAAATTGGACTGCAGGGGTCTGCTCTACTGCAGGAAACATTTCTTAACAGATGGGATGTTTCAACACCAATCCGATCAAAAGCTTCAGGGTTGCCAATAACCAGTTACTGTAAATCTCTCAGCATTTTAAATTAGCAACTGCATGGAGTCCTTGGTGCTCTATGAGCTTGGCTGTTTTCTTGTAGACATGTCATGATCCAACTAGGTAATATCATCAGTGCTAGAAGGGAATAGGGTTCCAGCACTGATGATGTTGCCTAGTTGGGTAAAGAAACATCTGCAAGAGAGCCCCAAGGTTTCCACAGTTCAACCCTGAGCTATACATATTTCCTTCTCTTGGTATTAGCAACTCTTTTCTGACTTCTAAGAGAAATGTTTGAATGAACAGTTTCAATACTCAGCTTTGCTAAAACCAAGTCAGTCCCCTCCATAATTGCAACAACCCAATAGCCTTGGCTACTGTGTATGTACAATGCACTATTGCACCTATATTCTTCTTCTTAGGGTACTGTAGTTCCTAATCCTTCATACGATAGATGGTGGAATTAAGGAGAAACTTCCTAAGAGTGAGAACAATTAACTAGTGGAACAGCTTGCCTTCAAAAGTTGTGGGTGCTTCATCACTGGAGGTTTTTAAGAAGAAACTGGACAGCCACTTGTCTGAAATTGTACATGGTCTCCTGCTTGAGCAGGGGGTTGGACTAGAAGACCTCTAAGGTCCCTTCTAGCTCTATTCTGATTGATAATTAAATTGATTGAGAATTCTGTCTTCAGCTGGCTGTCCAGAGCCCTCCCGTGTTAGTTACCTTTCCACTGTACACCCTGTCCTAGTACAAATTTCACCAAAGCCAATATGCATGCATACAGAGAAACTCTGCAAGGCTGTTTATCCTAGTAGCATGTGTGCGAGAACTGAACGCCCATCCCCCTCTATACCAGCTTACAAAACAAACTTCCTGCTGGCCACACGGGCGAGAGTACACTGAGGCTGGCTGTGGGCCAATGGAGCATGTTCATTTATGCAATGCGGAATGGAGAGTAATGACTCAGAGGGCCTTTAAGGAACAATTGTTTATCTGAGCCACTCCCAAAGTTACTATATGTAGGTGAGCTCTGCCCAGGACTTACAAGTAGTAGTCACAGCATAATCGTAAGACTCTGAAATGTGTAAACAGCTTCAGAGCATCTGGTGGATTTCTCTTTCTGAACATTTGGCACATGACGGACTTTCAATGTACTCTGGGCATTCTGTGTCCTTCATCCGCAGGCAAACAGCATGTGGTCCTGTTCGGGAAATGGCCCACAATAAACAGTTTGTGTTGACAGTGAGAGGCACCGGGATTATGATTTCATTCAGTTCGTTCGTTTTAATTGTTCTAAATTAGCAACTTTATCTTTGGTTCATTGATCTAGGAAGGAAATCCTGTGGTTTACATTTCAGGTGAACTTTATATATATCCATAAAGTTTCTGTCATGCTTATCTGACACCTACAATCCCATCACAAAAGGGCTGCTATCAAATATAAGGAAGGAGGGAGTCAAGCATAACAGGGAGAAACCTGAGTGAGAATCCTTGCCCCTTAGATTTTCACTTCAGGGGAAAGGGGTTTTAAAAAATGTTTTTTTACTGTTCATCCTCATAGACCTCTCTTTTATTACAGTGTCATTGAGGTTGGCCTTCTAGTTTTGCATTACAAATTTTTCTCTATTCATCTTATGTCAGATTTGGTTGCATCCTTAATTCCTTTCCATGCTTGTTCCATATGACGTTGGCACAAAGTTGGAACGTTCCCATGATTTCTCAGGTTTTCCTAAATAGATTCCTTGTTCTTTCTAGTCCAGCGATGGCGAACCTATGGCACACGTGCCACAGGTGGCACGCGGAGCCATATCTGCCGGCACGTGACCTGTTGTTCTAGCTTAGCTCCAACGAGCATGTACACACTGGCCAGCTTATTTTTGGCTCACACGGAGGCTCTGGGAGGGCATTTTCGACTTCCGGAGGGCCTCCGGAGGGCGGGAGAGGGCGTTTCCGCCCTCCCCAGGCTCCAGGGAAGCCTACTGGACCCACCGGAAGTCAGGAAATGGGCCATTTCCAGCCTCCAGAGGGCTTCCAGGGGCGGGGGAGGCCATTTTCGCCCTCCCCAGGTATTGAATTATGGGTGTGGGCACTCGCAGGTGTGCAATAGCGCGCACACACACGCTTTCGGCACCCGAGGAAAAAAAGGTTCGCCATCACTGTTCTAGTCGGTTGTTTTCTATTTGTCTTCACTCTGCTTTCAGATACAACTCTTTATCTCTTTTCACCTGTTGCTGGATTATGTTCTTTAATTTTCCCTAGACCATTCTGGCTTTTGCCAGTTTTCCCCCACACTTAGCTATTTTTATGGCCTTGTTTGATATCCTGTATGTTGTTGCCTACTGGCACTGTTATATATTTTCTGGCTTCCAGTTTTATGTTTTTGATATGGCCAAAAGACTAAATCAATAAAAAAAATTATTCTGTTGTGTTCTGTTCTATTGTAGTCCATCCCCTTTTACAGTCATTTAACTTCTTGCCACAATTCCTTGTGGTCCTGTCCACTAGGTGCAGGTCTTTGTTTCTCAATTTTACATACTTCTGGAATGGATTCTAATTGGGATCGCGTCTTTTCTAGTCTTTTTCAGTATGGTGTCTATTTCTGTGATTAAGAACTGATGGACTGAGTCAGTCACCACAATGACTAATTGTGCAATTCAGCCGAGAGCTTTTCCATTGTTGCTACAGGAGGTGAAATTTATTTGATTTGGAGAGGTCCAGGTGTAGAACCGTTTTTTTGTGCTGTTGAAAGGTGTGTCGCATAGCTTACTTTCTATACAGAGGTCTATTAGTCATTGTCCTGCACTACTGGGGGTTCCTAGTTCAAATTTTCTAATGTTTTCCATACAGGGAACTCTTGAACTTTTGCATTAAAGTTACCAATTGTGAGAACACCTGTCTTTAGTGTTTAATCATTGTAACATTCCATGGACTTCTTCAGCATCCATTGTTGGTGAATAAACCTGTATACTCATGAAACTGAATGGCTACTCTTGGATCTTAATGGGAATTATGTCACAGACCGGGTATATTTTATTACAAATCATGTGGTGGCCTAGTGGTGAAGATGCTCGCCTCCCATTCGGAAGGTTGTTCAATTCTAGGTAGGGCAGATGTTTCACTCCTAAAGCTCAAAGAAAAAAATATCTGCTGTGAACTCTGTGTGGCATCAGAAAGGGCATCCAGCCGGTAAACACTCAGAACCATCTAGTTGCTCCGACTCTACCCTGAATTGAGGGATTACAGGGTCGTAAAAAAGGGAGTTTGGGTATATCTTATTACAGTGCAGTGATATGTTTGGGGATGATAATTGTTACTCCATTTTTTTGGTGTTTCATTTCTGGAATACAAGTTTGAATTCATTTGAGTGGGAATGTGCCATTCTTGTTTGCTTACTTCTAGACTGGTGTCCCAATTGGTGTCATATACAAATACTACAGTACAGGTACTTGTTTAACAACCACAATTGGGACCAGCAACTTGGTCATTAAGTGAAACGGTGGCCAAGTGAAACTGCAACTGCTTATCATCTGACTTCAGCTTCCCTATGTTTTACAGAACTGTGACGGTCACAAATGTGAAGATTGGTTGCAATTACTTTTTCATCGCTGTCATTACTACAATTAATAAACCAGGGCTACCTGTAAATATGTGAATAGAGACCATTTTATTTTGTTTATTCTAATTATACAAGGAGCAAGACCAGATAGATTCTTTCACATCTTTTGCTATTGTTTATGATTTCCACAACATGGTTTTATGTACTCACATTGGTATATCATTATTGGAGTTGGCTTCACTTTCAATAGAAATTATTCCATGAACAAAAAAATTCCATTTTAAATTAGATCACCACTTTTTTTTTACAAAGATGGGGAAATTTAGAATTTGCATGAAGCTGTTCTTTCCACACATGTCCTAAAGTTAAATCCTCTTCATTTTGGCAGCTCCTGTTTGGAAAAAGGACTACACACCTTTTCCAAAATACCTTACCTAATTAAATAAAATGTATTACTAGGAAATGGATGGATTTTGTACAAGTCAATTGGTTAAATCCTACTTAATATTCTGAATTATAGAAAAGTTCAGTGAATTTACAGACTGTGTAATCCCTGGGTCTGTAAACAGGAAATGCTAATCAAGCAGTTATTTTCCTATAGGTTAAAAAACACTGTCATGGCAACTATCAAAACAAGTCAATGGACTAAGAAGAAAGAGCAAGTAAACAAATGTTTTCTGGGAATGTTTTTTTCCACATTGCCTTCAGCAAAATATTCTGAGTTCAAGAACCTGAATACACTAACAACCTTGTGGTGACAAAAGGAGATAAAGCAAAATCAACATTATTCTTAAAAAGTTTTTTTTTCATGAACTATCAGGATGCTGTGCTAATTTAATAGTACATTTTCAGAGTATTGCTAATATTGAATAGTTTGCTAATATTTAATAGTTTGGAGCCCATCCATTCCATTTTGCCAGTGCAACTACATTATGACTGCAGCTGTTTTCACTGCAATGTCGTAATAACTTTGCGTGATCTGCTTCTAAATTTGTTTGTAATGCAACAAATATATTAAATGCATCCACGGACAAAAATACATCTGCATTTGGGATGTTTTAAATGATACGTTAAAATAAGATCTTGCAAATAGTTACAATTAAATTATGGGAAATTATGACAGGAGAAGTTGTGTGAATGATTTTGCAATGCCTAAACAATTCAGGAATGTACATCCTCCATATCTGGCCAAAGAAAGTATGCTGATTGGGAAACGTGAAATAGAAAGGGTACGCGAGTGGCAAAACAGCATTCCACTGGTCTAATAGTACATCACATCCTTGATGTTTCGTACACAGATGACTGTTGGCCTTTTAAAAACTTTGATTGCAATCTTACACATTTTTTAATAGGGCAAATCTTCCATGGAAGCATGCTTAAAATACTGATACAACAGACTTATACTACATATAGAGGATAGCAAGTATGGACTAGAACTGGAATTTAAGTAATGTCTTTCATCTCTTGATTGTCAAAAGAGTGACCTCTGGGTGAGACTAAACTCCGTAAGAAGTAGTGCTTATGTTCCTACATGAAGTCTTTCAATGACATTGTGAGAAAGCTAGTAGAAGCAAACTGTACTTCTGCGAAGAATGACTGATTTACATGTGCAACTCAGAAGAATTCTCAGTTGAATCTCCTGTATCATTTGTTATGTTCTACTGCTAAGGGTGCCACAATAAGCAGCATAACTAGGCTTGCTAGTTCAAATTTAAAAAAAAAAGGGTCAGGAAAGGTACAATGGCTGAAAATCCCTTGGGAGCCCGAGAAATATCTTGAGATAAGCTCCTTTGGCATAACATTTTGCTGCCATCTGCAGAGATGCATCTGCTTTCTGAACTTCACTTTCACTTGTATGTGGAAGTAGAGGACTAAGGACAGCATCACCCATATCTGTTCTTTCACTCTCTAAAGTAGGGTCCCCAAACTTGGCAACTTTAAGACTTGTGGACTTCAACTCCCAGAATTCTCCAGCCAGCATAGCTGGCTGGAGAATTCAGGGAATTGAAGTCCACAAGTCTTAAAGTTGCCAAGTTTGAAGCCCTCTGCTCTAAAGCACAAGATCCATGTTGATGACTGGACTATGAGGAAAGATCTGACATGTGGATATCATGGAGCCATATGTAATAGTGTATACTTAGAGCTAAACCAGATCAAAGTTGCAATAACTCCACTAAATCGTTAGGCAAATCCTGTAATTTGTTGAATGTAAGCTGGAGAGTCAAAAATGGTGCATCCTAACCAACATTTTCCTTTCTGTGAATCAGAGGACTAACACACAGTGACCCAAACACTTCAATGCCACACAGAGGTAGGACAGTATACCCAAGAGGTAGGGGGCAGAGCTTAATATTGTTCTTGGTTTTCTTGATATTGGGTCTAACCTGAAGGGAAGATGCTATTTATAACTGATCCTGAATTTGGACATTATTATCCACCCCAATGTGGTACACTTTAAAAAAAAGAAGAAGAGTTTATTAGATTTTGCACATTAAAAACATCTTACATACTTTTCTCTCAATCCTGGAATATTGACTTTCATTTTCATTATCTTCTCATTTTTGTTATGTTTAAGGTGTTCGGATGAATCATTGCCTCCATTGTGGATAACCATCCCGGTATTCTAATATAATGCTTTTTCCTGACTTTCCTCCATACCTGTAGCAATGCATCTCTTATTAAATGGTTTTGAAAAGATGATTTTTTGGGTATATTTTTTCTCCCACAAATACGAATGCCACCCTGCTGGCAGATCATGTCCTTCTAATATAAGTGTTCTCCTATTGTTTAATAACATCCATTCTTTTATCCAAAGAAGTGCTGCTGACTGATAATATAATTCCCAGTCAGGGAGTCGGAAGCCACCTCTGATCCTACTATCCTGTAATAATTGAAGTTTAATTCTGGGTTTCTTCCCTCCCTACACGAATTTGGTTGTTGTTTTGTTCAATTCACCCTCCAAAAAATTGGCCTAATTTTATGGGGATTGTTTGGAATAGATATAGCCATCTTGGTACATTTTCTTATAGATTTTGAATTTCTCCTCTTTTAAATTTATTGTCAAAAAACAATCTTAGGTTAGATGGAGAGTTATTTGCAACGAGTACATATCTTTCTCTGTGATAATGTGTTAGAAAATAAAAAAGAGGATTTAGTATTTGTTAATGTTTCTCAAATCTGGAATATGGGATCATCTAATAAAAGCAGAAATTCAAAACAGACTGAAAATATTGCTTCTTTGCTTGCTTAACTACCTTAATTGGGGAGGCCTCCCAGTGTAGTTGCTTTTCAAAGAGCAAAGTGTATCATATTTATGATGACCATATTTTCTTGGAAAAATTAAAAGAGAAATCTGAAAAAAGGCAAATCTGAAGAGGTTCATAAGGATTAAAAAATTGTTTAGATTTATAATCTTTCTTTACAAAGAAAAATTCAAGAGCAAAATCTATAAAAACTTTACAATGCAAATTCTAATAAAATATCTAAAAATCCTATAAAGTGTGAATTTATTTAAAAAGGACCATTCAATTTCCATATTTTTCACATGAATGTGACTGTGCCTCACTTGTGAGGTACAATTTAAATGACCAAAATAAAGGACAAAGGTGACTTTTTGAAAAATAAATCTAAAGGACAGCTTTCTGAAATAAAAGACTGTCCCTTATAATAATGGACGGACAGTCCAGGTGTTAATACTACAAATACTGTCTTGCTAAAGCTACAAAATGTACCAGTTACTCTCCCATGGTTATATCCTGTAAAATGGGACTGGACAAGGAAAAAAGGAGAAAAAGAAGGTTGGAAGGAGGCCAGGACAAAAACAGATTGATAAACTTTTATTTATTACATTTATATGCCTCGCATCTCGCAATCAAGCAACTCTGGGCAGTTTACAGTAACCATAAATAACAATATAGATAATTAGAAAGTTAAAAATATGAAAACATTGGGCATTAAAAATTAAAACATCAAAATTAACAGTTAAACTAGCTAAAAAGGATAATGCGTAAGTAAATGGGGTGGAAGTGTTATAGCCTTGAGGCAGCTTCAATCTCAAACCATCTACCGTGGAACTCACCCCATTCTTAAGAGATCCGTAAAGGGGACGTGCATAAGCACACCAGGTTGCCTACCGTCCCGTCCCCATTTATCTGCATTTACTTCCTTTGTTCATGCTTATGTTCATACCTATACTTGTTATCTTGTACATGTTTGACAAACAAAGAAAAAAAGGTGAAACTTCATCTAGGAGGGCTTAAGAAGCATACCAAGTTGAGCAGGGAGGCTGCTGACCACCCTAGAGAGCCTCCTTGTAATTTGCTTTGTATCAACATGCAAAGGATTGGCCATGCCAGGCTCCTGGGCCATTTCTTCCAGCCTTGGAATCTCCAAAGGTTCGCCCATCCAAGGTCTAACCAGGGATAACCCAGCTTAGCTTCCAAGGCTAGGACAGCCACAGCCTTTGATTTGGCCATGTTTGGCCTGAAGGCTGGCCCCACTTCTCAGTCCTCTGAATCAGTCCGCGTGTGTGTGTGTGTGTATGTGGCGCGAGCTCCACTTTGTTCGCGCGTGTGTGTGTGTGTGTGTGTGTGTGTGTGTGTGTGTATGTGTGTAGGCCCAGTCCATTCCTTTGCAAACAGTATGCCTGTTTGTGCTATGAGCCCCATTCCATTTTTCTGCAGTGTTTGTGTGCCCTGGTGTGACGAGTCCTAGTCCACATATAGAGCCCGGGTGGCGCAGTGGCTAGAGTGCAGCACTGCAGGCTACTTCAGCTGACTGCTAGCTGCAGTTCAGCTGTTCAAATCTCACCGGCTCAAGATTGACTCAGCCTTCCATCCTTCTGAGGTGGGTAAAATGAGGACCCCGATTGTTGGGGGCAATATGCTGAACTCTGTAAACTGCTTAGAGAGGGCTGTAAAGCACTATGAAGCGGTATATAAATCTAAGGGCTATTTCTACTTGTCCTCTGCAAACTGTGTGCCATACTATACTGTTATATAAAAAAATAAATGAACGTGTTCCTAGTTTAAAACCCAAGGTCTGCTGTAAGGGCGCGGGGAGTGTAGAAATGTCAAGGTGGTGGCCACCATTTTGACTTTTTTGACCGGCCCTCCTCAAACAGGGCACCTCTGAGGCGCAGCTCCTGGTCAAAGGCCCACCAGGAGTCGTCTCTGCCTAAGAACAGCATCCTAAGGACCACCTTCTGCACCCGTTTCAAGGATTTATGATCTCCTCCATTGCCAGGAGCAAGGCAATCCGCACGTCAGCGGTTCAAATCTCACCGGCTCAAGGTTGACTCAGCCTTCCATCCTTCCGAGGTAGGTAAAATGAGGACCCAGATTGTTGGGGGCAATATAAATATACATTGCTTACTGGTGTAAACCGCTTAGAGCAGTGCTTCTCAACCTTGGCAGTTTGAAGATGTGTGGACTTCAACTCCCAGAATTCCCCAGCCAATTCTGGGAGTTGAATTCCACACATCTTCAAACTGCCAAGGTTGAGAAACACTGGCTTAGAGAGTGCTTGCACTGTGAGGCGGTATATAAATCTCACAAATAAATAAATCTCACAAATAAATAAATCTCACAAATAAATAAATAAATAAAATCAAATAAAAAGCCCCAGTCGCCCCCAATTTCCTCCTTTTATTTCAGGGTTAACAGAGGGGGGTGTAATTGAGAAGCGCGTTCTCTAGCCCGGCGCGTCGTACCCGTGTTGGCGCATTCCACACGTTCCTGCTTCCCTACAACCATCAGAGCCGCGGGAGGCGTGGCTTGGGCGTGGCCGCGCGGCCGCAGGTCACGTGGCCGAAAGCCCCGCCCCGCCCCTCGCGCTTCCCAGCAGAGGCGACGGTTGGTTTTGCGCACCTCCCGCCGCTGCCAAGCGCCGCCACCTCCTCCAACGGTCGCCCGCGCGCCGACGGGTTGTTTACTTCGCCGGCGGCTCCACCCACTCCTCCTCCCCCCGTCCCTCGCGTCCGGCGATTGGCCCTTGCCGCGGCCAATCCCGGCCCTCGAGGCGGGTGCGGGGAGGAGGCGGGGTGCGTGTGTGAGGCGCCCTTCCTTGAAGAAAAAAAAAGTTGTAAAAGGGGGGAGAAAAACATCTACCCTTCTCCGCCAAAATGCCTTCCTGCCCTGCTGATTGGACCGCCGCGAGGGAATCGTGCCCACCGATTGGTTGCCCGAGCTGCAGCTCAATCTGCAGCGGCCGGCCTCTCTGTGTATGTGTATTTTTTTCTCAGTCACTCATCTTACACGCACGCACGGAGCTGCTCCGGCCTCCGCCTGGCGTCTGTTCCACTGTGTGAGACGATGATTGGACAGCGCCCAAGCCCCTCCTTCCGTGCCTCTTGTCTCTCAAAAACACACACACCTCGACGACGTTCCACTCCCCGGCCCCCAACTATTAATCATTCGCGCCGTTCATTGGGCCGAACGGCTGCCCGTCATTCTCAAAGAGGCGTAAGAACCCACCCGCCAGCCAAGGGCGGGGTGGCTGACGATTGGAGCCCCTGAGAAAACTCCGCCGACTCCCATTGGCTGCCGCCCCGCCCGCTCCTCCAGGCTCGGCCGCGGAGTGTCCCTGCGCCGCCCCGCCCCGCCTCTGGGCGGGCCCAAGCGCGGCCTCGCCTCGCCTCCCCCCTTTTTCCTCCCCGCCCGCGCGAGACGGGGTGTGGGTCACGTGATGTTTTCGCCGTGGTGCCGCCGAGCCTGCTCGCTGGTGTGAGGAGAGAAGCGGGAGAGTCGGAGGAGCCCGGCGCGTCCGACCGGTGGCGAAGGGGTGGAAGCCGCCGGCTTGTCCGTTGCCACGCAGGCCGGGAGCCGCCGGCTGGACCGACGCCGAGAATACCGCGGGCACACATGTCCGGCCGGGCCTGGGAGACCCTTCCCTTGTGAGGGCGGCTGCTTCCCTCGGCCGCCTGGCGTAGCGATTTGGACCCTGCCCTGGCCCCTTAAGATGGCGAGCGCGCTGATGCTTGGCCCCGGCGGGGAAGGCGGCTGCATCGCGCTGGAAGGCAAAGGCGAGGCGGTGGGCACCGCGGCCGGAGCAGCAGCAGCAACGGGAGACGGCGGCGGCGGCGGCGGCTCCAGCGGGGCGTCCAGGCTGGCAGCGCCTGAGGAGGACCAGGAGCCGGCCGAGAGCGCTCCCTGCCTGCCCCCTGTTCAGCCCCCGCATCATCTCATGCTCCTGCTAAGGAAATCGCCCAGCAGCTCCCTCTGCCTGGTCCAGGAAGAAGATGCCTTGTTGCCCGGGGACCCAGCAGTGCTGGGGCGAGCAGGAGCCCCTGCCACCCCCCTGGGCCGGAATGGGCCTCCAGCAACCTCTTCCCGGGGGTCTGCCCTGACGCCCCCGGCGAGCATCACCTGGGGGGACGACGTGAGGAAATGTGGCTACCTGAGGAAGCAGAAGCATGGGCACAAGCGGTACTTTGTGTTGCGGGCGGAGAGTCACCTTGGCCCAGCACGACTGGAATACTATGACAGCGAAAAGAAGTTCAAGAGTAGCTTGAGAGCAGCAGCGGCAGCTGCGGCTGGAGGGAATGTGGCCCTTTGCTGCCCGTCTCCCAAAAGGGTGATTCCTCTCTACCAGTGTTTCACTGTCAGCCGGAGGGCAGATGCCAAGCATAAACACATCATCGCCCTGTATACCAAGGATGAGTACTTTGCCATGGTGGCTGAGAACGAGCCTGAGCAAGAAGGGTGGTACCAGGCCATCAGTGAGCTTATGAGCCAAAGCAAGAGAGGGTTCTTGGAGCAGGAGGACCAGGCTGATCAGCAGCTGGATGACGACGATGAGCATTATGGAGCTGCCCTTTGCCCAGGGACTGTGTTCAAAGAGGTTTGGCAAGTCAACGTGAAGCCTAAGGGTTTGGGGCAGACCAAGAATTTGACAGGAGTGTACAGGTTATGCCTTTCCAGCAAGGCCATTCACCTGGTCAAGCTCAATACTGAAGTACCTTCTGTCCACTTACAACTAATGAACATTCGGCGATGTGGGCACTCAGAAAACTTTTTTTTCATTGAAGTGGGCAGGTCAGCCTCCATTGGACCAGGTGAGCTATGGATGCAAGTAGATGATTCAGTGGTTGCCCAGAACATGCATGAAACTTTTCTAGAGACCATGAAAGCTCTAAAAGCCTTCTCTGAGTTCAGACCTCGCAGCAAGAGCCAGTCTTCTGGTGGTGGCAGCAGTACCAATCCTATTTCTTTCATAACTACCAGGAGGCATCTTGGTAATCTACCACCTAGCCAGACCGGCCTACAAAGAAGGTCCCGAACTGAAAGTGTTACAGGGGGGACTCCTCCCACTACCAAAAACAGTAGTGCTTATCGCTTCAGAACTTCTAGCGAAGGGGAGGGGACAATGACCAGACCATTTAGATCAGTTACTGGAAGTCTGATTCATTTGAATACTGCAAGGATGAATTTGGGCCGCCAAGAAGGGAGTGGACGATATGTTAGAGCAGCATTTAGCTCTTCTTATCATACCAGGTCTGCCTCTCTACCAGTTTCTCATTTTCCTTCTACTACTAGTCCTATCAGTGTTTCTTCAGGAAGTGGGCATGGATCAATTACCGATAACTTTGTAAGGCCTTCCAGTTCATCTGTCTGTGGGTCCCCAAGCGATGGAGGTTTCATTTCCTCAGATGAATATGGTTCTAGCCCTGGAGACTTTAGGTACTTTCGTGTGAGAAGTAACACGCCAGATTCCTTGGGCAATACTCCACCAATCAGAGAAGAAAATTGTTTAAATGAATACATGTCCATGAACAAACAGCAAATGGATAATAGTTCAAGAGATGATTACCGGGAGGCTGACAAATGCTTTAGAAAAAGAACATATTCATTAACTAAGCCTGCTTCAGTACCGGGACAACAGAAAACAACCCAAACTGCTTTAGATGAAGATTCCTCGGGAAGTCATGGACGCCTGTCTTGTTCTGAATCACCAAGATTCAAAAATAACCCTGAACCTGAGTATGAGGAATCAATTCTTGATTCTGTATGTAATCAAAGCAAGAATAAATCCAGAGATGATGGGTACATGCCAATGATGCCAGGAGTTGCATCTTCTCTGGCAAGCAACAATGACTACTTGCCCATGACTCCTAAAAGCATGTCTGTTCCAAAACAGATTAACAGTTCCTGGTTGTCATCTCAGGCTGATTCTAAAGGATACATGATGATGTTTCCCCGAGCTGTCTCTTCGCCTGTACGTAATCCCTTAACTGAGTTTAATTCTAAATCTGGTCACGAAAAGTCAACAAATAATGAGTACATGGATATGTCTCCTGGAAATTCTGCTGCTCCGAAGGAACCCTGTGATCCAGACTATATGCATGCCAACATCGATTCCAAAAATTTTGGCTCATATTTCTCCCTCCCACGAAGCTTTAAGGCTCTAACCGGGGAACATGATGAATATGTTCCAATGTCATCACCTGGAAAATTATTGTATGTTGGATCTGAAAATGGGAAAAGCATCAGCAATGAAGTTCTGGCTAATGGCCTTTCCAGAGCACCCCATCTGAAAAGTTCAGAAGAAGGCCTTGCGCAGAATAGGGTTACTAGGCCTACGAGACTTCCACTCGGTACTAGAGGTAGTAACACCATACCAAGAATGTACGATCGCACAATTCCACTTGAGCCATCTAGCCCTGGTGAATATATAAATATAGATTTTGGTGAAAAAGCAAGTAACACGCCATATTCTTTATCTGCAGAAGGATCTCCATCATCTCTTGGTTCCAGTAGTGACCATAGGCAGTCGCCGCTTTCTGACTACATGAGTGTTGATCTGGATATCCAGTCCCCCAAAGCTGCTAAAGAACTATCTAACTCTTTGACAGACATTTCAATTTATGCAAATTCGAGTATCCCTAGAAACCTGCCTGATGCTGATTATGCTAGACTTTCATTTGGTACGGCTTGTGTTAGCACAGCATGTGGTAGGATTGATGACTACACCGAGATGACCTTCAACATGGCAGCCACACCACCTGGACCATTTGCCACTGAAAGCAAAAACGGATTAAAGATTGATAGTCCTCCTTCTATAGTTAACCGACTGTGCATTGTTGACCAATATGCCAGTCACAGGGACTTCCCTGTCTCTAATCCTGATCCTCCTGTAGTTCCTAAAGTCATTCGTGCTGACCCACAAGGAAGGAGGAGGCACAGTTCTGAGACCTTTTCTTCTGCAGCCACTGTTACCACTTCTTCCTCTTTCTTTACTGAGAGTAGTAAAAGGCACAGCTCGGCCTCTTTTGACAACGTGTGGTTGAAACCTGAGGAACATATTTCAGATGGCCATGAAAGCAAGATGTCCAGAGATACTTCAACTGGATTTCAGAATGGCTTAAATTATATAGCTCTGAATTTACGGGAGAATTCACTAAACTGTGAGGAGAGCCCTAGCACACCAAATTGCCACCTCCCAAATGGTACTCTAAATCTGGAAAGTGGAGTATATGTAAGCATAGATTTCAGCAGATCAGACAATTTGAAGTGCAACTCCGCAAGGAAAGGTTTGTAATTTTGCCAGACACCTGCTATAATACTTAATGCATGTAGAGTTTCAGTATATTCTTTTGAATTACACCTTTATAAAATAATATGTGTGTACCTTAATTAACCCCTTTCATTTCCCAAACCTTTTCCTTGGGTGGCATCACTATATAAGGCACTATCCCCTAAACCAGAGATCTTCAAACTTGGCAACTTTAAGACTTGTGGACTTCAACTCCCAGAATTCTCCAACCAGCATAGCTTGCTGGAGAATTCTGGGAGTTGAAGTCCACAAAAGTCTTAACGTTGCCAAGTTTGGGGACCCCTGCCCTAAACAGCCCTCCTCTGCTAGACTGCAACACCCACCACCCTCAACCAAATGTTGTGGGTGTTCAGTTGCAGTCAAGGACAGACAAAAGTTCTGAGCAAAAACAACAACATAGACCAAAGTGTTAAATCATTACCACTAAATGTAACTCTTTGACATGGTATTCTTTTTGTTGAATTATCCTTATTATACTTGGTAATACAGTAGTCAGATTTAAAGTATTTGGGTAGGCATAAAATCATGCTTGAACTTGTAATTCCCAAGTTTGGGTCAAAAGTTTTACATCTTTCAATATAGTAGCAAAAAAGCAATAGCTCTCTACACATTCCCAGAAATCTTTGAACTGTCTATTTTAAATCCTAGTGTTTCAGGTGCCTGACATTTATTTTCTAATTCATAGTTTTAGAGATCCCTTGCAAAACAATCACCTTTTCTCAGATCTTGGAGAAGAAATACTCCAATTTCAGTACATTTTCCCTCTGTTTTTTTTTCTGTGGCAGGTCATGTTTAACAGGCTGTAGGCCAAAGTAAGATTTGCGGCGTCATTTGTTTTTATTGTTTTATAAAACTATAGTTTAAAGTTAAAATTAATTATTACAGTGAATTAAGTTGGATTCTCTTCCCCCAAAGATTTCTGTGAATAGTAGTTTTTGGAAGAGAAAAAAAAAATAGAACACACCTCAGTGTGTTCTGTTACATGATTACATGATTCTAATTACTGTTTAAATTAAGGTCACTTAGCAACTACCAGTAATGATTATTTGCATGTATTTTCTGTACATAATATTTAAAAATACCAGAATGACAACTGAGTAATGCATTACTATTATTTTTTAACAAGAACTCTTTGACTCATCACTCCATGTACAGACATTATAAAAGTGTCCTTAGAGTCCAAGATTTTGAACCATGTGTTCTGTGTACACCTTACATTTTGGGGGAAGTTTCTAAAATTGAGTCCCGTGTTTGAGCTCCCATCCTCTGTGATTATTGGTTATACTCGCTGAGAGTTGGGGAGAGGGATGACGTTGTAGTTCAATGCTTCCTGAAGTCACCAGGTTGTAGCCTATGGAAAAGATTACATAAAAGATGAGTCAATCTGTAAGCAGGGCATTGGGATTTAGAAAAATATGCAGCTTGCCTTGGTGTTCTTTTCTCTTGTTTTGACTTTGGCTAGATTCAAAGCATTTAAGTTGTTCTCCCTAAGCTATTGAATTTCAGTCATGCGTGGAATGTCATCTTTTTGTAAATTAAGTGCATTCACTTTCATCAGAATCAAAACCAGTGAGACCTTGTACTGCTTTGGAGCTGCTTTTAAGAAGCTCAGTTTATATCTGCAAAGTGTAATTGTACCTACCAGTATATACATATATGAAGTGAGAAATTGGCTTTCTGTATCTGACTGTAGCAATTTAAAACTGCAGATTAAATTTTTAGCATGTTACTTATTATCTTATTGCCTATTGATACCTCAGTTGAAAACTTAAGAGAATGATTGCATTTGCCTGTGCTTAATTTATATATTACTCCTTACTGAGGTTTACCATGGTTACTGTTAAATATGAAAGAGATGAAAAGTTTGGGAGTGATAACAGTTGCTTAGTTTGGTAGATTTTAAGATTCTGACTGTTGTTTCCTTATTCAAAAGCCATTTGTGCACATGCAATTTATGTATATGAGAGTTAGTGTGTTGTAGGCAGTTGCTACGATCCAGCCCAGAATTATGAGCACTTAAGCTTATTGACCTTGTGCTCCTTATTTTCCATTTCTCCCATGATTAATCACCATATTTGAATAAAACCTATTCCCAGTGGTAAAAATGTATATATATATAAATATACATTGCTTAATGGTGTAAACCGCTTAGAGAGTGCTTGCACTTTGAGGCGGTATATAAGTCTCACTAATAAATAAATGTGCTTTCCTACTTGGAAGTAGTTGGGAGCCTTTCAAGTCCTACAGAAGTAGAGTTTTCAAGTATCTTTCCTTAATAATTGTACCAAGTGGAACAATGAAATATAATGTCAGAGAAGGTGGCTTATGTCTGTCTTGTTGCTATGTTCTGGCTTTATTTGTACAACCCCACAGGTCCGACAACACTTTAGTCTAGCATACTGTAGGAACCCAACTTTTGTGGCTACTTGTACTTCGTTTTGTTGTGTGAACTTTGAAACAAGGATAAAGTGAATAAACAATGACTAAATTAACCATGGCTCGGTACATGCTGTGCATACAGCCTTTTTCATTTCATCTGTGAGCAAAGAAAGCATGAACATCATTACACGCCTATTCAAACTTGCTTAGGCTACTTCAAGGCTGTGTTTGGGACATGTTTGTCTCTAGATGTTGCAGTCTTATTAACAATCTAACATTAGAGGTGTTTTCAGTAGTCTGTGATTAAGAGTTAATCATAAAGGTGCAGCTTATGTTTATGATACAGGCTGAATTGCTCATTTACTGTAAGCATCCTCACTCAAATTTTATAAGATTGTTTACATTTAAAATGCAACAAATTTCCCAGAAGTATGAATTATGGTGAAGGGAATCTGATTCTTTTATTCCAAGGCATCATACGTTATTACTTAGATGGGAAGTCTGAATACAAACATTTCTGCTTAAAACTGTAAAGCAAAACATGAGTTTCAGGTAACTTGTTGAATACACCTATTTTTCTCCGCATGTTTCACATCTGGCTTAATATATGCATCTTTTGCTTAAAAAGAGTATTGCCTTAACATAATATTGCATATTGTTTCTGCAAATAGAACTTGAAAGGGTTTGTTCTTCAAGAATTATATACTAATTAACACAAAAAGTTAATGAACTCTGAAAAGTTTTGTTGTGAGAAGCAAGATTTCTCTGCCAGAAATTGTGCTGCGCTGAAGTTCCCCTTTTTCCTGGGATCCAAACAAAATATTGCTAGCAGTTATTCTATTACTATGCCCCTCCTCCATGCTTTTTATGAATAGGAAGAGTTGATTCCTCTTGCCAAACAACTGGAAACTAGGGAAGCAGAACATTATATTGTAATAAATTGAAGGTGACATCTTGTGAGCAGGAGTAAACATTAGACTGAAGTGAATTGTAACAAAACACCAGTCATTTCTTCTCAGAGAAAAGTTAATTCAGGCTGTGGCAGTTTGTAGCAAAGGAGTGGAAACAGGAGTATCCAATTCAGCTCTACTGTTTATTCTCCCAAGCTTGTATTTGAAGCTTCTTTTGGCAAGTGGTTTTAGGAAGAAATGTCAAGCAAAAAGTCAAGAACCTTTCCCCAGTCTTTTTATTTCTTCTTCCAGAATACTTGCCCCCCCCAAAGCCAGTTTGCTTTAACACTAGCAGCTCCTGGAGTTTACTACATTGTCAGAGCTAAAATGACCTGATTTTATTTTCACATAGTATAAGTTTTTTTAAAAAATAGTAACTCCTGAATTCTATTGTTTCGGCTTAAGCAATTGGAACACCTCCCTCCCCCTCAAAACTAATTAAAAATATAGTATCTGATCAAGAGACTTAAATGGAAGTAATTTGTACAAAAGAAAAATTTAATACAGATTTTGTTACATTTCAAAATAAATATCAAAACATTGAAAATTTTTGGGAGAAAGAATACTGGCTAATAGTTCTAATAATACACTTTTCAGATGTTTTATAACATTGGAGTTCCAAATTCTGGCACAATTGTTTACATATGATACACATCTGAATTTGGTAAATTGTGTGCAAGGAAAGCCGTTCCACATACGGGTAGTCCTCGACTTATTATCACAATTGAGCCCCAAATTTCTGTTACTAAGTGAGATATTTGTTAAGTGAGTTTTGCCCCATTTTACAACTTTTCTTGCCATGGTTATTAAGTGAATCACTGCAGTTGTTAAGTTGGTAACAGTTGTTAAATGAATCTGGCTACCCCATTGAGTTTGCTTGTCAGAAGGTTGCTAAGGGTAACCCCAGGAATTACAACCATCATAAATACAAACCAGTTGTCAACTCTCTAAATTTTGGGGATGCTGCAGTGGTCATAAATGTGAAAATTTGTCATAAGTCACTTTTTTCAATGCCGTTGTAACTTTTGAGTCATCACTAAACAAACTTGTACATTGAGGACTATTTGTAGAAGAAACTCACTATTGGAGGGCAATGTAATTGTAATGAGAATGACAGAACAAAACAAGTGTTATTGACTCTTGTTACCTTGCTTGCAAAAATTACATTGATTGTAATCATGAAAAGAACTCTCTTCTACCCTTGACATTGTCCTGTTTATTTGACCTGAGAAAATTCCATTCCAAAGCACCATCTGTGATAGAAATATTAGCATAGTATTTCACAGCCTGTACTCATATAGCATGCTAAATCTCTAGTTGGTTACAGGGCTGCACCTGCCATCTACTCCCTTCAGATACTTACCTGGGACTATGTGTCCCAGCCAATTATATATTACCAAAATAATCCAGTTTTTCTAATCATGACTTGTTTAGCAAATCATGGTTTAATATGGTCTGAAATGTGTATGTACAGTCTGCTCTTACATGCTCAATTTAGTAATACGCTTTCTGCATTGTCAGTTCCTATCAATTCCATACCCAAAGCATTAAAAAAAACCTTTTAATATCAGAAGTGCAAATCATGGTTTAATTTTGTTTGCAGTTCTGATTTTTTTTGTTTCAAATCATACAGTTTAGATATTGAGCAAATGACAGACCGGAAAATACTTTGTTAAACTGAATGTATAAAAATAAGATTGCTTGCTTCCATGCATGTTGTTCACTCCCAATCTTCTAAACTTGAGAAGGTGACATATGGATATTTGACATCATGTGCCTAAAAGATGCAAATAATTATTTTACCTGCAAATTATTTTCCCCCAACTATTTTAGTTGGGGGGAAAAACACAAAAAATGTTAAACTAAAATTTTGATTGAAAAGTTGCATGTATGGTACATTGAAAGGAAGAGTGTACTAGTTGAAAGCTTGGGTTGTATTTCTGTTTAAATTACTAAAACTGCATTTCTTGATTAACATTCTATTTGGTAAACACTCATTGTATCTTGAGTGTTTCAGTTTTAGCATTCTTTAAGCATGTTTTACTCATCCTAATTTACTGATTGTTCAGTGTGCAAGACTGTCTTAACACAGATACCAGAATCTGATCAATGTTGGACGATGTAATATCATATACCATTTGCTTTGAATTTATATGATTAGAGATTTTCCTATATATAAAAATAGCAAACAAAAATCTCTCTAAATTGTTAAGAAAATAAAATGTCCAAGCTTCACAGTTGAAACTGCATTTTTGTACACTTCTTACAGTAACTGGCACTTCAGGGCAGCCATAAATGAGCATGAATTTGGAATTTAAGATTCTACCTGAAGGTGACAAAAAGCACTTAACAGATTTCTTCCTAAAACGTTTTAGGAAGAGAGATCTAAATAATAGCAGGAGTTTGAGAAAAGAAATCTGCATGAGCAAAAGTGAACAAAAAAGTGACACGTGGCTGCAGTAGTATTGGAATGATGTGTTATCTTTCAAATATTGTGTAGACAGAAGTGTCTTACTCTGAAATATTGTTAACATAACTCCCTGACTTTTGGAAGGCAAATGGGAAGAAAAAGTATAAAGTTTAGCAGCTGGTGGATTATCCAATACCGGAATCCTAGCATGCATTACTTATTTATTAAGATTTAGTATCCAGGATCTGGTTTGTTCCCAAATGCATAGTTTGCTCACATTTGGGATACAAGCCAGGTCTGGTTTCGAAGCTGTAAGTTTCTAAGAGGTCTAGGGGGAAAAATGTGAGATTAAAACTTGGAGATATTTGTTTACAGTACATAATACAAAAAGGTTTTGGTTAAAAGTGAGGAAATATCTTTTAAAAACTGCACAATCTTATTATGTGGAAAGGGTTGGGGGAGGAAGAAGAGAAGGAGGAGAAATCCTCACCACTGTTTGTCCTAAAGTTATGACTCATCCATAAACTGTTTGACCCAGAGAGCTGCCTGCTCGGCCCACCCTGCAAATTGCTGTTTGTTTTGTTTTTTAAACTTGGGTCACATGTAATTGTATTAGGCATCTGAAAGGCAGCCTAATGATTACCTTGGTGCTGTACATGTCGAAACAGAAACCTATGGCTTTCTGAGGTGAATTGGCTAAATTGAAGAAGGCAAAACATGAAATCATGCCACAACTGTTGGAATGGCCATCTTTCCCTCAGTGGGCTGGGCGCCTCCTGCTGTTTTGTGATAAGGATGTTTCAGCAACTGAAACTAAATGCTGAAAGAAACTTCACTCAGTTTTCTGCATATTAGGCCATTGTTGAACATACAGGAACTGTTTCAGAATGGAAGCAGTACTTCAAATAGATCAAATAGCTGTTTGCATGGACTCTCGTCCTTAGATCTGATAGACAGATATGGGTAGTGACACAATAAAACATCTAAACTAAATGTTGAAGTTTTATGAATGGATATGGGGGGGAAGGGGTGATATCAATTGTCACAGAGAAGGATTTCCAGTACAAAAGGACTTTTTCCCTTGGCTCAATTTCTGTTCTATATGATGACTCAAACCCTGGAGAGATTTTATATATATATATATATATATATATATATATATATATATATATATATATATATATATATATATATATATATATATATATATATATATATATATATATATATATATATATATATATATATATATCTGATGAGAGCTAAATAGCTCGAAATAGATCTATAATATTCTCCCTTCATTTTCATTTATCAGCAAAAAATGTTACACACACACACACACATGTATATACACACATGAATATACACACATTGGATCTTACATTAATAAAATACTACAGGGGTTCTCAAACTTGGCAACTTTAAGACTTGTGGACTTCAACTCCCAGAATCCTGGGAGTTGAAGTCTACAAGTCTTAAAGTTGCCAGGTTTGAAGACCTCTGAAATACTACAATTGTTGGTAGCCAATATATGCACCTGTAAATGTTACTTTGATTTGTGTCCCCATCTTAATGACTGGGCATTATGTACAGTTATCTGAAGTGGGAGACAACCCATTGGAAATGATTAAACATTTTAAAAGGACATGTTTTTGGAACAAATTAAGACTCCTTTTAGGGTATCAGTGATAGAGGCATCCCACTGTTGCTTCTATTCTTGTCTACCCATGTGGGGGAAAGTTTCCAGTTTGATATTTTTCCCTTTGCAAATCAGATTGTCCTTTCTTATACTCCTCCCAGGTTACAAACCTGCTCCTGACATGCTTGTGTTTTTTTTTTAACATGTAGAAAGTGTTTGATCTTTGGTAACATTCAGATATGATCCTAATTTGCTAATAGAATTATTCAACAGGATATTTGTTAACATGTGGTTCAGTCCTTTGAGGCAAGAAAGAATGTGGGTACATAGAGAGCCTGTTGTTAGGGGAGGACCAAATCCAGAGGGAGGAATTTTGTAATCACACTGAACTTGCACAGTGGGATAGATGATTGGTTTAAATACATTGAGTAAGTGGCTTTAGCATAAGTGAAGGGGAGAGCTACTGCTATTTTGCAGTGGCTGGAAGAGAAATAATGACTGGCGTAATTCTAAAAACTCAAAATTCTCACTTCTGTTCCGCTTTTGGATGTGGAGTTGTTGATTGGGTTTCATTTTTCTCTTCTTTCCAGTAAATAATATTTGGTGGGTGGGTGTGTCACTTACCTCAGATCCCCAATTCTTGAATTATCCCATAAATAACAAAGTTTAGGATGGTGGGCTATATACATTCATACAAACCTCTTCTCTTTTGGATTATCTGAAGTATAAAAATTCGTTAGTTGCTGCTGCTTTCATAAAGAATTAAGGGTAAAAATCTTTATGCTGTTACATTTTTGTCCAGTAGTTCCAAAAAAACATTTGTGGGGAATTTGAATAAGCAGCTGGATGATAAAACTCTTGCTCATCCTGTCTGAAGAAAGTAGGCAGAACTTTGGCATTAGTATCAAAAAGTAAGAATAAAGTAAAATTATGGATTCCTTTTGTGTCTGATTCCTTCAGTTGTAATTTTGTTTCACTATTTTAATTCAAGTAGGTATCAAGAAAATCAGAGTATGTTGTATTAGGTATTCACCTGACTTTTAAATTACTTGTTAGGTAAATGTAATGACACACTTCCACAATGTTAATGTGGAAATTTAAAATCCTAGGGCAGTTTAGCTTCTTCATTTGCTATTACTTCGTATATTTTGTGGTCCCACCAGTTCTTACTTGCAAGCAAATGGTATTTTTAATCCATTTTGTGAGAATATTTCAAGATGAAGTGTTAATTCTGTGGGAAAATCTTGGGTATCAAAAGAATTTTGATTTATAATCTTGCTTGCTTAATTGCTTTGCTACAAGGGATAGTTGGGACAAGCCCCTCTATCTCCAGTGGAGAGCCTAATCCTATTCCTAGGATTGTGTAGCAATTGTGTAGCTACACAAAATTGTGTAGCAATTGTATAGCTACACAAAATTGTGTAGCAAATAACAGCATTTGGGAAACCTTAGGCTTGTGAACAGTTTGCTTGCTTGAGGAATGCCACGTTCCACCCAGGTGGTAGATTACTTTGCATGCTAAGTCGTTGTGCAACAATTCACTAGAAAAAAATGGGCAAGTTTTTTTTTCTCTGTTGGTGTTTCTTATCCTTTGTAATATTGTGAAAAACCATCCAACTTCTAGAAAATCTGCTGTGTGCAAACAGCTTACAGTGACCTCCATGTGCTTCAGTTTCTTTTAAAAGTTTAAATTTATTAAACTAATGGATCACTTGGTTTGTCTCAGTGTGAAATACTTTGAGACATCTGAATTTATTCTGTGTTAAATGGTGAAATGAAATCTAAAAGAAAAAAAACTTTAGGGAACTCCTTTTCATGACATCATTCCTAGTTAATACCAAATTACAATAAGTGTATTTGTAGTTCCTGTATAACAGTATCAAAAATATTGTTACACCTATAATATATTACCAAGGAAAGGATCATGGAATGCCTTTTGTGGAGCAGAACTTTATATATCTAGAAAACCTATGATCTGTTGCTTCATGCTTTGTGAATATTTACTTATCTAAAGAGAGAGAAACAGATTGACCATAGGCAGGTAAAAAGGCAGTGGGAGTGGGAGTAACTTTTGATTTCCTGCTGGCTTCCCAATGACTCTGCTTGTGTGAGCATCGAGAATCATAATCACATGAACATAGCTGACTGTGGTGGTGCTGCAGCAGCCACAAGTTTACAAAAAGAACTGGCCTGAAGATTCTTGAAATTTCAATTCCATTGGAGTAAGGGGTCCTGGATTTGGGGCACATTCTTTAAGTTAGCACATTTGCGGTAGTTCAATTTAAAAAACGTTGTTCTATGATGCACCATTTTGGCTAAATGAAGGTTACAAACAGACAACATTGAGAATTTTAATAGGATATTGAGCCACGGTGGCACAGTGGTTAGAATGCAGTACTGCAGGCTACTTCTGCTGCCTGCTGGCTGCCTGCAATTTGGCAGTTCAGATCTCATCAGGCTCAAGGTTGACTCAGCCTTCCATCCTTCCGAGGTGGGTAAAATGAGGACCCAGATAGTTGGGGGCAATATGCTGACTCTGTAAACTGCTTAGAGAGGGCTGTAAAAGCACAGTAAAGCAGTATATAAGTCTAAGTGCAATTGCTATCTAGATTCTAAGGTATATAATAACATCCCAGTTGATTGGACATCATTCTAGTAAAATAAATATCATGCCACAGAAGTATCCATATACTCTCTATTATCATCATTTTCATACCTGTGGGCTGCCTTAAAGGAAACAAATGCAGGGCATCTTCTATTAATCCTCTGGACAACTGAGACTTGTACAGATTACATGTAGAAATTCAGAAAAAGAAATTTGGCCAACTTGCATGATAGTTTTGAAGAACAGGGTATGGACTGGCTTCAATGGAATTTTTAATGGAGTTTCATAGCCATAAATTGTCCTTGAAAGTATATGAATGTGCCAATCAGAATTTTAGTTTGAATTCCTGTGGAAACAATGCGAAAGTCTCTTTCCCCTCACATTTCAGTTGCACTAAAATATTTTTGTTCTTTTCCTAGACTGATGGCATCACCATGGAAACCATTGTGAGAAGAGCAGGCTTTCCAGCTGGTATATCCATAATTGTGTGGTGCTTTTGGAAGCAGAGCCCATCTCCAGCCAACTCTGTTCACTTCCACCAGCACAGTCGCGGACATGCATCATTGGAATGAGATTTCATTGAGGGGCGGTTGAGTCTACAGTCGCGCTAATCCAAATGAACTTTTGTCATGGATGAGTTTGGATGAAACAGGTTTTTTTTCCCCTCTCTCCCCACCCTGCTCCCTGGCTCTCCTTGCACCATCTGTGAGACGATACGAATGCTCGAGTAGAAAAACGATAACTTCCTGCACTACTTCTCGCATCTCTTGCGGCCATTTTTTGTTTCGAGAAGTCGCAGTATCAGAGAAGCTTCCTATCATGGGTTTGCTTTTCTTGTACTTGAAGTGATAGCTGAAACAATTTATCATTGGCTTAGAATTATTATTATTATTATTATTATTATTATTATTATTATTATTATTATTATTATTTTTTGGCGATTATAAATCTATTTTGAGAGGATGGGGAACACATGTCAAGGCGATAATCCTAAGCAAACTTATTTGTAACTCTCATTGAAATCAGTAGATCATAGTTTCAGAGCTAGAGGCCTGCAGCTAGTCTTTTGGATAGTAAAATTCCAACACACACATGCACACAACACTCCCAGTTCCCCTTAACTGAAAGAGTAGAGTCTGGGAGAATGCTGTTTCCATTGCCTGCCTGTTCTTGCATGCGCCATAGAGATGCTCTTGTTTACCTTATTCCCTGCCTCCTCTAGAGAAGCTACCACCTCTCTTCTCCCTCCCACCTTGGCAAAATAGTTCTCAATTGTTCCCCTAGTGGCCCCTTGGAAAGTGATGTAACTGCAATTGCTGGAAAGCAGATGAACTAACTGCCAGTTGGTGGGTGGGAGCACCTAGCATGGTTCCTCTTTTCTTCTGCAAGAGAATGAGGCAAGCAGAGGTCACAGTCTGGTACTCAGTTACAAGGGAGGAAGCGCCTGTGAATTTATTGGTACTTAAAGGCCCGCACGGCACGCATAGAATGGGGCTGTGAATGAACAGTCCTCTCTCATGCTGATTGGTCCCCACTAGGTGATGGTGAGTTTTCACAGCCACAAAGAGCGATTTGCTATAAACAAGAGAAGTGGTACTCTCTTTTTTTTGTTTGTTTATTTTCACTTTACGGTACAATAAATTTATGAGTCCTATATCTCTTTTTTTTTTAAATAAATCTATGTCCTCTTAAATTTAAGAGTGTTCTGAGAATATCTGGAATGTAAAAAATAGAACTGAAGAATTGGTTGTATCTTGATTATAGTTAAAGCATTTTCTTATGTCCCTGTATAGTTACTTCTAGGACTTTTAAATTTTGGATAAATGGGGAGTTGATTATTTTATAAGCCGAAATGGGAAATATTGCAGACTTTGCAATTGTATATTACCCTTGCGTTACAATGTTAATGTGCTGTAGAGCTTTTATAGAGAGAATCCCTTAATCTTTGATAAAAGATCCCTTTTATTTGGAGCCATTCTTTTATTTTCCCCTAAAGTTAGCAAAAATGTAACTAATACTTTATTATTATTATTATTATTATTAATATTATTATGGCTAATGTGGGGAAAAGAAGACCTTTCTTACTAGGGGTGTTGTTTAAAATTGGAAATTCAAAATTATAGCGAAAGCTAGGTACATCAATCCTAGGCATCTGACCTTAGAGAACGTGATGCTACGGTCGATACATTGAGTGTGCATTAATAATTAGAAGCACTGATACTCGAAGGAGTTGAAAGCAGGACACAGATCCTCAGGTGCCACATGGCTGATATTCCTTTACCTTGAATATTGTACAAATATGAAGTGCTGCCTCATGTTTTGACATCTGATCTTTTGTAGAGTAAATTAGATCCTTCTCAGTTTTGATGTCCATCACCATCCATACTGGAATTTTTTTTGGTTCGATTTAACGTGCTTGTCACCTAACGGTCTAGGGAAACTTTTGCCAAATATAGCCGATACCGATGAATTTACGTGGAGTGCTGCAATCAGAAAGAAAAAAATTGTTGCGGAGTTTAAAAGCACAGATGAGTTTTTGAATCAATTAAAGCAGGATTTTCAAGAGTAAAGTTAACCAGTTGCTGCTAACTTTAAAAGTGTGACCACTTTTCTAGATCGCAGCGCTGTCTTGCCATGTTCTTTTGGTTAGGATTCTGTAAATTGGCAATGCAATAGGCTAGCCCTCACCAAAGGAGCATCCCAACCAATTTGTTTAGTTTGCCTATCCCAGAATCCTCAGCGATGCTAGCAGGAATTCTGGAGTCTGAACATCTCTGGAAGGGTGCAAATTTGGAAGAGGCTGCAGAAGGTACTTTTTACATCTCTTAGTTGAATAAATAAAATTGGGGTGACAGTTCAAAGAGATGAATTGTGAAAAAGGGTTGATGAAAGCCACATTCGCTACATATGAATTCCCGAGGCGGCCATAGAGCACTGATTTTACAAATGCTGAATCAATGGGTAACCTCACAACTACTGGTACAAAGATTAACAGGTACAGCATAATATGCAATCTTTCTTGTCTTAGTTTACAGCAACTAACTTATTCAGTATTGTGCTGGAGGACCATCTCCCAAACATATCACTCTGTGTGGGCCACCTTCCAGCCACCCGTTTGATGCTGCTGTAGAGTACAGAAAAACCAACAATGGAACAATGTTTGTCCTGTAAATTTTAATTTGATATTGGACAGTTGTCTGTACAAACTAAAAACACATATGGTTGAAAATGTTCATTATATTTGCTATTTCTGCTTCACTGATCTGTTTAAAGGTTTGAGCTGATTGATCTGGCTGTGTCTTCCATTGTAAATATTGTTACATTGTTTTTCATGGTAAAATGCAGCACATTTGCAATTTTGGGAGACTAGCTTGAAGCTCTGTATAGTGTTTATATTTATCTGAATTGGCTTTCCATAGAGCTACTTGCAGTAAATGTGTTCATGTAGCGAGTGGTTGAGTGATTCTTTAGAGTCCTGACTTAAAGAGCGACATGCGCCCATGTTCAGTTTATGTTAAGAGTGGATTTAAATCTTTAAAATGCTTCACGTCTACCTCTTCAGCTAAACACAACTGTGGGTTGTTTTGAATGCCCCAAGAATACTATTTTTTATTATTCATTTAAAACAGTAACAGGCACAAGCCCAAGTGTGATTTACCGTATTTTTTGGAGTCTAAGACGCACCTTTTTCCTCCCTAAAAGTGGCTGAAAATTTGGGTGTGTCTTATACTCTGAATGTAGCTTTTCTGAGCTTTTTTTCCAGCCCTAACTAGGTGCTAACTATCTTCCCAGCTCTTACCTTGCAGGCTTTTTCATTGTTACTCTCTCCGAAGAATATTTTTCCAGCCCTAAGTCTTTGCAGGGTTTTTTTCATTGCTCTACTTGTTCCGAATAAGTTTTTTTCTAGCCCTAACCAGGTGCTAACGATCTTCCCAGCTCTTACTGGCTTGCAGGCTCTTTCATTGTTACTCTCTTTGAAGAAGGTTTTTTTAAGTCCTAACCAGGGGATAAAATAATGTGCTGAAGCTGACCAGACTAAGGACGCTAGCCAGATGAATACCTGGTAGGCAGATTTTTTCCCTATTTTCCTCCCCCAAAACTAATGTGCGTTTTATACTCCGGTGCGTCTTATACTCCGAAAAATACGGTAAATGGCAATATGATTTAAGGCACTTTTTTATGTATTCTAGTTTAACCCCTATATAGCTCCTTTTTTCTTTAAAGCAGGGATGTCCACCCTTGGCCACTTAAAGACCTGTGGACTTCAACTCCCAGAATTTCCCAGTCAGCATGTCTGACTGGGAATTCTGGGGATCGAAGTCCAGAAGTCTTAAAGTTTACAACGCTGGACAACCCTGCTTTAAAGGGAGCATGGAGAAAGCTTTTTTAAAGCAAGGGGCCTCATTGTAAATCATTCATAGCCATTCACTTCATTCACAGAAAATGCCTTTCCAGATGCCTAAAATGATATATGAGCCAGAGGTCATGAGTGGCTTGTGATCAATTCTGAATTTCAGGAAATGCCACCGTTGTCAGAAAATCCTCCCTTCCCAAGTTTCATTGCTCCAGTGGTGGGTTCCTACCGGTGCGGTCCACTCTATAGCACCGGTAGTGGCCCGCTGGTGACGTCACAGTACTGGTGCGGTTGGTTGCCGGTGCCTGGGCACCTCCATTTTTAAAAATTTTTTTTTTTAAATTTTTAAATTTTTTTCTTCTGCGCATGCCCAGAAGCCGAGCTTCCGGCACTGCGCATGTGCTGCCTTCCCACCCCACAATGAGTCCAAGCAGGGGAGGATGGCTGAGGGAGCGCGTGAGACGCTGAAAGAACGGGCGGCAGGAGCTATCTCCATTCCCCTCCCTTCAGCAGTCCGAGAAGCCATGAACGTGCGGTGATGATCCCAGGCATTTTCGCACATTCGAGGCTTCTCGAGCTGCTGAGGGGAGGGGGAACGGGTGGCAGGAGCCTAGGATCATCGAATGGGGAGAAGCATTCAGGCCGGACAGAGCCTCCTAGAAGAACCGCTGCCGCGGTCTTGCTGCTCCCGCTGCGGGGGGCTGCGTTGCGGGTGGGCAATGCCCCCCTGCTTCTCCGGCCGCTGCCAAGCTCCCGAGGCCCACGCCCACCTGGTCACATGGCTGGCAAGCCACATCCACAAAATAAGCCACACCCACAGAGGTAGTAAAAAAATTAGGAACCCGCCCCTGCATTGCTCCAACAAGATCATCCCAGGCCTAAAGAAAACTGGTTCAAAGGAACATCTGAATTAAAATGGACACAAGGGAAACACTTATTTTGGGGTGTACCGCCACTAATGAAATATCAATCAATCAATAAGAGTTGTCTGATATCTGAAAACAGTGTAAGAACTTTTCACCATTTAGCTCGATGATTCAAGCTTTCCATATAGTTTTCATTACTAGGATATATTTGATAGAGGCGGCAAGCCTCACATCCACAGAGAACTATAACAATTAGACTCTCCTAATCATTGTTAATGTTCTTCAACTGTCTTCTCCAAGGTAGTTCTAGCTATGGCCAAATAGGAACCATGGTTTAACCAATTCAGGAGGTGGCAGCTTCTGAGAAAAGCTCCTTTACCTCACAAGTTAGGATTGGAACTGGAGAAAGAAGCCTTATGGAAAGAAGAATTGAAATCTGGAGACAATATTAACTCTGTGCAATTTTGAAAAACTTTCGCCACCTTTTTGAATAATAGAACTCAACCTTTCAAGAGATCCTCCTCTATCTGTGTTTCTGAAAATGTCTGCAGCTATTTGGACTCTTGACTTTAGCTCTGATCCTTGGGTTTACTGTATGTGTTGGGGTTGGGGGAAGAGAGATACTGTAAGTGTTACTGTGACACTCTCCTCAAGTCCCATAATACTTCCTGGAGCTCTTGCAGAACACCCCCCCCCCAAGAGAATGGCGTAATCACCAGGACAAACACGATTTCCCCATTCCCTGTTCCTTTAGCTCTGCTGGCCTAAACTTAGCAGGTTTAAGGATCTTTAAGAATCTCTAAGACCTCTGATGCCGGAAGATTGATCCGGACGTATTAAGTGCTCATCATGATACCTTGCCTTAATCTTGCCACAGCGCTAAAGTCAACCCTGCGAGATTGAAAGCTGCAAACCAAACCAAATGTGTGCCTTACCTGGCTTGGCACACGGCTGAACCCAGATAAAGACAAAGCTGATTCTTTTCTTCCTGGAATAAATTTCATTGACAAGGAATATTCGTAGCTCAGGGTTGAAATGAGGGGTACTTGGTGCTTTCTGAGTGTGGTTGTTTTCTTGAAGATATTTCATCACCCAAACTAGGTAACATCATCATCAAGAAAACAGCCAAGCGCTGAGAGAATCAAGGACTCTTCATATATTTAATCAAAGCCACCCTCTGTATTTTAACCCCGTTTTTTAGAGCCACTAGAAGTTATTTTCCACCCTCCAAGTCTTGAATTTGAGACATTTTCACTCTCAACCTATGCTGAAAAGGCAGAACCGATCTACACTCCCTTAATTATTTGGGAAAAAAGTAGCGATAGCAAAACCAAAGCATTTTGTTTTTTGTCTTTCCTACGGAGGAATCCTATCCTGGACAGAAAGTGTCACAGAAGTTATTAGTAAACATTTTCCATGAGTCCACCTAGGGCAGTGTTTCCCAACCTTGGCAACTTGAAGATGTCTGGACTTCAACTCCCAGAATTCCCCAGCCAGCAAAGCTGGCTGGGGAATTCTGGGAGTTGAAGTCCAGACATCTTCAAGTTGCCAAGGTTGGGAAACACTGGCCTAGAGTATTAACCAACTGCGTGTGTGTGTGTGTGCGTGTCATTCTATACAGTTAGCTTTTGAAGCATGCATTTAATTCCAGGTGCTCCTGGAATTAAAACAGGAAATATTTACAGGGCTTTTCTTTCTAATTTCTCTGGAGGAAACAGGCAAAGATTAAAATCATAACCCACAGCAAAATCACTCCATGTACTGCATGCTTTCCAGATGAAACGGCCCATGCAGCCAGCTCCCCTTTCTCTGGGCCTCATATTATAGCAGACAGCATATGTTAGGAAGTAGAAGAAAAAGGCACTACATAGCAGAAAGTCATGCGAGCAGTAAATAAACAAGGCGCATTATCCAAACTACTTTTTTTTTGAGCAAAAGTACTGCTGAAGGGGCTCTGCTTTTGAAATGACTTACTGAACCTGGAAACGATGGTCAACACTTCTGTTTCAGAATTTCGGTGGCCTTGGTGAGTTTCTGGCCACTTACGAGGCCCCTCTCCAGAGCAGAGGGACAACTTCTCCAAGAGGACCAGCTGTTTGAAAGACCCTCCCCTTTAGAGGTTTCTTTCCACCACCCCTTCCCCCAAAATACTAACAGGAGTGGGAATTTTGTGCTTAGAGAAAAAAAGAATGAAAAAAAAATAGAATTGGACTTTAAAAACAACAACCCTGGTCTAATCTAGAAATGGTTCTCTGTAGAAACCTGCCTTTCCAATTTCTTAGGAGATATAATTTCCCCGTCGGGTTTTAATTAAGATTATGTAGAAGTCTGTCCAATTTCTTTGGAATTTTTTCCCCATGGGATGGCTGCATGGTTGGACAGATAAATAAAAGTCATACAGTTTCATAAAGAAGAGGGTTGATGATGTGTTTTTCTTTAAAAAATGCATTTCTTGTTTCATAGCCTTGGCTGCCCAGAACTCCAAATCTGAAAATGCTCCAAAGGGAGAATTCCTTCTAGATGTACTTGATGCTGAGCTAGCTGATCTTCTCTTAGAAACCTAGTTGTTTCTTCCTCAGAATCATCTACATCCTCAGACTAATAATTAGCCCCTTGGGGGGATAAAGTACTAGTAAACTTCAAAGTCAGAGTAACATAATTGGAAGGTACCGTATTTTTCGGAGTATAAGACGCACAGGAGTATAAGACGCACCTTAGTTTTTGGGGAGGAAAATAGGGGAAAACAATCTGCCTACCAGGTATTCATCTGGCTAGCGTCCTTAGTCTGGTCAGCTTCAGCACATTATTTTATCTCCTGGTTAGGACTTAAAAAAACCTTCTTCTGAGAGAATAACAATGAAAGAGCCTGCAAGCCAGTAAGAGCTGGGAAGATCGTTAGCACCTGGTTAGGGCTAGAAAAAAACTTATTCAGAGCAAGTAGAGCAATGAAAAAACCCTGCAAAGACTTAGGGCTGGAAAAACATTCTTTGGAGAGAGTAACAATGAAAAAGCCTGCAAGGTGAGAGCTGGGAAGATCTGTTAGCACCTAGTTAGGGCTGGAAAAAAAAAAGCTACATTCGAAGTATAAGACGCACCCAAATTTTCAGCCACTTTTAGGGAGGAAAAAGGTGCATCTTATACTCCGAAAAATACGGTACCTTGGAGGTCTTCTAGTCCAACCCCCTGCAGGAAACCCTCTACCATTTAAGACAAATCTCTTCTTGAAACCCTCCAGTGATGGAGCACCCACAACTTCTGAAGGCAAGCTGTTCCACTGGTTAAATTGCTCTCACTGTTAGGAAATTTCTCCTTAGTTCTAGGTTGCTTCTCTCCATGATTAGTTTCCATCCATTGTTTCTTGTCTTGCCTTCAGGTGCTTCAGAAAACAGGTTGAACCCCTCTTCTTTGTAGAAGCCCCTCAAATATTGGAACACTGATCATATCACCCCTAGTTTTTTAACAGATTAACAGAATTGGAAAGGATCTTGCAGGTCATCTAGTCCAACCCCCCGCCCAAGCAGGAGACCCTGCCTACACCATTTCTGACAGATGGCAGCCCAGTCTCTTCTTTAAAGCTTCCAGCAATGAAGCTCCCACAACTTCTGAAGGCAACTTCTGTTCCATTGGTTGATTGCTCTCACTGTCAGAAAATTCCTCCTTATTTCCAGGTTGAACCTCTCCTTGTTCAGTTTCCATCCATTATTCCTTGTCTGGCCTTTGAGGTCTTTGGAAAATAGCATGACCCCCTCCTCTCTGTGGCAGCCCCTCAAATATTGGAACACTGTTATCATGGTCCTTCTCTTCATTAGACTAGCCATGCCCAGTTCCTGCAACTGTTCCAGAGGTGGTATTTAGCCGGTTCGGACCAGTTCGGGCAAACCAGTGGCCACCTGCGGATGGGCCAGCCCACCTGTCCCGGCGCTATGCTTTCCTATTTCTGCATGTTTTGTAGCCATGCGTGCTCACATTTGCGAACCAGTAAGGAAGGTAAGTGAATATCACCTCTGAACTGTTCATCGTATGTTTTAGCCTCCAGTCCCCTAATCACCTTGGTTGCTCCTCTGCACTTTTTCTAGAGACTCAACATCTATTTTATAGTGTGGTGACCAAAACTGGATGCAGTATTCCAGGTGTGGTCTAGTTCTTTTTCACTAGACTAGACAAACCCAATTCCTGCAACCATTTTTCATACATTTAGGCTCCAGCCAGCCTTAATCATCTTTGTTGCTCTTTTCTGCACTCTTTCCAGAGTCTCTACATCTACCATTAGCTGCCTTCCTGGTCCAGCATAGAAGAGTGAACCTTACAAGAGACTTCACAGTGAAACAGCTTTAGGATCGAATTAAGCTGTGGTCATCCAGTGAGAAATGGAAAGCAAACATGTAATTCAAAACCCTTCTGAACATAACAAAAAAACAAAGAAAAAGCAACCCACTATACTGCAGGGCAGTCTTGATGGCAAAGGTGTATCCCATAGAAAGTTGTCTGAGAAGCTTTGAGGAAATGCTGGAATGCCATACACATGATGTTTCAGGAGAAGTGCTGGCCATGTTCCATCATTTTCCCCATCAGAGGTGACAATATGATACCACAGGCCAGTTCGGGTTCTAGACAGCCCAATCAAAGGACAAAAACAATTATAATTAATAATTATTAGTTTTGGTTCAGCAGACATTACCAGAGGATGGAGGAAGACTTTAAGACTTCCATTAATGGTGATGGATAAACACAGATTGCCAGATCCCAAGAATGTATGTCAAGATTACATCCATGTTCTTTGAATGCCCTCCTCCTTATGCCTCCACCCTTTGCCATCTCTTCACACTACAGACTAAAGTACAGATGAACAACCAAGGGAGCAATGTAATTTTTCATCCAACAGAGCAGAATGATAGATTGCACATTCGCCATCTTGAAATGAGATGGTAATTCCAGACCAATGATCAAATTAGGCCAATGGAGGCTCAGGCTGTGGTTTCCCTGTTCAAAAGATAGGCCTGAGACTTACCGTATTTTTCGGAGTATAAGACGCACCTTTTTCCTCCCTAAAAGTGGCTGAAAATTTGGGTGTGTCTTATACTTCGAATGTAGCTTTTTTTTTCAACCCTAACTAGGTGCTAACGGATCTTCCCAGCTCTTACCTTGCAGGCTTTTTCATTGATACTCTCTCCAAAGAATGTTTTTCCAGCCCTAAGTCTTTGCAGGTTTTTTTTCATTGCTCTACTTGCTCCAAAGAAGGTTTTTTCCAGCCCTAACCAGGTGCTAACGATCTTCCCAGCTCTTACCTTGCAGGCTTTTTCATTGTTACTCTCTCAGAAGAATGTTTTTCCAGCCCTAAGTCTTTGCAGGGTTTTTTCATTGCTCTACTTGCTCTGAATAAGTTTTTTTCTAGCCCTAACCAGGTGCTAACGATCTTCCCAGCTCTTACTGGCTTGCAGGCTCTTTCATTGTTACTCTCAGAAGAAGGTTTTTTTAAGTCCTAACCAGGGGATAAAATAATGTGCTGAAGCTGACCAGACTAAGGATGCTAGCCAGATGAATACCTGGTAGGCAGATTGTTTTCCCCTATTTTCCTCCCCAAAAACTAAGGTGCGTCTTATACTCTGGTGCGTCTTATACTCCGAAAAATACCGTAACTTGTCTAATATTTACAGACTTTATTTTTTCAGATGAGTAAATCTATTTTTTTCACCCCCTTGTGAGACCATTTTGGATGGGCTTGCTGATCTGCAGCTGCTTAAAATACCAGCTCTTTCTTCTTTTCTGTCATGTCTGCATTGATGGGTGAGCCCTTTGCACTCTGAACAGTGACAGATTTATGAATTTTAACTACGGAAACCCGCTTTCTTATTATCTGCAGCCACAGCTTATTTTTCAACGGAGTTGGCAGAACAGCCGCTCTTATGTTTTATTTTTCTCAGGGAAAAAGCAGCGTTATGTTCATAAGTCTGATTTCTTTTTCAATGTAATAATGACGTTGTATTACCAACCCTCCCTTGCACACAGGTGTGGCAATCTACTCAATTCTTCAACTTCATTAGACTTCACTTAGGATATTTAATAAGCCAGGACTCATTTATTTTGTAGGTCACAATGTTTCCTGGTGGGTTACTGACAAGTTTTGTTGACATTTTTCTAAGAGTTTGGTCATATGTTATGAGTGGATGTTGGATTAGAATAAATTATTCTCTTTGGCACGGTAGAAGGGGTAGAAGCACTGGAGGATAATGGATAAATGTGATTGAAGAGGACATTGGAATATCTAGAAGAACTATAAATAATCACCAGGTGCAAGTCAAGATGTGGTTCAACTTGATGGTTCATCCCTAATTAATCCATTGAGAAGCTACCGTATTTTTCGGAGTATAAGACGCACCGGAGTATAAGACGCACCTTAGTTTTTGGGGAGGAAAATAGGGGAAAACAATCTGCCTACCAGGTATTCATCTGGCTAGCGTCCTTAGTCTGGTCAGCTTCAGCACATTATTTTATCTCCTGGTTAGGACTTAAAAAAACCTTCTTCTGAGAGAATAACAATGAAAGAGCCTGCATGCCAGTAAGAGCTGGGAAGATAGTTAGCACCTGGTTAGGGCTAGAAAAAAACTTATTCAGAGCAAGTAGAGCAATGAAAAAAACCCTGCAAAGACTTAGGGCTGGAAAAACCTTCTTCTGAGAGAGTAACAATGAAAGAGCCTGCAAGCCAGTAAGAGCTGGGAAGATCGTTAGCACCTGGTTAGGGCTAAAAAAAAACTTATTCGGAGCAGCTTCAGCACGTTATTTTATCCCCTGGTTAGGACTTAAAAAAACCTTCTGAGAGAATAACAATGAAAGAGCCTGCAAGCCGGTAAGAGCTGGGAAGATGCAACTGGTTAGGGCTAGAAAAAAACTTATTTGGAGCAAGTAGAGCAATGAAAAAAAATTCTGCAAAGACTTAGGGCTGGAAAAACATTCTTTGGAGAGAGTAACAATGAAAAAGCCTGCAAGGTAAGAGCTGGGAAGATCTGTTAGCACCTAGTTAGGGCTGGAAAAAAAAAAGCTACATTCGAAGTATAAGACGCACCCAAATTTTCAGCCACTTTTAGGGAGGAAAAAGGTGCGTCTTATACTCCGAAAAATACGGTATATTGTCCTCTCTTGTTCACTGCATGTCCAACACTGGTGAGCATGTTTTACTAATCGCCAAGCTATACTTCTATTTTGTATGGTCCTCTGTAGTAATTCAATTTACCTGCTGCCCTCTTATAGGAACTTCTGCTAAACGTGTACAGCAGTAGGTAAAAGGAATAGTATACAGAATAACAGAGTTAGAAGGGACCTTGGAAGACTTCTAGTCCAACCACCTGCTCAAGCGAGAACCTTATGGCAAAGGACTGTCCAGTCTCTTCTTAAAATTCTCCAATGATGGAGCACTCATAATTTCTGGAGGCAGAATATCTCTAAAATTGAACCTTGATGCTTGGCGACAGGCATGTATTTATGATGGTTGCAGCATCCCAAGGTCCTGCATCAGGCTACGATGGGAAACAACATCCTTGATTGCTTTTTACAGCTTATATCAACCTTCAGCTACAGGTAATTCTCGACTTATTATGATCACAATTGAGACCAAGCTTTCTATTGCTAAGCGAGACAGTTGTTAAGTGACTTTTGTCCAATTTTACAATTGTTAAGTGACTCATTATAGTTAAGTTAGTAACATGGTTGTTAAGTGAATCTGGCTTCCCTCATTGACTTTGTTTGTCAGAAGGGCATCACAAGATCCTGGGACACAGCAACCGTCATAAATATGAGTCAGTTGCTGAGCATCTGAATTTTTATCACATGATCATGGATATGTTGCAATGGTGTAAAAAATGGTCAGAAGTCATTTTTTTCAGAGCCATTGTAACCGGTCACTAAATGAACTGTTGTAAGTCAAGGACTACCTGTTTTTTCTCTCTTTGATGTGTGGTACAACCTTTGCTTAAACTGCAGGGGTCTCCAACCTTGACCACCTTAAGACTTGTGGACTTATGAAACACATGAATAATTGAAACATATGAACGGTTGCAGGATTTGGGTTTGGCTAGTCTAGAGAAAAGAAGGACTATGTCAGCAGTATTCCAGTATTTGAGAGGCTGCCACAAAGAGGAGGGGGTCAATTTATTTTTCAAAGCACTAGAAGGCTAAGACAAAAAACAATGGATGGAAACTAATCAAGGAGAGAAGCAACCTGGAATTAAGGCAAAACTTCCTAACAGTGAGAACAATTAACCAGTGGAACAACTTGCCTTCAGACGTTGTGGGGGCTCCATCACTGGATGTTCTTAAGAAGAAACTGGATTGTCACTTGTCTGAAATTATAGGGTCTTCTGCTTGAGCAGGGGCTGGACTAGAAGACTTCCAAAGTCCCTTCCAGCTTTATTCTGATTCTGACTTCAACTCCCAGAATACCTGAGCCAGCTGCTGGCTGAGGTATTCTGGGAATTGAAGTCCAATGGCTAGGGTTGGAGACGCCTAGCTTAAAGAAAGCAACTTTCTTGCAGGTCTGGTCGTGAAGATAAGAATCTGCAGAGGTCTCAATACAGTTTGCAGAGTTTGTTCCTGCCAGAACAGGAGAGCAAATGCCTTAAATATGCCTGTGAAAATGACTGTAATTCATTGGAGAGACACAAAAGGCTTTGCCTAAGGGCCAAGTTATAAGTGCAATGTCTCCTTTCCAAGTAAGTCTGGTGGAACAACTCCTTGTTTACAAGCTGTTGTACGTCACTCTTTGAAGCCTACTTTAAATCAGTGCCCAGTTCCATTTAAGCATATTAACTTTGCAAGATTTATTACTGGAACATGCAGGATATACTATGCAGTGTCAAGGTGTACTTTTACAAACTTAAAAGTCATTAATTGCTATTGGGCAACTATTATTGGTATTAATAAAGGAGAATATTTGTAGCTCAGGGTTGACATGAGGGGTTCTTGGTGTTCTTTGAGCTGGCTTGTTTTCTTGCAGACGTTTCATTACCCAAACAAGGTAACATCATTAGTGTTAGTAAGGAGTGCTGTTTGCTGTCCGTTTATATTCTAGTCTAGTGGCTTGCCTGTTGATGAGGGGATGGTCTTAGAGATTCTTTGATTGGGCTGTTTGCTGTTGGCTTTGGGGGATGTTTCTTGACTGGGGTCTTGTTTACTTGATAGTTGGTCTGAAGTTAACCTTGGAGTTAATCTATGCTGATCTGGGTGCTGATTGCTGGTGGAGAGATGCTTGGGTATTTATTTATTTATTTATTTATTTATTTTTTATTTATTTATTTATTTATTTATTTATTTATTTATTTATTTTTTATTTATTTATTTATTTATTTATTTATTTATTTATTTATTTATTTATTTATTTATTTATTTTTGATTGATTGATTGATTGTTCTTCTATGCCGCCCTATTCCCTGAGGACTCAGGGCGGCGTTTTAAGGAACAACTAAACAATAAAATTATTAAAAACAATTTAAAAAGAGTTTTAAAAAGGCATACAAAACCATGCATACACGGGGGAAAGTTGTCTCAAACTAACCCCGCCTGCAGGAAGAGCCATGTCTTAATGGCTTTTCGGAAGGCCAACAAGGTGGGGATAATTCGGATCTCCGGGGGGAGTTGGTTCCAGAGAACAGGGGCCCCTAAAGAGAAGGCCCTCCCCCTAGGCCCCGCCAGCTGGCATTGTTTGGCTGACGGGACCCGGAGGAGACCCACTCTGTGGGACCTCACCGGTCGAAGGGAAGTATGAGGTAGGATGAGGTCCCGGAGGTAACTTGGTCCTAAGCCATGTAGGGCCTTAAAGATGATGATCAACATCTTTTGGTTCCTGGGCTGGTTGTCTCTTTTGCATAATCTATAGATGTTGTTAATGTCTATGTGTCTATTGATGGTGGATTTGTCAGAGTGCCAGACTTCTAGAAATTCATATTTTCCCAAGTAAAACTTATGTTAAATCTATCTATATGTTGTAAAATTAAATACTTTTCATCATATCTTCTTACTGCTAGTTGGTGTTTGTGGATATGTTCTGCCAGTCTTCTGCCTGTTTGTCCTACGTAGTGGTTGTAATGTTGCAGTCCTTACATTGTATGTTATAGATGACTCCTGTTTTCTCTTCTGGGGTTGTTGGTTTGCTTCCAATGTTTTGAAGGGCTTTAGTTGGCTTGTGTGCTATGCTGATTCCATGTGGTTGTTTTAGGACCAATTAAAGAGATTATTATCCAGCCCAAAAAAGGAACCAAAAGACTGGGAAATATAATATTCTGCCTTTTTAATATTTCCTAAAATATTTCATTCTTCTAGGAAGGGGATGGGTGCTAACTTTCACTTTTTAATATAATCACATGCCAAGATTCTTGCAGGTCAAATGAATGGATCATAAAATTCTCTTCAACATCATGGTCCTAAAATATAAACATTTCACTTCTATTAAAAACATATCACATTGTCCCCATGTCAATCAGTTATACCTTGATTGCTTCATCAATATTTTGATAGACCCATTTTTTTTAAAAAAGGTACACTGCTTGGAATACAATTAAAACATAACTATAATTCCATTACGGTATCCAGTATTTTAATATACAGGACCTTTCATTCCAGTATCTAATCTCTTTTATAAACAGATGCATGAGCCAAACTAATTAAGTCCTAACTGTATTTTGTAAAAGGAACAGCCTGACCTTGCTGTAAATTATCACACAGGACAGAATTTTATTTTTTCCAGTTTAAAACATATTTTTCATTTTGGAGAGATAGGTGGGAGAGGGAAAGCTTAAAATGGATCAAGAATGCTAATTATTAAACATATGGTATGTTCAAGTGAGCCAAGCCATTAGATTAGATTAGATTAGACTATTGTTAGAGTTGGAAGGGACCTTGTAGGTCATCTAGTCCAACCCCCCTTCACATTAGGTGAAGACCACTTGCTTGCAGAAGAACTAAAATACAGACAGTCCTCCACTTACAACCACAACGGAGTCCCAAATTTCTGGTGCTAAGCAAGGTGGCTGTTAGGTGAATTTTGCCCCATTCTATAACCTTTTTTGTCATGGTTGTTAAGCGAATCACTGCAGTTGTTGTGAATCATGTGGTCGTTAAGTGAATCTGGCTTACCTTATTGACTTTGCTTGTTGGAAGCCAGATGGGAAGGTCACAAATGGTGATCAATGACTCCAGGATAGTGCAACCGTCATAAATACATGCCAATTGCCAAATGCCCAAATTTTGATTACATGACCATGGGGATGTTGCAACGATCGTAAGTCACTTTTTTTAAGTGCCATTGTAATGCTCAAATGGTCACTAAATAGTTGTAAGTCAAGGAATACCTATATTGTCCAAAGCTACTTGTCAAAGGCCATCAAATAAATCTCTACTAGAAGTAAGATTCCAATATGAGCCAGCCGTGTGCTGCAGCTGCCGAAAAAGCCATTGCAATCCTAGGCTGCATTAAGAGAGGGATAAAATCAAGATCACATGAAGTGTTAATGCTGCCTTATAATGCCTTGGTAAGACCACATTTGGAATATTGTATCCAGTTTTGGTCGCCATGATACAAAAAAGATGTTGAGACTATAAAGAGTACAGAAAAGAGCAACAAAGATGATTAGGGGACTGGAGGCTAAAACATATAAATAACGGTTGCTGGAATTGGGTATGTCTAGTTTAATGAAAAGAAGGACCAGGGGAGACATGATAGCAGTTTTCCAATATCTCAGGGGTTGCCACAAAGAAGAGGGAGTCAAGCTATTCTCCAAAGCATCTGAAGGCAGGACAAGAAGCAATGGGTGGAAACTAATCAAGGAGAGAAGCAACTTTAAGGAGAAATTTCCTGATGGAACAATTAATCAGTGGAATGATTTACCAGTACCTCCAGAAGTTGTGAATGCTCAAACACTGGAAGTTTTTAACAAGAGATTGGACAGCCATTTTTCTGAAATTGTGGGTAGGTTTCCTGCCTGAGCAAGGGGTTGGACTGGAAGACCTCCAAGGTCCCTTCCAACTCTGTTATTCTATTAAATGGAAGATGATGAACTTCCCCCGTTTTGCAATAACAGAATAACAGAATGAAATGAAAGAAGCCCTCCTTAAAATATTTGATTTTTTTTTCTTTAAAAAAAACTATTTTGATTTGGTGGGACTTTGTACACATTTAGTCTGTGATTTTTAAATGTCTTATTCAACAGCCTGAACTTTTGCAGTGCAATAATGGGCTGGGGAGGGAGGAGAGATCTTCCACCCAACAGCAGGGGGAAAAAAATACCCTGAATTAGAACCCATTTTCTCTAAGGAGGAGCTCCTCTCAAAAGCATGATCCCTTATAGCTCATGTGGCTTGGTGACTCATGCAAGGAGAATGCCTATTAGGAAATTCCATACACTTTAAATAACAAAGTGGATCTGTGCATGCAAGCATCAGTCTGGGATGCAACACCAGGAGGGAGGGGGGAAGAGGGAGAGAATCACCTTTTTAATCTGAATCTGGTTCTACCTTGGGTATTTCACACCAGGAGCTCACCCAGAGGTTGTGCAAGGTAAAAAAGTTGGAGACTTGGCCACTTGTTCAAAGTAGGGATTTCTCCGCCATCCATCACCCTGCCGTCCCCAAGCCCACTTAAGAAATGGGAGCTCCCCCACCCTTCAGATCTGGAAAGGTAAGAAAAGTTTTTGTTTTGGGGGCAGAAATCCTCAAAGAGGTCTTTGATTTTTAAAGAATCTTCCCCTCCCCTTTCTAAAAGAACGAGAGAGTTACTCGCTGAGCAAGCTTTAGGAAGTGTCTCCTTCTGCCAGCCCACGTAGGCCCCCAGGCAGCCCACGTAGGCCCCCAGGCAGCAGCTGAAGAGCTGAAGTGGTGCAGTGGTTAAATGCTGCGACTGCAGGCTGACTGCTAGTTCAGCAGTTCAGCTGTTCAAATCTCACCGGCTCAAGGTTGACTCAGCCTTCCATCCTTCCGAGGTCGGTAAAATGAGGACCCAGATTGTTGGGGGCAATATGCTGAACTCTGTAAACCGCTTAGAGTGGGCTGTAAAGCACTATGAAGCGGTATATAAGTCTAAGTGCTATTGCTATTGCTTTGCAAACTGGAGAGGAGAAAATAACACAACTGGGTGGTCTCAATCCCAAGTCTCAAAACTGGACTGCAGCAAAGAGTCTCAGTGCCATCCCATCTCCTTTTACCTCCATGCACCACCGAGTGAACTATGGCAGCTGGGTGGTGATGTTGATAGAAGGAAATCAGAATGAATTCATCCCCAAAAATGGAAAAGCATCTTTGTCAGTCCTCACTGGGCAAGGGTAGAATCAGATCATCTCAAAATAATAGAGTTGGAAGGGACCTTGGTGGTCTTCTAGTCCAACCCCCTGCGCAAGCAGGAGACCCTCTATACCAGGGGTCTCCAACCTTGGCAACTTTAAGACTTGTGGACTTCAACTCCCAGAATTCCTCAGCCAGCTTTGCTGGCTGAGGAATTCTGGGAGTTGAAGTCCACAAGTCTTAAAGTTGCCAAGGTTGGAGACCCCTGCTTATACAATGGCTGTCCACTTTCTTCTTGAAAACCCCCAGTGATGGAGCAACCCACAACTTCTGGTGGCAAACCATTTCATCCATTTCCTGGGTTTGCACAATGCATTGAGCGATCAACCAATGAAGTGGATCCCATGCTGAGCCATCGGAAGACCAAACAACCCCCCCCCCACTAACCAAGTTTAATACTAACCGAGCTTAGCACATTTTGTAAAGGCAGCCAGCCGGATCCCCTATGGCAGAGGTCTTCAAACTTGGCAACTTTAAGACTTGTGGACTTCAGCATAGCTGGTTGGAGAATTCTGGGAGTTGAAGTCCACAAGTTTTAAAGTTGCCCAAGTTTGGGGACCCCTGCCCTGTGGCTTTACATTGTGCAATTTCGTTTATTTTCTGACATTTGGTTAATTTTTTTGTTACGAGAAAGAAACATTGAGGTGAATGCTAGGGAAACAGTTTCTAACATGGAGTGACTGGATAGTAGAAGGAACAAAGAAAACAAACGAGCCCTTTCCTCCCAATTTTAAGGCCCCCAAAGCCATTGATTGAGATGGGCAGCTCTAGAAATGGAAGGAAGGAAGGAGAGAGGGAGGGAGGGAGGAAGGCAGTGTTCAAGTCTAGGCTAACAGCTATCAGCCTAGGTCAGGGGTAGGCAAAGTTGGCTCTTCTATGACTCATGGACTTCAACTCCCAGAATTCCTGAGCTAGCATGATTGGCTCAGAAAGTCTGGGAGTTGAAGTCCATGAGTCATAGAAGAGCCAACTTTGCCTACCTCTGGCCTAGGTGGCTTTAAGAAGGATTCATGGATGTGTAGGAAGTTAGTACCCACCCCCTCCTAGAAAAATGAAATATCCTAGGAAATATTGAAAAAGGAAAGAATATGTTTCCCTGAATGAGGAAAAGAGAAACATGTTTTAAATACAAAGCAGCTCCCTGCAGCTCCCTGCCCCCACCCTTGCCACATTCCTCCCACCTAGCCTGGAGCAGTCTTCTACATAACAAAGAACCATAATAGGAATCCCAAAGCCTTTTCATTACACCACATGGGACCTGGGAAGATTACATCAGTCAAGCCTAGGACTTGGGACAGCCCACAAGAGTTGCCCACAAGCATGCCCCTGGGGGTCTGACAGCCAATGGAATACATTTCTATATAGGAACAGGAAACAGGGAGGGGCCCAAGAGAGAGTATAAAGCAAGGAACTCAGCATCTCTTCTTTCCTTTTCTCTTCACCCACATCTGGAAGCATGCGATCTACCTTTTCTGTACAGGGGCTCATGCCATGTGCTCCTGTCCACCATATTAAACCTTCTTTCCAAGCAACTTCCATGAATCCAGTGTCTTTTTCCCCACTTGGAACTGAACCCAGAAGGATATTCCTTACAACAGATGAACTAAGAGGTCAGATTTATGACCTCTATGGTTCTCCTCCAATTCTAGGGTTCTATGAATGCCAATAGTTCCTAGGTGAACAGGAAGCAAATAATATCTGTTATAAATAAAACCAAAAATGAATACCGACAGTTACTTTTGGAATTCCACTTCACCAAGTTTAAGTCTGATGGGTAGAAATGACAGCAATAACAACAACAGGATTAGCGTCGCTTTAAGAGGTCCAACCAGTTTTGAAGCTGCTTCTTTTTAGTGGGGGGGGGGGAAGGAAACCCAACTACTTCCAGTCCATTCAGTGGCTCAACAATCCTGCCGTTCCCTGAAGGCAAAACAAACGATGAAGCAACAGAAACTAAAGTCGGTAACCACCATTGCATTTGCATTACCCATCATTCTACCCTAGGGCCGGGCAGATTTCCAGGTCCTGAGAGTTAATTTGATTTTTGCAGAACTTGCAATCCATGTTTTATTTATTTATTTGTGAGATTTATATACCGCCCCACAGTGCAAGCACTGTCTAAGCGGTTTACACCAGTAAGCAATGTATATATTTACATTGCCCCCCAACAATCTGGGTCCTCATTTTACCTACCTCGGAAGGATGGAAGGCTGAGTCAACCTTGAGCCGGTAAGATTTGAACCGCTGACCTGCGGATCACAGTCAGCTAAAGTGGCTTGCAGTACTGCCTCTAACCGCTGTGCCACCTCGGCTCTTAGAACCTTCTACACAAGAGATGCACTAAGGTAACTTTAAAGGGTGACTCTCTAGTAAGCATTGGGGTGTTGCGCAAAGTGACCAGATTTTTTTATTTTTAAGCGGGACGGGACGGGGGGCCACCTGGGCGCCGCCATTTGTTTTGCCCTCTGCGCATGCGCAGAACGCTGCGCATGCGCAGAGGGCAAAACAGCAAATGTCGGCGTCCAGGTGAGGTGGGGGGGAGAGGGGGGGAGGCGGGAGGGCGCTTGGATGCCTGCAGCTTGTGACAGGTAAGCTGCCGGCTGCGTCCTTTCCCCATCTCCCGCCTCCCGTTCGTTGCTTGCCAGCCCGGCCGAAGGGAAGGCGGGAGGCGAGGAAAGGCCTCCCGAAAGGAAGGCGGGCTCCCGAAGGCCTTTCCTCGCCTCCCGCCTTCCCTTCGGCCGGGCTGGCAAGCAAGGAACGGGAGGCAGGAGACGGGGAAAGGAGGCAGCCGGCAGCTTACCTGCTCCAAGCATCCAAGCGCCGCGGTCTCCCGGTCGCCCGCCCGGCCCCAGGGCAACGGCGGCAGCGAGGCGACGGGGGGAAGAAAGGGGAGGGGGACGAGGAAGGGCTGTTTGCGCCGCTCGTGACGTAAACTCAAAGCGGCGACGGCTCCTCGTCCCTCACCCCTCCCAACAGCAGCGGCGCATCCGAGGGCAGGGCTAGGGATGGGGCGGGGGAAGGAGAGGAGGAGCAGCCTCCCTTCCCCCTCCCCCCAGCTTCCAGCCGCCGCCGGAGGAGTCAACAACGCGGGACGCCCGGCCCAAGCTGAGAGGCCTGCTGCCTTTCAGGCCGATTTTTTGAAAGAATGCCCTAGTCGTGCATTCTTTCAAGAAATCGGGACTTTTTAGAGGGCGGGCGGGACGCGGGACAAATGATGAAAAAGCGGGTCTGTCCCGCCTAAATCGGGACGTCTGGTCACCTTAGTGTTGCGTACCTCTACATCTACACCTCCACAAATCCATGATTATTTTTTACACCTTCCTTTGTTTCAGCAGGATAACTTCAGGAATCCTTAAGCAATATTTTAAACATTCTAGTGAAAAAAGGACCAGGGTGACATGATAGCAGTCTTCCAATACTTGAAGGGCTGCCACAAGGAAGAGGGAACCAACTTGTTTGCCGAAGCATCTGTAGGCAGAACAAGAAACAATGGGTGGAAACTAACCAACCTAGAACTGAGGAGAAAAGTTCCTGACAGTGAGAACAATTAATCAGTGCAACAAATTGCCTTCGGAAGTTATGGGAGCCCCATCACTGGAGGCTTTTAAGAAGAGACTGAAGAAGCCATTAGAAATAGTAGAGATCTCCTGTGAGAGCAGGAGGTTGGACTAGATCCCCAAAGTCCCTTCAGGCTCTGTTATTGTTACTGAAGTAGCTCCCACTGATCGACAATACCCCTCCTTCTCATTTTTTTCCATCTTTGATCCTGCGAGGCACAACCATGTTTGTGGACATGCTGCCATCTTGTGGAGAAACAAAGTGATCTTAGTTTGTTACTTTGCTCATTCCGGGCCGTTTCTTTTTCCTGATTTGTTTTATTATTTTATTTTATTTTATTTTATTTTATTTTATTTTATTTTATTTTATTATTTTATTTTATTTTATTTTATTATTTTATTATTTTATTTTATTTTATTTTATTTTATTTTATTTTATTTTATTTTATTTTATTTTATTTATTTTATTATTTTATTATTTTATTTTATTTTATTTTATTATTTTATTATTTTATTTTATTTTATTATTTTATTTTATTATTATTTTATATTATATTATATTATATTTTATTATTTATTTTATTATTTATTTTATTATTTTTATTTTATTATTTTATTAATTTTATTTTATTTTATTATTTTATTTATATTATATTATATTATATTATATTATATTATATTATATTATATTATATTATATTATATTATATTATATTATATTATATTATATTATATTATATTATATTATATTATATTATATTATATTATATTATTATATTATATTATTATATTATATTATATTATTTTATTATTATTTTATTATTTTATTTTATTTTATTTTATTAATAATTTTATTTTATTTTATTTATTTTATTTTATTAATTTGTACCCTGCCTTTATTATTTTTCAATCAACCCAAGGTGGCAAACATATCCAACACATCTTCCTATTTTCTCCACAATGAGAATTGTGTGAGGTGATTTGGGCTAAAAGAGAGGGACTGGCCCAAGGTCACCCAGTTGGTTTTCATGACTAAGGTGGGACCAGAACTCACCATCTCCTGATGATTGGCCCAAAATCACCCGACTGGCTTTCGTGCCTAAGGCAGGATAAGAATTCACCGTCTCTTGGTGATTGGCCCAAAGTCACCCAGCTGGCTTTCATGGCTAAAGCATGACAACAACTCATCATCTCCCGCATTCTAGCCTGCTGCCTTAACCACTAGACCAAATTGGCTCTCTTTTTGCAGTACTTTTGCTGTTTGGATAATTTTTATGGGTCTGAAATTCCACCTGTCCTTTCCAACGAGTCCTTTAAGTCTTCACAGTCATGCCCATAATGCAGGTGAAGAATTGCGTCAAAGGAAGGTCAATGTGTATAGAGGCAGTATGTGAGGCTTACAGCAAGTGGCAGCAGTTAGCAAGCTTGCAATGGTAGGTGAGAAGGGCCTTGGGAGGTTCAGAAAAGACCCTCCCTAATTTCTTGAGCTGTAAAGGGGAGAGATGTACTTACCCTCTAGAACAGTGATGGCGAACCTTTTTTGGTTCACGTGCCAAAAGGCGGGGCGGGGGTGTGTGTCACGCGCGTGCGTACCCACACTCATAATTCTATGCGCCCCCCACGCATGCGCGCGTGACCTCCCCCGCTCCCAGCATGTGATGGCACAGCCGTTTTTCGCTCTCCCCAGGCTTCAGAGCCTTTCTAGGAGCCTGGGGAGGGTGAAAACAGCCCTCCCCACCCCCTCCAGAGCCTGAAAACAGGCTGTTTCCCGACTCCCACTGGACCCAGAAGGCCCGAAAATCAGTTGGCCGGTGCGCGCATGCGCGCCAGACCTGAGCTTGATGCCCACTGATATGGCTCCACATGCCACTTGTGGCACGTGTGACATAGGTTCGCCATCATGGCTCTAGAAAGACTGATGTTTACCTTACAAGATAGATCAGACAGCAAACAGGACCAGATGACTTAATTCTACTTTATTGTAAAGCTAATTAAGAATTTTTTTCCAAGTCTGAAAGTACTCCCTCTACCCCTTTACAACCCAAGAACCTAGGGCGGGTCTCCTCTGAAGCTCTTCCCCCATCCACATTCCTGCTGTGGGCTAAGTAGCCTTTTTTGGATGACCAGATTGAGCCGTAGGGTGGGGTCAAATGCATCATCAGTCTCTGGTCCCTTTGCGCCAAGAGATCTAAGTCCAAACCACCTTGAATTCCATTGACCTTTATCTACCACCAATTTTCTTCGACCATTAGTAGTTCAGATTCTTGTAGAGAGCTCAAGCTTGCAACAAACCTTTATATTCATTTGAACTGCCTAGAATTCCTGCGATAGTGTCAGGATAATTTCCCTGCTCCAGATTCATTTCTTCAAATAAAGCAATCAATGTTTCTTACCGTATTTCACAATTGCTTCCTTAACTCAGTGGTCCCCAACCTTTTTATTGCCGTGGACCGGTCAACGTTTGATAATTTTTCCGCGGCCCACTGGGGGGGGGGGGTTTGCGGCGTCGCGTTGATTATTACCATGGTCACTTGACCACAGGACGTAGCAAATGGCCATAAATGTGGGCCAGTTGCCAAGCACCCAAAATGCCATCATGTGACTATGTGGGGGGGGGGTGTCCAATGGAACCAGGTTGTAAGTACCTTTTGGGTAATTTGGCGTAACTTTGACCGTTCGTTAAACAACTGGTCATAAGTCAAGGACTACCTGTGCACCGCAAGAGGAACACAAGAAGCTGATTAAGAACTGAATTACTGGTTTAGTTTTGAACACAAGAATCTGCAAAAGATAGTTATCCAGTTTTCCAGCAGATGCAGCCCTTGTAACTCCACACTTTTGCAGGATACCAGGTTAAACAGGGCTTGTGGGAAAAGATAAAAAGTCCATGTGGGGCCATTTCTTTCCCATACTCTATTGCCCCACGTGCCTCTAAATATGTACTGAGTATATGTAAGAAAGCCCCTACACGTGAAGATCACAGGAAAATTGTTTCTGATCTCTGGGGTCTCCCCTTCCCCAGGTGTCGGAAAAGCAGCAGCTGCACAGCAAAGACGGGAAGCGAGTACCTGTCGGGGTGGCCCATCTAGGCGGAGTTGGAGGAGCTTCGGAGGCGGGGCCCGAGCTGCTGGACGAGGTGCTGCTGCTTCTGCCGGGTCGACTTGACCGCCAGGATGGCCTGCCGGTTTTTGTACTGCACTAGTTGCAGCGTGATCTCGGCATTCCAGCCTTGATCCTGTGGGCACCGAAAGTCGATCTCCTTCCCCTCGGCCATCACCACCGTGCAATACATGTACTTGCCCTTCCGTTCCACGCAGTCCACCGTCTTCATGGTGGAGAAGGGCAACTGCTTGATCTTGGCGGCGGCTACCGCCGTCTCTCCGTTGGCAAGAAGAAGCCGCCGCTGCCGCCGCCTCCTGCTTGGGTGGGATAAGCAGAAGCCCTTCCTCGGTGAGGATGCAACACTTCTTCTTCCAGAGCTGCAGCAAGCCGTCGCTGCGTTTCTCCAGCACGCCCTCCTTCACCGGCTTGCCGCCGCTCTCCAGCATCCTCCTGCCCCCGCCGCCAAAATCTTCTGAAAGGAATGAAAAGAAGGCGCGCGCGAGGGAAGCGGCGCACGGACGAGCGGGATTTCCCGGGACGCGCCGGAAAGGCTTCGCCTTCTGCCGAACGACGGCAAGGTTTAGCCGCGCAGCTTCTGGTCCCGCCGCCGGTCTTTCCTTAGAACCGCAGGGCGGCCCGGTACCATTTGTTCTGCGGCCCGGTACTGGGCCGCGGACCGGGGGTTGGGGACCACTGCCTTAACTCATATTGCTGGCTACAATCTGTCTAAAAAAAATGAAAGCTTGTAGCCTCACTCAGTTTTATAAAATACTAGACAGCCTGTGCCCTGCTGGGTCCTTACCTAAACAGTAATGACTGCAGGTGGGCAAAAAAATCAGTGGGAGCAGAAGCAAGTTCTGATTTCCTGCCGGCTTCCCCATTGACACTTTATGGAAAGCTGGCAGGGAGCATTGGAAATGATCACATTACCAGGGCTGATTGTGGCGGCATGGCAGCCCAGCAGGCTAAGCACTTAAGTGCCACAATTTTGCCAAATTTCAATCCCCTAGGAGTCATGGATTCCAGATTTGGACACATTCTGTAAATTAGCCCATTTGAGGTACAGCGATTCAAAAATGATTGCCCTAAGATGCAGTGTCTCGCCCGACCGAATATGACAGTTTTAGTAGTACAGGTAGTCCTCGACTTACGACCACAATTGAGCCCAAAATTTAGATTGCTAAGTGAAACCTTTGTCAAGTGAATTTTGCCCCATTTTATGACTTTTCTTGCCACTGTTGTTAGGTTGTTTTTGTTCAGTTAGTAACACGGTTGTTAAATGAATCTGGTTTTCCCATTGACTTTGCTAGTCAGAGGGTCGCAAGAGCAGATCGTGTGATTCCAGGACACTGCAACTGTCATAAATACGAATCAGCTGCAAAGCATCTGAATTTTGATCATGTGACCATGGGGATGCTACAAAGGTCGTAACTGTGAAAAACGGTCATAAGTCCCTTTATTCAGTGCCATTGTAACTTTGAACGGTCATTAAATGAACTGTTGTAAGTTGAGGACTACCTTGTATATAGATGATGATGATGATGATGATGATGATGATGATGATGAGTCTCTCTCCCCTAAAATGTTACGCACAAAACCCTTCAGCCTCTATAAAGTAAAGGAAAACAAATGCTAGCTTTACTTAACCAAGATTGGATAAATCTGGCTTGATTCCTGTTTGGTACCTCTATTTGGTACCAACGTACAAACATGTCTAAAATGTTCTCCATAGTTATCATGCAAGATAGTCATAAGTAGTTTGACTCGGGGGTGGTTTCACTGGAAGGAACCACAATACACACACAAAAACGTGCTGAACAACTGACAGGCAACAAGCTATGAACGAAAATAGTCTTCACTAGTTTTTCACTTTATTTCAGTCAAAAGGATTTTCAAAGTGTACAGTTATTTGGATAAAATACTAGACATCATGTCTGGGGGAAAGTGGATTTGGGTGTGCATTGTGTGTACATGAATAATAGTTATAAACTTTGTGCTACCTGTATACTTTGAAGGTATGGTCAGCTGAACCAACATAAATTAATGTCATTCAAGTGAATGACTTTTAGTTGTTTCTTCACAAAAGACTATAAAACTGTCTTCCTGCATAAGATGCCCTTTGATCATTTGGATCTTAACTCCTACAATTCTTAACCAGCATGGCTGTTAGTGGTGTTTCCTAGCTAGAGATTACAGGATCTAAAAGAAAAGGGATCAGTTTGGCAAGGAGGCTGATCTAATATTTCACAGAATATGAGAAAATAAAACCCTTTAAAATGATCTTTCTGCTTTTTGTTGCTCTTGTGGACCAATAAAATTATCAAGAGAGTGGCATACAATATAGACATTAATTAACAGCTCTGATTTTTTTTAAAAGGCTACAACATTATTATACATTTTTTTCAAATAAAATGTGAGCCAAACCCAGGGTAGAAAATAAAACTTTTAAAAACTCAGTAGTAGTTCGCTGGGACCAAGTGTGAGTGAGCGTGCGAGAGGGGAAAAAGAAAACAGATCTGTAGAAACTGTTTCCTGACTTAGAATAGTGTCTCCTTTCAGTTGACCTTTCTCAGCTTTTTAATATATATATATTTATTTATATATTTTAATATATATATTTATATATATATAGGTTGGCTTGATTTCTTTTGGTGAAGTCAGTGATCTTAGGCTGGCTTGTGTCTAAATGATGGAGAAGTTGGAAACTAAAAAAAAATGTGTTTACACCATATACACATTTCATTACTTACAAAGGAAAAAATAATAAGTTTAAACATTTCATATCAAAATCTGGGAATACAGTAGGATCAATAGCACCACAATGTGGGGTTTCTTGGCACAGCACAGTCTCCTCCTTGCAGGAATTGTTGTTTTTTTTTGGGGGGGGTGGCATCTTCGTTTTTGGGGGTCAATTTGGCAAAGAGCATACTTTCAGTCCTTACAGGAAAAGGTTGACTTCTTCAAAATTTTCCCAATTTTCCCATGCCTTGACTATCTTTTCCATAGTTCCTTCAACTGATTCCTTTAATTAATAAATTTGTTTAGTAGCCAAATTTCTAATCCGCCCCGATCCCCAAAATGCAACACGTTGGTTTTGGGGTTCTCCTTCAGGGAGAGGCACTGAGATCTGCATCAACAGGAGTGTCTCTTCTTCAAACTTCTTCTTCTTCTTCTCCTTTTCCACAATAGCACCATTGTTATAGCTGAAGGACAGTGCATTAAAAGATTTCTCAGTTGCTGTGGTGTTTCTCTTTTAATAAAAAGTCTGACGCATTACGTCCTCTTCATGCAAACTTGGCATCGGCTGATACGGGCCCGAAGGTCGCCAGCCTTAAGAGTCTCCGACTGAGGTTTACTGGTCAACAGAAATGCAAAAAGGACACATCATGAGTTGGTGGAAGATAAGGGTGGAAAACATCTTAAGCTAGGGATGTCCAACCTTGGCAACTTTTGGACTTGTAGACTTCACCTCCCAGCACCAAGGACCCCTCATTTCAACCCTGAGTAAAACAATATTCTCTTCTATTGGTATCCTAATGGATTTTGGGTTGGGATTTGGTTCTGCAAGTTATGAGCCGTGGTTAGAATACAGTACTGCAGGCTACTTCTGCTGCCTGCTGGCTGCATGCAATTTGACAATTCAAATCTCACCAGGCTCAAGGTTGACTCAGCCTTCCATCCTTCTGAGGTGGGTAAAATGAGGACCCAGATTGTTGGGGGCAAAATGCTGACTCTGTAAACCACTTAGAGAGGGCTATAAACCGGTATATAAGTCTAAGTGCTATTGTTATTATGTGACTCCAAGCTACATGATGCCTGTCTGCTGAGTGACCTGACGTTACAGCTAAAGAAACCACAATTTAGAATGCTGTGTGTATCCAATGTGTGCATTAAAAGAAAAGAAACGACTTACTTAAACATTTCTGCTATTTCCACAGTTGCCAGCCAAAAACTGTATGAATTGGCATAATAGTTGCAGGTCCCTCGGCCGTGGCACTCAATGAAGGGAGCTGAGCGGAATTCCTCAAGACAAGAGCCAGGAGAAGCCAAGGCCTGTCCGGATCCTTCTGCTCCAGCACTGGTGTGCTAGAATAAACCAAATTGCTGTAGGTCAATCAATGATCACCTTAAGCCAGTGTTTCTCAAGCAACCTGAAGAGGTGTGGACTTCAACTCCCAGAATTCCCCAGCGAGCATGTTGTAAACCATCCATAACATAGATAGATAGTTGCCAATAATGCCTGTTGCCACGCACCTGAATTTTGACCACATGTCCTCGAACACAGCTCATCTGTCTGGAACCCACACCGCATATCGGACATAAATACATTAGAAAGTGTCCAGAGATACTTTACAAGAAGAGTCCTCCACTCCTCTACTCGCAACAGAATACCTTACGCAACCAGACTTGAAATCCTGGGCTTAGAAAACTTAGAACTACGTCGCCTTCGGCACGACCTAAGCATAACTCATAAAATTATCTGCTACAACGTCCTTCCTGTCAATGACTACTTCAGCTTCAACCACAACAATACATGAGCACATAACAGATACAAACTCAAAAGTGAACCGCTCCAAACTTGACTGTAGAAAATATGACTTTAGCAACAGAGTGGTAAATGCCTGGAACTCACTACCTGACTCTGTGGTTTCGTCACCAAACCCCCAAAACTTTACCCTTAGACTGTCCACTGTTGACCTCACCCGATTCCTAAGAGGTCAGTAAGGGGCGTGCATAAGTGCACCAGCGTGCCTACCGTCCCTGTCCAAATGTTCCCTCTTATCAGTACTCATTTTATGTATATAAACAATGTTATATCTATGTATATTACCAATATGTACTTGACAAATAAAAATAAATAAAATAAAAATAAATAAAATGTCTGGGGGAGTCTGTAATTGTTATTGTGTGAAAAACAGTCATAAGTTACTTTTTTCAGTGCTGTTGCAACTTTGAATGGTCATTAAATGAATGGCTATAAGTAGAGGACTACCTGTAACAACAGAATCTTGAAAGTCTGGTCATGTTTTCCCTTAAAAGTTGCTTTTAATGATCTCCCACTTCTCTGGACTTTTTTTTTAATTTTTGCACCAATGGTTTCTACAGGCCTCTGATTCCTTTTCTAAGGTCATTTCCAAAACTCCCCATGTTTTTTTAGGACAAGGGTTTCCTTTCTTCCTTATCCCTTTTTACCCCACTTCTGGTTCTGTAGGCCGAAAAGGGACTCCTAAGATGGATGGACTTACAGGCACCTGAGTTGTTATTGTACAAATGTTTAGGGAAGGCACCAGTGGTGGGTTCCTACCAGAGCTGTCCGGTGTGTAGCTCCGGTAGGGAGCGGCCGATTGCGCAATTTGCGCGCGACTGCTCCGGTGCCGTCTCCGGCCGTCCGTCACGCGCCGGGCCATCTTTTTGTGAGAATTTTTGGGCTTTTTTGCTTCTAGCAAAATCTCGCACGCACGTCCCCTTGCGAGATTTCGGCGAGATTTTGCTTCCACGCATGCACAGAAGCAAAATTGCGTTGAAATCTTGCACACGCGTGCGTTCCCTCACAAGATTTTGGCGAGATTTTGCTTCTGCACATGCACAAAAGTAAGATCACACGAGGGGGTGTGTGCGTGCGCACACGCCCGAAACGTGGAGATGCACGCGCAGCGCACTGGTATCGGTAAGTGAGCAACCCGCCCCTGGAAGGCACCACATACCATCATGAATGAATATCCGATCCAGAGAGAGCTCCAGCCCTGTGGACACGAGGGGATTTGAATGGTCTGGCTGTGGACTGCTATGACCATCGCAGGAGCTTCACAGACTGTGCAACTAAAAAAGGGATTAGGGTGAAAAGAAGGGAGAAGAAGCTGTATTAACAGATTGAAAACAATAACAGTGGAGTAAATGGCTTGGCAACTTGTTTCATCCATCGGCCAACCAGAAGTTCCAGGAAAGTCTATAAGCAAGACACACATTCAGAAATGTCTTCCAATTTGCTCTTCTCACCCGTTCGTATTCAGTGATCCCCTGTCTCCAATCAGGAAGGCTCCATTGAACCATGAATATTAATAGCAGCTCATAAATTATTTCTCTAAGAAATTAGTTGATAACCCCTCTTTTAAATGTGCCTAAGCTAAGGACAGGAAATGCATTCTACTGGAGATAATTAAAAGATTGGATAGCCATTTGTCTGAAAAGGCATAGGGGCTCCGGCTTGAGCAGGGGGTTGGACTAGAAGACCTCCAAGATCCCTTCCAACTCTGTTATTCTGTGGTTCTGATACTGCTGGACTGTAGCCTTCCCATTATTGTAGTGATCAAGAATTGGAGAGCCATCATTGCAACCCCTGATTCTAAGCTACATCTGGTAAAGCTCCACAAGTTAATTTGGGGTTAGGGAAAGACGATGTTTTGATGTGTCGAGTTTAATATCCATCGCAGGAAGACCAACTTTCAGTCCTCCTGGGCTGCATTAACAAGAGCGATAGAATCAAGATCACGTGAAGTGTTAATACCAGTTTATAATGCCTTGGTAAGACCACACTTGGAATACTGCATTCAGTTTTGGTCTCCACGATGTAAAAAGGATATTGAGACTCTAGAAAGAGTTCAGAGAAGAGCCACAAAGATGATTAGGGAGGAGGAGGCTAAAAGATATGATGATTGATTTAAAAAACTGGGTATGTTTAGTCTAGTTCAGTGATGGCGAACCTTTTTTGGTTCGCGTGCCAAAAGGGGGGGGAATGCGGGGGATCACGTGTGTGCGTGCCCACACTCATAATTCCATGCATCCCCGCACATGCACGCATGACCCCCCTGCTCCCAGCATGCAATGGCACGCCCATTTTTCGCTCTCCCCAGGCTCCAGAGCCTTTCTAGGAGCCTGGGGAGGGCAAAAACGGCCTTCCCCATCCCCTCTGGAGGCTGGAAACAGCCTGTTTCCCGACTCCCAGTGGGCCCAGAAGGCCCAAAAATCAGCCGGCTGGTGCACACATGCATGCCGGACCTGAGCTCGTGTGCCCACCGATATGGCTCCGCGTGCCACTTGTGGCACCCGTGCCATAGGTTCGCCATCACGGGTCTAGTTGAAAAGAAGGACTAGGGTTGACTTGATAGCAGTCTTTCAATATCTAATCTTCCATTCTACAAAGTACCTGACGGCAGGACAAGATGCAATGGATGGAACCTAATCAAAGAGAAAACCAACCTAGAATTAAGGAGAAATTTCCTGACAGAACAATTAACCAGGGGAACAACTTGCCTCAAGAAGTTGTGGGTTCTCCATCCCTGGAGGTTTTCAAGAAGAGATTGGACCGCCATTTATCCGAGACTGGTATAAAGCAGGGGTCAGCAACCCGCGGCTCTGGAGCCACATGTGGCTCTTTCATCCCTCTGCTGTGGCTCCCTGTCGCTCAAAATATGTGTCACAACCGCCAATGTGTGATACACACCGGCACATGATTTATTGAGTTTTCCAACCCCCGGTAGGCCAACCATGGATAAATCCAAGAAAAGTTTCACAAGAAAACAGAACGTTTAATTCAACTACATATGCTAGTTCTGTGGCCGCTCAGGAAATAGTCAGGCACGGGAAGGGTTTTGTGGCTCCCGATGTTTTCTTTTCTGTGGGAAACGGGTCCAAATGGCTCTTTGAGTGTTTAAGGTTGCCGACCCCTGGTATAAAGTCTCCTGCTTAAGCAGGGGTTTGGACTAGAAGACCTCCAAGGTCCCTTCCAACTCCATTATTCTGTTAGTTATTCTGTTATTCTGTCATTCTGTTACTCTGTCATTCTGTTAACTGCTCTTTTACTATTGAATCTTAGGTTCTATATGGAAATGTAGCTGCTTTTCATATTGGAATTTAAGATCTGCCTTCAGCTTTTTAAGAATCTACCCTACCTGGAATTGGAACTTCTCCATTCAAAACAAAAAAAATGCTTTATTTTATACATAAAGGTGCATCCTACATAAAACATATCTTGTAGTTTTGTAGAACTACTGCTTCCCTGGTTTCCCACGTTCAACATCAGCATCACCGTATAGAGGGAGGAGAAAAACCAGTGTAGGACATGCTTGACTTTTTTTCTCCTACTTGAAACCCAAGAGTTTCTTGCTCACCGGCTAATAAAAGGTTGGATATTCTTTCCAGTTAGTGGCTCCATACTCATTGGCATCGGCTCAGGAGTGGAAAGCCAATAAGAGTAGTCATTCCTAGATGCAAAGTTACAGACGTTGTTGATGTTGCAAAACATGAAGGGCATGGTGCTGAAACGGCGGAGACAGCTGCCAGCAGTGCCTAACAAACAAAAGATGCCATTTATATGAATGAGATATGAAACAGGGTTTCCCCTTCCTTCCTTCCTTGCTTCCTTCTCCTTCCTTCCTTGCTTCCTTCTCCTTCCTTCCTTCTTTCCTTCCTTCCTCAACCTCCAAAAGCCCCCTTCCCTTCCCCTTCCTCCCTCCCTTCCTTCTCTTTCCTCCCTCCCTCCCTCCCTTCCTTCCTCCTTCCTTTCTCAACCTCCAAAAGCCCCCTTCCCCTTCCTTCCTTCCTTCCTTCCTTGCTTCCTTCTCCTTCCTTCCTTCCTTCCTTCTCCTTCCTTCCTTCCTTCCTTCCTTCCTTCCTTCCTTCCTTCCTTCCTTCCTTCCTTCCTTCCTTCCTTCCTTCCTTCCTTCCTTCCTTTCTCAACCTCCAAAAGCCCCCTTCCCTTCCCCTTCCCCTTCCTTCCTGTTTTCTTGCTTTCCAGCTATCTTACCAGAGGGTAGCTCTGGGCAGCTCACAATAGTATAAATACTGTATAAATATAAATAAAATAGTACAAAAATATAAAATACAGTACAATACACAGCCCTAGCTAAAAGATGGGGAGGGAGGGAGTTGTTCTGACCTAGGCATTCCCAAACGAAGAAGCTCCTTGTGCCGAATTTCTCACATTCACCTCCAACAAAGTCTTTCAAGACAGCATTTACAGTCACAGATTTTATCTGGCTTGGAGAGCTGCCAGGCCGATATCTTCCAAACTTGGCAAGGATTTTCTGAGAGTCATGAACCAATTAAGCGAACTAATTGTCTCCTGCAAACTCCCCTCCCCGTTCGCTCCTCTTTTATTCCCTATGGGAGAAGTCATTCATCATCCACCTGTGGCCTTACTCCCAAGTCGACCCTTGTTCCTCAGCTGTTCCCCTCGTCTGGCAACTCTGCGCATGTGCATACTGGGAACAGGCTCCAGCTGTTCCTCTGCCTCACTGCTGTCTGACTCCAAAGGTAACTGATAACTGTCAGACTGCCCTGGCCCATCTCTGCCTCTGACGCAGAGCCTTCCCCAGACTCCAGGACTGGCCCATGTTTCTCCCCAACTTCCTGTCCGAATCTGCTGCCAGCTCTGCTGGCCGCTGGTGGGCCACAACAGGAATAGGATGAGCATGGGTGAAGGTGGGATGCTATTAATCTATCAACCACCCTTAATGTGAAGTCCCTCCTTTGCTTTCTGTATCAGGAGACTAGCTCTTCTCAATCTGGCACGCCATCACTATGTTAAGACTACAGCTCCCAGAATTCCTAGCCAAGGAGTTGCAGTCCCAGTGGATGTACAGAATGCCAGGTTGGGCAATGATACAACCAAGGGTCTTAACACCATCCTCACATATTTCATGGTTCTACTCCAGGAGATGCTCCTCAAACACTGCATTCAAGAGATGCAGGTGCCATCTCAATGGAGGATCAAGTGGTCTTGGATGAGGAAGACCAGTGGCTTTAGGTACAGCAGCCCCCACCCAGATTGAAGGGATTTATTTTGCAAGACTCTCATGGATGCAGTGAGAGAAGAAATCTCCTAAGCTTCAGTCAAGCCACTGCTTCCCTAAACTACCTGTCCAAACTGCTTTAGAAAAGAAAAGAAAAAGCACAAAAGGACTGAAATATGAATTATGATTATAATATTATCACCTCACGGCTGGATTACTGCAATGCGCTCTACATGGGGCTACCCTTGAAGAGTGTCCGGCGACTGCAATTGGTGCAAAATGCAGCTGCGCGAGCTGTGGTGGGTGTACCCAGATGCACCCACGTAACACCGAGCCTCCGCCAGCTGCATTGGCTGCCTATTAGTCTCCGGATCCAATTCAAGGTGTTGGTTGTTACCTTTAAAGCCCTACATGGCTCAGGGCCAGGTTACCTTCGGGACCGCATCCTGCCGCATACCTCCCTACGACCGGTTAGATCCCAAGAGTTGGTCTCCTCCAGGTCCCATCGACCAAGGGGGAGAGCCTTCTCTGTGGGAGCCCCCTCCCTTTGGAACCAACTTCCTCCGGAGATCAGGACTATCCCCACCCTGCTGGCCTTCCGTAAAGCAATAAAAACTTGGCTCTTCCGGCAGGCGGGGTATGACTGAAAGTTCTTTTTAAATTATGGATAGTATTTTAACATGTTTTTTTTTAATGTTTCTATACCTGCTGTGAGCCGCCCAGAGTCCCCCGGGAGTTGGGCGGCATAGAAATTTTAATAAATAAATAAATAAATAGAAGTAGCCTCCAATGCCCTCTTCATTAGAAAACAACAACCAACCTTCCCATAGCAAACACGGAACCTTACCCAGATCCTGCCCATGAGCTCGCTCATTTCCTTGTACATAGAGAAGGGAAAATCCATCAAATATCTGGCTGGTTCCTGGTGGGCAGAAGGGGGCATCAGTGGTTTGGCTGTGACGAGTTATAAGGAATCCATGAGCAACTGAACCTGTTCCTGGGAGTCCCGGAGGACCTTGCAATCCATCAGGGCCCTGAAGCCCCTGTGAACCACGCGGACCTGTGTGTGTAGGATGAACAAAGTCAATCACATCTCTCAACAGATGGACAGGTGCAAATCTGAAATCTCAGAACCACCAGCCTTCTAAATAGGTTGGGCAAGCCCGAAGTTGACACAGATTCTCCAGGACCAATTTTAGATAGACATCCCTTAAGACCAGTTACAGAGGCTTTGCTTCCTATCCAGGGGCGGGTCCCTAATTTTTTTACTACCACTCTGTGGGCGTGGCTTATTTTGTGGGTGTGGCTTGCCAGCCATGTGACCGGGTGGGCGTGGGTCTCGGGAGCTTGGCAGCGGCCGGAGAAGCAGGGGGGCATTGGCCACCCGCAACGCAGCCCCCCACAGTGGGAGCAGCAAGACCGCAGCAGCGGTTCTTCTAGGAGGCTCCATCTGGCCTGAATGCTTCTCCCCATTCGATGATCCTAGGCTCTTGCCGCCCGTTCTCCCTCCCCTCAGCAGCTCGAGAAGCCTCGAACATGCGAAAATGCCTGGGATCATCACCGCGCGTTCGTGGCTTTTCAGACTGCTGAAGGGAGGGGAACTGAGATAGCTCTTGCCGTCCATTCCCCCTCCCCTCAGCAGCTCGAGAAGCCTTGAACGTGCAAAAATGCCAAGGATCATCACCGCATGTTCGTGGCTTCTCGGACTGCTGAAGGGAGGGGAATGGAGATAGCTCTTGTCGCCCATTCTTTCAGCATCTCACGCGCTCCCTCAGCCATCCTCCCCTGCTTGGACTCACTGTGGGGTAGGAAGGCAGCGCATGAGCAGTGCCGGAAACTCGGCTTCTAAGCATGCACAGAAGAAATGTTTTTTTAAAAATTATTTTTTTAAAAAATGGCGGTGCCCAGGCACCGGCAACCGACTGCACCGGTACTGTGACGTCACCAGTGGGCCGCTACCAGTGCTATAGAGTGGACCGCACCGGTAGGAACCCACCACTGTTCCTATCCTGACACAACCGAAGCAAGACATGTTGTGACATCGGACACAAGGTGTGCCTTGCCCTTTGTTTTGACACCATCCTGTCTTTTATTTTCTGGCAATAACAGCTGAAGAAAAGCTTCCAAAGATTTTGATCTTTCTGGATATTCAGTTGAACCCCGAAATGAGAGTGGATCTATGTCTCTCTTCATTGCTTGACACCCTCCTCTTCCCCATTCCCATCAACAGAAATGATGCATTCACTTTACCTGGCTGGCCTGGGAGTCCTCTCTCCCCTTTACGTCCTCCTGGACCATCAAAACCAGGAAGACCATCACGTCCAACATCACCAGGAAGACCAATTGAACCTATGGATATGTTTTGTTTAATGAATTTGTTTAGATCGCTTGCAAAGACCCTATCAATATTACTTTAGTTGAATGTCAGAAGACAACTATCTAATGGCTTCCATCCATATTGTTACCTGTCCAGAAAGAACTTACCTGGCAAACCTGGAGGTCCTGGGAGACCAGGGAGACCTTTCATTCCAGGCTGTCCTGAAGGACCAGGTGGTCCTTGATCACCTTTAACCACAATTGTTTGTCCAGCTGCACCAGGTATCCCTGGAGGACCTAGGATAAAGAGAAAATGGAGAACCTAATTCATGTAGTCAGGTGGTCCTTTGGATGGTTCACGAAAAAGGATGGAATAAAACATGGTAAATATCTAGCATTATGAGATGCCACCAGCAGAAGATGGATTGGTCTCATCCTGGTCTCAAAACTGTTTTTGCAGACTGAGTTAGAGCAGAGGTTGGCTTATCTCTTCTAGGCTTTGCATCCTGCTTGATACTGATAAGGAAAAAGGATATATGATCTGATATATAAATATGCCCATAAAGAATTCCATCAATAATCAGTTTTGTTTTATGGCATCCCAAAGCTTCCTAAGAGCAAAGAAGGCCAACTGCTTACAGAAAAGACTTCTGAGTCAGAGCTAAAGTTGCTGTTATTGTTATTCTTATTCTACCAAACAATCTGCTTTTTATACACTTGACATCTGGAACAAAAGACAGATACCAATTTTAGCTACCAATTATATTCGGCAATACTGGGATTCGGTCTGATCTACATGGGGCTACCCTTGAAGAGTGTCCGGCGACTGCAATTGGTGCAAAATGCAGCTGCGCGAGCTGTGGTGGGTGTACCCAGATGCACCCACGTAACACCTATTCTCCGCCAGCTGCATTGGCTGCCCATTAGTCTCCGGATCCAATTTAAGGTGTTGGTTTTGACCTTTAAAGCCCTACATGGCTCAGGGCCAGGTTACCTTCGGGACCGCATCCTGCCGCATACCTCCCTACGACCGGTTAGGTCCCACAGAGTGGGTCTCCTCCAGGTCCCATCGACCAAGCAATGCCGGTTGGCAGGGCCGAGGGGGAGAGCCTTCTCTGTGGGAGCTCCCTCCCTTTGGAACCAACTCCCTCCAGAGATCAGGACTATCCCCACCCTGCTGGCCCTCCGTAAAGCAATAAAAACTTGGCTCTTCCGGCAGGCGGGGTAAAAGTGAGACCAATCAGATTATATTTGGGTCTCCCCCCTGGTTATGAATGTCAGATGTTTTTTAATTTTTTAATTTTTAATTTTTATGTGTTTTTATATGTAACAATGGATTTGATATGTTGTCAGCCGCCCAGAGTCCCTTGGGAGTTGGGCGGCATACAAATCTATTAAATTAAATTAAATTAATTAAATCTAGACCGGGTCCAAGATTTGCATTTTCTCTGTTATTTTAAGATTTTGTTGGTCTTGGAAGCGTTTATTTCTCCACTTCTTGAGTCCTACCCATCATAAACAAAGAATGACATCTAGCATAACAACTATGTTGCTTAACAACAGACATTCTGGTCTCAATTGTGGTCATAAGCTGAGGACACCTGTATTATCTTTTTCTAAGATGAAAGTTGAAAGCCTCAGTGCCCAGGAATAGAAACAAGAGAAAAAGGAGGCAAATTTCATGCCAATGTAGTGTTCTGGCAACTAAGGAAGAACCTCACTGAATGGGAAACAACTACAGGTAGTCCTTGACTTATAACCTTTCATTTAGTGACTGTTCAAATTTACAATAGGACTGGAAAAAGGGACTGATGACTGTTTTTCCACCCTTACGGCCACTGCAGCATCGCCACGGTCACATGATCGAAATTCAGATATTTAGCAACTGGTTCATATTTATGACGGTTGCAGTGTCCCGGGGTCATGTGATCCCCTTTTACAACCTTCTAACAAGCAAAGTCAATGGGAAAGTCAGATTCACTTAACAACCCTTTTGCGAACTTAACTGCGATGAGTCACTTAACAACTGTTGAAGAAAAGTTGCAAAATGGGGCAAAATTCACTTAGCGGCTGTCTCGCTTAGCAACATAAATTTGGGGCTCAATTGTGGTTGTAAGTCAAGGACTACGTGTATATTCCTATTTTCCTATGCTAGGATCCCCCAAATTAAAAGTTGCATCAGGGCCTTCCATCCCCAGAGCCTTTGTCAACCCAAGGTAGCCAGTCAAAAGGTAAAAACTGACCTATGGCCTGCTCGCTTTGTGAGTGGGAAGTTTATTGCTTGCATTCAATCTAGAACAGATGCCATGAAAATTGGATCTGGAATAAATTGCTGAGATTATGAGACAATACTTCATGCACAGACTAAGCTAAAAGGATATGAGAAGGATCTGCATTAAGAGGTGCTAAATGTTGAAATCCAGACACACCAGTCAATGGCTTTGGAAGAATTGCTTTTGCTACATAGCAAAATCTTGCTTTGTTTGTTGTGGATTATAGTCGGGGAAGAAGGGAACCCGTAGAATTTTGATTATTCACCTTTGTTGGTTAGATTTTGCATCTGCACTTTAACAAGCACAATCCTTATCAAGCATAAAGTAAATGAGTTGAAGCAGAGAGAGATGGAGAGAGAGAAAGAGAGAAGAGAGAGTGAAAGAGAGCTAGAGAGTTTAGTTTAGTTTAGTTTATTGGAATTTCTATGCCGCCCAACTCCCAGAGGGACTCTGGGCGGCTCACAGTAAGGCACAGAAACAACAATCAATAAAAACAATTGAAAAGCATATTAAAAAGTACAATACATTATTTAAAAAGGACTTTCACTCCAACATGCATACCTGGGCCGATCTAACAAGACCATATCTTCGGATTATTGGCCCCAAGTGAAACAGAAAGAAAGAGAAAAAGAGAACGTGAATGAAATAGAGCTAGAGAGTGAAAGAGAGAGACAGACAGACAGAGAGACATATTTTGCTGTAAGAGTCCTGACTTTTAAGAAGAATGTTGTCAGCTGCCATCTTTGCAAACCAGAATGCCTGTTTCACTTGGATAAAGGTAACCTTTTTGGTATGAAAAATGAGTCCTGTGAGAAATGGTTGAAAGTGTCAACTAATGTTTTTTTTAGTTCGTCAGATGAGCTTCCATGAGCATCTATTCTATGTGTGTGTAACCTGAGAAGTTCTTATTTCCAAAGTATCTTGTGACTGATTTATACGCATGTGCAGGTTTCTGTTCTTTTGTTCTGCCTTTTTTTCTCTTTGCTTTCGGACGTACTGTATGTTTTCCTGGTGAGCATGTAGTCAGTTATATATTTTGTGTTTCTTTTATAATTAAAACCAGAGGTGGGTTCCTGCCGGTGCGGTTAATAGCTGTTGTTCGGCGCAGAGCCGAAGAGGCTGCTGCCGTTCGCGGCGCGGGTGCTTTCCCTGGGTGCTTTCCCCGCCCGCATGGACGCCGCCAATTGCGTTCTTTTGCCCTCTGCGCATGCGCAAAGCGTTCTGCATGCGCAGAGGGCAAAAGAACGCAATTGGCGGCATCCATGCGGGCGGGGAAAGCACCCGGGGAAAGCACCCGCGCTGCGAACGGCAGCAGCCTCTTCGGCTCTGCGCCGAACAACAGCTATTAACCGCACCGGCAAAAACAGGCAGGAACCCACCTCTGATTAAAACATGTATTAGAATTGTAAGTTTCGGATTCTTTTCTTTGAGTTAGCAGTCATGAGGAGGCTCGATCTATTCTCCTCTGATTTATGGCTTCCCAGAAAGGGGAGCTACGGAACGTTGTTTTCATGTTCCAACAGAAAGAATGGAGCATGTTTACTCTGTAAGATGAGAAGGTTGACAGAAACCAGGTGGACATTTTTCAAATGCTGGAAACTTGCCACTTTTCCCAGTGCACAAGTCTAGACCCAACAGCATCAGTTATGAAAGCGTAGATTCCAGATGAACGTCTCAAGAAGTTCACCATCAAGCCCTTGAGTCAAATGTGGCTCGGAGGCTAATTTCATGTAACGGTTGGCCTAATTTTAATATTCTTATGCCTGAGATTAGTTCGGAGCTTTGTAAGTGTGATCTGGGAGAGAAGAAGATGCCAAAAAGAAGAAAATGGGGGTGTTAAAGAAGGACTGGGTGTTCCCTCTCACTGTTGGTCACCATATGTCCCACTTCAGAAGATGATATCTCCAAGAACATGCCCTTCGATACTGAAAGAAGGTTGCCAACTCTTCTCTGGAATAATAGCCTCCAACAAGACCCCACATATTATTTGCTGATCATGTATTAGTTCCCTTACATCAAAGGAACAGGTAGGACTAAATGACCTACATCGGTGGTTCTCAACCTATGGTCCACGGATGGGCACACGATGTCACGGGAGGTCCACGAAGCCTTGAAGAAATGTTATGATTAATAACAGCTGCCAGGTTGCTGGCAGCACAGTATTGGAAGAAAGAAGATACACCCACCACGGAGGAATGGACAATAAAAGTTGCACATCTGGCAGAAATGGCAAAAAATTCATCATATCTAAAAGATCACTCAAATGAGAGATATATACTGGAATGGAGTAAATGGACTGATTATATTCAAAAAAAGTATCAGATTAAGAAGACATATATAGTGTAATAATGATATATGTTAAGAATTTTAGAAGGGGGTTAATAGGTCTTTAATAATGTGGAGTTAAAAAATTAGAGAAATTTTGAATTTAAAATTTGTTAGTATATTTTAAGTTTATGTTTATTGAATATTATACCCTGTGCTTTTTCTGGGAAGTCGGGGGGGGAGGGGAGGTTGGGGGGGGGAGAAAAAGAGAAAAATGTTTATATTTTGTACTAATAAAACTTTTTGAATAAAAAAAAGGAAAAACTAACAAAAAAATCATTAAAAAAATAAGAAATGTCATGATTTAAATCTTGAGTTAAGTCTTGGGGGTCCGTGGCAACAGAAAGTATTTAAAGGGGGTTTGTGGTGAAACAGCTGAGAACCACTGAACTACATCATCAATGCACAACTGGTGGTCATGAGAAGACTCATGCCCCTGTATTTAAATCTCACATCAGTCAAGCCACTCATTGCCTCTGATGAGTGTAGCTCACAAAACCGATGCCTTCAAATAAAAAGTGGATAGACTTAAAGGTGCTTCCAGACTGAAAGTAATATGGTTCTCTTCCCGCAGTCTCTCAAAATCACATGTTTGATTCACTCAAATTCCCCAGATCCACAAGACCAGAATCTTGGCTTGACTGGCCATCTTACTAAATCTTTCCTCCAGAACTGTTGAATTCACTCGATTCAGACGTAGCATGTGGCCATTTTTCTATGCTGTGAAACCATTTTATTTTACCTTGGGGTTTTGTTTTAGGAAACAATGGGAATATATTTTAGAAAGCAACAATGGAAGCCAACCTCGGTAACATTAATCTCAGAATTCCTACCTGGGGAGCCAGGGGGTCCAGGGTCTCCTCCAGGGCCAGAAGGTCCCAAAGGTCCAGTAGGTCCCTTCAAACCTGAAAAGCCAAAACCCACACAAGTTAATACAGCGTAGACATAAAGGGCCTATGATTTTACTTATTACTTGCTGTTTATATGTACACTGTGAGCTTATACACAGGAGACAAATTCCTTGTGTGTCCAATCACACTTAATCAGTAAAGAATTATGTTGTATTGTTCTGTTCTGTTCTGTTCTATTATTCTGTTCTGTTCTGTTCTGTTCTGTTCTGTTCTGTTCTATTCTATTCTATTCTATTCTATTCTATTCTATTCTATTCTATTCTATTCTATTCTATTCCATTCCATTCCCATTCCATTCTTTCTATTCTATTCTATTCTTTCTATTCCATTCCATTCCATTCCATTCCATTCCATTCCATTCCATTCCATTCTTTCTATTCTATTCTATTCTATTCTATTCTATTCTATTCTATTCTATTCTATTCTATTCTATTCTATTCTATTCTATTCTATCCTATCGCATCGCATCGCATCCCATTCTATTTCTATTCTATTCTATTCTATTCTATTCTATTCTATTCTATTCTATTCTATTCTATTCTATTCTATTCTATTCTAATTCTGCTTAATAGCCTCACTAATGCTTTCTTTTTGGTCTAGCTCTCTGATAGGGGAGATATCATGCATGCATAAATTTCTCAAATGTCATTTATCTCACTGAGGGATGCCTAATTGATGGCCTTCATGCCCCCCTTAATTAACCACCTTTTTTGGGGCCCATTGAGCTAGCTAAGATTGCGCCAACTACATTTGGTGGGAGATCTCAGTAAAAAGGCCAAAGTGTTAGGAAAAAAGGGCAGGACAAAAGGAAATGGCCTATCATTTCGACCTTCATAAGGGCATAGACCTCAAGCAAGAGGAATCTTCTAATATCTTCTCAATTACGTTAGCTTGCAAATGCAATTTTTAAAACATGAAATTGCTGATGTTTTAAAAACTCTCCCACTCTTTTTCTCTGAGATTTTTGGGTGGAAAGTTGGGAAGCATTCATCCTGGTTATTCTCAAACTTATGGGTTTGGAATTGGATTTGCTGACAAGCTGAGCTCTAAAGAATAGATAAAACCATGGAGAACGTCTTCCAAGGTTGACCTCAAATAACCATCCAGCATAGGGCAAATATTGTTCTGAATACCTAGAAATCCTGGTACTCCTGGAACACCTGGGTCTCCCTTCATCCCGTTCAGGCCCGGACGTCCAGGTTCACCCTGTGTCATCACAACAATGGTTAGTATTTCCATCATCAAAGAATATCAAAGGGAAACAAAGCAAATCAGTGAGAAGCAAAGGAGAACGTGCCTTAATGGTCAATGGGGAATTCTTCAGTAAGGAAAAAAGTTGGATAAGCAATATGGGTTAGGTGAGTACTCATCAGCCATCAAGGATGTTTAGATTTATTATTAGAGTTGGAAGGGACCTTGTAGGTCATCTAGTCCAACCCCCTGCTCACGCAGGAGTTCCTACACCATTTGAGACAGATGGCAGTCCAGTCTCCCCTTGAAGGTCGCAAGTGTTGGGGCTCCCACAACCTCCACTGGCAAGCTGTTCCACTGGTTGATCGCTCTCACCATCAGAAAGCTTCTCCTCACTTCCAGGTTGAATCTCTCCTTGGTCAGCTTCCATCTGTTATTCCTTGTTTGGCTTTCTGGTGCCATAGAGAACAGCCTGACCCCCTCCTCTCTGTGGCAGCCCCTCAAGTATTGGAACACTGCTATCATGTCACCCCTGGTCCTTCTCTTCGCCAGACTGGCCAAGCTCAGTTCCTGCAACCGCTCTTTGTATGTTTTATTTTCCAGACCCTTTATCATCCTGGTTGCTCTCTTCTGCACTTTCTCTAGGGTTTCAATGTCTTTTTTGTAGTGTGGTGACCAAAACTGGATGCAGTACTCTAGGTGTGGTCTGACCAAGGCTTTATAGAGTGATACTAGTACCTCTCTGGTCCTTGATTGTATCCCATGTTCTTTGATACTGAAGCACCGATCCAGATATACTGCTTAATGGCTGTGGTGAAGAGCCATTATGTTGCAATCAACCTAACTGCAGTCACACTTGATGCTTATCCTTTGAAAAATATTTTTTGATGGGTTCCATCAGAAGAGCACCTACACCTCAGCCTCTAGGGGAGGGTACTCTTTGGCTTTGAAGAGGTAAAGGTCCGTTTAGATCCAGTGCAAAGTATATGTTGCTGCCTCATTAACAAAAACATGTATTACATGGTTGGCTTCTTTCAGATGCCGCCAAGTACAATGAATGTGCCCACACCAGATCTGAAGTACCTTTCCTGATTCTGATCCAAATAATGCAGACTCCTATGCTTCTGTTACTTTTCATGCAGTCCTGTGATATCCAAACAGTAGAAGAGACCTGAACATCTGAACCCTGTGGTCCTACAGAATGATTTGAAATGGTTCTTCTGAAATTATCCTAACACAGGCCCTTGCTTCTGTCCTTCTAATTCGTTTTTGAAGCCGGACACCCTACAATTGTTCTGCTTGCTCTCTTATGAAGTTACCCTTTCAGATAAACAACTAATTAACAACTAACACTCCAAGGCTTAGACTGAAATACCACCCAAGTGGACGGGATTTGTTCTCAAAGGGGTATAAAATTCCCCCACCCACCTCTTGGTTACACTGTTTATTTATTTATTTATTTGTCAAACATGTATAGTAGTAATTTGTATAAACATAAGTAAAAAGTAACGATAAAAGAGGACAATAGGATAGTAGGACAGGGACGGTAGGCACAGTGGTGCGCTTATGCACGCCCCTTACAGACCTCTTAGAAACGGGGAGAGGTCGACTGTAGACAGTCTAAGGTTAAAGTTTTGAGGGTTTGGGGAAGAAACCACAGAGTCAGGTAGTGCATTCTAGGCATTGATCACTCTGTTGCTGAAGTCGTATTTTCTGCAGTCGAGTTTGGAGCGCTTTACATTTAGTTTGAATATCACATGCTCGTGTATTGTTGTGGTTGAAGCTGAAGTAGTCATTAAGAGGAAGGACATTTTGGTATATGATTTTATGAACTACATTTAGATCAGATCGGAGGCGACGTAGTTGTAAATTGTCTAATCCCAGTATTTCAAGTCTGGTGGAATAAGGTATTTTGTTGTGAGCGGGAGGACTCTTCTTGTGAAATATTTCTGGACTCTCTCGATTGTATTTATGTCTGATATGCAGTGCGGGTTCCAGACAGGTGAGCTGTATTCCAGAATTGGTCTAACAAATGTTTTGTATGCTCTGGTTAGTAATGTAATGTTGCCAGAGAAGAAGCTGTGTTAGAAACCATCTTTCTGCCTCTCCCATTTTTCACTTACCGACTGTCCAGGTGCCCCTTGATCTCCCTTCAATCCAGGCAGTCCGGGCTGACCTGTCTGGCCGGGGTTTCCTTTTTCTCCTTTCACTCCCCCAATCCCGGGTGGTCCACGGGGTCCTTCAGGCCCAGGAAGACCTTCAAGTTGAACACAGAATTGGTGTGTCAGTGCAACGTCACTCTTTTTAGAATCAGCACTCTCCTCTGTGCTGTCTTGGGCTAAAAGACCACGCCCTTTATGTCCGTGGGCCAAACAATGCCGGCTGGCAGGCCCTAGGGGGAGGGACTTCTCTGTGGGGGCCCCCATGCTCTGGAACCAACTTCCCCCAGAGATCCGAATTATCCCCACCTTGCTGGCCTTCTGGAAAGCCGTCAAGACATGGCTCTTCCTGCAGGCAGGGATTTGAGACTAGTTTTTATCTGAGATCTCCCCCAGTATGTATGTTGTTGAACGTTTTTTAACTTTTTTAATGTTTTAAAATTGTTTTTAAATGAATGTTTAGTGTTTAGTGTTCTTTTAAAATGTTGTACGCCGCCCTGAGTCCTTAGGGAGTAGGGCGGCATAGAAGAACCTAATAATAAATAATAAATAAATAATAAATTTTAGGTTCAAGGAGAAGCCCAGCCAAGGAAGGACCTGCCCAGCTGTTGTGGGGGTGGATATGGTTATGCTATATCAATTTATAATGCTTTGTGCCTTAGTTTTTGAGCATCGACTGTCCAAGGTACATTTGACTTTTTCTTATTGTATTCAATTGACCATTTCTTAGCCTTTGGGCTGAGATCAAATATTCTTTCATTAGTTTTATTCTACACGGGGAATGGCCAAGGAGGAGGGAACACCGATTTTTGGGGGGATATCATGGAGAGGGATTGCGGTAGTACAAAAGTGGAGGGCCCATATCATTTCCTCTTGAGATGTATTTATAGAATCCTTGGATTGGAAAGGAAGTTTGGGTCTTCTAAGCAGAGTTGTGTATATCCCTACAGAATTGTAGGAAACTATGGCTGGCAACCACAGGGAGTCCAGAATTGACATCAAAAAGGATTTAGGGTGGGGATTCTGCCTCACCAACCTGGAATCCCAGGTGATCCCCTGAGGCCTTGCAAAGCGTAAAGAGATGGTGCAGGCAGAGGTGAGAAGACCATTATATATCTTTGGTGGACATTCTCATATCAATGAAAGCAACTTTAATATTGTTTGGTCAACAAACTCAATAACGGGCCATCTATGGTTTCCTCTTTCTAAAATCAGCAGACAAAAACGGAGACTAACCAAGCCCATAATTATTAGTGAAATAGTATCGACGAAGATAAGGAAAACAGGCATGGAGGCAGGGGAGGAGGAACAGTCCCTATCTTTAAGGCAATCTTTCCATTTTGTTTTAGACCAGTGTTTCCCAACCTTGGCAACTTGAAGATGTCTGGACTTCAACTCCCAGAATTCCCCAGCCAGCATTCACTGGCTGGGGAATTCTGGGAATTGAAGTCCAGACATCTTCAAGTTGCCAAGGTTGGGAAACACTGTTTTAGACCTTCCTCCTTTTGCTGAAGTCCATTCATTCATTCATTCATTCATTCATTCATTCATTCATTCATTCACTCAACTCACTCACTCTCATTCATTCATTCATTCATTCATTCATTCATTCATTCATTCATTCATTCATTCATTCATTCATTCATTCATTCCAGGCATTTCAACAAATAGAAGGTGATCGTTAATAGTTTAACATAGAAAGGGTCTTTGGCATCTTCAATAAAAATTGAGACAAAAGTATATGGTGCTTTTCATGTTTTAACACATTCTATCACAGAATGGCAGAATGTAGATACCACTATAAAAACATCAAATCAGAATTTGGCGATGTGATATACTCCTGATGAATTAACGGAGCTGAATTCCTATAATATTCAACTGAGATGGCCAGGAATTGGACAAAATTGATTTAAATGAATTAACGGAGTGCATGTCCTGAAAATGCTGTCAATTTCTATGCTATTTCTGCCATATGAATATGATTGTCTTAAATTAACCAATTAGTTTAAGTGGTTTTTTTAAAAGTTTGATTGAAGGGAATGTTGATGTTATGAAATGTTTTCAACTATAGAAGCAGAAGGAAGAGTTAGCAAGAATCAAGGGGTAATGATCCACCAAACCCAGTTTGCCTTTTAAAGACTGAAAAATTAATACCAACAGGAAAATTGTTGAGATAACAATAACAACAACAACAAAAGGTCTGGTAATTGTTATACCATGTGAACAGAAATATTAAGAACATTAAGAACAGTATAAGAAAAATATAATCACAATTCTTAAAATACCACAAGGTTCTGCTTAACAAACCCCTCCCTTCAAGTTGTAATTAAATGCAAAAGTCCCAGTTGAAAAATCTTTTTTTCAACAGAATTAAGAAAAACAGATTTGTTGTTTAGGTTCCACATTTTCAAGTGACAACACACGAATCCAGAACCTAAACTTAGTTCAACTGTAACAATGGTTAACGGAAACAAGCCAGCTTTGTAAAGTATGGTTGTTGTAAAGTACCTAATGTCCCCATTCTCAAAGTTTGCATAACACGCACAGGGCTAAAATGGAGGTGGGCTAAATTATGAACCAATGTATCATTGTAGGAGAAAGAGTAACAGAACCTAGGGTTAGAGTTAGAAGAGGGATCGGTCTAGAATCCCTATGTAGCCACAAGTGTTAGTCCGATCCTCTTGAATTCTGTTGACATGTATTTAACTCCAAGCTGGTGCTGTTAGTTGAGAAGATTTCTGTGCATAAGCTATGTAACAATAAATCAGTTTATTTGGACCTGCAGGTATGAACCTCATCTTTCATATCTGACAGTTGTGTTCCCACAGATGTTTTGAAGTTGGCTTGTTCAATAAAGCATAGTTCAAGCAAAACATGGACTGGTTTAAATTGGATATGAGCAAAAGTATGATAGGAAAAGCTTCTGATTTTTTTTATGGCCACACAGGTCTATGTTAATACAGGGTAATGTTAAACCATGATTAACTGTTATATTTTATGCAACCAGGATCTAAGTTAACAGCAAAAATAACATTATCAAGCAACCAATACAGTCAAACAAACTAGCCAAGTTAAGAATCTAACCTGGAGGACCTGGAAGAGTCAGAGTTCACCATAGGCCAATGTTCGTTGTTAGGGGGAAGATATGAGATATAACAGTGCAAAACAAGACGACTAGTTAGAATTAGCATTCATGAGCTGATACTACACAGAGAAAACCTATCTCACCAGCATATTTTGTATTTACAGATTGCAAACGTGGCATGCACAAACAACCCCCTCTCCCATCACATCAAAACATAACCATGTGTTTCTACAAAAAATAATTTAGATATACAACTTATTCTGGTGATAAGGCTGCTACAACTTGTCAAAGGCAACCTTGGTTGACATTCCACTGAGCAAGGCTCAATATCTGTTAGTTTCAGGTAAACAACAAAGGCGTCTATTTTTGTGACCATTTCACTGACTTAGCTGGAGAAGGGATAACCTGGTTGAAATCAATTAGAGGTACAGGTAAACCTCAACTTACAACAGTTCACAGTGACCATTACAATGGCACTGAAAAAAAGTGACTTATGATGGTTTTTCCCATGACCGTTGCAGCACCCTCGTGGTCACATGATCAAACTTTGGACGCTGGGCAATTGCCTCACATTTATGATGGTTGCAGCATCCCGGGGTCATGTGATCCCCTTTTGCGACCATCTGACAAGCAAAATCAATGGTGCAGCCAGATTTACTTAACCAACGTGTTAGTAACTTAACAACTGCAATATACAACTGTGGCAAGAAAGATCATACAAATGGGGGAAAATTCACTTAACAAATGTCTCACTTAGCAACAGAAATTTTGGGCTCAATTCTGGCCGTTAAGTTGAGGATTATGTGTACTTGTTCCAGTGATCTTGGAAATGGTTAGCTAAGTTCTCCAAGACTGTATGATGTATTGGGGTATAAGAAAGGATCTTAACAGATCCACTATTTTTGAGGCTCTCGGGAAGAAAAGGTTCATTTTATGAAGCTTAAACTATTTCTTTCTTTCTTTCTTTCTTTCTTTCTTTCTTTCTTTCTTTCTTTCTTTCTTTCTTTCTTTCTTTCTTTCTTTCTTTCTTATTTGTGAGATTTATATACCGCCTCACAGTGCAAGCACTCTCTAAGTGGCTTACACCAGTAAGCAATGTATATATTTATATTGCCCCCCAACAATCTGGGTCCTCATTTTACCTACCTCGGAAGGATGGAAGGCTGAGTCAACCTTGAGCCGGTGAGATTTGAACCGCTGACCTGCGGATCACAGTCAGCTAAAGTGGCCTGCAGTACTGCACTCTAACCGCTGTGCCACCTCGGCTCTTTTCAACTATCTTGAAGATTTGAACTAAAACCAATTTCTTTTGCATTGCCATCAAGACAAGAGGTCAGGTATTTCTCTTGTAATCATCCTGAGTGGGATTAACCAAATTGTATTTATGCTAAGCATGATATGGCAGAAAATGATTAGGAACTGTCATCTGGCTTATAGGCTAGACTGTGAAATTTAAAAAAATCTCAGAAACTACTTCATTGCCAAAAAATCATCATAAGATTCCAGCTCAATTCAAAGATAATGTTACTTTTGCCCGTGTTAATTAATCCTGCTAGTGATACTAATAGTGATGCTTATCAATACTACTATTAAAACACTTGAATATAATGCAAAGGTATATTTACTACGTATTTCTTTTAATACTTAAAACATAGCTGCCAATTGTTTCTGTAATAGGTTTATGATATCCATCCTGATCCATAGTCTTCTCCAAAATAGTGGATAAAGGATAAAGAGACATGGAGTTGATACTCACAGTTTACAGCTTGTCAGTGAAATATTCACAAAAATATAAAGAATCCATGCAATTTATCAACAATAAATTAGGAAATACATATGCATAAGTTTCCATCTCATTTGTTTCTCTGCATTCTTGGTTGATCATTCCATATTAATGCTAAACAAAAGATTAGACTAACCAAAATTTTCTATTGCAAAACAGAACCCAAGTTTTGCTAAGCCTTTTCAAAATACACAAACAGAAAGTACCGTATTTTTCAGAGTATAAAACACACCTACTGTAGATTTTAGAGGAGGAAAACAAGGAAAAAAGTATTCTGAACCAAATGGTGTAGTAATATATTATTTAATAAAATACCAGTGTAGCAGAATACTTTTTACAACCATGTACACTTTTTACAACCATGTATACTTTTTACAAACTTCAAACTTGACAGCTTTAAGACTAGTGGACTTCAACTCCCAGAATTTCTCCTCCAGTCATGCTAGATGAGGTAATTAGAAGGCAAAAACACCCCAGTTTTTGCAAAAAACGGCTCATTTTTCGCTCATTTTTTTTTTGCAAAAACAGGGCATGCAGAGGGTTTGGGAAGCCTGCAGAGCACTCCTAGGGGGTGGGGGAAGGCAAAAATGCCCCAATTTTTGCAAAAAATGGCCCATTTTTCGCAAAAATGTGATGCGGGGGCAGGGCTTCGGGAGGCCAAAAAATTGCTGTATTCAGTGTATAAGACGCACTGACATTTCCACCCTCTTTTGGGGGGCAAAAAGGTGCGTCTTATACTCTGAAAAATACGGTAACCAATCTTTGTTGCTTCACCATTTTCCATTTAATTAAACTGCACTTTTAATGAGCCACAGGTGATTGCTCTATTTAAGTAATAATTTAGATTTAGAACTTTTCTATGGCTGTGCTCATGAAGATTTGTGTCTGAAAAGCTATCTTAGCAAAACTTTCAATATTTTTTAATTCCATTTCATACAAATGTGTATGCCAAGTCAACTTTGTCCTACAGAAATATACACACGCAATATGATTTCGTCTCATCAACATTATCTTACTACAAGAAAAAAATCTAGTTGCAATTAGAAAACATAAATTGAAGCTAAAACCTTCTTAGAGCTAAATGCTCTGCTTTTTTACCCAGAATTGAGTCTGAATTCAATAGGGATTTACTCATTGGTAAACTTGACAAAAGGACAGATCCATTTTATTACAGCCTCGTCCAAACTGGGCTCTCAGTATAAACCAGAGGTCTTCAAACTTGGCAACTTTAAGACTTGTGGACTTCAATTCCCAGAATTCTCCAACCAGCATAGCTTGCTGGAGAATTCTGGGAGTTGAAGTCCACAAGTCTTAAAGTTGCCAAGTTTGGGGACCCCTGAATTATAAACAAACAAGACAAGAATTGCAGTGCAAAGGCCTACAATATGTGATTCCAAATGCTAATAAATCATGTTTATTGCTTATGTCTATGGTGATTCTCAGTCATTCAGGTCATGGTTGTCCCAAAGGTGCTTTTTCAAGAGGCAACTGGAGTTTCTTGTTATTCTTTGAAGACGTTTCGCTTCTCATTCAGGAAGCTGAAGAAGCTTCTTGGATCAGAAGCGAAACGTCTTCAAAGAAAAAAACAGAAAGTCCAATTGCCTCTTGAAAAAGCACCTTTGGGTTTATACCTTATGTTATGGCAAATATGATCATGCTCACAGCATCACATTGATTCTACCAAAAACAAGATGTTTATAAATGGTAGGTAAAAATGCTTCATTTGCAATCGGGTCACAATCCTTGCAATTTGCAGGGTAAATAAACCCCACATTTTAAAAATAAACAAATTAAAAAGTGTAAGACTTTTGCACAAATTTAGACCATAATCTTTTTCTTTCAATTTTAATGATATTTCTCAATCAAACTGCTGCCTTTGCCTCATTAAACATATGGGATAGATTGATGACTTGGCATACTCATTGTGGAGGAGAAACCATTTTTATCCAAGACGTACATTTAATTTCATGCAAAAGGTATTACTCTAGAGTTAATGAGCTAACCTGTGGCACCTGGAAGGAGGTGATCAAAAGTTCACCAAGGCCATCATTACAAAGAAAAATATCAATATAGTTAGACACATAAACAAACTGATACGTTTTCACAGCAATCCATCTACATTTCTTTTTTTAAAAAAAATTCCATGTGTACACCAAACTGTCATCATGATCAAAAATTAATTCATTAATTTTTTACGGTGGAAGCCTCAGCCCCAAGAAGAAAAAAATATTTAGGCTGTTCACGGGATGCTGTCTGGAATAACTGCAAGTTATTACAGGTGGTCCTCGACTTGCAACCAATCAATTTGGTGACCGTTCAAAGTTACAAGGACGTTTGCAAAAGGGGACTTACAACCGGTTCTGGCACTTAAAGATGGTCACAGAACCCCCAAAGTCACAGGAACAAGATTTAGGACAGAGGTCTTCAAACTTTGCAACTTTAAGACTTGTGGACTTCAACTCCCAGAATTCTCCAGCCAGCTATGCTGGCTGGAGAATTCTGGGAGTTGAAGTCCACAAGTCTTAAAAATTGCAAAGTTTGGGGAGCACTGATTTAGGCGCTTGGCAACCAGCATGTATTTACAGCGGTCATGTGATCACCATCTTCCCAGTCAGGGTCCAACAAGTAAAGTCAATGGGGGGGGGAACTGGATTCTCTTAATGACCACATGAATCTACAACTGCCGTGATTTGTGGTTTAAAAAAAAAGTCATAAAATTGGGCGCAACTTACTTAACACGCAACAGAAAGCCTGGTCCCAGTTATGGTTGTAAGTTGAGAACTACCTGTAAAAGCATCTCCATGTTAGGACTAGCTGCAAAAAGTCAGCCAAAAATGCAACCCTCCTACCAATTATTGGCAGTCGCTACCAACAAAATAGATAGTACTATGTATCTATTTCTCTTTCTTCGTGGTTGCAACTGCTTTCTTGTCCAATCATTATTGAGTTACATTCCAGGGGTTGAGTCCATCAACAGTGGACCAATCGAATTCCCTTTTACTCATAACAACAGTTTGGTCTCCACCCACTGGCAGATGCATGGTAGCATGAGATGAACACCTACATTCTACATGCAGTGGAAAAAAAAGATGATTGAAACAATGCCACGGGGCCATTACTAGCACTTCCTCTTGGTCACAATCTAAAGTGACAGCATCTTCGTCTAATTTAGTCTTCTCCCAATGCTCCTACATGAAGGGAATGTGTGTGTGTTGATGTTGTCTTCTTCAAAATTGAATCAAATTCTTCTGCGGTCATGTGGAACTACCCCACAACAGAGCTCTTCTTCAAATGCCTTGCATTTACTTCAAAGGCATTGATGAGATGTGGTCTACTGCTTTCCTTGTTCCCTGGTAGATACCAGGTTGAATGTTTGTCTGAATGCTTATCCTGGGTGTCTGAATGTTTAACGTCTAACTTATCTGGTGTCAGTGCTTTAATCTGCAATTGCACAGCTATGTTTATATCCGGTTAATGAGCTGTTATCATCATCTTCATCCTTCTTGTATAATTACGATATTTTATATTCTACATGGATGCCCTCTTCAGGTTTTTGTGGTGGAAATATATTTCTGGGATAAACAGATCTTAAAGAACTTGTAAAAGCCTTTCTGTTATGTACAATAAGAACAGAACTTTATCTGAAGATGGGGATGTTATGTTAATAGTTAACCAAAGTCAGCTAACAGCCAATAGGAACTAGGCTGAAGGCTAGGTTGGAGTAAAGCAGCGGCAAACTACTTCCTTATATCCGCCAAAAAACCTCCATGGGCATACAAGTCCCTTCCAACTCTGTTAATCTGTTAAATACCCCTCAAGACAAGCAAAATCAAGCTTGACTTAAAGCAGTATCCCTCAACCTTTTGGGCACCAGCAATAGCACTTAGCAATAGCACTTAGAATTACATAACACTTGACAGTGCTTTTACAGACCTCTCTAAGCGGTTTACAGAGTTGGCATATTGCCCCCAACAAGCTGGGTCCTCATTTTACCCACCTCGGAAGGATGGAAGGCTGAGTCAACCTTGAGCCTGGTGGGATTCGAACTGCCAAATTGCAGGCAGCCAGCAGTCAGCAGAAGTAGCCTGCAGTACTGCACTCTAACCACTGCGCCACCGTGGCTCAACCAGAGACTGGTTTCGTGGAGAGAGGTTTTTCCACGGACCGGAAGGGGCATGATTTTTTTCGCGTGCTGCCTGCATCTTGTAGATGGGACTTCACGTGTTTGAGGGTGAAGGTTCGTTCTCCAACCTTGTGGGTTGGTTTCCGAACATTTCATTACCAAGCTAGGTAACATCTTCAGTGGAGTTTAGGGGATGTCAGTGTTGGTGTTCTTCTGTTTATAACGACTTTGTGTGTTCAGTAGGTCTTGTGATGGGTTACGTTGTTTGCACGGCCTGGTTTCTGGCATGCCACGGGCCAGGGGTTGGGGACCCCTGACTTAAAGGACATCTTATTTTAAGGTGTTATAATTAAAGTTTTAATTTGATTGTTAGTCACCTTGAGTAACATCAATTGGCAGAATGGTGGAATATACATCCCACAAATAACATTAAAGCAAATGATTTAATGCATATGAACTAGGAAGAGACAAGATTTTCTTATGGTGCCCAATCTGTTATGTTCTTTAGAACTCACTCTATCATTTTAGTTTTTGAGATGTCACAACATTTTGTCCAGGCTGAGCTACAATGAAAATGCATCTTCTATGGCCATAAAGTGTCATCACTAATTAAGTGTTACCAACTGTCAGAAAGTGTACAAAAAGTGTCAATTACAGCAGGGTCTCCAAACTTGGCAACTTTTAAGACTTGAGTACTTCAACTCCCAGAATTCCTCAGGCAGCCATGCTGGCTGAGGAATTCTGGGAGTTGAAATCCACAAGTCTTAGAGGTGCCAAGTTTGGAGTTCCCTGAATTAAAGGCTAAATAACCCTGAATTATCTACAATGGCTATTATAGTAATTCAGTTGTCATATTGCTAATGAATTCCAAAAATTGGACTGTTGGACATATAAAAATAGCATACAAGTTATAGCACTTTCTCTAAATTTGCCAAACATCGTTCCACACGTCAGGCAGATTTTATCAGATACCAGTAACGGCTCGGTGGCATTTATTTAACATTATCACTTATACGTAAGAACCACAAACAAACAAGCTGGATGGTGACAGAATGAAGATGAGATGGGATGCATTGCACCTGCTGGAACGGAGGACACGGTGGGGTAAGAACGAGCATTAATGATGAGCATAACCCATACAAGGAGGAATAAATGAATGAAAACTGAACATGCGGTGCTGCTAACATGAATTGGATTTCCAATGGTCCTACGAGCAGTGTGAATTATCATTCGGTGCACGAGATGAATTTCCTGATCGGGTGGCATCATGGTACAGGCAGCCTGGGCAGATGCTATTAAGGTTGATTGGGTGCTTGGCTTGATGAGTGCTGTGATCACATGCAGAGCCCATTTAAAATTGGGGAAATTTTGCTGGCGGATTATCAGCAGATTCTATCTCTTGACATGGACAATGCTTGTCTTTTTCAGCATAACTTAACCATGTCTCAAAGGCACTGAATATTAAAAGTCTGGTCAGATCATCAAAAACATCAGCCTGGAAAGGGCTGATCAAAACGATAGTCCGATAAGCCAATAACCTGCCAGCAAAATATTCAGTGTATAGACCTTCTTTTTCTTACCTGGCCGTCCTGGTATGCCTGGTAGCCCAGGGCTACCCTTAGGTCCTTCTGATGGTGGCCCAGGAAGTCCTGGAGGACCGTCTAAGCCCCGAACACCAGAAAATCCCTTGGGACCCATTTCTCCTTTTAAACCAGGGGATCCTGGAGGCCCTGGGGGTCCAGAGAAGCCCGAATCTCCCTTTTGACCTAGTCGTTAAAACAAAGGAGAGAGGCATGTAAATGGATCAGCATTCCACAAAGGTCCTTAAATTGCTGTTGAAAAAAAAGAGAGAGATGCTAGAGACCCCTAGAGTATTTGATGATGCAAGATGAGAAACTGGTACCCAATACTTTCTAATATCTCCCTCCCAGTAGCTCCCAACTGTCAGCATTCTCAAGAAGACCAGGAACATCCAAAACCATCCTTCAAATTTGCTGCTCCCATTATCTTCACCTGACTCTATATAAGAGGAGTTTTTACATTTGTGGTTCACAATTTAAAATGGGCAGTGAAGCAAGTTTACCGGGGATGTGAATCAGAAGTAAAGAATTTGTTCATTAGATAGTTAAGCAAAATCTCCTAGATGGCTAGATGCAAATTTTATGTACATATTTCAGTTTCAACAGAACAACAGAATGGCAGAGTTGGAAGGGATCTTGGAGGTCTTCCGTTTTGGGCCTGGAAAGCCTCCTGCACCAAACTTTGCCAGCGCGAATGTTCTGCCGCCGCCGCTCCTCATCCTCCTGCCAGCCTCGCACTCCGGGCAGCGTCCAGCATGGCCGTTCACGCCGGCAAATGTTGGTGCCTTAGACTTCTTCTAAGGGAGCATTCCCAGCCAGCGGGCCTCTTACCACTTACCGCAGCCGCCGGGGAAGTGGTAGTGTGAGATCTGCCGCCGCCAGGCATGAAGGGGTGGGGGCGGCAGGAACAGCAGGCTGGGGTTTCCCTCCCTCTTTGCCAGAGGCTTTTTTCTTTTCCAGACCAGCTCCAAGCAAGCGGTGCACAAACTTCAGCGCCACCGCCTGCACCGCTTGCTTGGAGCTGGTCTGGAAAGGAAAAAATGCAGCCGAATTAGGCGGGACTCGCCCCACCCAGGTCCCTCCAAACAGGTCTCCCTATGTAGCCTCCATGCTGAATTATGCGACCCGACATAAAGGAGCCCACCCTCCGAGCTCTTCCAAGTGCCTGCTTTCTGCAGCGAACGAGCTGGGAGCGCGAAAAGCTCTTCCCCCCTACCTGCATGCTGTTTGTTACCGGCTCTTCACCCCTCTCTGCATCCAGGTAGCGGCCCGTGGCCCCGGGTAGCAGCGTCTTGTTGGTCTTGGGGGGGGGGGTTTGCAGAGCCGGTAACAGCATGCAAGTAGAGGGGAAGTACTTTTCGCGCCCCCAGCTTGTTTGTGCAGGAAAGAGCGGGCGCTCGGAAGACATCGGAGGGCGGGCTCCTTTTGGGTGGGCGAACACTGGCATAGTTCAGCAGGGAGGCTACATGGGGAGACCCATTTGCCTGTCACTCCCTCGCAGACCGACTCCAGCCCTGTTGGCGTCCCAACCCCTTACCTTTGGTGAGCCTTCATAGCTGCTCCGCCAGGCCCTTTCGGCTCTGGTGCCAGGAAATGGCTGACATTGCCTAGCTTCGTCCCTCTGAAGGGGCAGCCCAGCTCTGGCACTCTGCAGCTTGGCACACGCGCACAGCTTTTGGAGGCGGCTTTCCTGAAGCCTGGGGAGGGCGAAAACGGCCTCTCCTCTCTGGAAGGCCAAAATCAGCTGGCCAGCAGCGCATGCGCACTGGAGCTGACAGGGCAACGCCTCGCGTGCCCTTGGATATGGCTTTGCTTGCCACCTGTGGCACGCGTGCCATAGGTTCGCCATCACGGCCCTATACTATTTCAGATAAATGGCTGCCCAATCTCTTCTTAAAAGCCTCCACTAATGGAGCACCCACAACTTCTGAAGACAAGTTTTACATTACCCTCAGACAGAAGTCTGGATGGACCTTCCAGATATTTTGGGTACATAACTCCTAAGGTTTGCAGCCAACATGATTTTTAACCAGGCACTCTGAGATTGGCAATATTAAGAGATCTGGTGATGTTCCACTGGGCATTCACCAGATCCCTTAATATTACCAATCTCAGAATGCCTGGTTAAAGGCATTTTGAGATTTTCAGAATTTGCAACACTTGCCCTCTCATTGTCAATTGCATTTCTATCTCCAAAATGAAGCAACCTCACCATCCAGGTCAGGGGTCTCAAACTCACGGCCCACAGCCCAGATGCATCACGCACTGGTCACGCCCACCCCTGGTTTAGCAAAGGGGGGGGAAATCAGGATACGTCACTTGACGATGATGTGACGACGCAAATTTGACACCCCTGATCTAGTTGTTGATCCATCAGTTCTAGGACCCAGGGAGAAAAAGGTTTTTTTCCTTCACTTGGTACCCAATTCTGAGATCTATTATGAAACAATGAACTTTCTTCTTCATTAATAAATAAAACTAGTCTTTGCCTGCGAGTCCTGGGAGTCCGGGAGGTCCGGGAAGTCCAAATCCTGGTTGACCTGAAAGAACACAACCACAATGGCCAAGTTAACAATGTAATTTCATGTTATGGGTCTCTGAATGCAATCTTTGCCCAAACACATCAACCTTTCAACCGATGGATTTATTTATTTATTTATTTATTTATTTATTAAAATTTCTAGTCCCCCGGGGGACTCTGGGCGGCTAACAGCAGGTATAGAAATATAATCAATAAAAAACAATTTTAAAAACATATTAAAATACTATAAATCTTTTAAAAGAACTTTCACTCATACCCCGCCTGCCAGAAGAGCCAAGTTTTTATTGCTTTACAGAAAGCCAGCAGGGTGGGGATAGTCCTGATCTCTGGAGGGAGCTGGATTTATTTATTTATTGATTGATTGATTTATTTATTTATTGATTTATTTATTTATTTATTTATTTATTTATTTATTTATTTATTTGTGACATTTATATACCGCCTCACAGTGCAAGCACTCTCTAAGCGGTTTACACCAGTAAGCAATGTATATTTATATTGCCCCCAACAATCTGGGTCCTCATTTTACCTACCTCGGAAGGCTGGAAGGCTGAGTCAACCTTGAGCCGGTGAGATTTGAACCGCTGACCTGCGGATCACAGTCAGCTAAAGTGGCCTGCAGTACCTGCCTCTAATCGCTGTGCCACCTCGGCTCTATAGTCATTATAGCAATGCAAAAGGAAAAGGAAAGCATCAAGCAGAAGAAAAGGAGGCTCACCTGGTTCACCTTTCTGCCCTGCTGGTCCAGGGATGCCATCTCGCCCAGGTTGTCCTTTTTCCCCTAGAAGGCCTGGAGAGCCAGGGCGACCAAGTTCACCTAAGACAGAGAAGAGGAGAATTGTCAACAATGAATTACCTTGATGTTCTAGAAAAGTAATCCAAAGATCTGCCTACTGTAAATACTACCATTTCTAATTCATAATGCAGACAAAAACAATTCCCTGTGTTTCTACAGACCTGATTTAGGACTTTGTTCACCTATCACAGAGATGACCACGTCAGCTGTTCTTCTTAAACATTTTAGGAAAGGAGAAATTGAGAAATTTCACATAAGAGAAGATGTACAGCTAGCCACAATTATGTACAATTGACGAAATGTGTTTTTTATTTGATCTTGCTGCTATCCTTTATGTGGATACTCATGAAGATGTAGATTAGGTTATCAACTCTAAGCTACAACCCTGTTGTAGGCAGAATTCTCCACAAACAGTAAGGACCACACAGCATTCACAAACTCAATCCCAGCCCAAGTTTATATCAAGCAAGGTAGTGCTATTCTCTGCAAACTAGGATCTCTAATTTAGAGAATAAGTTGCAAACCTAAAGACAACCTAACCAACCCAACCCAACGAACCAAAAGACCTTACCTAATCCAACCCAACCAACGCAACATAACCTAATCTAACCAAACCTAACCTAGCAAACGTAAAGACTATCTTTTTTTTGAAAAAGTTTTTTATTTTTATTCCCATACATTTTCACATATTTATCATCTCATTTCTCATTTCATTCTTTTACAAAATCTTTACACGTATAGTCTATATTTATCTTATTGCTTTGTTAGTTCAAGGTTGCTTTTTTTTACCACCCTCCCCTCCTATCTCATACAGCCCTTCATTCTTTCTTCTTCCCTTCCCTTCCTCTTTCTCTTTCTAAACCAGAGGTGGGTTCCTGCCAGAGCTGTCCGGTGCGCAGCTCCGGTAGGGAGTGGCCGATTGCACAATTTGCGCGCGACTGCTCCGGAGCCCTCTCTGCTGGTCCATCGCGCGCGTCGCCATTTTTTCCTGTGAATTTTTGGCCGATTTTGCTTCTGCGCATGCGCGGAAGCAAAATCGCACCGAAATATCTCTCTCTCGCGTGTCCCCTCGTGAAATTTTGGCGTGATTTTGCTTTTTCCAATCTTTTATATTCTTCCTCCATCTCTTTTTGTTTTTGTATTTTTTGTTTCTTCTGTTTTCTCATATATGTCATTACTAGTCCTCTAGTATATGCTTTACAAGTATCCCACAAATTTTGTAAGGAAGTATCCTCTTTCTTATTTTCTTTAAAAAAGAAAGTCAGTTCTTTTTCCATATATATTTGAAAGCCTTTTTTCATTTACTACTCTCTGGTTCAATGTCCATCTTGGTCTCTTTCTTTGTCCTTTCCATTTAATTATAATTGGATTGTGGTCTGCCCATATATTTGGTTCAATTTCAATCATTTCTGTTTTAGTCAATAATTCTGATGACATCCATATCATATCTATTCTTGACCAAGATGTTATTATAGATGTCAAGGTCCTCTTCGAATATGATGGATGAACATCATCATTCTTGACCACGACAAATGTCTATTCGAGTAGAATGTGTATTGTCTTTCTTTCATATTCCTCTGTCTCCATGCGTCTTGCAGTGTTAATTCGTCCATCATTGTAAAAAATGTTTTTGGAAGAGTCTTTCTCTGTTTCCTATTTACTTTGGTTGATCTATAATCCAGTTCTTTATCTACAATTGCATTAAAATCTCCTAGTATACATATATCTTCATATTCATATTCAATTATTGTCTATGTAATTTTCTATAAAATTATTCTTGATTATCATTTGGGGCATAAATTGCTACTATCAGTACTTTCTTAAAGTTCATTATTATTTCAACCATTAATATTCTTCCTTTTAAGTCTTCATATATTATTTCTGATTGTATTTCTCATTTAATATACAGTATAAAACCACTCCTCTTTTAGATTGATCTGCTAACGATGTATCTAATTTTCTGAGTTTCTCATGTTCTAAGTATTTTCTATGTTGTTTTTTAATATGTACTTCTTGTAGACAAATAATCTCAAATTTTAATTTTTCTAATTTATTTACTATCCTTCTTTTTATCGCCGAATTTAATCCATTTACATTTAGTGAAATTATTTTCATCTTCCAGCTCTTTTATTTATTTAATTGGCTAGTTGCTCTAGTTACTCTTTGTTCCTTTACATTCTTTTGGTCGAGTTCCTTCTCTTATTGCTCTTTCCTCCCGTTCTTGTAGTTCTATTATTTGTCTTTCTCTTTCTTTTTCCTTTATCTCTTGGTTCTTCTTCTTTCCTTCTTCAATGGATTTCGAATCTTCTAAGAGATTTTAGAATCTTCTAAAATCTTTATTATATTAATAAAATGACTCCGCTTTATCCAAAGTGTCCAGTCTATATCTTTGTTCTTGCCAATTCACCAATAATCCTTCAGGTATTAGCCATCTAAAATTCACTCCTTTTCTAATCAGACATTTAGTCAAAAATTGATACTCTTTTTTAATATCTCTCACTCTTCTGGGAATTTGCTTTGAAATAACAATTTCTTTCATCTTGTGTTTTATTGTAGTATTTCTTGCCATTTGTAAGATCTGATTTCTCACTGCTTTTTTTGTGAATCTAACATGTACTGTATTTCTCTTGGTAATTTATGTCTCATGGCATATCTTGTATGCACTCTAAATATTTCATCAACCTCACTCAAAATCTTCTCTTTACTTTCCATCACTGGTTCTGCCAACAACTCCGCTATTAGTTCTGGTAAATTTTCTCCTTTTTCTTCTTCAATATTTTGAAAATGTAGGTAATAGTCAGCATGATCCATCTCTGTTGTTATGATTGCTCTCTCGTGATTTTTCCCTGAAATCGTTGTGTTCAAATTTATCTCTTCCACTTTTTGCTCTATCTGATCACTCTACCCAGATTGTTGGGGGCAATATGCTGAACTCTGTAAACCGCTTAGAGAGGGCTGTAAAGCACCATGAAGCAGTATATAAGTCTAAGTGCTATTGCTATTGCTACTCTTCCACTTTTTGGATTCTTTCTTCTGTCTTCCCCATCATTTCTTTCATTTCCTTAACTTCATCTTCTACTTTCCCTATTTTCTCATTCGTTTTTTTTACTTCCTCCTTTACCTCTTTCAAGTCTTGGTGTATTGCCTTTAATAAACTTTTTAGTTCGATATTTATCTTTTCTTGTTGTGCCGCTGCCTCAGATATCTTCTGTGTTGTGGGGCTCAGTGCTGCCGAAGAATGGGGAATTACCTTCTTACTCATTTTCCACTCAATATTTATAATCCAGATTGATCGATATCAATCACCGTCAGGATAAAAATAAACCACAAAAAATAAAAGAGCAGAAGAAATAGAGAATAAAAATAAAAATATAAAATATATAACAAGAAAAAACAAAAACAAAAAACAAAAAAAAACCAACCACAATCTTCAGGTTCTTGTTACCTTAATCCAGTAAATCCAATACATGTGATAGCAAGGCCCAAAAGTAGAAAAAGGTATATCAAAAAGAAGAAAGAAGAAAACAATCTAGAAAAAAAATCTCATCAAAGAGAAAAATAAGAATAAAAAGTATAATCCAGTCTCTTATTTGAAAATTTAATAGCACGAATTTAAAAGGGGGGAATTTACTTCCAAACAAAAATAAAGAAAAATTAATAAACTCTCCAGCCAAACTTCGCCATTCTTTTCTCTTCAAAAACAAAAAGATAATTATCCCAAAAAACACCGCCAATGATATGAAAGCTAAGTCTCTCAAATTTCTACTTCAAAGTCTCTTCACTATTATTCCTAACAAAAACAAAACCTCCAGCCATCTGCTATTATGATTATTGGGAAGAACTTGATGCATATGAAGGCCAACACCAGCTAAAAAACTGGTAGCTGTGACTTCACGTTGTCATATGGAAATTACAATACAGAAACAAAGAAACAGCTACACCCTGGTAACTCCGGAGAGGAAAGGAAGACAAGCTAATCCTAACTGGTGTCAAACTGTACTTCTCAAAACTCGGAGCTCACAAAGAAACCATAAATTAACTTGTTTTTGATTTTGGATCAGTGCAATGTGTGAATCTAGTCACTGTGGCTCACTCAACAAATGACAATTAAGGAAACTGTGGCACAACACATATGGGTGAATTGGGATGTGTAAATGATACTTTCTGGATTTGCATCATGCTCAATGGTAGTCACTGTGGATGGACCGAGTTGTTGATTTCAGATATCCACTGCAGGATGGTGGCTTGATTGATTGCATGGGGGCTGAGAGGGAGACCATAATGAATTATTTTAGAATTGAAGAAAGGAGTGGCAAGGAGTCAAGATTTAAGCAGCATTGTCCCTTGAACCTCATTTCACTTGGAAGAATGGAAGGTGTGACCCAAACCTTCTTCTCTTCAGTGGTTCTCAACATTTTCTTCATCATGGATCCCCCTTTAAATACCTTTTGTGGTGGACCCAGAAGATTTAAATCATGACCTTTTTTCAAGCCTTCACGGACTGACTGTGGCAACATCGTGGCTCCCCAGAGGTCCACGGATCACATTTCGAGAACCACTGTACTAAATCAAAGGCCTTTAAGATAGTTCAAGACAAGCAAATCAACCAAACAAACTTTCCCCTATTTGATATTTTTCAGCACTTACCTGGAGGTCCAGGTGGCCCTGGAACACCTGGGCTTCCTGAAGGTCCATCAAGACCTTTTGGTCCTGGAGCGCCTGGTGTCCCTGTGAAAAGAAATCCATAATCTGAAGGAAGCACAAGACAACTTCAGTAGGCATCAACATCCCTGAATTGGAAAGAGAGAAATACTGATAGAAGAGAATATTTGTAGCTCAAGGTTGAACGATGGTTTTCTTGGTGCCCTCTGAGATTGGTAATGAAACATCAGCAAGAAAACAACCGAACTATGTAACATCATCAGTGATCAAATGAAATGAAAAAATGAAGAAGAATCTTTTGTGATTAGAAGCAGAGAGACAAGTAGGCCCAGATAAAATAGCTGTGCCTATTCTCAATTTATGGTGTTTGTTAAATAAGCCAGATTTCAGTTATCAAGCCAAATGAAGATGGACTATACAGGAACCTCTGTCTTACATGTACAAGTGCCTCACTTCCTTCCATTAAAGCAATCCTTTTGATTCCTAAGCGATCTGTTTCCATCACAGCTGGCCATGATGCAATCTGTGAAACATTAATACGTTTTCTGTTCTTTTTCCTTCCTTATCCCTTCTCTTGTCTTTTTTGGGATGCAAAACCCTTGGAAATGGGCCTTTCTGGTTTTAAACTTCCATAAACTACTCCAGAAGGCTTTTGAAGTTCAGAGCAAGCAAGAAAGAAAACATTTGTTTTCAAGAAACAGATTAAAAATTTAGAGAAGGAAAACTAGCAGAAGGTACACTTTTCAGCTGAGCAACTGGATTGTCGAGCAAAACTCAAACATTTTAGAAGATGGGGTAATTGACACAGTAAAGAAAGAAATACAGGTAGTCCTTGACTTATGACCCCAATTAAGCCCAAAATGTCTGTTGTTAAACAAGACGGTTGTTAAGTAAGTTTTGCTCCATTTGCCACCATTGTTAAGTGAAACACTGCAGCTGTTAGGTTACTAACTTGGCTGTTAAATGAATCCAGCTTCTCCCTTGGCTTTGCTTATCAGAAGGTCACAAAAGGGAATCCCATGACCCGGGGACACTCAACCGTCATAAACATGAACCAGTTGTCAAGCGTCCAAATTTTGATACTGTGACCATGGGGATGCTGCACTGGTCATAAGTATGAAAAATGGTCATGCCACTTTTTTCAGTGCCATTGTAACTTTGAACAGACACTAAATGAACGGTTGTAAGTCGAGGACTACCTATAGAGAGAACTTGCTTCTTTATAACTGCTTTAATTCCCCTCATTTCATGAAAGACTTTCCCAATTGAAGGCCATCTAGATATGAGTCCCAAATTTCTGGAGGGTGCTGTAGGAGCCCAGCACATCTGGAAGACATGAGATAAGTGCCCAATTGGATATTGCACAGGTGACAGTAGTAAATGTTTGCCCCTGGTTATCAGCCAACAAACAAAATTTTAAAATAGAAAAATATGTAACTGTGTCTTTATTTCCCGACATAAGGAGATTTTTTACCAAATTGAGATTAGACCAACTTCAAACAAACATGCTTTGGGGTAAGTATAAGGGTATCCCTGTAAGAGAAAGAGTCTGTTTATGTGGGATGGGGGAAGTTGAAACAATGTCCCATGTAATTTTTAATTGCCCCCTATACTCAGATTTGAGGGAACATCAGCTGGGCAGGATCTTTTATACCAGCACTCCTAAGTCTAAAGAGCGCTTCTTGCAACATTGTCTGTTAGGTTCTAACTTGCATCTGGTGAAATGGATTGCCAAATTTGCGGTAAAGTTGATGGAAAAAAGGACAAAGTTGGGGCAGCAGAATGTGGTAGATTGTAGGAAAGATCATTTGATTTAATAATGTAATTTTAATAGTAGTTTTAAGACTGATTGGGTAGATGCAGGGGTGACATTATAATATAATTTTAATCATATTTAATTTTTATCTCAAATGATCGTATTTTATTCTAATTTCATTCGAAATCGTGCGTTATTCCAATTTCATTTAAATTGTTTTACCAAACTTTTGTAATGATTTGTTTCTGGAACAAATTTCTGCACTTTGTTTCTGCACTTTGATATGGCCCAAGGGCTAATCAATAAATAAATTCATTCATGAGATGGATGGAAACCTCCACAAAGAATATAAGCTCTGGAAGAATTATCTGTTTCAGAAGCAAAAGAAGAAGAAAAGAGAAGAAAAATAAGCTATGTTAAATCAATTACCTGGGAATCCAGGAAGGCCAGGTTCACCTTTTGCTCCCAGAGCACCTGGCGAGCCAGAAAACCCTGGATTTCCAAGAGATCCTTTAGTGCCTGGAGAACCAGGGTAGCCAGGCGGTCCACTTTCACCCTGGGGGGAAAAAAACATAGCATTTTTTTTTAAAAAAAGGAAAATCTAGAAGCTGAAGAAGCTTCTTGGATGAGAAGCACAAGGTTTTCAAGGGGAAAAAAAACCAGTAGCGTTTTGGAAGAGCACCTTTGGGATGTCTTCAGAGTAGCACAGGGCAATCTTTATTTTATTTATTTATTTTGTCAACACGTGTACAAGATAACAGGTATGATATAAACGTAAACAAAAGCAGAGTATGTATAGGTAAAAATTAGACAATAGGACAGTAGGACAGGGACGGTAGGCACGATGGTGCGCTTATGCACGCCCCTTACAGACCTCTTAGGAATGGGGTGAGGTCAACTGTAGACAGTCTAAGGTTAAAGTTTTTGGGGTTTGGGGAAGAAACCACAGAGTCAGGTAGTGCATTCCAGGCATTGATTACACTGTTGCTGAAGTCGTATTTTCTGCAGTCGAGTTTGGAGCAGTTTACATTGAGTTTGAATCTATCGTGTGCTCGTGTATTGTTGCGGTTGAAGCTGAAGTATTCATTGACAGGTAGGACATTGTGGCAGATGATTTTATGAACTATGATTATGATTATGATTATCATGATTTTAGTGATTATGAAAAGGTGCTCTTCAGTACCTCTAGAAAGAATGTTGGGCAACCTACCTTGGGGCCTGGAGGACCCGGAATACCAATGCCTGAAATACCGGGATCCCCCTTGTCTCCCTTCAGTCCAGGTGACCCAGGAGAACCAGGCTGGCCAAGACGCCCTGGGATGCCCTGTGAACCTTTTGTGCCAGGGGGACCTGTGCAAAACAGTAAAAAAAAAAACAGCAGATCATAGCAGCTCGCAGTGTATATAACCATTGTGGATCAAGGATCACACTTTACAAGTGGAGTGGCAAGGCAAGGGATGAAGAAGAACCAAACCCAGATGGATTGAATGAGATGGAACACCAAGCACACGAGAGAAATGTGGAATTCCTGCACCACAGAATCACAATGCTTTCACAAAATATAAAAAATTGAGTGGCTAATGTTTAAAATACCCGGTGCTTGTTGTCAATCTAGATGACATAAGAATTTAAGGAGAAGTTTCATGGATTAGATCACAGATCCCTATCCAGTCCAGCATCCTGGATTCCCAGTTGTATCTGGGAAGAGAGATATTACCATGTTGGCTCCCTACAGCATGTATGCTGCTTCTAATTCAGGGTTCCCTAAAAGCTAACTTGATTGATAACCACCGGTAGGTAGAATCCCCATAAATTTCTCACGTCCCTGTTGGAAGCCATTTAAGATTCCTATCTATGTCCATACCATGTAGAGGCAATTTAGCAGCAATAGCACTTCGATTTACTGTATATACCACTTCACAGTGCTTCATAGCCTTCTCTAAGTGGTTTACAGATCCAGCATATCAGCCCCAATAATCTGGCTCCTCATTTTACCGAGCTCGGAAGGATGGAAGGCTGAGTCAACCTTGAGCCGGTCAGGATTGAACTCCTGGCAATGAGCTGAATTAGCCTGCAATACCGCATTCTAACCACTGCACCACCACAACTCTTCAATTTACATTGTTGAAATTCAGTTTTTGACAGCCAATCTTCTAAGGAGCTTTTTCCAATCTTTTTGCATGACCCAAAGGTATGGATCTCCAACTTCCTGGCATGGGATTATTAGAATTGAGGCCCAACACATCTGGAGAGCATTGGGTTATGGAATGTTTTATTCTGAAACATCCCCTTTTTTTTCATGATACAATCCTACATTTCTTGTCAGGCACAAATGATCAGGACCATACATTCAGATTTATTGTTCAAGCCTATGCACAAGAATCCAGTCGACTAAAATTCAAATATGAATTGGCGCCAAAGGAATTCAAGGAGGGGGGCTGGACTTTGATCATTTGTGGCAACATAAGGGACCTAAGCTGATGACACATTTAACTCCCCCCACCAGCTCTGCTTGCTCTTGTCCTACATCTTTCCAGTCAAGGAATAAAAGACTGAACCTAAATGTTTCTGATTATCAATACAATCTTTAGTTCAATGAATGGTTGGAAGGAGTGGGGAATGCTTTTGAAATCCCTACCTGGCAGTCCCATCTCGCCACTGCCGCCTTTTAATCCTGGGGGCCCAATTGGTCCAGGGGCCCCCCGAATTCCAGTATCTCCTTTGGGACCTATTAAAACAGAATTATTGTTACTACTTTGATACTGGATGGATTTCCATGCCGTAAACACGCAAGCAATAAGAAAATCTTTATAGCAATAGCAATAGCACTTAGACTTATATACCGCTTCATAGTGCTTTACAGCCCTCTCTAAGTGGTTTACAGAGTTCAGCATATTGCCCCGAACAATCTGGGTCCTCATTTTACCCACCTCGGAAGGATGGAAGGCTGAGTCAACCTTGAGCCGGTGAGATTTGAACAGCTGAACTGCTGAACTAGCAGTCAGCTGAAGTAGGTTGCAGTGCTGCTTTTAACCACTGTGCCACCTCGGCTCCTTATAAGTTGAAATGGCCAAGTTCATCCATTTTCCTTCGTCAAAACTGGAAAAGCCATGTAATGACGTGCAGATATGACTATTGCCATTAGTAACCCAGGATTTAGTGTTTTGTGCAGAGCTGGTCACCATGGCTTGGCTTGATGAAAAGCCGAGCTATTATTACAGTATTGAAACAGCATGCCCATTCAGAAAAGCAAAGGGTTGGTTGTCTCTCACCTGGAAATCCAGGTGCACCTGGCTGTCCAACTGATCCAGCAGGTCCTGGGTCACCTGGGAGGCCTGGATAACCCTTCTGACCAGTCAAACCAGGATTACCTTCACGGAAACAAAAGGTTGAATGAGTAGTCCTCATACTTAGATATGACTTAGCCAAACAAAGACATGTAGCTAAGAGTAGATGCCACTGAGTTCCAAAACCTTCCTATTGATACTGGTAATTATAGTATTTAATATCTGGTTGGACAACATTCCACCCAAATTAAATATAAGGATTTAATCATGTTGTTGCATTATTGTGAGTTATTTATCTCTAAACTGAATGCAATATCCACTGGAGAGCACAGAAAAGTCATAACCGTAAGGAGGATAATAGCAACATACCATATTTTTTGGAGCATAAGACGCACCTTTTTCCTCCTAAAAGAGGCTAAAAATTTGGGTGCATCTTATACTCTGAATGTAGCTTTTTTGAAGCTTTTTTCCCAGCCCTAACGAGGTGCTAACGGCTTGCAGCATTTTTGACGGAGTGAGAATTAATCTCACAGAGGTGATGTTTGATCTTTTCACGGAATTCAGACATTAGAAATAAAACCGCAGTTTAAAAGTCTAAGTAAAATATTTATTTCGGTACAAAAACAATAAATTCTGATTAATTACATGTCTAATATAAAATGTGCGACTTCTCTCATTGGAAGTCAGAAGAAGAAGGATAGATCGGAGACTGGAATGCACACATGCGTACAAGAACATATCAATCATGTGCTCAGGAATGAACCATTACATTAAATAGGGATGCAGCTCCCTGCATATACACGTAACAGCCAATAAATCACACCGTGACAATTTTTTAATTCCTATTCCCTCCAAAGTAGTTTTTTCCAGCCCTAAGTCTTTGCAGGCTTGTTTTCATTCCTACTCCCTCTGAAAAAGGTCTTTTCGAGGTACTAACGATCTTACCGGCTTGCAGCATTTTTTTATTCCTACTCCCTCCGAAGTAGTTTTTTACCAGCCCTAAGTCTTTGCAGGCTTGTTTTCATTCCTACTCCTCTGAAAAAGGTTTTTTCAGCCCTAACCAGGGGATAAAATAATGTGCTGAAGCTGAACAGACTAAGGACGCTAGCCAGATGAATACCTGGTAGGTAGATTTCCCCCCACTATTTTCCTCCCCCAAAACTAAGGTGAATCTTATACTCCGGTGCGTCTTATACTCCGAAAAATATGGTAGTTCCTTTTAATGATACATTTTAACTGATTTGCCTTTCTATTTAATTACAGATTTGCATTTTATTTTCTATTTTGTTCCTAGCTGACTTGAACACAACCTCTGGTGAAAAGGGTGTAAATCCAACTAATACAGAGTTCTTCAGGACTTCTCTGAAATAAACCAGATTTTGTTCATTTAGGAATATCAGACAGGGAAGACATCAGACATTAATATTCAATTATTTGCTTCTCATCTTCCAAATTCTTGGAAATGTATGAGTGATGAACATTGTCTATCACTCTTTCCAAGAACAAATATTCGTAATGTTTTTAAGAGGAAGATTTATCCTGAGAAACACACCAGGAAGGGAAGGGAAACCTACGGATTAATGGAAGTTCTGAGACTGAAAAAACACCCACCTTCTTAACACCCAACCTGTCGACCCCCTATCATGTGGAAGGAACACAAAGCGAACCTTTTCTTACCTTTCTCTCCAGGTTCCCCCTTTTCTCCTTTGGAACCCAGTTGGTCAATATCAACTTTTCCGGGAGCTCCCGGCAAGCCAGGTTCTCCTTTGCTTCCTTTTTGTCCGCCAAGTCCTGGTTGACCTGATTGTCCTGGTAAACCATCATTGCCTAAGCAATATCCAAAGCACACAATGTTTCTTGTTAAATTTGGAGTGCACTGACAATAGTCTGTAAGCCCCAGTAAAGTAAGTGAAAATCCACTATATCCTTCACATTATCAATTTACCACATGAGAATGTCAGATAGGAATTTTCCTATCAAGAGGCGATTTAGGATCTTGCTTCCCTGAAGTCATTCGTACTTAGAAAATAAAACCGAGATTCAATTCTAATTAAATATTTATTTTAGTACAAAAGTAACAAAAGAATAAACCTTTAATAAGCTACATTTTCTCAGCTAAGAATTCACGTCTGCCTCGGGCGAGGCTTCGAAGGAGAAGAAGAGGTAGGAGGAGACATAACTCCTGGAATGCACGCATGCGTAGTAAAACATATCACATGTCTGCTTGATTAGAAATACAATAATCTAGAAATAGTAGAGATGCACAACTGGCAATTATTCACATCGTGACAGAGAATGATCTTAAATTGTCAACAACTACGACAGGTAAAGCGTTCTTCATCAGGGTGACATTCCTCTGATCTCATCCCATCCTTGTCCATTTCATTTTCAAGCCAACCACAAAGCTTTGGTTAGAGTGATTATTAACTGGACCACCTTGTTAAACAGGGGGGATCAATCCCCCATGGAGGTTGATGTATCTTTGCTTCCTTTTGAAGTCATTCTCATTAGAAAATAAAACTGAGATTCAAATCTAATTAACAAAATATTTATTTCAGTAGAAAAGTAATAAAAAAGAATCCTTAGTAAACTACATCTTATCAGCTAATGAAGAAGTCATGTCTGCTTTCGACAGAAATGGCGGAAGAGAAGGAAGGAGGTGACTTCTGGAATGCAGGCATGCACAGTAGAACACATCACACGTCTGCTTGACCATAAATACAAAAAAACAGTAGATCTGCACAACTGGCAATAATTCACATTGTGACACACCTTCTCCATCATGGCTGGATAGAGGTCAGCTCTGGTTCAAGGTCAACATTTTGATACAAAAGACCTTTCCATCATAGCTTATCATTGCCGATTACATATTTAGGTCTACATAATGTCAGCAATTAAAGGTGTAGGGATACTTTTAGGATGCACATGGATTTGGAATTTTGAGAGTATTTGTTTGTTTGTTCGTTTGTTTGTTTGTTTGTTTGTTTCTTTTTTTCTTTCTTCTTTCTTTCTTTCTTTCTTTCTTTCTTTCTTTCTTTCTTTCTTTCTTTCTTTCTTTCTTTCTTATTTATTTATTTATTTATTTATTTATTTATTTAGTGTTCTTATATGCCGCCCTACTCCCTGAGGACTCAGGGTGGCGTACCACATTTAGAGAACAACTAAACAATATAAAATTTAAAAACAGTATTAAAAAGAATTTTTTAAAAAACATATAAAACCATACAAACATGGGGGAGGCCTAGGATGTAAAATTGTCTCAGTACCCCGCCTGCAGGAAAAGCCATGTCTTGATGGCTTTTCGGAAGGCCAGCAAGGTGGGGATAATTCGGGTCTCTCGGGGTAGTTGGTTCCAGAGAGTGGGGGCCCCCACAGAGAAGGCCCTCTCCCTAGGCCCCGCCAGCCGGCATTGTTTGGTTGACGGGACCTGGAGGAGACCCACTCTGTGGGACCATCTTGTAGATTCTCTCATAAACTGGTTACCTTGGATCATAATCAGCCAGAAGGCAAACTGTTGAGCTGTACCAAGATGCTCTGAGGTTTTCTGCCATTCCAACATGTCTTCCTTTTGTTGAGTTTGGAAGTGGCCACAAAGCACTAAATTGCACGCTGCCACCATGTTTATTTCCATATATATATATATACAGGGCATGTTAATGCAGTGTTCTTGGGGGAAAATGTTGATGTGATGGAAGGGTAGCTTGGCTTTGAAGCACGCTAGCCTTCCATTATTATTATTTTAATGAAAAGGATATAGAAATATGCATGGATGCCAAGAGAAGCACCTATTGGCAACACCTTGTCTTGAAAAACCTGCAGGATGTGTCTGAAATCACAATTTCTCTATCTAGAGGCAATATACCAAAAGCAGACTTGCACTTTTACCAGGTTTAAAGGATTAATTCTAAATTCTAGGGATGGAAAACAAAGAGACCTCTTACCTTTGGGCCCAGGCAAGCCATTTCTGCCAGGAGATCCAGGTGTTCCCAGAGGACCAGGTGCCCCCATCACTCCCATATCACCTTTGCTTCCTGGAAGCACAGCAGAAGCAGTTTTATTTGGAGCTATAGAATCACCAACTTTCTAATTTTTTTTTACCTCCATCACTTTTCATCCTGAAATTTCATCCTGAAATTTTTGGCAATAGCAAGGCAATTGGCTAATCTCTACTTCAATATCTCTCAACCTTGGAAGTTTTCAGATATGTGGACTGAAAGTTGAAGTCCACACCTTTAAAAGCTGCCAAGGTTGAGAACTGGATGCCCTCTCGCTGTGCTCAAATGATTCCCATTTTTCTGTTTGGTGATCCTATTTAATTTGGGACAGCCATCTTAGGAGCGTCATGAGCACATGGGAGGGCCATGCTGCTGACTCTGCAGCAGAGATCAGAAAGGATTTAACTCTCCACAACGAGATCTACGTTGCCTCCGATCTGATCTAAATGTAGTTCATAAAATCATATACCAAAATGTCCTTCCTGTTAATGACTACTTCAGTTTCAACCGCAGCAATACACGAGCACGTAATAGATTCAAACTAAATGTAAAGTGCTCCAAACTCGACTGCAGAAAATACGACTTCAGCAACAGAGTGATCAGTGCCTGGAATGTACTACCTGACTCTGTGGTTTCTTCCCCAAACCCCAAAAACTTTAACCTTAGACTGTCTACAGTCGACCTCTCCCCGTTTCTAAGAGGTCTGTAAGGGGCGTGCATAAGCGCACCACTGTGCCTACCGTCCCTGTCCAACTGTCCTATTGTCCTCTTTTATCGTTACTTTTTACTTATGTTTATACAAACTACTACTATCCTATACATGTCTGACAAATAAATAAATAAAAAAATAAAAAAATAAAGATGGCGCCTCTCTTGTTTCAATGAGAGCAGCAAAACTGCGCATAACTGGAAAGCTTTAAATTCTTTGAGGGCTTTCCAGACTGTAAGAAACCTGGAAACGTTCTCAGCTCATCACCTTTGAAATGAGTCCATGTTTTCATTGGTGAAGGTCACCTCCCTACTGTTTTCCATTCATCAAGAATGAATTTTACGTCTATGCAATTATCAGACAGTACTGTAAAATGAAAGCACCTCCTATCTCCACAACCACAATAGCACAAATATATATTTACCTGGTATGCCTGGAGTTCCATCTCGTCCTGGAGAACCGGGGGGACCTGATACACCTGGAAGACCAGGTGCTCCAGGAAAACCTGGGTTGCCCCTGTCACCTGGAGGACCAGGAACATCAAATCCTGGTTGCCCAGGATCTCCTTTCTCGCCAGGGATGCCTTGAAATCCTAGGAGAAGTTGTCAGAATACAATCCTTTAATTATAGCTTTTCCTAAATCAGTTGTTAGTTCATCCTTCCCTCACTTTCATGCTTTGCAGGTATTTAGGTTTTAACTCCTAGAATTCCTCAACAAGCATGGTGTCAGACCCCCCACAAAAGAAAGACACATGGTGATTCTTCTAAGTAGATTTCTTTATTGTTCCACACCTATAGACAGAATCTTGCCAGACTGAAGTGGATTACCACCTACATCAAGCATATACTTTGGAAAATGTTAGGGAGTGATTGTTTTTACCCTCTTTCTCTCACATATAATCTCTGGGCTGAGCTGCCTCTTATTCTTCTGGAATGCACCCTTCCTTCCTGGGAATCTGGACTATATTCCCTCACACATGGATATTGCTGAGAATTCTGGGAACTAAAATCCAAAGCTGAGAAGTACAGCAGGTTGGCGGACTTTGCCTACATAAGAATTTGGACAGTGGTTGCACATTGTGCCATAAATAATTCTGGTTTTAAGATTGGCCCCCTTAGCCTCAATTTGACAAAACCTACAGCTCAGCAGATTTTAGTGAAAATCAATTTTTTGACCAAACTCTTGGAATTTAGTTTTGAAGATATGGAATACAGAAAAATCAATGTAAACCTACCCTAGAGAACAGACTTTATCAACATGTTAATTCTTGTTAATATGTAGAAATTGGGAAATTGATTCTCTAGGGCAGTGATGGCGAACCTATGGCACGGGTGCCACAGGTGGCACGCGGAGCCATATCTGCTGGCACGCGAGCCGTTGACCTAGCTCAGCAACAGCGTGCATGTGCGTGCCCGCCAGCTGATTTTTAGCTTGCGCAGAGGCTCTGGGAGGGCAATTTCAGCCTCCAGAGGGCTTCCGGGGTGGCGGGGGGAGCGTTTTTGCACTCCCCAAACTCCAAGAAAGCCTCTGGAGCCTGGGGAGGGCGAAAAATGGGCCTACCAGGTCCACTGGAAGTCGGGAAACAGGGGAGTGGGAGGATCGTGCACGCATGCGCAGAGGGGGGTGGGGCAAGTTTGAATTATGGGTGTGGGCACACACGTGCGTGTGATAGCGCGTGCACACACTATTTCGGCACCCGAGGAAAAAAAGGTTCGCCATCACTGCTCTAGGGGATTTTAACTGCATTATTAGTGTTTGGAAATGTCTGTAAAAATATTTGGAAATTCACTTTTCTCTCCACTGACTGTATTCCAACTGGGCTGTTGATCTGTTGATCTGAACCAAGATTGTGTTTTACACAAACCAGATAATACTAGTCCTGCAAACCAGACAATATTAGTCTTATTGTTTTAATTTAATCTGCAATTTCCCCCAGTACTGTACTAAGAAAAATATTATTATAAATGCCTTACATGAATAATCTATTTTAAAACAAGGTACGGTGAAGAAAACTGCACTTACTCACCAGCTCCTTGGAAATTTGCCACTTACTCCTTACAAATTCAACTAAACTCTACATGTTTTGAGAAAAGACAGTGAAAATTGTCTTTTGCTTTTAGGGAGTCAAGCACAGCTGAAAAACTGAAACTGTCTTCCTAATTAAATTAAATTAATTAAATTTTAAAACATTAAATTAAAAAAAGAAACATTTGCTTCTGAAACCAATCAGAACCTTGGTTTCAGAAGCAAATGTTTCTTTTTTTAATTTAATTTTTTAAAATTTTCAATACAGAAAATTAAAATATAAACTTCAAGGGAAAAATGGAGATTTTACAAGAACAAAACAAAACGAAAGTCATTAAAAATGTGGATAGAAAACCCACACACACACACAAAAAAAAAAAAACAAGAAAAAAACCCAGAAACAGATATTATCCAACTACTGACAAATATATTGCTACAACAAAAGCTACAAGTCAGATCTCAGATTTCTAAACTTTGCAACCAATCTGATCTGTTTTACACAGAACCAAGTGTTTCTATTAAGGAACAAAATCTTACTGAGAAATTGGTTATGTATGTCCATTTAGATTAGAAGGATACACAAAGTTTCAGTCTAGAAATATTTGACCTTCAAAGCCCCAGTTCTCAGCTCATGAGGAATTCTTCTCACTTTATCAGAAGCATTCTGACACACTAGCCACTAGATGTTTTTTTATGTTGAAACTGTTTTGAATTGGAAACTCTCAAAACAGTCCAGCTCAAAGGTGAAATATTTGGAGTTTGCACATGAGTTGTACACTAGTATATGTTGGGCCAGAATTCTTACTAGCTTGTCCAACCACCAGACATCAATGCTGCAAAAAAGATAGACTGAGTAAATATACTTCTAAAGACAGGAGTCCAGATTATCCACTCTAAGTTGAAATCTTACATATAAAAAGACTAAAATGTCCAGTTGCTAACAATTCTCCCTCATTATACTTCCAACTTCAAAACAAAACAAGCAACCATGTGCATTTTATGAGCTCTCTTAAAGTTCATGAATAGCAACTTCTGAAAATGCTTACCGTATTTTTCGGAGTATAAGACGCACCTTTTTCCTCCCTAAAAGTGGCTGAAAATTTGGGTGCGTCTTATACTTCGAATGTAGCTTTTTTCCAGCCCTAACTAGGTGCTAACAGATCTTCCCAGCTCTTACCTTGCAGGCTTTTTCATTGTTACTCTCTCCAAAGAATGTTTTTCCAGCCCTAAGTCTTTGCAGAATTTTTTTCATTGCTCTGCTTGCTCCGAATAAGTTTTTTTCTAGCCCTAACCAGGTGCTATCTATCTTCCCAGCTCTTACTGGCTTGCATGCTCTTTCATTGTTACTCTCTCCGAAGGAGGTTTTTTTAAGTCTTAACCAGGGGATAAAATAATGTGCTGAAGCTGACCAGACTAAGGATGCTAGCCAGATGAATACCTGGTAGGCAGATTTCCCCCCCCCCTATTTTCCTCCCCAAAAACTAAGGTGCGTCTTATACTCCGGTGCGTCTTATACTCCGAAAAATACGGTACTTGTTTCTTGGATGTTACCATCCTTTTTACCGTTATCTGACTGATAGTTCATACAAAGCAGTGTTTCTCAACCTTTTAAAACCCACACCCCTATTTGAAAAACAAAACTTTCCCATCCCCCTTCAAACTAGCTGCCTCCAATAATTTCCTTCAAAAACTTAAAATGATCAAAACCCCAAAACTAAAACAGAAAAAAAAAAACAATTTGTAATTTTCATTGTAGTTCAGTCACTAAGTCATGTCCGACTCTTTGCAACTCCATGGACCAGAGCATACCAGGCTCCCTGTCCTTCACTGTCTCCTGGAGTTTGCTCAAAGTCATGTTCCTTGCGTCCATGACACCATCTAACCATCTCATCTCCTGGTGTCCCCTTCTCCTTTTGCCTTCAGTCTCTCCTAGCATCATTGTCTTCTCCAAGGCGTCCTCTCTTCTCCTTAGGTGGCCAAAGTATTTGAGCTTAGGTTCAATTATCTGTCTTTCCAAAGAACAGCCAGGGTTGATTTCTTTTAGGATTGCCATTTTAATAAACCCTATTTATTTTCAACTCCAAATTGGCTATTGCTTTTCAAAAGCATAGTCTTTTTCATTCCTAGTTCTGGATTTCAGCTTCTCAATTCTTCCCTTCCCTTCCCTTCCCTTCTCCACCTTTTAGAAGAGGAGAGGACCTTTTTGAGACCTCCACATTCTCTTGAAATCTTGATATCTCCAGAATCCGTAGTTTAAAGAATCCCTCTCAAGAAATGAAAATCAATACCTCAGAGACAGCATTTTATATAGATGCACTTTTTTAAAAAAAAGGTAAATAGAAAACAGATCAATACATTTAAGTAGCAGAGGAAAACAAGCAAGCAAAAAGGACCTTAGATAGAGAAACCACTGTACCTGATTGGCCTGAGAAGTTGAAAAGTCATCGTGGAAAGAATTCATCAGGAAGTTGAAACACAGCAAAAATTTGGAAGAACGCCGTTAGGGTTAGATACAAAGGTTAATACACAGACGTTTGAACAAAACCCACGCAAATCTTTCTCAATTTTACTGGACTACAGCTCCCATCAACCAGGCAACCATGACTTTGGGAGGTTCCATAGAGGATGGCTGGGAATTAAGTTCAATGCTAGAAAGGCTGATTCATTCAAAAGAGTGGGCAACCAACTTGACAGAGCTACCACTGAATGAATGGTTTATTGTGGATTCTAGTTTGTGTTATCTACTTCAAGAGGTGAAAAGAAAGTGGAACAGACACATGGTAATGTTTTCCAGTGGGCCATAATCACCGGATTAGGAAATAGAATTAAATATAGACATCCCTAAAATGGTCTCTTATTAATGACATTAAATAAAAATCCCCTTATTTTTTGACTTCAGTAATAGGGTAGTCACCATAATTATGATGGTCTATGATCCCTCATCATCCCTATAGCAATAGCAATAGCACTTAGACTTATATACCGCTTCATAGTGCTTTACAGCCCTCTCTAAGCGGTTTACAGAGTTCAGCATATTGCCCCCAACAATCTGGGTCCTCAATTTACCGACCTCCGAAGGATGGAAGGCTGAGTCAACCTTGAGCAGGTGAGATTTGAACTGCTGAACTGCTGAACTGCAGTGCTGCACTTTAACCACTGCACCACCTCGGCCCTAGCCACTGGTTATACTGGTTGGGACTTTGGAAGTTTCAGTTCAATTATTTCTGGAAACCCCAGAATGAGGGAGACGGAGCAGTGGTGTACTGTATAGCTCAGGTTTATTTTTAATATTTTGGAGGATCCTCTCCTCCCCCTTTTAAAACAAATCTTCTCCCCCCAAAAACCCACCCATAACACTAATAGCCACCGAGGAAAACATTGACCAAGAAGGATGTTCCAAGGCTTAAGCTACCAAAAATTGCATCATTGCTATCTTACGTTAACAGCAGGAAAAGCTAAATTTTGGAAGAGAAGGTTGAGATGACATTACAGCAACATTAACAGCGACAGATGAAGTTCATGCGGGTTGATATTGTTAGTTAAATTTTAGCCAAGCATTGATTTCCACAAGAGGAGAAAAGACAGGTAAATGATACCCAATGACACAGATATTTGAGATACACAGAAACAGTGGTCCCGTGGGGGAAAAAATAAATATGTGTAGAATAAAAACTCATCAGCTATGATGTGGTGGGCCAGGTCCAGTGCTTGACAAACAGGTGAGTGAGTGGTAGGTCAAGTGAGAGGACACATAATTGTGGTTGCATCTCCATTAATGGCTGTGCTACATGCAGTGATTCATTTGAAGTGCTTGGATGCATAATGTAGGGAGGGGAGCAGTGGTGGGTTCCTACTAGTGCAGTCCACTCTATAGCACCGGTAGCGACCGGCTGGTGACGTCACAGATGTTGTAACTGGTCATAAATGTGTATGTGTGCGTGCATGCATACATGTGTGCATGCATAAGACTGTCAAAACTCAAAAAACAGGTCAAGTAGCTCTGAGGAGGCCAGTCATAAATTTGAACACTTGCTAAGCAACCGGCCATTAAGCGAGGACCACTTGTATTTGGTTTGCCTTAAGGGTTCAGAGCTGTATGGAATCTGGTTTCTTTTAATCCTTTGTGGGATTGTAAAAAGTCCAGATGCAGGAATCCTCGTAGGGGGAACTAGGATCGTGACCACTTAGCCACACCCGCCCAGTCACATGACTATGAAGCCATGCCCGTCCAGTCACATGACTGTCAAGCAACTCCAACCCGGTCACATGAACACCAAGCCACGCCCACAAAACTAAGTCACACCCACAAAATTAAGCCACGCCCACAGAGTGGTAGTAAAAAATTTAGGAACCCGCCCCTGGAGGGGGGGGCAATCCTAGGAGACCGATTTCCAGTCCTCAGACAAAATCTTGGGAAGAGCTGCAGAGCAGCAGAGACCCACAAGATTATGGATCAGGGAACTACTCTAAATATCGGTCTACATAGTGGCTAGCCCTGATAATGTCACCTAGTTTGGCTAATGAAACGTCTGCAAGAAAACAAGCAAGCTCAGAGAGCACCAAGGACCCCCTCATGTCAACCCTGAGCTACAAATATTGTCCTTTATTAGTAAAACAATTTCTACTGTTACCAAGAAAACGACATGTCCATATCCATAGGATTCAAGTTCAATTGGAATAATTGAACCTTTTCCAAATACTAAAACTGCCAACCACACAATGTGGAGTTGTTTTCGGCTGTCATCATGCAATCTCATGCAATGGACAAGTGCCAAATGATTAAAATGTCAAACATATCCCCAGATAGCTATAATAACATCCTGAAGACCTCTTAGGTTCTCACCTGAAATATTGCCACAATCTTTTGCAAAAATCAGAACAGCAATAACAGAACAACAGAGTTAGGAGGGACCTTGGAGGTCTTCTAATCCAGGGGTCTCCAACCTTGGCATCTTTAAGACTTGTGGACTTCAACTCCCAGAGTTCCTCAGCCCGCTTTGCCCTGGGAGTTGAAGTCCACAAGTCTTAAAGATGCCAAGGTTGGAGACCCCTGTTCTAATCCAACCCTAGACTCAAACAGAAGATCCTATACCAGTGATGGCGAACCTTTTTTCCTTGGGTGCCAAAAGTGCGTGCCCATGCGCTATCGCGCGCCCGTGCGTGCCCACACCCTTAATTCAATGCCCCCTGCTCCCCGCCCCCCACGCATGCGTGCCTGACCCCCCCCCCATGCTGCCCAACCCCCCGTGCATGACCCCCCCCCCGTTCCCATTTCCCAACTTCCAGTGGGCCCGGTAGGCCCATTTTTCGCCCTTCCTCAGATTCCAGAGGCTTTCTTGGAGCCTGGGGAGGGAAAAAATGCCCCCCCTGCCCCCCCCCGGAGACCCTCCAGAGGCCAAAAATGCCCTCCCAGAGCCTCCGTGCGAGCCAAAGATCAACTGGTCGGCGCGCAGATGTGCATTGGAGCTGAGCTAGGGCAACGGCTCGCGTGCCGGCAGATATGGCTCCGCGTGCCACTTGTGGCACGTGTGCCATAGGTTCACCATCACGGTCCTATACCATATCACTAAAGCACTGTGAAGATTGGTGCTCTTTGAAGGATTCAGATTTTATTTAGGAAGTGCCACAGATGCTACATTGCCAGGTCCGACTCAATGGCCATATGATGAAGGCCAGGTATATTGCCCTGACCAATGATCCATTGACATGGCAAACAATTTTGCAGGCATTAGTAACTTCTTTTAAAATCTCTTTGCTCCACAGCCCAGAAACGAAAGATATTTTCTTCTGTTGTCTTTTTAAGATAGGAACAATGAAATGGATATAACAGCAAATGCACAATGTTGGGTGTATTTTGCCACGTAGTTGTGAACATGCAGTGAATCTTAAATTTCCAGGCACAGATTTTCTTGAAAGAAATAGATTTTGCAGAATTGTGGTTTAAAATCAACCTGTGGTTTACAAATCATGCATGGTGTACAAGAAGAACCAAATTACACTGAAATTAATAGAGAAGAGATTTTGGTGAAATTTACCTGATAATGCTACTACTATGGCTAAGGGTTTAGGATTCAATGTTTCTCAAATGAAGACCCTCTTAAATGCAACCTATTCTTAGAGCCCAGTAAAGTTCCTGTCATATCATTATTAAAGACTTACAATATCAGTTAACATTAATTTCTAGCATACTCTTCAAGTGAAGCAAAATTGCATTCATAGAAAAACAATAGCTAGATGTAAGTACAGATAGTTCTCGACTTAAAACCATTTATATCTTTTGTAGACCTCTACATATCTAAAGAAAAACTTTTTTTGGTTACCCTGGAGCTATTGGTCATTTAACAGAAAGTTTAACAGATTAACAGAGTTGGAAGGGACCTTGCAGGTCATCTAGTCCAACCCCCTGCCCAAGCAGGAGATCTTACATCTGCCTCTACCTAGGTTTGAACTCACAACCTCCTGATTCTGAGGCATTTGAACAATGGTTTCATGTTACAGGTAGTCCTCGACTTACAACAGTTCATTTAGCGACCGTTCAAAGTTACAACAGCACTGAAAAAAGTGAGTTATGACCATTTTTCAGTTACAACTTTTGCAGCATCCCCATGGTCATGTGATCACAATTTCAGACACTCGGCAACTGGTTCACATTTATGACCGTTGTTGTGTCCCAAGGTCATGAGATCCCCTTTTTGCGAACTTCTGACGAGCAAAGTCAATGGAGAAGCCAGATTTACCTAACAACCGGGTTACTAACTTAATAACTGCAGTGATTCACTTAACAACTGTGGCAAGAAAGGTCATAAAATGGGGGCAAAACTCACTTAACAAATTTCTGACTTAACAACAGAAATTTTGGGCTCAATTGTGGTCGTAAGTCGAGAACTACCTACATTTATCCATGGACGATAAGCTATGCATCGATTGCATATTTTATCCTCCTTAGTTTATTTAAGATTGTTTTAATATTTAAACATTAATTATCCAATTTATTTCGCTCAGCTGAACTTTATGAAAAGCAACTCAAAGCAGGACCCTAAAAACATTGCATTCATTTCATTCAAAGCCAGACTTTTGCAATCCAACTTTTTCCAGATGTGTTGGGACTATAATTCCCATAATTCCCAGATGGATGTTGGCTTGGAACTCTGGGAGCAGGAGTTGCCAAAAGAGTTGGAGAGTGCCAGGTGGGGAATATTGTCCTAAATAATTCCCTTTCAGGAATTTATGCTGACAGTTCTAATTCCAATTGTCTCACTTACTAATTGGTTACTTGGACCCTTACCTGGTGGTCCTGCTGGTCCAGGAGGTCCAGGAGGACCAGGTGGTCCTTGGACACCAGATCCTGGAATCCCTGGCGGTCCAACCAGCCCAGGCTGGCCACGTGGTCCTGGATCACCTAAGAAAAAGATTCCAAGAAACTAAATATTTCAAATGCTACACATGTTCTTAGAAATAACATACTGAAATATGCATGTCCCAACATTCAATGAACCCTTAAGTATCTTTGAAGTAGCTGAGAGGACAAAGTTCCCTATCCATTATTGATTCCATTCAATAATTCTTTTATTGAAAACTGGCTGGCCAGGAGAGGAAGGGAATGTTTCTCTTTCAGAAATTCACCTACCTGGATCTTCAGTGAGACACCAATCATGACCCCAGAGAAGGCAGTAGGGTGCCTATGGTTAACTCAGGTACTTTTGAGAACATTGACCATAGTATCCTTCTGGACCACTTTTAAGAGTTGGGTGGGGGGGACATGGTGTTGCACTGGGTTAGGATGTTGGATGAACTGGAAAATGGATTAAGATTCTAAACATGTTCATATTTGGATTTGGTTTGTGCTTTTTAAAAATTGTGTTGTGTAGTTTCATGTTTCATATTTCATATTTATCCTGTTACCTGACCAGTCCAGACTTACATCTGCAAAGGAGGATGGATGGATGGATGGATGGCAGACAGACAGATGGATAGATAGATATGATAGATACGATAGATTAGCTAGCTAGCTAGCTATAGAGAGAGAGAGAGAGAGAGAGAGAGAGAGAGAGAGAGAGAGAGAGAGAGAGAGAGAGAGAGAGAGAGAGAGAGAGAGAGAGAGAATATCTATCTATCTATAAATATATAGATATAGATAGATAGATAGATAGATAGATAGATAGATAGATAGATAGATAGATAGATAGATAGATAGATATAGAGATAGATAGATAGATAGATAGATAGATAGATAGATAGATAGATAGATAGATAGATAGATAGATAGATAGATAGATAGATAGATAGATAGATAGATAGATAGATAGATAGATAGAATAAACAAACAAACATGGATGGATGGATGGATGGATGGATGATAGGTAGAATCACACTTCTAGACCTAGCAATGGTTGTACATTTAGAGAAGGAATCACATTTTTTGAAACTCAATCTCCTTCCTGGAGTTTTCTTCTCATCAAAAGGTATGGTCAACTGTCACATTTGACAGCTGTATTCCAGTGACATCTGGAGGACACAGTTTGCTCTACTTAGAAACTGATACTCTTGACCTTGTCTGAAGTAAAAACTAAATAGAATGATCCTTGGTAGGATAGGTTCTAAGCCAAACCAAGTCAAGAGGAGGTAATGAAAACAATGGAAGCACTATTATCAAAAAATCCACCTGGTCCTATTCGTGAAACCATCAAGAGTAAATCAAAGAAAAAAATTATGGTGTCTTAGGTCAAAGGAATAGTACTGTTTTAAAACCTTTCTTTCATTACATCCCTTATAACATTAATTTTACAAGTCTATGTTGCCTTTCTCCATTGTAATATTTCTCCACAGCTATGAAGATAGATTCTGGCTAGAGCAAAATATGGTTTGGAGAAGAACATCAGTGATGGTTCCAATCCTGGAGGACTGGTTAACTGAAAATCAAGTTTTGTTGATTCAGCTATCATGCTGAACTCATACTGGCCCTGATCTGATCTGATTCTGCATGGGTCCAAAAAGATGCAAAACAGTCTACAGAAAACCAGAAGAAAGCCTTAAACCGAATCCCTACATTTAAGTCAGACTCATCTGCATTGACTGGTGCCACCACCAAGTAGCCCCTTCTGTACCTTTAGCTCCAGGAACTCCATCAAATCCTGCCCGTCCAGGGGAGCCAGGGTTTCCTGGGAAGCCAGGCACACCTTTGGTACCTTGTGCTCCTTTGAAACCTGGTGGACCAGGTGGCCCTGTGGGTCCTGGAAGGCCAAATCCCCGCTCTCCCTGAAATGTCAAATAGCAAAAGGTTGGTTCAGAATATTTGTTCTCAACTCTGCAGTCCGTCCTGTGCTTCCTACTGTCGTATTTGACTGCCTTGCTTACAAAAGAGATGCGTGTAAGCAACTTTGATTGGCCTGTTCAGTTATCACACCACATCTCCATAATGTGATGACAACCTAGCCCAAGGTTTATTCTATCCAATGTGCCAAGAATAGATGGATAAAAAAATTAATTTAATTATTAAATTTTTAATTTTTAATTCTAAAATTGTAACTCTTTAACATTTTAATTTTCACACGCTGTTTTTATACAGGTAGTCCTCAACTTAACGAACACAATTGAGCCCAACGTTTATGTTGCTAAGTGAGAAATCTGTCAAGTGAGTTTTGCCCCATCTAGTGACTTTTCTTGCCACATTTGTTAAGTGAATCACTGCAGCTGTTAAATGAATAACATGGTGGTTGAGTGCATCTGGCTTCCCCGTTGACTTTTCTTGCCAGAAGGTCGCAAAAGGGGATTTATTTATTTATTTATTTATTTCTATTTGTGTGCCGCCCAACTCCCAGGGGACTCTGGGTGGACACTGTGATTGTCATAAATGTGAATCAAGCCTCCGAATGTAAATCATGTGACCATGGGAATGCTGCAGTGGTCATAAGTGTGAAAAATGGTCATAAGTCACCTTTTTTCAGTGCCGTTGTCACTTCGAATGGTCACTAAGTGAGCTGATGTAAGTCGAGAGCTACCCGTATTTTGATGTTTTATTCTACACCACCTTTCTCTTTGAGAAAGGTAAGGAAGTTCAGAAATATGAAAAATAAATAAAAAATAAAGAACTAAATAAAACTTTACTGCTGCTTCTCAGATACTTGCAAGTGAATTTTAATATCCCAATCTCTGGGACAAAGCACCCCAGTTCCCATCGATATATCACAATGGGGGCAAATGGGAAACCTAGCATCTTTTAGTTCCGCAGTAGGCAACTACAGTTCTCAGAGCTGCATGCGATCCCAGAAGCACTCTTTACCCACAGCTGCCAAAAAAATATTCCCATGGTTTCCTGCTATTTTAAGATAGGAAGCATGTTTTTACAGTTCAACCAATTGTAAAAAGTTTTCCAAATTTTATAAAAATCTGTAAAAACATAACAAAATAGTAGGTTTTGTATAACAAAGATGGACTATATTATTTGTGTTCTTTTTTTTGCTTCTTTGTTTTTTTTCTAATGATTGTTGTAAAACAAAAGAGATATATGTAGAGATATAAATATATATATATATAGAAAGATATTTAGAAATATAAATGTCACGGTGTGAGTATTGCCTGTTACATGTATATGCAGGGAGATGCATCCCTATTCAATATAATGGTTTATTCCTGAGCACATGATTGATACGTTCTTGTACGCATGTCTGCATTCCAATCTCCGCTCTCCCCTTCTTGCTCTGTCTTCCATTGAGAGAAGACGCACCTTTTTATATCAGAGATGTAAACAAATGAGGATTTATTGTTTTTGTACCGAAATAAATATTTTTACTTAGACTTTTAAACTGCGGTTTCATTTCTAATGTCTGATGTCCGGGAAAAGATCAAACATCTCCTCTGTGAGATTAATTATCACATCTGTCAATAAATGATACGCTAAACTACTTAATGAAAAATAACTATACCTTTTTATGTGAGATGTTAAGTTTTGTTTTTTCTTCGGGGTTTGTTAGGTTTGTACTGTGTGTACTTTTTAAAGATTTGCATCTATTTTCACAATATATATATATATATATATATATATATATGTATATATGTAGTTATGTTCGTACATGTTTTGTCTTTTATGTTTTATGTATTTTTAAAATTACTTAATAAAAATCATTTTTTTAAAAAAAAATAAAATAAAAAATAAAAAAGATAGGAAGCATGTAAAACCTTCAAGAGAAACTGGGTTTCCACCTAGTTAGGTTTGCTGCGGCCTTTCACCAAAATCTTAAGGTCAAGTACCAACAGTCACTGTAGACTTAGTTCTTGGCTCAGAATGATTCTGGATTTCCTTCATAGAACCAGGAAGTCTGATCAGTTTAGGAATGGTCCAAGGCCATCTTTACATCAATTAATTCACCTTCCCTGACCTGATGCCCCTCAGGTGCATTGGGATTCCAGTCCTTCAACATAGCACAAGTATCTGGAACACACCAAGTGGTGGAAGACAAAGAGGATCTTTTACACCAAAACAAGCAAATCTTCTCCACAGACCTTCTGTCCTTTCTCTCCAGGCAGTCCAGGGGCTCCATCAGCTCCTGGTCTTCCGGAGTTTCCTGGAAGTCCAGGTTCACCTGATAAACCAGGCAAACCTTTAAAAAAAGGTAAACAGATTAGAGGGCAATGACAATAAACTCCAACCCGATCCAATAAAATCTTCCCTTTCCTCTCTCTTTCTACAGCATGCTTGCACTATAGGTCATTCATCCATTGGCAACTCCTGCTCCAACCAGTACATCACACTGCCTTATATAGAACACGAATGAGACCAACCTTTGGGTCCTGGTGGGCCTGGGAGTCCAATGCCAGGGAAGCCGGGTTCACCTTTTTGGCCGGGGATTCCTGGCGATCCAGGTGATCCAGACTGACCAGGTTCTCCTGGTAAGAAATATATTCCAATCATCAAATCCACTGATCGCCCCTATCAGTAAACTCTGGTTAATGACAATTTCTCAGCCATTTTGGTGCTGCATCCATAGGGTGCCCAGATACCTTTGATCCAAAATCAGGACAGTTTTCAAAAAATAGCACTTCTCAAGATAACGTTTATTACTCCAACAAAGCCAATAAAACATCATATTCACACGTATTTACTATTAGATGATATCTTATTCAGCAAATTTTCATCGCCCAAAATCTTGTTATACATTTCGCCACACGATGAAGAAGAATGATTTATTTTAATCTGAAGCAAGCATTTCACGATTTTAGCATCCAATCGATTTCGATCGTCTGTCCACTGCTTCTTGCACAGGGAAAATACTCTTCCCACAGCCACGTTTGAAGTAGGAATTGAAAAAATTATGCTAACTAGAATTTTCAGATCAAAGAATTTGTTGCTTCGAAACAAAGTGGACTATTTTTTATCAATCAGCAAATTATTAAATTTGTCTGAAGGGGCTTCTAGCAAGGAGTTCAACTCGCTAGTTTCATCAAACAATGAATCTTTCATGGCTAAAAATGCACACGAAATCTTCCATAACAATACATAAGAGAATCTGCCTGAAAATGAAGCGATTGAACTAAAACACAAGTAGTGCAAACGTACTTTCATTTAACGTTCATCTTGATTATCCTAAAATTTTACAAAAGTTCAGGACAAATCAGGACGGGAACTCGAATTTCAGGACAAAATCAGGACATTTTCAGAATCAGGACAAGCCTCTAAAAATCAGGACAATCCTGATAAAATCAGGACATCTGGGCACCCTATGCATCCACCAGCTGTCCTGAATACTACTTTTCAGGAAAGGAAAAAGAGAGACGGATTGATTTTGCTAATTACTGATCAGCAAAACTGTTGATGGGCAAAGCCTTAACTTATCCACAAAACCCAGAAAAGAAACTCAGGCAGACGACCTGACGGTATCCATCTGGCAGCAGCCGAGACTTCAAAAGGTGAAAAATATTTGGGGGTTAATCTCAGTTATCCCTGCATGCAGACATAAGAGGAAAAACTCTTGCAGTAGACTCCCTTGAGCACATACGTGCCATGAATTCACACATGAAAGACTCCAATCCAAAGTAGGAAAGGTGGACAAGGGAGAGAATGTAACCTCTTCCTCACCCTCTGCCCACTCAATTTAATTTAATTTAATTTAATTTAATAGATTTGTATGCCGCCCAACTCCCGGGGGACTCTGGGCGGCTCACAACATGTCCAAATCTATTATAATAAAACATATAACAATTAAAAGATATATAAAAATTAAAAGGAAATCTCCAACATTCATAACTAAAGGGGGGGAGACCCCGAGATAGTCTACTCGGTCTCATTTTCACCCCGCCTGCCGGAAGAGCCAAGTTTTTATTGCTTTACGGAAGGCCAGCAGGGTGGGGATGGCTCTGATCTCCGGAGGGAGTTGGTTCCATAGGGAGGGAGCTCCCACAGAGAAGGCTCTCCCCCTAGGCCCCACCAACCGACATTGTTTGGTCGATGGGACCTGGAGGAGACCAACTCTGTGGGACCTAACCGGTCGTAGGGAGGTATGCTGCAGGATGCGGTCCCGAAGGTAGCCTGGCCCTGAGCCATGTAGGGCTTTAAAGGTAACGACCAACACCTTAAATTGGATCCGGAGACTAATGGGCAGCCAATGCAGCTGGCGGAGGACAGGTGTTACGTGGGTGTACCTGGGCACACCCACCACGGCACGCGCAGCTGCATTTTGCACCAATTGTAGTCTCCGGATACTCTTCAAGGGTCTTTTGGCGCTTCATCTCCCGGAGTTCCTCAGTAAACCAAGGAGCCCTCCTGGATCCGCTACCACGGAGAGGCCGCAAAGGCGCAATACGATCCAAGGCCCCCGCCGCCACCCGATTCCAGGTGGCTACAAGGGCCTCGGACGAATTGTGTACCAGGGATTCAGGTATTTCCCCAAGCTCCCTCTGGAATCCCTCGGGTTCCATTAGGCGCCTGGGGCGGAACCACTTAATTGGTCCCGCCTCCTTGCGGTGGAGGAGTGGTGCCATGAAATCCATCCTCAGAAGGAAATGATCTGACCACGACAAGGGTACTGTGACTAAACCCCTCAGCCTCAGATCATCTCTCCACTGCCCCGAGAGAAACACAAGGTCAAGCGTGTGACCTCCCTCATGAGTCGGACCCTGAACTACTTGGGTCAGGTCCATGGTTGTCATGGTAAGACTATATATTTAATGATATGAAGATTCTACTGAAACGTCAGCCTTAAAATTTTTAAGTTGGAGTGCACTATCCAAGGTTGCTCGTTGCGATATTGTGCAATAATTCACTATTTTACTTTCTTGGCTTTCTTATGATACTTGTTGTGAAGTTCTCTTTCTGTTCTCTATTGACCTTTGTCTTGGGGCTCTTTCTCTGCATGGGCCTTCTTTATCCTCTACAATGAATCAATCCGCAGGTCAGCGGTTCAAATCTCACCAGTTTAAGGTTGACTCAGCCTTCCATCCTTCCGAGGTAGGTAAAATGAGGACCCAGATTGTTGGGGGCAATGTAAATATACATTGCTTACTGGTGTAAACTGCTTAGAGAGTGCTTGCATTGTGAGGCAGTATATAAATCTCACTAATAAATAAAATAAATAAATAAATGAAGCAAGTAGAAACTTCTGCCCTGCAGCATCTTGGCTACTCTTTGACTTATCCTTAGCCTGTCTCCCATAACACATGCCTGACCAATTTGATCTTATGGAGTTGGTGCATTCTGGGTTCTTTTGATTAAACAATGTCATTTCCCAGGATCCTCGAGGTGCACCTTCTGTAGGAGATGACCAGGCTGAGCCTGAAGGAGAGGCCAAGTGTGTAATCAGTCTCAAATCCCTTCGTGCCAAGAAATCTAAGTCCAGCCCACCTTGAATTCTGTTGACTCTTATCTACCGCCAATTTGCTTTGACCATTAGTAGTTCAGATTCTTGTAGAGAGCATTAGCGTGCAACACACCTGTAGTCATTTGAACCGCCTTGGCTCCTGATTTCTTGTACCTGACACCTTCTTGGTGCCAGTGCCTATCCACTAGAATGAGGTCCCTTCCAGATTCAGATGACCCACACTCTGCTGTATTTTTAGAAGAGTCATGAAGACTTTGCTCTTCACCCAGGCCTTTGGTGAGGGAGAAGGAGACCCCTCACTTCATGGTGTTTGCCAATTTTTATCTTTTATTATAAATTCTTCGTTTGATTGCTATGAGCAGCCAGGCGTCCTTCAAGTTTAATAAATAACAGGTGGATTAAAAAGGCCAAATCCAGTCTAAACATCTGGCTAACTATACAACCAACCAGGGTAACAATTCACAAAACATCCTGGTCTTCCATAATTATACTAAAATGGGGACAAGAAGTGGGTGGTTAGACCTTAATCTAAAATCCCTTCCTCCAGAAACGAAACAGACTTTGTTATATGTTGTCAGGAAATATGGCAGCTTTTTACCTGGAAAGCCGTCTTCCCCATTTCTGCCTGGGGGTCCTGGAAGCCCTGGAGGTCCTTTTTCGGGAACAGATTGGGCAGGTTCACCTTTGGGCCCTGGAAGTACCAGAAAAACAACAAGAGGAAAGCTGTTTATATTTCATAACAAAACCCAAACAGAATGGGACCATCGTTCCATATTTTTTATTCTAGATTGGTCTTCCGATCTTTTTTGTTGGTAGGATAGATTTGCACTTCCTCTAGTAATGTAACTTGTAGGAGAAGAAGAGGCTGAGCTGGAAAGTGGGGTTAAATGTATCATCAGTTTAGAATCAGTATGTTGTCCCAGAAAACTTTAAGTCCAGCCTCCCATATATTCCGTCACCCTCATCTAGTGCCAATTTAGCTTTGATCGTGACTAGATTCTTGTACAGAGGTAGCAATAATAAACTCTTCTGTGCTTTCACACATACACCTTGAAAAGGTGCAAAGCCATCATATTCCATATGTATACATTTTTCTGAGTTAAACACTGCTGACCCTCCGGTTAGATGGAGCGCAGAACTTCAAACTCCTCTCTTCTATTGAAATAAATGTTCCAGGCAAATGATCTTTCATCAATCTGAGTGTTGTGGCCTGTTGGCTGCCGGCCCCTCCAGCAGCTGAATTAGAGGAGGAGGCGGCATGGGAGTCAGGGTCAGCATCAAGGCAATTGGCAGAGAGAAAGAGACAGAGGCGGAGCCTGGGCTGCCCGTCAGCCCTCAGATGGAAAGTCAACAGCCCCCAGGTCTGGAGGTGGCTGATGAGGAAGAAGAGGAACAGCTGGGTCCAGTGCCTGATGGGCAGATGTGCAGAAGGCAGAGAAGGGGAGAGCAGTGGAAATCCGTCGGCCGATCCTTGGGAAGGAAGAGCCACCACTACTAGCAAAGTGCCACCCCAGCTCTGGGGATAAAAGGCAGGGGGCAGAGATGAATAGAGGTGGCAGACAACTGTTCATCTCCCGGCTGGATGAACTTGTTAGCCTGCGGTGAGAGAGAAACTTTTTGCCAGGGCTGCTGGTGCTCCTAATAAAAGAATCTTTGAGTTAACTTCAGAGGGTTTGTCATATTTGGAGAACTGGATCAGAACACTGAGCAGACAGTTTGTAATAGGCATCTAGGAGGAAGGTACCTACCTGGAGCACCCGGCGAACCTGGACGTCCAGGAACGCCTTGAGGCCCCCTTTCTCCTGAAGGTCCTTGTGGTCCAAATCCGGGAGGCCCTGGAGGCCCTCGCTCTCCACCAAGCCCAGGAAGACCTGGGTCCCCAGTAGGCCCCCGGTCTCCTTTGAAAGCAATGCTACCCTAGGGCAACAAAAAAAGACTGTCTCGATTAAGCCATCATAAAACCCATAGGTTGGTTTCAGCGTGATCTGGTTGCTTCTAGGATCACACAGTTTACTGACCCCAAAGCAACCCATCAAATAATTATGCCATTTACTAGGCAAGGAGTGAACCAGGTGATCAGAGGCAATAGGAGTCTCTGAGTCATTGAAATCCAAATGTCGTGCCCTTGAAACAGTGTTATTATTACTAATTAATTTACTTGCTTCCTACCTCGGCATGGGGCTTCTCTAGATGGCTCACAACCATACAAAATGGAGAAATAAAAAGGAAGTTTAAACAAAATGAAATTAAAATAGAACAATAAAATTAACAAGGAAAAAGAAAACAAAGAAAATACATTAAGTCATAGCAAAACTAGTAAAGAGCCATGGTGGCGCAGTGGTTAGAATGCAGTATTTGCAGGCTAATTCTGCCGACTGCCAGCAGTTCGATCCTGACCTGCTGAAGGTGGACTCAGCCTTCCATCCTTCCGAAGTCAGTAAAATGAGGACCCAGATTGTTAGGGGCAAAATGCTGACTCTGTAAACTGCTTAGAAAGGGCTGTAAAGCACTGTGAAGCGGTATATAAGTCTAAGTGCTCTTGCTAAAAAAGATGAATGTGTGGGGAGCAGAGAGTGGTGGGGGGGGGAGAGGTGGAGTCTGCTATCAATCCAGCAGCCACCTCCAGAGTCAAAATTCTCCATTGGGTCCCCAGGCCAATTTGCAGAGCCAGGTCTCTTACAGAAAGATAGGAGGTGAAGGGTAAATCCTGTCCCGGAGGACAGGATGCTCCAAAGGGCAGGGGGAAAAAATGTGAAAGCAGATACTCTAAATTTGAAATAGGTTGCTTTGACAATGCAGGAAAAGTTTCCAGCTTGGAATGGTCTCCTTCTTGAAACACTTAATCAGTTAGAGCGGTCTCGGGGACAAGTTGATTCCAGAACGGGCACTTTGGGAAGCGTCAGCACATAACTTGGCACCAGGTTTCAGTTCAGTTCCTAAAGAAATTTTCTCCACCAGCACCTAGTTATTCCCAGGATATTAGACTTGGAAATTCCAGATTGAGGCTTATTATTTATTTATTTATTTATTACTTGTACTTGTATGCCGCTCAACTCAGCAAGGACTCTGAGCGGCTCACAGCAATACAAACAATATCAATATAAAAAAACAAGGTTAAAAACACAATATAAAACATTAAAAACACTCAGTCATTCAAACAATCATGGGCCTACATCTGTTATTTATTGCCGGAAAAGCCAGGTTTTCACAGCTTTCCTGAAGGCCAATAGGGTGGGGATAACCCGGATCTCAGGGGGTAGCTGATTCCACAAAGTAGGGGCCGCCACAGAGAAGGCCCTCACCTGCCAGCCGACATTGTCTAGCTGACGGAACCCGTAGCAGACCAACCCTGTGAGATCTAACCGGTTGCAAAGAGGTAAATGGTAGGAGACGATCCCGAAGATACTCTGACTCTGCACAATCATCATACAATTCCAAAAATTATGCCATCTTCACTGACTTACTGGCTCGCCCTTGGGCCCAGGGAGACCTGGCAGTCCATCTTTCCCAGGAGAAGCATCTAAGCCAGGTAGCCCTGGAGGACCTGGGAAACCTGGATTTCCCTTTTCACCTTTCATTCCAGGGAAACCAATCATGTCACCTGGATCCCCTTTAGTGCCAGGACGTCCAGGGGGACCTGTAGGTCCAGGAGGACCCTAGAGACAAAACAAGAATGATTTTAGTCCTTAGGATTGCAGGCCTTTGGTCCTTTGCTCTCCCTCCATTCCTAGGCAGGCTTCTACCAAGAACAGTCATGGTGCTTACTTGAGGTCCAATAAGTCCAAACAAACCAGAAACGCCTTTGTCACCTTTTGGCCCAGGAAAACCAGGAGCCCCTGTGATCCGAAACAGAAAGAAGAGATTAATGGCACAGGAAAGAAAACATTATTTATTTATTTATTGGTTCTTCTATGCCGCCCTACTCCCGAGGGACTCAGGGCGGCGTACAGCATCATGCAAGAACACTAGATAATAAATAGCAATTTAAAAACACAATTAAAAGTTAAAAAGATTGAACAGTTAAAAATATTCCCCACCAGACATACCGGGGGAGAGTTCAGATGGAGCTAGTCTCAACCCCCTGCCTGCAGGAAAAGCCATTTCTTGACGGCTTTTCGGAAGGCCAGCAGAGTGGGGATGGTTCGGGTCTCTGGGGGAAGTTGGTTCCAGAGCGCGGGGCCCTGCACAGAGAAGGCCCTCCCCCTAGGGCCCGCCAGCCGGCATTGCTTGGCTGACGGGACCTGGAGGAGACCCACTCTGTGGGCCCTAACCGGTCGGAGGGAAGTATGAGGCAGAATGCGGTCCCGAAGGTAACCTGGTCCTAAGGATTATCCCCATGTCCCAAAGGATTTGGGGTCCCCCCCGAAAACGTTTCATTTCTCATCCCAGCAGCTTCTTCTGAAGAACTAAAGAAGCTTCTTGGATGAGAAGTGAAACATTTTCAAGGGGGAAAAAACCAAACAAGCCCAGTTGCCTTTTGGAAAAGCACCGTTGGGACAATCATGACCTGGATGATTGAGAATCTCCACAGACATTATCCTCACGGCTGAGTCCATGTCAGCCTGCAGGGCAAGGAGGGGAAACCTAGGTCCACAGCTGGCAACACCTAGTTTTCCAAAAGCATTACCCAAATCCAGCAGCACACTGCTCCCAAATCGCTTGCAAGGTCTTTACTGACCACAGTGTTTTTTCAAACTTGTTGACACGGATATGGGACTTAACTCCCAGAATACCCCAGCGAGCATTCTGGGAGATGACGTCCGCACATCCTGAAGTGGACAATTTTAAAAAAAACATACTGTTAACAGAACCCCAAAAGTTTTTACAAGACTCTCTTCCTCCCATTCTCTGAGAATACCTAATATTTCGATCTTATCGGTAGCTACTATTATGGCATTCATTTCTCCTTCAATCCGACATTTCAATTTAATGCAAATAGAGGAAGCTGAGTTGGTGGGCAAATCCATGGGGAAAGTGTGATGTATTTTCCCACAATGCTTTACTCTTCAAAACAACAAATTTAATGACCAAGCTTTTCCCCACATGAACCTCTTTCTCCAGATATGGAACCAACTCCAAATTCCCAACCAGCATAGCATAGCCACTCCGGAATTTTTTAGGAATTGAAAGTCTGTACATCTGGAAAGAAGCCACATTTGGGAAAGGCTAGACCAGCGGTTCTCAACCTGTGGGTCGCGACCCCTTTGGGGGTCGAACGACCCTTTCACAGGGGTCGCCTAAGACCATCGGAAAACACATATTTCCGATGGTCTTAGGAACCGGAGACACCGCTCCTCTATCTGTCTCCAGGCGGGTCCACCCACATGCAAATAGACTATACCGAGCTGAGGTGGCGCAGCGGTTAGAGGCAGTACTGCAGGCCACTTTAGCTGACTGTGATCCGCAGGTCAGCGGTTCAAATCTCACCGGCTCAAGGTTGACTCAGCCTTCCATCCTTCCAAGGTAGGTAAAATGAGGACCCAGATTGTTGGGGGCAATGTAAATATACATTGCTTAATGGTGTAAACCGCTTAGAGAGTGCTTGCACTGTGAGGCGGTATATAAATCTCACTAAATAAACAAATAAATAAATAAATATTGCAAAAAAAAAATCTGTACCATGGAAACTTCTGAGCATGCGCAGAAGCCAAATTTCCGGCACTGCGCATGCGTCGCCATCTTGTTTTCGCCTTTTTTGCAATTTAAAAAAATGGCACTGCGCATACGTGCGCATGCAAAGCGCATGCGCGCCCACGAGGCACCGCCACGCAACGCAGGAGGAAGCGAACCGTAAGCGAGGTAAGTTAGAACCCACCCCTGAGTTTCCTAATAATTTTATTATTTTGTGGTTGGGGGTCACCACAACATGAAGAACTGTATTAAAGGGTCGCGGCATTAAGAAGGTTGAGAACCACTGGGATAGACTGATGTTTGTTTTTCCTCAGACTTTTACTCTCCCTCCATTCACATGTTTCATGGAGTGGTGGTCATTTCTGCAGCATGCAAACAAGACTGCTCAGGATGATGTCGTGTCCAATTTAGGGCATGTTACATTTTTCAGCTTCCAGTTTCCAAACATTAAGGGTGCTCAAAAGTTGTGACATGCCTTGGGGATTGTAAAGATTTTTGGGTTACTTTAATATAAATTAGATTTATTTATTTATTTATTTTATTTATTAAAATTTCTATGCCGCCCAACTCCCGGGGGACTCTGGGCAGCTAACAGCAGGTAAAATACTATAAATCTTTTAAAAGAACTTGGTGTTCTTACTTGGTGTAGTTACTTGGTGTAGTTACTTACCAAGATGTGCTTGGTAAGTAACTACATAAATATCATAACTTTTTTAACATTTTGTTTGTTTCATTTCCTATGCAATAATGCAACACTTCAGCGTTGTTGGACAGCAAAGTCTTGATGGGCACAAAAAAAGAAGCAGAAAGAGAGACAAGACACAAATGTATACCTGGATCTCCAGGGAGCCCAGGGAAGCCTTTTTCTCCCGGAGGGCCTGGGATGCCGCTTCCTATGCAGTTAAAGCAGGTATCTCCCTTGTCACCTTGAATCGCAAGACACACAGCGCAATGAGTTGAATGCAAGAAATGCAGTGATACAAACATGTCAGTGAAAATAATTCAGACAGCATCTTCCTGCAAACATTGATTCTCTTGATTAAAATCCTGGGCAATCAATCTTCTTGGTGCTCTCTGAGCTTGGTTGTGTTGTGGTCCGCCAGCGGCCTGTGCAGCTAGTAGCTGATTCCGACAGCAAGGAGGCTGGTGTGGTGATTCACCAGCGGCCTGTGCAACTGGCACCAGAGTCGGACAGTGAGGAGGCTGGAGAGGACTCGGTGCCAGAGGCAGGGATTCAGCCAGGGCCTTCAGAACCTCCAGAGGCTGCAATGAGTGAAGAGGAAGAAGAGGAGGAGCCTGTTCTCAATGCATGGGCGCGCAGAGCTGCCAAAAGGCAGGAATGGTTCCTGAGAAGGAGGTCTCCTCGGGAGTAAGGCTTGGGGCTAATTGGCCACTCCCCTACCCTATTTAAGGGACGACGACTGAACCAATTTGCAGGAAACAACTTTGTTCATATTATTTCGTGTCTTGAATTCAGAAACATCTGTTCAGCTCTTGTTTTCTAGCATCATTTTTCCTGCAAGTTGCTTCTGGGCGTTTTGCCAACCACAGTAAGATTACTGTTATCTGAAAGACTTTGTGTCAGAATTGAGTTATTTTTCCTTGGACTCTTGCCGGCTGTTAATGAAGTTGAATTAACAACTGTTGTTCAGAAAAGACTGATTTAAACTGTATTTGTGTTTGAACGACTACTAAGAAAGCTCATTAGTAGCCCTTAATTAGTAAACCAAGGTTTGTACGGACTCTGTGTGTGTTGTGTTCTTTGGGTCGGCAGCTGGGGCAGAACAGGTTGTTGACTTGCAGACGTTTCATTACCAGACTAGGTAACATTATATTGTATGAAGAGAGACACAGAATCAAGATCACGTGAAGTATTAGTACCACTTTATAAAACCCTAGTAAGCCCACACCTGGAATACTGCAACCAATTTTGGTCACCACACTACAAAAAAGATGGTGAGTCTTTGGAAAAAGTTCAGAGAAGAGCAACTAAGATGATCAAAGGCCTTGAGACTAAAACATATGAAGAATGCCTGCAGATTTTGGGTCTGGCTAGTCCAGGGGTGTCAAACTGGCAGCCTGCGAGCCGGATGCATCACGCACAGGCCATGCCCACCCCATCTCCGCGAAGGGAAAAACCGTTGCAATACGTCACGTGGCGGCAAGTGACGCCGCAAGTTTGACACCCCTGGATATTCAAATACTCTTGCCTGTTCCAGGAGGTCATCAAAAGCAATCCAATTTTCCCCAAGCAGCTGCAATCTCAGGATTTTGAGATCAAAGTAAAAGAAGGAACTCCTCAAGCAAAATACAAAAGGAAAATTGCTGTAGTCTATCCAATGTATCTAATGTTTGGAACTGAACATGTCCAGTCTAATGAAGAGAAGGACTAGAGGAGACATGATACTTGTCTTCCAATATCTGTGAGGCTGCCACAAAGAAGCGGAGGTCAAATTATTCTCCAAAGCACCAGTTGTTGGAGTGGTTGGAAACTAATGAAAGGGAGAAGCAACCTGGAATTAAGGATAAATTTCCTAACAGTGAGGACAATTAACCAGTGGAACAGCTTGCCTCCAGAAGTTATGGGTGCTTCAACACTGGAGATTTTTAAGAAGAGACTGGACAACCATTTGTCTGAAATGGTATAGGTTCTCCTGTTTGAGCAGGGGGCTGGACTAGAAGACCTCCAAGGTCCCTTCCAGCTCATTCTATTCTATTCTATTCTATTCTTAGTGTAAGTCAGTGTGGGGTTTGTTCCCTGTTTACATACAATAGCTTGCCCTGCCCTTGTTGGTGGGGGTGGGGTTTTCTAATAAGACCTACCGTGTTTCCCCGAAAATAAGACCCTGTCTTATATATTTTTTGAACCCTGAAATAAGCGCTTGGCCTTATTGCCATGCACTCAAAAGCCCGATTGGGCTTATTATCAGGGGATGTCTTATTTTGGGGGAAACAGGGTACCTAGAACCACATCCTATATTCCTACAATGCCTTCATTGTATCTAGGTATTTATTAATTTACAGGGTTTTTTTTTTGGTAAATAGTGGTTTACAGCATAATCAGAGACTATTTTTATGACCTCAAGGAGTCCCTGTGGCCTAGAGGTGGAGCTCTTGCCTCACAATCAGGAGGTTGTGAGTTCGATCCTAGGTAGAGGCAGATGTAGGGTCTCTTGCTTGGGCAGGGGGTTGGACTAGATGATCTGCAAGGTCCCTTCCAACTCTGTTATTCTGTTAAATGCTTGTTTTGTTTTTGTCCTTCCCAATTTTGTGGCAAACCACAGCAGAAACTCCTGAGAGGAGTTTCAAAGGAAGCTTGTGAATGTTACAGGTTGAAGAATGGTTTAATAGCAGCTCCAACAGTGGCAGCAATAAGACAACCCAAATTCCAAAGCAATTCTGCAGATCTCAGTCTAATCAAAAAAACGAACTATACTTTAGATTTATACCTTTCTGGCCTCTTTCCCCTGGAAATCCTTGGTCTCCGCGAGTTCCTTCAGGGCCAGGAGGTCCTCGCTCACAAAGCCGATCAACTGAAAGAAAGGAAAACAAATGAAAGTCAAGACATGAGTCAACTCTACAGGAAATGAATGCTGGGGAAGTTCAGCGAACTTTCTCAATCTTAAGAAGAGCTTCAAAACTTGCATCCTTGGTATCCATTCTGAATACCGGGACAAGAATTAATCTCGGTTTTTTTTACCAGAAATGTTCTTATTGGGGATCTTCCGGAGCAAATTCACTAAAGAAGAAAGATATTTAATTTTGCAAATAACAACCGCAGCTAGACTACTATATGCTCAAAATTGGAAATCTGACATTATTCCTTCTTCAAATATGATAATTAGGAAAATTTTAGAATGCTCAGAAATGAGCAAGTTAACGATGGACATCCATCAAAAAGACAACTCTGATTTCTATGAAATATGGGCAAAATGGTATTCCTGGTTACAATCAAATAAAAATCTAAAATTATGGACACAGAAGAAGACTTGATCCGAGAAATCTTTCCTTACCATCTTTTCCATAACAATAAAAACGATTATTATTGATGCACACAATCTGAGAATATAAATATGAAAAATAATGTAAATATGTATAAATATGTTTTGGATTAGTTTGAAGTAAATAGTAAAAGGGATAAAGGTTAAAAGCAACCAATGTAGTAAGATTGATTGCAAAACTGGATTCAGTTACACAAAGGTATAGCTGTTAAAATGAAATGCCGTTTTTTGTGTATTAGTGTTTGTATTTTCTTTTTCTTTTTCCCTTTTTCTCCCTTTTCTTAACGTTTTCTTTTTTCTTTTTTCTCTTTGATGTTGTGTGTTATTATGTATGTTTTTTTAAAGTTTAAAAACCAAATAAAGATATTTTTTTAAACTGAATACCGGGACAAAGAAAATGGACTTTATTTGTTTAGTTATTTCTTAAATTTGTATGCTGCCCAACTCCAGGCAACTCCCAAGTAAAAAACATTTCAAAATACAGTAAAAACCAAAAATAAAGAATAAAAAGAGAGTGTTGGAGCTTTCCTGGTGGGTTTGGACTACAACATTTAGAATTCTTGGATGCACAGTCAACATGGTGGAATTTCAGGATCCTGGATTGAATCAATAATATTTATCTGACCAGCAAAAACGTAAAAGAATAAAAACAGAGTGAAGCAAATAAATACAATAATATGCTGGCAAAATAAATAACATCTTAATGTTAATACAGTTGTTACCCAGATGAAAAATCTAAAGTATTAATCGGTATAAAATAAAAACCATACATTCTCTCTCTATATGATTCTATTCCATCATAATCATCATCATCATCATCATCATCATCATCATCATCATCATCATCATCATCATCAATTATCTCTTTTATTCATTAAACATGAAACTCAGTCAACTGAACATTTAAAAAAGTGTCACAAATACCACTGACTGGTGCTAATGGTTGATACAGGTTGCTGTCAGCGTCCTAGGTATCAACCAAGTATCTTCTTAAAATATATGATGTTCCGAGTAGCACAGTTTTTTGAAGTTCCGCTGGTGTTATTGCAGAAAGCTGCAATTTCTTGATGTGTTTTGTAAAATTCTTGGGCATGGTACCAAGTGCCCCAATGACAATGGGTATCACTGTTACACGTTTCATCCATAGCCGTGTAGTTTTGATGGCCAGGTCACGATATTTCATAATTTTTTCCAGTTCTTTTTCTTTGACTCTGGCATCTCCTAGTACAGCGATATTAATAAACTGTACGCATCGGCCCTCGACAACCGTGATATCTGGCATGTTGTGTTCCAAATGGCGATCCGTCTGTATTTGAAAGTTCCACAAGAAAGTCCCTTCCCATTTTCGGTAACTTTTTCCATTTTATGCTCCCATGACTTTTCGGATACAGGTATGTCGTATTTTTTACATAATGACCAGTGGACTAATTTAGCTACTCGGTCATGTCTAGCTTTGTAATCAGTTTGCGCGATTTTGTTGCACTCACATATTTTCAACTTTGTCATTGCAAAGTCGGCAGTTTGGATTGTCAGTGGATTTTTGTATCTTCGCTTTCATGGCATTAGTTTGTAGTGCTTGTTCTTGAGCAGCGAATATTAAACCTTCAGTTTCTTTCTTGATGGTTCCCATCTTAAGCCATGCCCATGTCAAGTTCTCATCACATATTCCTTCAATGTTTTTCAAGTGCTGTCCATGCAAAGCTTTGGTTTTCTATCTATTTAATCTCTCATCCAGTTGTTTTTCCTTATATTCTGCCTTTGTTTCTGTTGTTTTTATAATGTTCTCCGTATTATCATCATCATCATTATCATCATCTTCATCACCACCACCAGCACCACCACCAGCACCACCACCACCACTGAGCACTGGTAGTTACAGGCACTTCTCCATTTATAACTATTTATTTAGTGACCAAAGTTGCAACAACACAGAAAAAAGTGACTTATGACAGGTTTTCCCACTTATGACGATTGCAGCATCCCCACAGTCACATGATCCAAATTCATGGCAACTGGCATGTATTTGTGTCAGCTGCATTGTCCCGGCGTCATGTGAGCAACCATTTGCAACCATCCCAGGTGGCTTCCAACAACAAAGTCAATAGGGGAAGTCAGATTGTCTTAGCGACTGCATTATTCACTTAACAACTGCAGCAATTCGCTTAACAAATGTGGCAAAAAGGTCGTAAAATGTGGTAAACAACTGCCTTGTTTAGATATGGAAATTTTGGACTCAGCTGTGACCCTAAGTCAAGGACTACTTGTAGATACTGGTGATTGTCATTTTTTTCAACATTTGCTTCATTTGCTTGGCAGCCCTACCTGTGAGGAGAAGGAATATCTATCTATTTCAGCCTCTCCAGGCTGTATCTCTCCCCTCTCACACATATTGATCAACACAGTCCTAATGCCTGAAGGGTAGCAAATTGTGGAAACTGACAGAGATGGATGATCAGCAGTTGATGAGCGATGATCAGAAATATTACTTACCAGGTGGGATGGTTGATCCTGGTGGTCCTGGGGGCCCTGGCGGTCCTGGGAGCCCTGGTTGTCCATCAATTCCTGTCTGTCCTGGTATAGCAATCCCAGGAAGGCCCTGATCCCCTTTCTGTCCTCTTTCACCAGGTAATCCAGGTGGACCTGGAGGGCCTATGCTTGGAACTCCTAGAGTGAGAAAAATGATTATAAAGGGGAGATTTGTTTGGAAGGGAGAATATATCAGATGTGCTACTGTCTTCAAGCTCTACACTAGGAAAAGATGCAGTATCTTACCTGGGGTTCCTGGCGAACCAGAAGGGCCCGGGGGACCAGGATAACCACGATCTCCTTTGTTTCCAGGATATCCTGCTAATCCTTTGCTACCCTTTGGTCCCACTGTTGCACCAGTGCCCGGCCTTTGAATCACCTGATGTAGTCCAAGAAGCAAGGACGACTGTTATTTAAATACAGGGCATGAAAGAAATAGGATTCTACCAAACTACATTGGAATCTTTCCCCTGAGAGTTTCAAATAATTCCATGATTTCAACTCCAAAAACATCACCATGAATGAAGCATCCCTTCAGCACTTCAGCCAGCATATTATTATTATTATTATTATTATTATTATTATTATTATTATTATTATTATTATTATTATTATTATTATTATTATTATTATTATCATCATCATCATCATCATCATCATCATCATCATCATCATCATCATCATCATTATCGTTACTTGTATGCCGCCCACTCCACAGAGACTCTGGGCGGCTCACAACAATAAATCTACATGCAAACAATAAATATAGGAAAAAGACATTAAAAACAGTAATTATTAGAAACATTAAAAACAACAATTTAAAAGTCCCATACAATTAATTCATTCATGGGGCCAAGAATGCTCGATGTTATATTAAAATCATTGGCCCCAGGCCTGTCGACAAAGCCAGGTTTTTAGCGCTTTTCTGAAGGCTGGCAGGGTGGGAATAATGCGGATCTCCGGGGGAAGTGTATTCCAGGTAGCCGGTGCTGCCACAGAGCATATGGGAAATAGCAATCAATACTCGTGGATATTTTTCTTAATATTCTATCAATGCTAGCATGCAGGAATTTATTGGCCCATAACAGCAGAGGTCTTCAAACTTGGCAAGTTTAAGACTTGTGGACTTCAACTCTATGCTGGCTGGAGAATTCTGGGAGTTGAAGTCCACAAGTCTTAAACTTGCCAAGTTTGAAGACCTCTGATTAAGAGAGACCGTGTTCTCATTGCCCTGAATAGAGGGTTCTCCAGTTGGCTAGCCCTCAAATTTAAAAACAAATTTAAAAACATTAAAAGCAAAAGTCTGAAAAGGTTTTCAAAGCTCGAATAAAAGCAGGACATTTGTCTCTCTGTGGTTAGGTTTTGCTCAACCGACTTCTGAAATCAAAATTCTCTCAGAATTTTCTTTAACAAGATTTATTAAAAGCAAAGCAAATCAATTGCAAGGATCATGACAACTGGTTGGCTTTCTCATCAAAACCCATTTGATCTCTCAGCCTGTTAAGGTGGAGACTTAAGTGAAGCAAATAAATATAATAATATACTAACAACCAGCAGAATAAATCACAGGATGCAATGTTTGTTTTGCTATTACTTTTTAACACAATTGTTATCCAGGTGATAAATCTAAACCACTGGGGTCCTTGGTGCTCTCTAGCTTGGTGGCTTTCTTGCAGACATTTCATTACCAAACGAGATAATGTCATCAGTGCTAGAAGGAGTGAGGTTTGTTCTCCATTTATACTCTAATGGCTTGCCCTGACACATCTAAACATTAATGGGCATAAATAAAGAATAAAACTATATATCCCCTGAATTACACTTTCTAAATGTGGGGAAAAAGAACCAGCGAGACTCTTTTGTTGATTTTTTTGTCTGAAAATCTACATTCGCTTTAATGTTTTACAGGCAGTTCTCAACATACGACGAAAATTGAGCCTAATTTTTCTGTTGTTAAGCGAGAAATTTGCTAAGTGAGTTTTGTCCAAATTTAAGACTTTTTTTGCCATGGTTGTTAAGTGATCTGGCTTCCCCATTGACTTTGCTGGTCAAAAGGTGATCACGTGGTCCTGGGACACTGCAACAGTGACAAATACATGCCAGTTGCCAAGAGTCCAAATTCTGATCATGTGACTATGGGAATGCTGCTTTTTTCAGTGCTATTATAACTTCAAAAGGTCACCAAATGAATGGTTGTAAGTCAAGAACTACTGTATTTTTTGGAGTATAAGATGCACCTTTTTACCCCCAAAAAGAGGGTGAAAACTTGGGTGCGTCTTATACACCGAATGTAGCCCCACCCACCCTTTGGCCTCTGTCTTCCAGCAATTTACCTGTTTGCAGCAAACAGGGAAGAGCCTGTAAAGCCAAGCAAGTCACTAGCAGCTTCCCGACCTACAGCTGATTTGCCACATGCTAAAATGAAAGTGAAAGTAGCTGCAGAGGCAAATAGCTGGGAGAGACACACAGATTTTTATTTTCTGCTGAACTGGATGGAAGGGGGTAAGTGAATAACTATAAATGTCTGTAGAATGTTCAAATTATTAAACTTCTTGTTAAAGACTGCTTTATTATTGTTCTAGAGCCAGGGGTCTCCAACCTTGGCAACTTTAAGACTTGTGGACTTCAACTCTCAGAATTCCATACCCAGCTTTGTTAGCTTTGCTGGCTGTGGAATTCTGGGAGTTGAACTCCACAGGTCTTAAAGTTGCCAAGGTTGGAGATCCCTGTAAATCTAGACAACTTAACAAAATAAAGAAGCTTTTTAAAATAAATGCTTGCTCTGAAGAGGCCCAGTGCTATTGTATCTTCTTTTAAAAGAGAATGATGTATACTTCCAGAAATTTTAATTAATTTTAACAGCTATGTACAAGTATAGTCTGAAATGTAACAGTGTCCTGTTTAGTATTAGAGTTAAATCCTTGAAGTAGATCTATTTAAATAATTGGGAGGAGTTAGTGGGTGACTACATTTAAGAAAACTTTCTGGCATAATGTACATTTCTCCAATTCTTTGCTATTTCTATGGGTCAGGCACACATGCACAGAAATACACAGCAAACAGTGTATATCATCTGTGCTGTTTGCTTTTTGTGTTTGGCAAATTGCTTGGAGGCAGAGGCCTTTTTTCCTTGTTTTCCTCCCCCCAAACTAAGGTGCGTCTTATACTTCGGTGCGTCTTATACTCCGAAAAATACGGTACCTGTAAAAGAAACATTTTAAGCTGGTCGTTCTTCTGAATATTGCAATAGCTTTAAAGTATGAGGAGGCAAGCAGATATAATACCCTCTCAATTAGGACAAAGCAAGAACAAACATATTGCATTGCCATTTTTTAAAAATGTATTTTATACTACAGGATGTAATAATGGCAAAAGAAAAAGTTCTAAAAGACGTTCACCGAAGAAATACCTTTGAAACGGGAAGAATCTGCCTGAAATGCAATTTAAAGACGGAGGCAGAAGAGATAGGATCAAGACTTACCAATCCAGGTGGGCCAGGTAAACCAACGTCTCCCTTTTGACCCTGCCAACAAAATAAACATCTCAAAATCTGTATTCCTGAGAAAACCAATCCGGGCACAACTCCACCTATTCTGAACTGCATTACTTACTTTGTCGCCATCTCTTCCCGGGATGCCAGGCGTGCCAGGTTCACCAGGAAAACCCTGGGCAAGAGAAAAACAAAACCTCTCAATCCTACAAATATTTCACAGCTGTTATATCTGGACATGAAGGGAAGATAGAAAAGACTTACAGACAAACCTGGCAATCCAGGTTCCCCATCTTTTCCTGGCTTCCCCTTTGAAAGAAAAACACAGAGAAAAACATTAAATAATAATGAAGCTGAAAGATGCGCCTGGCATTAGAGCTGGCAGTCAAAGGCTGAAAATTGGAGGTTTAGGTAAATACCACAAGGCAGTGGGTCCACATTAGTTAGCAGGAACCATGAAAGTAAGTTTCAAGGCTGAAAACAGGATGGGAAGTGACAGCCTGAAACTATTCTCTCCCATGGCATGCAGTAGAATGGATTTCATTTCTCCAGAAAAGACAGAAAACACTGTTTCCCTTCTCTAATTTCTACTCTAAAACTGGATAGCAAATCAGAGCCCTCCAATGTCAGAGCATTCCAGCCCCTTCTTTTTATTCCCCAATTTTTTTTCATTTTACAATCCTGTAATCCTTTTGATTTGTGGTAGAGTCAAGATGACTGAATGGAGCTGAGCGTTTACTGGCCGGATGCCCTTCCTGATGCCTATGCAGAGTTTGCAGTAGATATTTTCTTTTTGCGCCCTGATAAAGACACATCTGCTGCTGCCTAGAATTGAACTCTCAATTTTCCGAGTGGGAGGCAAGTGTCTTCACCACTAGGCCACCACTCCGCTCACTTCTTATTCCCAGACAGTTATTGTGTCCTAAAAAACAGAAGCCATACAAGTGCGACTAGGATATGAGAAAACTGGTGTTGAAGCCATGGCACAAGGCTAATAATGCCTATGTCAATTCCTCGCCCCAAACATTTATGGGTATCTTCTCCATAAATGTTTGCCACAGAAACCATGTTTCCATCCTAGTTTAGAGGTCCTGCTTTTCAATAAATGGTTAAGGAGATCTGATTGCAACTAACTTGGCTCTCAGAGTTACTGTGGCCCCAAAAGAAAGCTAGGAGGCTGTTTGTTCCTCTTATTTTTTAATACGTGCCTCTTCAAATAATCATTTCTGATTTCAAAGTCATGTATAAGTATCAAGTGAAAAGCAAGAATGGACTCCAAGCTTTGGTGAAAACAAAGTTATTGATCATTCAAGAAACTCCACACAACATCTCAAAGAAATCTGCATCAGTTGCAATGGCTCACAAAAAAATGTCTCTTCCCTTCCATAATATGAAGATGACCTAAATCCAGATTGGAACTTTATCTTTAGTTCTTTGCTCAGTACTTTTGCTTTTCCAGTAAGATACAGCAACCATTTCAGACACTCAAGTGGATGAAATCTAAAAAATATGGAAATCTCAGGTAGTCCTCCACATACCATAGCACTTAGCAATAGCACTTAGACTTATATACAGCTTCACAGAGTACTTTATAGTCCTCTCGAAGCAGTTACACAGAGTCAGCATTTTGCCCCCAACAATCTGAGTCCTCATTTTACCAACCTTGGAAGGATGGAAGGCTGAGTCAACCTTGAGCCGGTAACAACTTAACTTGTGGCAATGAGCAGAGTTAACCTGTAATACTGCATTCTAACCACTGCACTACCATGGCTCCTTATGATTTATGATCACAATAGGGATCAAAATACTAAGCAAGGCAGTTGTTAAATGAGTTGCAATACACACAAGTATTTACCCATTTGTCCTAATTTCTGAGCAACCAGAAATTAGAAAGCAAAAATTACATCTTCGTTGTTATATGTCACTTCCAATTTCTGTTCCAAAGATAAAACCAAGGAGGAAGAAATCATCTGAATTCCTTAATCCAGATTAAAAGTTAAATGTTGATATCTATTAGTTAAACTGCATTGATAGTTGTTTGTTGTGTACATGCATTTTTCAACAACCTCTTTCTCATTCCGGAGGGTTTCATCCACACCAACTCTAGCAGATCATATGAGAAAGGAAAAACATCTTACCCAATATTTGGTGGCCCAACCTGAACTCCCAAAGCTATACATGGTTTGGAAAGGTAAATACTGGGTTCCAAGAAGTTACTTACTCTTTTGCCTGGTTCTCCTTGCTCACCTTTTTCACCTTTTCCACCGCCAGAAGGGCCCTGAAAATCAGAAAAGCACCCCATTATCCAGGGACCCAACCTTTGGAGAATCCTGATGCCCCTCCACAAATGAAGCAAAGGAAAATACTTACAGGAAGCCCGGGGGACCCCGGGGATCCTGGGGGGCCCGGGTCACCTGGAACACCCTGTCAAGAGCAAAGGGAAATTGTTACAAATCCATCCTGAGTGTCAAAACTGACTCTCACTTTCACCAATATTTTTGCTTCGTTCACAGTTTGACAGTAACAGGGGGTGGGGATGGGAGTGGATGGAATGCAAGGGTGGAGGAATGGTATCCAAGCAACCATATCCAAGCAACCATCGGTTTCCGTGAGAATCAAGGACACACCGAGCAGATGTCCCAGGGTGGCTGACTGTTTCCCATAACAAAATGAACAGAAGTGATTGGTGGATGTACTGGATTGTGGGTGGCCCGTAGGGAAAGGGGGAAATGAACTATGCTTGCTTTTGCATGGGAAACCCAGAGCTGGTTTTGCTTCTTCTGTGCCAATGTGGTATTTTTCAATAAAGTTTTATACTCTTGGTAAAATAATGACCCAGGAGTTGTTGTTTTTCTGGATTCGCCAACTGGACAGTTGACACTGAGGTTCTGATCAAGATTCAGATTTTGTTTGTATCCTGCCTTTATTATTGTTACAAATAACTCAAGGCAGCAAACATATCCACACACCTTCCTTTTTCTATTTTCCCCACAACAACAACCCTGTGAGGTGAATTGGGATGAGAGTGAGTGATTGGCCCAATATCACTTAGCTGGGTTTCATGCCTAAGGCAGGACTAGAACTCACCGTCTCCTTGTGACTCGCCCAAAGTCACCCAGCTGGCTTTCATGCATAAGGCAGAACTACAACTCACTGGACCTGGTTTTTAACCTAGTACCTTAATACTAGACCAATTTATCTTTATCAGTCCAATTTAATTCCAACTGTCACTCAAATAACTTTGAATGACTAATCAAATTGATCTAATTCAAAAGGCTGTATGTATGTATGTGTATGCACAAAAGTCTGTCAAACTACTAGATCAATTTGAAATCACCCAATTGCACTTGGACCATTGAATCAAGTCACCTTGAACCATGATGCCATCCCATTGTCTTCTGTGATGTTGAAAACGTTTGGAGCCATCACTGCAGATGTGGCTCCTTAGGACTCACATTCAATTAAAATATGTACATACATTTGCCTGAAATCTAAGGTGATGGGCAATCTGCAGGAGATTTTGAAGTCTTCAGTACAAATCTTGTGAGATTTGGCAATCTCAAGATTTTAACTACATTTTAAGCATTTTTTTCACAATCCCCCCCAAGGCCCCTCCCCCCATGGTACTTCCATTAATGTTATAACTGTCCCAAGAGGAGAAAGGTAAGGATGGTTTTTGAGGACTTTCGAGGACTGTTTGAGAAGATCTTATGATAGTGACATCAGGTCTATGTGGTTGTATGTATTGGGTGTTTGTAAATCTGAAGGCACACTGGGCTAACGATTGCAAAGATTAAGCTACTAAGTTCTGGGCTCTCTTTTCTGTGGAAAAACTCGACTGCAGAAAATACGACTTCAGCAACAGAGTGATCAATGCCTGGAATGCACTACCTGACTCTGTGGTTTCTTCCCCAAACCCCAAAAACTTTAACCTTAGACCAGGGGTAGGCAAAGTTGGCTCTTCTATGACTCATGGACTTCAACTCCCAGACTTTCTGAGCCAATCATGCTAGCTCAGGAATTCTGGGAGTTGAAGTCCATGAGTCATAGAAGAGCCAACTTTGCCTACCCCTGCCTTAGACTGTCTACAGTTGACCTCACCCCATTCCTAAGAGGTCTGTAAGGGGCGTGCATAAGCGCACCATCGTGCCTACCATCCCTGTCCTACTGTTCTATTGTCTAAATTTACCTATACACATTTTACTTTTGTTTATGTTTATATCATACCTGTTATCTTGTACACGTGTTGACAAAATAAATAAATAAAATTAAAAAAATAAATAAATGCAGAAGAGCATGTTGGAATGGGCAACTTTACAGACTTTACAAAGTCTGTAAAACTGAAATGAGGACAAACATAAGAACACTAAATCTAGTTCTTGTTCCACACTTTTCACCTTTTGTTTGATATATAGCAACCTCCAGCAAAATTTATAGATATCTCTGTAAAGACAAAGAGATTGTAGGGTAGGATCAGGTTTAGTAATGGATGCTATTGTGATAATGCTGGTAAATGCTGGAGGATGGTCCAGTGTTACCCATCAATGCAATTGAGTAATTGAGTGAGAATAGTGGATGCTCAGACACTGTGGGAGAAGAGCAGATAGAGTTGGGGTGGTGGTGGAGTGAAACAAGTCATCAGTCTAGAGTTATTATGTTGCCACAAACAGTCCAAGTCCAACTCCTCCTGAATTCCATTGACCCTTATCTGGTGCCAATTTAGTGTTGAACTTTAGTTGAGATTCTCATGTATAGATTTGAGCAATAAATCTTCTGAATTACAATTTAACATATGCTCTTGATCTTTTGTGGCTAACAGATACCACCAGAACCATCTCCTCTCACTCACCTGATCTCCTTTTTGAAATTCTACATCATTGATTCTCTTCTGTTCGCCGATCTGTCCTGGTGGCCCTGGGGGTCCTTGAAGTCCCTGTGAACCCTAACTCCCCCAAAAGACAGCAAGACAGATTAGTAGTATTTGTCATTCCCCCAGAAAGAGTCAGCAATCCTGGAAACCAGTTCAAAGGGCCAGTTCAATATTCCACACTCACTTTTTCTCCTTTGGGTCCTTGGAAATTTAAGCCCATATTGCCCTGAAAAAGAATGGGAAATAATGACTATCATGAAGAGGAAATGAAATAATAATGGGAACGATGAACCATGGCTAGAATGCTCCTTATAGATCTATACTGATTTATTTTATGTTTGCAGTGATTTTAATAGTGATTAGACAACCTACAACAGGTTGAGTCATCCTTTGACAATATTTACTTACCTAAAGAGATAAACAGAATGACCATGGGTGGGCAAAAAACAGGGGGCTGGGATGACTTCTGACTTCCTGCTGGCTTCCCCATTGACTTTGCTTGTGGGAAGCTGGTAGGGAGCATTGGAAAGCATGATCACATGACTGTAGCTGACCACAGTGGTGCTGCAGTGGCCACAAGTTTGCAAAGATAACTGGTGTTTTTGAAATTTCAAATTACAAATTAAATCTTTGAAATTTCAATTACACAGGAGTAATGGATCTTGGATTTCTATGCATTTTTTAAAGTTAGCAGATCTGAAGTATCTTGATTCAAAAATTGTTGCCCTGTGAAGCATCATTTCAGTTAATTGAAAGTTACAAACAGACAGTTGAAAAAGCAACAACAACTACCGTATTTTTCAGAGTATAAGACGCACCTTTTTCCTCCCTAAAAGTGGCTGAAAATTTGGGTGCGTCTTATACTTCGAATGTAGCTTTTTTTTTTCCAGCCCTAACTAGGTGCTAACAGATCTTCCCAGCTCTTACCTTGCAGGCTTTTTCATTGTTACTCTCTCCAAAGAATGTTTTTCCAGCCCTATGCAGAATTTTTTTTCATTGCTCTACTTGCTCCGAATAAGTTTTTTTCCAGCCCTAACCAGGTGCTAACTATCTTCCCAGCTCTTACTGGCTTGCATGCTCTTTCATTGTTACTCTCTCAGAAGAAGGTTTTTTTAAGTCCTAACCCGGGGATAAAATAATGTGCTGAAGCTGCTCTGAATAAGTTTTTTTTCTAGCCCTAACCAGGTGCTAACGATCTTCCCAGCTCTTACTGGCTTGCAGGTTCTTTCATTGTTATTCTCTCCGAAGAAGGTTTTTTTAAGTCCTAACCAGGGGATAAAATAATGTGCTGAAGCTGACCAGACTAAGGATGCTAGCCAGATGAATACCTGGTAGGCAGATTGTTTTCCCCTATTTTCCTCCCCAAAAACTAAGGTGCGTCTTATACTCTGGTGCATCTTATACTCCGAAAAATACGGTAATCAGATACAAAAGGTTATAATATGCCATACCTTAGGACCCGGAAATCCTGGGGGACCAGGAGGACCCTATTAATGTAAAGAAACTCATTAATTTCCAGAATTATTTCTGTACACAGGATAAATCAATCTGCAGTTGATATGCTCTCACAGTACAGCTACTGTTGAAGCATAAGTAAAAATTGGCCCCGATCCAATCATTCAGTCAGTTTGGGACTCTGGGCCAGTTTAATTAGGAAAATTAAGTCAACTTGAAGCTCTGAACTGAACCAAATTGATTCGATGAGGTTGAACGGATTATTTTTAAAACAAGGTTTTAACACCTGCCCCAAAGTCCTTGGAAATCATTAGATCAATTTGGAAGAACTTAAGAAGCTACTTGGATAAGCAGCAAAATGTTTCAACCCAAAAGTAAAAAAAAAAATTCCAGTTGCCATGACTCAACTTTCAAACAACACTATCTGGATGGTTGAGAGCCTTCATCAACATCAATCTGGAAGCTTCCGGTTGAATCTGAACTGTTAATTCGAATCAGAAAGCCAACTTGATTTGGAGATATGATTGAACCATTTTCAAAACGAATCTCTCAAAATAAACTTTACACAATCCAAAGAAGGATGCTTGTGAAAACGTAAGAAATAAGGATGCTTTCCTCAGGGCATCCAGATGTTATTGGCACTCCAAATATTAGGTCCTCTTCAAAAAGGCAGTCTGATTGCCAAGCACCCAAAATGCAGTCATATGACCATGGCAGGGGACACTTCAAATCAGGATCATAAATACCCCCGTTGGTAGGTACATCAGAACTTTTAATGGTCACTAAGTGACCAGTCATAAGTTGAGAACTCCCGCTATAACTAAGCTCCTTTGGGGATGGACAGCAAAAGAGAAAAAGGCATAGACCTTACATAGCCATTTTCTTAATTCTTTTACCCCCCCCCCAAAAAAAACCCTCTAATTCATCCATTCATCATCTCATCTGGTGCCACTTATTCCATCCACTAATTAAACAGAGATAATCAGAAAACTGTACCGTCAAACCTGGGGGTCCGGGAGGACCAACTGGACCTTCTACACCAGGGGGACCTGCAGAGCCCTAGAAGAATAGTAAAAATTGTTGGATGAGTCTTGTCTTTAGAATGCACGTACTATCATAAAATGTGCGAATGTCAGGAAAAGCAGAGTGTTCACGTTAGATCCCCTCTAGAGGACAGGACAGCCAATCATAAAATATTGTTTGTCACCCCCACATCCCATTACATCTGCAGACATTTCATTATTGGACTAGGCCAGGGGTCAGCAACCCGCGGCTCTGGAGCCGCATGTGGCTCTTTCATTCCTCTGCTGCGGCTCCCTGTCGCTCAAAATATCCATCACAACTGCCAATATGCGACACCACTGATGCACAATTTATTAAGCTTTTCGACCCCCAGTAGGCCAACCATGGATAAATCCAAGAAAAGAAAAGTTTCAGAAGAAAACAGAATCTTTAATTCAACTATATATGCTAGTTTTGTGGCCGCTCAGGAAATAGTCAGGAATGGGAAGAGTTTTGTGGCTCCCGGTGTTTTCTTTTCTATGGGAAATGGGTCCAAATGGCTTTCTGAGTGTTTGAGGTTGCCGACCCCTGGACTAGGCACTGATGATGTTACCTAGCTGGGTAATGAAACATCTGCAAGAAAACAATCAACTTCAGAGAACCCCCAGGACTCTACTGGTCAGAACAGTGGACCAACACTCAGGGAGGGTAATGCCAGGCAGGAGGTGAACTACTTGGCAGATTGTTTTATATTCATAGGTACCAACAACAATAAAAAAGAATCAGATGTTGCTTGCCAAATTTCAGTGATGCGTTGACTTTTGCAACTTTAATTTGGTGCTTCAATAAAAAATGACAAAATGCATAATGGCTGTGAACACTGAACCACTCGGAAACATCGAGCTATCCAGAATTTTGTTTAGAATAGGTGTTGTATCCTTACCTGAACGCCTCTTCTCATCCGGTGGAACCAGCCTTCAGTTCCCTTCCTGAAGGCTGGTTCCACCCCAGGATGGAGAAAAGCAATGTTTTAGAACTAAGGAGAAATTTCCTGATAGTTAGAACAATTAATCCGTGGAACAGCTTGCCTCCAGAAGTTGTGACTGCTCCAACACTGGACGTTTTTAAGAAGATGTTGGATAATCATTTGTCTGAAGTAGTGTAGGGTTTCCTGCGTAAGCAGGGGGTTGGACTAGAAGACCTCCAAGGTCCCTTCCAACTCTGTTATTATTATTATTATTATTACATTTAGGCAGGAAAAATCAAAGGTATAAGTACAGATTAGGCATATGAGTTGTCTTCACCAATAGGACCGACTTGCTTTATTCTCCATCCTGGGGTGGAACCAGCCTTCAGTTCCCTTCCTGAAGGCTGGTTCCACCAGATGAGAAGAGGCGTTCAGGTAAGGATACAACGTCTATTCTCCATATTAAAATTCCTTTTCTTGGATAGTTCAAGTTTGTCAAGATCTTTTTAGATCCTGAGCTTGTCTTCTGTGTTGTTGGCTATTCCTGCCAGTTTAGTGTCATCTCCAAATTTGATGAGTTCCCCTTCTATTCCCTCATCAAAGTCATTTATGAAGGGCATCCAAGCGTCCTTCATCTTTTAGGACATCTTCGCGTGGAATCCTTTCAAGTCTCTTTCTCCTAGTTTGTTGAAGTCAGCTCTCTTAAAGTCTAAACTATTAGCCAGCTTGAGCAGTGCTTGGATTAGAAGACCTCCAAGGTCCCTTCCACTCTGTTATACTGTTACTTGTTTAAATTCTCAACCTAGAAATAAGGAGAAATTTTCTGAGAACAATCAACCAATGGAACAGAAGTTGCCTTCGGAAGTTATGGGAGCTTCATCACTGGAGGCCTTCAGGAAGAGATTGGACTGCCATTTGTCAGAAATGGTGCAGGGTCTCCTGCTTGGGTGGGGGGTTGGACTAGATGACCTACAAGGTCCTTTCCAACTCTGTTAATCTAAATCTAATCTGTCTCTAGCATCTGAGAATGTCTTGTTATCAACCTCTGTATAATCTTGGAAGGCTACAAAAATAGAGATGGGAAATTACTTAAGACCACTATTACTTTATTCTGCATGTCAACGGTTTCCACTTTAGATCAGAGCTTAAAGAGCTCTTTGGACGTCTTTTCCATTGAAGGTCATCCATCTTCTATTTGCCTTTATTTTTATCAGGTTTTTATCTTTCTCGTGGAGGAGGTACAGAGCATGAAATTATGTTCCAAAAAGGCACATGCTAATTGATTGCTAGACTGGGGGAAAAAAACCTTTCTAATCATAACAGTGACATTTTTGAACTAGGGAGGTAATGGTGTCCCCTCTGCTAAATGTCCCAAAGGTGCTTTTCGAAAGGCAACTGGACTTTCTTGTTTTTTTTCCTTAAAAAACATTTTGCTTTTCATGAAGAAGAAGAAGAAGAACTGAAAAACTGAAGAAGCTTCTTGGATGAGAAGTAAAGCGTTTTCAAGAAAAAACCCAAAAAAGTCTAGTTACCTTTTGAAAAGCACCTTTGGGACAACCATGATTTGGGTGATTGAGACTCTCCACAGACTCTCTGCTAAATATGTTCGGCTAGACCAGTGATGGCGAACCTATGGCACGGGTGCCACAGCTGGCACGTGGAGCCATATCTGCCGGCACGTGAGCCATTGCCCTAGCTCAGCTCCAGCGCGCATGTGCATGCACACCAGCTGATTTTTGGCTTGTGCGGAGGCTCTGGGAGGGCGATTTTGGCCTCCGGAGGGCCTCCAGGGTGGCAGGGGGAGCGTTTTCGCCCTCCCCAAGCTCTAAGAAAGTCTCTGGAGCCTGGGGAGCCAAAAAATGGGACTACTGGGCCCACTGGAAGTTGGGAAACGGGGGAGTGGGGGGATCACGCACGCATGTGCAGGAGGGTGAGGCAAGTGGGGGGGTTTAATTATGGGTGTGGGCACGCACGCGTGTGCGATAGCGCGTGTACGCACTATTTCGGCACCCGAGGAAAAAAAGGTTCGCCATCACTGGGCTAGACCATCATGTGTTGAGGATGCTTTAATTTGGATGTGTACATTGGATAGAGAATTGGACTTCAGGAGCTCAATAGTTCCTTACACACTATGGAATTAATTGATTTTGTCAAATGAATGGAAGAATGAGAGACTAAGAGAAGAAGTAAGAAGTGAACCAAGACATAATTTTCATACATATCCACATTTCTGAACTGAAGCCTTTAATTCAAAAGCCATAAACTAACAGATAGCATTTGCTTCAGAATGTAAAAGTCAGACCCAGAAACACCAAACTCAGTCTACCCAAAATTAAGGTACCACTTGCAGATTTCTTCTTGAAAACTTGGTTTTTCTTCAGTCCACAGCAGGTGTCTACTTGTAGCTCCTTCAAACTATTTAATATCAGCAGCCATGGCTGCATCAAAAAACCTTTGATCTGAGAATTTTTCTGAGTTTTGACTTCTTACTCAAGCAGCACTACCTGTTAATATTTCACTATCATTAAAATATTCTGCATACCACCGAGGTTCCTTAAAAGAAAAATTCCACTGAAGCACATCAGATGTTTTAGCCAACTTACTGGAATTCCGGGTGGACCTGGAAATCCCGGATCACCTTTCTGTCCAGGGAGGGGAGAGGTGATAATGTCTCCTTGTTCACCCTAAAATGTAAAGATGGGATATGGATTAAGATATGAGGATGAGCTTCAACAAGACGACACACCAAAGCGCCCACTGAACCGTTCAAAATAAACCCTCCAATAATTTCTTCATGCAATCATTTTCCTTCAGTAATACATTCATAATGTTCAGTGTTCCAATATTTGAGGGGCTGCCCCAAAGAAGAGGGGTTCAACCTATTTTCCAAAGCACCAGAAGGCAGGACAAGAAGCAACGGAAGGAAACTAATCAAGGAGAGAAGCAACCTAGAACTAAGGATAAAGTTTCTGACAGTGAGAACAATTAACCAGTGGAAGGGCTTGCCTCCAGAAGTTGTTGGTGCTCCAACACTGGAGGCTTTTAAGAAAGGACTGGACAACCATTTGTCAAAAATGGTATAGGGATCTCCTGCTTGAGCAGGGGGTTGAACTAGAAGACCTCCAAGGTCTCCTCCAACTCTATTATTCTGTTATTTATATTTATTCTTGCAACTAAACCTCCCATAGACATTCTTTTGCTGCATGAAGTACCAATTTATGCAGGGATGAAATGCTTCCGGTTCGCTTGTGCCTGTCGGTCGTCGGAGAGCCGGTTGCGAAGGCAGCGCGAGGCTCCATCCACCCGCCATTTGGGTTCTTTTACCCTCTGCGCATGCACAGAACGGTTTGCGCATGCACAGAGGGTAAAAGAACCCAAATGGTGGCGTCCGGGCGGGTGGGCAGAGCCTCGTGCTGCCTTTGCGACCAGCTCTCCGACGACCAACAGGCACGAGCAAACCGGGAGCATTTCACCCCTGGATTTATGTTCATGTTAAATTTGTGGCACCAAGGAAAGGTAGAGAGATTGGGGAGAGAGAGGAGGAAATCAGGGTCATTGTGCTTTTTCTTTGAAAAAAAGAATGACTTCATTCAGCTTGGAAATATTACCAGAATGCAATTATGTTTAATGAAATATATTTTCAGAAGTACCTAGTGTTTTTTTTTTTAATCCAACTAACAGCCATACAAGCATTTAACTGACTGGGTTGGTCTTTTGTCTCCTGTTCAGGAAACTCTCAGATTCAATGCAGATACCACATCAAAGCTAGATCAGAGCTTGGCAAGATGCCTGAACTGAAGAATGGAAAAGAATAAAAACACCTTAAAGTTGGGTTTACAAACCATCACTTATCTTAGCTAAGGTTCAATGTGATGTCTGAATATGCAAATTAAGGCATTAAGCAATAACATAGACTATACTTTTAGACTGGGGCAATAGTAAGGAGTTGGAAACCCAACAAAGGAATAGAAAATGCATGAATATACATGTTCAGAAAATTAATGAAGGTACTGCAAGATGCAAGCTTGCTAGCTACACACTACTTGTTAATGATTGAGCGTTATCATTCCACTTGGACTTGGAGAACTGGACTTGGTGTCCAGTGATATTTGGTGAAAACTTTGTTAAAAGCAATCTCAGTTATGCGATGTTAGCTACAGGAGGGCCAAAGAGCGTGTGTGAATGTCATTGAGTGTATCATTCTTTCTTTAGCAATTTGTAGCTTCTGTGGCTCCTCACATTTTGGTGAAATCCCAGGAAGAGGCTTTTGTTTTATTTTATTTAGAATATGGGCATCAAGAAGCCTGAAAAGTGCTGGAAACATTTGCATTCTCAGATTACTAGAGTTGGAAGGGACCTTGTAGGTCATCTAGTCCAACCCCCTGCTCATGCAGGAGTCCCTACACCAGTGATGGCTTGGGTGCCAAAATGGTGTCACGCGCGCAATAGCGTGTGTGTGCGTGCCCACACCCATAATACAATGCCCTCCCCGTGCAAGCGCACAAGCCCCGCACTGTCCCCTGCGCATGTGCACAACCCCCCGCACTGCCCCCCCCCACATGTGCACAGGCCTCACTGAAGCCTCTGGACTTCCGGTAGGCCCATTGGGCCATTTTTTGCTGTTCCAAGGGTTCAGGAGGCTTTCCTGAAGCCTGGGGAGAGCGAAAACAGCCGAAAAGAAGGCCAAAAATCAGCTGACCAGCGCACACATGTGCGCTGGAGCTGACATAGGGCAACGCCTCGCATGCCCTCAGATATGGCTCCGCGTTCCACCTGTGGCACCCGTGCCATAGGTTTGCCATCACTGCCCTACACCATTTCAGACAAATGGCAGTCCAATCTCCTCTTGAAAGTCGCAAGTGTTGGGGCTCTCACAACCTCCGTAGGCAAGCTGTTCCACTGGTTGATCGCTCTCACTGTCAGAAAGTTTCTCCTTATTTCCAGGTTGAATCTCTCTTTGGTCAGGAGGCAAAGCTCTCCTTTGCAACAGAAGGGGGGGGTGGGAAATCCAAATTGTAAGACCCTTATAATAAAAAAGCAGACATATAAAATCCTGCAAGGAAAAATGGGATGAGAATGGAACATTCTAGAAAATTTTTGTTTGTGTTTCAGCACAATATTGGGGAAACCTGAGAAGCCCATAATGCATCCCTTCTAGCATCCATGCCAAAGATGGCGTGTCAGGTTTTTTTTAAAAGAAATTTATTTACATCTGATAGCATCTCTTAGGAAAGAAACCCAGAAAAAAACAATGACAGCTACCCTGAGGAAGCAACATGCTCAAAGTGTTATTTCTACCCTGAGGAAAGCAAACTTACTTTCATTCCTGGAAAACCAGGTGGGCCCTGCAGAAAAAAGGAGAGATAAATAATTAAAAATAAGCTGTGAATTCTGTAAACTGGATTCTGGTCTGGACTGAGAGATCTGGCCTTCGGTCTCCCTCGGCTTCCGTGTTTGATTAAGAGAAAAGGATAGAAATTTATACTGGCTCAGACTATCTTTTCTAAATTCAGTGAAAAGAGTGAAGTGACTAAGGAATGGAGCAAAATATAGGCAATTAAAGCTCAGATCAGTGTTTCTCAACTTCAGCAACTTTAAGATGTGTGGCCCCAAAGGTGCTTTTATTTTATTTATTTATTTTTAATTATTATTATTATTTATTGAACACACAAAACAAGACACACCAAAACGTATAACAAACAGGTGGGGCATTTGTAGCTCCCTATCCATCAAAAGCTGTTGTCGGATGATTACATTTTATACAGTATTTCATTTAATATTCATATTGCTCTCACATTACCTATCCTATTGTACAATATATCTTCTAAAACCTTTATAAGATTACTTGAAAATACACCTTTATACTTTTCTTTTGTTCTATCTTACTGTTAACTAAGGCATTAGCATCCCCAAGAGTAATTAAATTCTCTACTAGTTCTGTAAATTTATTGTGTATTTTTTTATGCGATTCAAATTGTTTATCATTTGAGGCATAAATTATTGTGAGTATAACAAGTAGTCTTAAATTCTCTTTTTTGATATGTACTTGTTGGAGGACAGTTACATTAATGTCAAGTTCCCCCCCCCTTTTTTTTGTTTAGAAAATGTTTGAGTTCTGCTTTTATTTTAAAGGCAACTGGACTTTTGGATTTTTCTTTAAGATGTTTCACGTCTCATTCAAGAAGCTTTCAACTAACTAACTAACTTAGAACTGAAGAAGCTTCTTGGATGAGAAGCGAAAAGTCTTAAAAGAAATCAGAAAATCCAGTCGCCTTTAAAATAAAAGCACCTTTGGGACAACCATGACCTGGATGGATGAGAACCTCCACAGACACTTTTAGGTATGTGGACTTCAACTCCCAGAATTCTCCAGTCAGCATTTGGGAGCTGAAGTCCACTTATCCTGAGGTAACTGAAATGGAGAAACACTGGTTTAGATGAACATTGAGGAATATGCTATTTTTTTTATATTTATAGCTTAAAATTTGGGATCTTAGTCTTCAGCTGTACCAAATTTCTTGTATCTTTCGAATATCTGCAGAGACACCAATAATTAGTAGAAAACTTTCCCCAAAGAGATAACTCTAGCATCTCCTCTGTTGGCCCATGCTCCCAAGTAAATATTTTGTCTTCTCCCAATTTTTTAAGTTTGAATCAGTTGATTGATTTTTTTTAAAAATCTGGGCCTTTAATCATTTCTGCTGCCTTTTGTTTGGGTTAATTTGTTCTAAATCTTGGAACAGTTAACTTAGAAAGAAGTCTTATCATTTTCAACAGGGATTCCTCCTAGGTCAGGGGTCGGCAACCTTAAACATTCAAAGAGCCACAAAAGTCCTAACCAGAAGCCCCCTATTCAATTCTGGAGCCAACCGGAAGTCCACTTCCCCCGCCATAGAGTCTCCTCCTAGCATGGCGTCCTTTTTCCTCTGCCGACCGGAAGTCCGGTTCCCCCACCATAGAGTCTCTTCCTACCTGTCCTAACCAAAAGCCCTATCAATTGTGGAGCCAACTGGCAACAGGGAGCTGCAGCAGAGGGATGAAAGAGCCACAGTCAGCTCCAGAGCTGCAGGTTGCTGACCCCTGTCCTAGCTGAAGGTGGAAATGGAATTCAGATTTAATTTTTTAAAAATATCCTCAATAGCAGGGCCAGAGAACCTGTGACTCATTAGATGTTGCTGAATTATAATTTCCAGTATTCTTAGGTATGGCTAACAGCCCAGACATCTGTGATTAGCAGCATTTATAGCAGTGTGTCTCAACCTTAGCACCTTGAAGATCTGTGGACCTCAGCTCCCAGAATTCTCCAGCCAGTGCATGTGTAACCAAAATTACATTAGAGCCGAGGTGGCGCAGTGGTTAAAGTGCAGCACTGCAGGCTACTTCAGCTGACTGCTAGTTCAGCAGTTCAGCTGTTCAAATCTCACCGGCTCAAGGTTGACTCAACCTTCCATCCTTCTGAGGTCGGTAAAATGAGGACCCAGATTGTTGGGGGCAATATGCTGAACTCTGTAAACCGCTTAGAGAGGGCTGTAAAGCACTATGAAGCGGTATATAAGTCTAAGTGCTATTGCTATTAATATTCTACTATTCTCCATTTGGCCCCTAAGCAGTTTACAAGTTTGAACTTGAAGAACATAGCATAAAAAAACAGATTAGGGCTTCAAAAACTATTCAGAACCAAGTATACAGTAAGAGTGACAAGAAGATATTTCTTTTACTTACGGGAGGTCCAGCCAAACCTGGAAAACCTGTGCTGCCTGGAAAACCACGTTCTCCCTAGAGAAGACAGAAGGAAAACTTTCATTGAAGGCCTTCAATGGCCCAATTTGGACATTTGCAAAATAGTGAATAGTGAAGTTACATGAAAAGATAGAGTTGGCAGCTTTGCTTACAAAATGCATCTCATGAACATGCCAAGAGAAGAGACAGTATTTGGGCAGCAAAATCAAGGACAGAGAAAATTCCTTCAGTCGCTACTCCTATGATTTAGCCTCATCAGAAGATTTGACCTGAAATGTCAAGCTGACATCTACTCCACTAATTTATTCAATGCTGGTAGATCATCTTGGCAGTTGCTAAATGAAAAGAAAAGTCAAGATATAACCTTGGAATTTAACTCCAAGGAAACATAGCCAGAATTCTCAGTTCTCCCCCCTCCTTCCCCCAGTTATTTTTCCAGAAGGGAGTTGAAAACCAAAGTAGCCATAATTGCAAACCAATCTCTTCATTCATACATTTTGTCACGATGTGAATAATTGCCAGTTGTGCATCTCTACTATTTCTAGATTTACTGTATTTCTTAATCAAGCAGACATGTGATATGTTTCACTACGCATGCGTGCATTCCAGGAGTTTTTGTCTCCTCCTACTTCCCTTCTTCTTCGAAGCCTCGCCCGAGGCAGACGTGAAATACTTAGCTGAGAAGATGTAGCTTATTAAAGGTTTATTCTTTTGTTACTTTTGTACTAAAATAAATATTTTGTTAATTAGAATTGAATCTTGGTTTTATTTTCTAAGTACGAATGACTTCAGGGAAGCAAGATCCTAAATTGCCTGATAGGAAAATTCCTATCTGACACATTTATTCCATTGTTAGCTTGGAAATTATCACAATTATCAGATACGTAACCATTGAATTTCAGCAGTGCATCTTCGGAGATTGAAAGACCCCAAAAAGAAAGATTGGTTGACCTCATCTGACCTGCTTGACAGCCAATCACTCATTAAGTGCCTGTTCTAGGCAGAATTTGTCTCCTCCAAAGCCTTCGCTTTGCAAACAAAAAGAGTCTAGAGTTGGATCCATTGCAGTAGTGCAGTCTCTGTAATTAGCAGAGTATTTCGGACACTGGTTGGTCACTCTGCATATTCCGCATGACTTAAAGGAACGCTGCCCTCGATGTGGTCAGATCAGCCCCATTAATTGGACAGCTGCATCTAGGAAGTTTTCTTGAGAGCAAGATAGGTTGGCCACTGCCTTCTTCTCAACCTAACTCTGGCATTTTCTGGTGGTTTCCCAACCCTGCTTAAATCCAACCCTGCTTAAACATTTCCAAATCAGTCTGCTGTTCTATCCTATCCTGTTTGTGCAAATTGAGACTTTTTTTTGCTGAAAATTTCCTCATGGCATTATTTTACAAATCAGCCAGTCCCAGCAGCCAAACATTTGTGGCAAGTATTGTTAGCATATGTGCAAAATTCCAAATATGCACATTAATCCTCTTCTACTATGACCATAGAGTAATTGTCCCACATTAGTTAGGAAAGTTGTATGCTTCCAAAGGAGCCAATCCCACCTTTGTTCCATTGCATCCTGGGATACCTTGGAGTCCGGGAGGTCCATCCTGACCTGGTAGTCCCTGCATATGGAAAGAAGAACATCAGATGTTGATTGGATTATGATGGCTGGTTGCTTGTTTTTAAAGACAGCCATTCAGCCACCATGAGTATAATACAATTTACTTACAGGAAGCCCTGGTGTTCCAGGAAAACCTGGTAAGCCTGGAGGACCCTAAGATGAAAAAAAAATCACAGACAGAGTTAGATATTATCCAATATTTAGAGGAAAGCAGCATTTTATTTTAAAGAAAGGCTCCAGAGCAGAGGTTCTTTTGCTGGTCTGAGAGCAGATAGCAAGCGAGATGAGAATATTTCTGGATCAGGGTTGAACTGTGGGGTCCTTAAGTGTTCTCTGAGCTTGATGGTTTTCTTGCAGTTGTTTCATTACCCAACTAGGTAACATCATCAGGGCTAGAAAGCAGTGGGGTTTCTGAAGGAGGAGGATTGTGGGATCCTTGGTGCTTTCTAAACTTGCAGTCATTTTCTTGCAGACATTTCAATACCCAACTAGGGAACATCATCAGTGCTAGAAGGGATCAGGGTTTGCTTATAAGTCTTTACTATGTATGTATGTACAGTATGCATGCATGTATGCATGTAATATGTTTGTATGTCACTATCAAAACAAACCCTTGGTGACTCATTTCTACTTTCTGCTTTATACCAGAAATTTTTTTAAAACCACTTACCCGGATGCCTTTGGGTCCTGAAGGCCCTGGAAATCCACTATCACCCTGCAAGAAGGAGAAGACAAAGGCCATCAATGGCAGGAACAGATCCCTTGCTAGAAAAGCAGACCTCCATGCAACACCTTCAACAAAGAATGGCTTGCTCTACCTACCCCTCACCTGAACATGAGAACATAAGCAGTGTTCTGCTGTGTCAGGTCTCTGGCTCACTGAGTCCAGCAGTACGTTTTCACAGTGGCAACCCAACTACCCAAGGAAGCCCATTAGGCTCCTGGATATGGGTGGATGTTAGAACCCTGTTCAAACGATTGGATTGCTAATATATGAACAAGCCACAAATCAATGTTATGTGTGTATCGCTTTAACTGCATTGAAGGCTGATAACTATATAAGGCAGCAAGAGAGCATGCTCAGAATGTCTCTGTGTGGTGATTAATGTGTTTGACGGTGTGTTCCGGAGTACTGACTCTCTGCTGATTAACTCTACTGCTTTACTGATGAGTAATTGCTTTGTGACTGTGTAGAATTACTTGAAGAGTTGCTGTGAAAAGACTAACTATCTGTGATAGTGTAGATTTGAACGATAGCTGTAATCTTTGTTTGTTAGTTAAAACAAAGATAGGCAAGAAGAAGAAACTTCGCATTGACTGAACTAACTGTGTATGACTTGGACATCCTATTGAACTTTGCTACTACTAGAAGTAAACTATTTTGTAAATACTAAACGTATTCTGTTTATTGACTGAATAGCATTCATATCAAACTGCAACACCCAAACCACAATTACCATTTCACTGTGTATGCGCTTAACAGCACAATAATTCCTTAACAGTGGACGTGCCTTCAGGTTAGCTTTTGACTCCTGGCAACTGAATGGACAGATCCCTGCAAGTTTCTTGTCAAGATTTCAGACATACTGTAGGCCAGGGGTCCCCAAACGTGGCAACTTTAAGACTTGTGGACTTCAACTCCCAGAATTCTCCAGCCAGCTGGCTGGAAAATTCTGGGAATTGAAGTCCACAAGTCTTAAAAGTTGCCAACTTTGAAGACCTCTGCTGTAGGGCTTCATTGCTGAGGGCTGAAAGAAAGGGACTGGCTCAAGGTCACCAAGTTGGCTTCATGCCTAAGGATGAGACAACAACTCACATCTCCCTGTTTCTATACTGGCACCTTCACCACCACATCAAACCGATTCTCATTGTGTTCAAGACAAACTTGATTCCTGGTGATTGCCTACATGAGTTCCTGCAGATTTCTTGGCAAGATTTTTCACAAGTGATTGGCCACTTTTTCCTTCCTGGGCTGAAACAGAGGAAGTGGCCCAAGGTCACCTAGCTACTTTTGAGCCTAAGATGGGACTAGAACTCGCAGATTCTAGTCCAGCACCTTCCCCAGTAGACCAGAGGGACTTTTGATCTGAAAGAGAATGACTGGCTCAAGGTAACCTAGTTGGCTTTGTGCCTAAAGTGAGACTAGAACACACGCTCTCCCAGTTTCTAGCTTGGTGTCTTAATCATTAGATCAGATTGTCTCTTACTTTGTCTGTGAGCCATTCTTGATTCCTAGTGACAATGTGACTAAATCCCTGCAATTTTTAGTCTGCCAGTTTCTCGCTTGCTGTCTTAACTACTACACCAGAGGTCTTCAAACTTGGCAACTTTAAGACATGTGGACTTCAACTCCCAGAATTCTCCAGCCAGCATAGCTGGCTGGAGAATTCTGGAAGTTGAAGTCCACAAGTCTTAAAGTTGCCAAGTTTGGGGACCCCTGTACTATACCAAAATGGGCTCTCTAGTCTCTTAACAGAAAGCAAAATAAACATCTGTAAACAGCTCCCCCAAGATTGCGCCACCCCTGACAACTGTGGCATCCAAAATGTTTCTTTCCAATCACTCACCTTCTCGCCGCGGGATCCAGCCGGACCTTCTGGGCCAGGAAAGCCAGGCAAACCGGGCTGGCCTTGCAAACCTGGCAAACCTCGATCGCCCTAGGCCCAAGAAAAGAACAACAATGAATGAGCTTGCTCTCTGCACAGCATGGAGCAGTGGGATGATTTTTTTATAGTTTGTTTTTATTAGCTTATAATATAAAATACAGAAATACAAAAGCAAATAGTAGGAAACAAAAGGGAGGGAAAGGGGAAGAGAGAAGAAGGGGGAAAAGAAAAGAAAAAGACGTTGACTTCCATCTCCCTCTGATGCAGTAGAATCAACTCATCAACCCTCAACTTTTTTACTTTTCCATAATAATATAAATTAGCCATTTCTATAACAACAAATCTATCTAATCAGTAAAATCCAACATCAATGTTTCATTTTTTCCACACCCGAAGTACAAAGTCCACAAGCTGTTTCCAAGTAGAAACAAAAGTATGTTTTTTCTCTGATAAAAACAGTCAATTTAGCCATCTCTGCTAACTCCATCAACTTTTGCAGCCATCCGTCCATGGTGGGAATCAAAATGTCCAAGTAGTCTTGCTGCTATCAACATATATAATATCAAAGTTCCATTTTCCCCCCAAGTCTTTTTCCATTAAGCCCAAAAGAAAAGTTTCTGGCTTTATTTTTATATTCACTTTAAGAATGTTCTGTATTAGAGTAGAATAGTGTGATGAATTGAAACAGCATCATGGTTTAACCTATGCGAAGTACCACCACCTCTGTCAAAGAAGCAAGAATTACAGTGATTGAATAGATATATTAAAATAGATATATATTAGAGATACATTTTCTTAAATAAAAATAGAATAAATACATTTCAGTAAGATGGATTAATACAAGAATTAGGGCTATAATTTCTCGGCTTTATAATTTTCTGATAGAATATAAACTTTTCAAAGAAGTGGTGAAAGGAAACATGATAGCCTGGGCACAAAACTTTGGCTATCCAATTACACTTTCAGAATGGGATAAAGTTTGGGAATTAAATTATAAACTTACATTAGCGGCCTCATACGAAGAAAATTTATATAAAATGTTCTACCGCTGGCACCTCCCCCCTGCCCGCTTGGCAAAATTTTTCCCAACAACCTCTCTGAAATGCTGGAAATGCAAAAAGGAGAGAGGAACATATTACCACCAATGGTAGACCTGTCCCAAAGCTAGAAATTTTTGGAATAAAATTAGAGCCTGGTTGGGAGAAATACTACAGAAAGAAATTGTTTTAAAGCCTGAATTGTTTTTACTGGGGATATTGCGTACAAGATATTCAAAAGAAGAAAGATACCTAATTTTACACATAACCACAGCAGCTAGACTATCATACGCCCAGAACTGGAAATCAGAACACGTGTCCACTGCTTCGATGGTGCTTAGAAAAATTCTCGATTGCGCAGAAATGTGCAAACTGACAATGGAGATTCATGGAAAAGACACGGATTTTTACGAAATATGGAATAAGGTATACAATTGGATTAAACAAAACCAAAAATTAAAAATTTGGCTATAAGGATGAAGATGAATTGAGATATATTCATAAATGCTTTCTTTACAAGCTGTAATTAAATTACGGATAATATTCACCGACAATTATGATATGGAATGTACTTAAAATGTATATATAGACATTGATACGAAACAAATACTTTAACAATGCTGTTAAAGTATTGGATTATTTCTTGTTGTTGTTTGTAAATATTTGTACTTGTTTGTGTTTGTGTGTTTCGTTTGTGTTTTTTTCTTATTGTAAAATTTTAATAAAGACCATTAAAAAAAAAGAATTAGGGCTACAATATAAAGTGAAAACTTGGACACTGTGGCAGGAACTTCCACATCTCCTTTATTAGCAAGTTTTTTAAGGTGGAATCTCTAAAGATTTCTACCTGGTCTTTGAAACCCAGGGTCTGTCACGATATGATTATTGCCAGTTGTGCATCTCTATATTTTCTACTGTTTCTTGTATTTATGGTCAAGCAGACGTATGATGTATTCTATTATGCATGTCTGCATTCCTGAAGTCAACTCCTTCTTTTCTCTTCGCCATTTTCTACCGAAGGTAGAAGTGATTTATTCATTAGCCGATACAATGTAGCTTACTAAGGATTCTTTTTATTATTTTCTACTGAAATAAATATTTTGTTAATTAGATTTGAATCTCAGTTTTATTTTCTAAGTAAGAATGTTTTCAAAAGGGAAGCAAAGATCTATCGACCTCCGGGGGATTGATCCTCCCCGCTATCAGGGTCAACTGCCATTTGAACCTTTGACAAGATCTTCCCTCTACTGATTGCTGATGTCCAAATAACCTTTACTGTCTTCTTCTTTCTCAGGCTCCTCACAATGTTTTTCCTTACCCTGACCACGGCAAAAGGCCGCAGCCAGGATCATAAATTACCGATTTGTTATTTTATTAAAGTTATTACCAACCATTTATAAATTCTTCTTCTCTTGGCTCTGGACTGAGATGCATAGGATGACAATGGTCCCATGATAATCAAGATATTAAAACTATTCTCAGTCGCCTCATTTATCTTTAGATGCTTTTCTGGCTCACTAGCGTTCAAAGTTCAGCAAAATTTGAACGGTAATGCAGTGGCCTGAATTTTTCTTTCCCTGGAAAGCTGCAATTCAGATCTCACTTCAGACTAGCAGGAACGCTGTAAAGGTTCTTCAATACAGAGGTAGTCCTCGACTTATGACCACAATTGAGCCCAACATTTCTGTTGCTAAGCGAGAGATTTGTTGAGTTTAGCCCCATTTTACAACCTTTCTTGCCGCAGTTGTTAGCAACACGGTTGTTAAGTGAATCTGGCTTCCCCGTCGACTTTGCGTGTCAGAAGCTCACAAAAGGTGATCACATGACCCTGGGAACAATCCAACCGTCATAAATAGGAGTCAGTTGCCAAGCATCTGAAATTTGATCCTGTGACCATGGGGATGCTGCAATGGTTGTTAAGGGTGGAAAAAATGGTCATAAGTCACTTTTTTTCAGAGCCATTGTAACTTTGAACAGTCACTAAACAAATGGTTGTAAGTCAAGGATACCTGTATTATCCTACAGTCAATCAGTTGAATACAGTTTAGAAAGAGAAAGCACACATAGTAGGATGGATGGATGGATGGATGGATGGATAGACAGATAGATGATAGATAAATAGATAGATAAAGATAGATGATAGATAGAGATAGATGATAGATAGATAGATGATAGATAAATAGATGATAGATAGATAAATAGATAGATAGATAGATATAGATGATAGATAGATATAGATGATAGATAGATAGATAGATAGATAGATAGATAGATAGATAGATAGATAGATAGATAGATAGATAGATAGATAGATAGATAGATAGGTAGATAGGTAGATAGATAGATAGAGATAGATGATAGATAGATAGATGATAGATATAGATGATAGATAGATAGATAGATAGGTAGATAGATAGAGATAGATGATAGATAGATAGATAGATAGATAGATAGATAGATAGATAGATAGATGATATAGATGATAGATAGATAGATAGATAGATAGATAGATAGATAGATAGATAGATGATATAGATGATAGATGATAGATAGATAGATAGATAGATAGATAGATAGATAGATAGATAGATAGATAGATAGATAGATAGATAGATAGAGATAGATGATAGATAGATAGATGATAGATAGATAGATAGATAGATAGATAGATAGATAGATAGATAGATAGATAGATAGATAGATAGATAGATAGATGATATAGATGATAGATAGATAGATAGATAGATAGATAGATAGATAGATAGATAGATAGATAGATAGATAGATGATATAGATGATAGATGATAGATAGATAGATAGGTAGATAGATAGATAGAGATAGATGATAGATAGATAGATGATAGATAGATAGATAGATAGATAGATAGATAGATAGATAGATAGATAGATAGATAGATAGATAGATAGATAGATAGATGATAGATAGATGATAGATATAGATGATAGATGATAGATGATAGATAGATAGATAGGTAGATAGATAGATAGAGATAGATGATAGATAGATAGATAGATAGATAGATAGATAGATAGATGGATGGATGGATGGATGGATGGATGGATGGATGGATGGATGGATGGATGGATGGATGATAGATAGATGATAGATAGATAGATAGATAGATAGATAGATAGATAGATAGATAGATAGATAGATAGATAGGTAGGTAGGTAGGTAGGTAGGTAGGTAGGATAGGATAGGATAGGATAGGATAGGATAGGATAGGATTCTTTATTGAACAAGTGTGATTGGACACACAAGGAATTTGTCTCCGCTGCACAAGCTCTCAGTGTACATACAAACAACAAGTGAACTTGGTCTGATTAAGTGCCATCAAGCGGGTGTCAACTCTTAATGACACGGACATATTTCTCCAGGTTGACCTGGCTCAGCCTGGTCTTTTAGGGCTCTCATTGCTGCTGCAATCAAGTCCATCCATCCCAGTCCAACTCTTTTGGGGGGGAGACAATGTCCTTGCAAAGTGCAGACGGTTCTGCTTTTCCACTAAACTGTTATGCCAAGACAGCTGAGCTGGGGGTGGGCTGGCAGGTTTTCCAGAAGTTAATCTCTCCAAACCAGAAACAGATTGTGTCTTTTGGAGGCAGCCTAGGCCCCAAACCGATGTGTTTCATCCTGGAATGTTTGATTTTGTACTATCCTAATGGACTGGCTTGGTTTCCTTCTTTAGCTTTCTTTGCATGAGACTTGCGGTCACCAAGTACATCGGAATCCACCCTAGCTGTCCATCTTTCCCATGTCTGTAAAGGCCCCTGGGATGTCCTTTTGGCAGGTTAAATGAAAACATGCGAAGCCCTGAAGATGGACTGTAAAAAATAGGATAATCTCTCACTCTTTCCCTCTCTCCCACACACCCACATATACGTGCCTTGCAGGGGCGGGTTCCTAATTTTTTTCATACCACTCTGTGGGCGTGGCTTATTTTGTGGATGTGGCTTGCCAGCCATGTGACCGGGTGGGTGTGGCTTCTCGGACTGCTGAAGGGAGGGGAACTGAGATAGGTCCTGCCGCCCATTCCCCCTCCCCTCAGCAGCTCGAGAAGCCTCAAACGTGTGAAAATGCCTAGGATCATCACTGCACGTTCGTGGCTTCTCAGACTGCTGAAGGGAGGGGAATGGAGATAGCTCCTGCCACCCGTTCTTTCAGCGTCTCACACGCTCCCTCAGCCATCCTCCCCTGCTTGGACTCACTGTGGGGTAGGAAGTCAGCGCATGAGCAGTGCCGGAAACTCGGCTTCTGGGCATGCGCAGAAGAAATTTTTTTTAAAAAAAATAATATTTTTTTTAAAAAATGGCGGCGCCCAGGCACCAGCAACCGACCGCACCGGTACTGTAACGTCACCAGCGGGCCGCTACCGGTGCTATAGAGTGGACCGCACTGGTAGGAACCCACTACTGGTGCCTTGGTAATCTAACCTCTGAAAAATAACGTATTCTCACTTAGAATAATATGAACGTTTTATTAACTGGAAGGAATTTTGAGAGTAAGTTCTCTTTCACTGGCTTGGTTGAGAACTGATGAGGGGGGAACAGCAACGCAACATTTGCTATATTCTATTTGCATCACACACTGAACAATGTGAATAGCAGCGTAGTTGTTTCCTGCTGGTGGACAAAAGGGTCTGTTTTCAGTGAAGCACACCAGAAGCAAGATCAAAACCTATTTCCATTAACTGTGCCATCTGAAAGGGATCGGGGGGAGTCCAAGAATCAGAGAGGTTCTGTCAATTTCTCAAACTATGAATTAGTATCTACAAGAATCTTTGGTTTGGGCAGTCTTTTCTCTGGAGTGCAGCATAGGCTGAGAACATTAACTGGATTCATACACATCAATGCTAGGGAGACAAGTTTTTTCTCTCCCTTTGTTCAGAGAAAGAGGACATGGCTGTTATAATTATTAACATATGGTGTTGTTACAGTGGCCAGGAGATCAAAATGCTGTTGCAGAGTGGTTGTTTGGCTTGCCAGCTGTTATAGGACACACTTGCACACTTCCCAAGGTGCGCCACAGGAGGGCGAGCTGGCTTCACACCAGAGAAAAAGGTGAGGGGCTTTTCCTGCAGCGTTACCCAAGGCTCCCTCCCTTCCTAAAGCTGCCTCGCAAGTGGGTGCCACAACCGGGAAGGTTCAGAGCTATCAGGAATCTGACTGCCGGCACAGAGCACCAGCTCATCTCTCCACCAAAGTGGTACCTATTTATCTACTTGCAAAGAACATGCTTTTGAAGAGTTAGGGGAACAAAAGCTGAGGCCAGCAACAGGAGCTCACCCTGACATGCCGTGAAAGGGTTCAAACTGCCGGAGCTGAGATCATCTCCAGTGTTATTAAGCCACTGAGCCACAACTTTCTATGACATGACTGGGATGTCCCTCAAGAAGAGAGGACTCAAAATGTGAATTCACTTTTTCTAGTGTTTTGGACAAGGATAGTAAAGCAGGTGGCAGCTAGATGGCAAGGCCCAGAGCCTTGGCCAATCTTAAAAAATTAAGGAGGCTGGGCCTTGATAATTAGATAAATGGTCCAGTGATGGGTTCTAAATCCCATTACTACTGGTTAGCGCGCACTCATACGCTAATGTG
>JALIGW010000014.1:12840018-12852518 GCA_023053685.1 Diadophis punctatus similis | reverse complement strand
CTACAGCATCCTGGGTCATGTGATCACCATTTGGGACCTTCCGAGCCAGTTTCCAGCAAGCTTCCAAAGACAATGGGGAAAGCTGGATTCGCTTAATGATCATATGTTTCGCTTAACAACTGCTGTGATTTTGTAGAGATTCTCTGTCATCCAGGTCATGGCTGTCCCAAAGGTGCTTTATTTATTTATTTGTGAGATTTATATACCGCCTCACAGTGCAAGCACTCACTAAACGGTTTATACCAGTAAGCAACGTATATTTACATTGACCCCAACAATCTGAGTCCTCATTTTACCTATCTTGGAAGGATGGAAGGCTGAGTCAACCTTGAGCCGGTGAGATTTGAACCGCTGACCTGCTGAACTAGCAGTCAGCTGAAGTATTTATTTATTTATTTATTTGTGAGATTTATATACCGCCTCACAGTGCAAGCACTCTCTAAGCGGTTTACACCAGTAAGCAATGTATATTTATATTGCCCCCAACAACCTGGTTCTCATTTTACCTACCTCGGAAGGATGGAAGGCTGAGTCAACCTTGAGCCGGTGAGATTTGAACCGCTGACCTGCGGATCACTGTCAGCTAAAGTGGCCTGCAGTACTGCACTCTAACCGCTGCACCACCTCGGCTCTTACAATGCTGGTTTATTAAAACAGTTCTACTGAAGCAAAACGGGGTTGGAATTGTAAACCCAGCTGCAAGTTGGAAACACCTTGAGAAAGTTTCCTGTATAATAATTTATACAGAAATCTAATTTAATATTGGAGATATTGGAGAATCCAAGTGCTCCAGACTCCAGCCCTATTTAAATCAGAGTTTGATCCAAAAATAAATCTATATGTTTAATGCATTGAATTGCAAAATGCTCAGGCTTTTTTCCTCCCCATCTGAGTCAACCTTGAGCTGGTGAGATTTGAACCGCTGACCTGCGGATCACAGTCAGCTAACGTGGCCTGCAGTACTGCCTCTAACCGCTGCGTCATCTCGCCTCCTTTTTCAGGAGGCAGCTGGATTTTCTTGTTTTTTCTTTTGAAGACATTTGGCTTCTCATCCAAGAAGCTTCTTTAGCTCTGCCAGGATAGTGGGGAATGGAAGGATTTATATTCCTTGCAGACAGCTGGTAATCTGCATCCGTTTGGTGAATGGTTGAAGCACTTGGAGGTTTATCTGTGTCCTCCTTTGAATGGTGTGGGACTAGGAATGGATTTCCAGAGAAAAATTCCAGACTATAGGAACCAGGAGCACTACTCAGGTGACCCTGAGGACACAGATAAACCTCCAAGTCCTTCAGTTGAAGAAGCTCCTTGGATGAGAAGCAAAACGTCTTCAGAAGGAAAAACAAGAAAGTCCAGTTGCCTCCTGAAAAAGCACCTTTGGGACAACTCCTGTGATTCGGTTAACAATTATGGTTAAACAAAAATTGTAAAATTGGGCATGGTTCACTTAACCTTGCTTAGCAATGGGAATTCTGCTCCCAATTGTGGTCGTAAGTCAAGGACTACTGTATCAGCCATTATGAAAGTAAGGAAAATGATCACATTCTTGGTAGGCTCTTGAATAATTATATTCATACAAACCAAGTAGAGCAGCTAAGCTGCAGGCTTGTCAGGCAGATAATTCTCTCTGAAGGTCATTTGTTTGCTTTGGAATTAAAGAACCAAAAGACACCAGCAGGGCACACAAATGTGAGATCTCCAGCAAGCAAAACCAGTGTGCACTTCTGACGACTTCTTGAAGAACTGGGATGCTGAGCACCTGGCACAAGAGGGAACAATCTGTGTCTCAACAAGGAACACGAAGAATGAGCAATGCCCCGCGTAAAACAGAGGGCAACTCTCCTTCCTGGAGAGCAGCTACAAGGATCTCCTCTTATTAGGAGGAATCTGGCTCAACGAGGTAGAAGATTGACAGGATACAAATGCCAAGCCCGAAGATCTTTTAGAAGATTCCTCCAGTGCAGAAGGCTAAAAAAAAAATTAACTCCCTCAGAACGGGTTCGCAATTTGGGAGTCCTCCTAGATCCATAGCTAAAATTAGACCAATACCTTGCAGCTGTGGCTAGGGGAGCTTTTGCATAGGTTCGCCTGGTGCACCAATTGCGACCATACTTGGAGAAGGAGGCTCTACTCACGGTCACTCATGCCCTTGTCACCTCTCAATTGGACTACTGCAATGCGCTCTACATGGGGCTGCCCTTGAAGAGTATTCGGAGACTTCAACTGGTGCAAAATGCAGCTGCGCGTGCCGTGGTATGTGTTTCAAGGTACACCCATGTAACACCTATGCTCCGCCAGCTGCATTGGCTGCCCATTGGTCTCCGGGTACAATTCAAGGTGCTGATCATCATCTTTAAAGCCCTACATGGCTTAGGACCAGGTTATCTCCGGGATCGCATTCTGCCTCATTCTTCCCTTCGACTGGTCAGGTCCCACAGAGTGGGTCTCCTCCAGGTCTCGTCAGCCAAACAGTGCCGACTGGCGGGGCCTAGGGGGAGGGCCTTCTCTGGAACCAACTCCCCCCAGAGATACGAATCATCCCCACCTTGCTGGCCTTCCGAAAAGCCATTAAGACATGGCTCTTCCTGCAGGCGGGGTGATTTTGAGATGACTTTATATCTGACATCTCCCCCATGTATGTTTGTTGTTTATATGTTTTTTAAATTGTTTTTAAATTGCCTTTTAAAAAATGATTTGTTTGGCGTTTCATAAAATGTACGCCGCCCTGAGTCCTGAGGGAGTAGGGCGGCATAGAAAAACTACTAACTAACTAACTAACTAACTAACTAACTAACTAACTAACTAACTAACTAACTAACTAACTAACTAACTAACTAAATAAATAAATAAACAAATAAATAAATAAATAAATAAATAAATAAGGTGCACGTTCCCACGACACTTGCCAACACTTGTAAGTGGCTGGAAAGCAGAGCAAACCAAAGTTATGGGTGGCTTCTCTTTGCTTCTAACATGGTCATCTAACATCAAAAACGTCATCAAAAAAGCGCAACAAAGAATGTTCTTTCTGCGCCAACTCAGGAAGCTCAAACTTCCCAAGGAGCTGCTGATACAGTTCTACAGAGGAATCATTGAGTCTGTCATCTGCACCTCTATAACTGTCTGGTTCGGTTCTGCAACCCAACAAGACAGACACAGACTTCAGAGGATAATCAGAACTGCAGAAAAAACAACTGCTACCAACCTGCCTTCCATTGAGGACTTGTATACTGCACGAGTCAAAAAGAGGGCCGTGAAAATATTTACTGACCCCTCGCATCCTGGACATAAACTGTTTCAACTCCTACCCTCAAAACGATGCTATAGAGCACTGCGCACCAGAGCAACTAGACACAAGAACAGTTTTTCCCGAACGCCATCACTCTGCTAAACAACTAATTCCCACAACACTGTCAAACTATTCACTAGGCTGCATTACTATTACTATCAGTTTTTCTCATCGTTCCTATCACCCATCTCCTCCCACTTATGACTGTATGACTGTAACTTGTTGCTTGTATTCTTACGATTTATATTCATATTGATTGTTTCCTGATTGCTTACTTGAACCCTATGACAACCATTCTTGACAAATGTATCTTTTCTTTTATGTACACTGAGAGCATATGCACCAAAGACAAATTCCTTGTGTGTTCAATCACACTTGGCCAATAAAGAATTCTATTCTATTCTATTCTATTCTATTCTATTCTATTCTATTCTATTCTATTCTATTCTATTCTATAGGGCAGTGATGGCAAACCTTTTTTTCCTCGGGTGCCGAAAGCGCGTGCGCGCGTGTTATTGCGCATGCGTGAGTGCCCACACCCATAATTCAATGCCTGGGGAGGGCGAAAACGGCCTCCGCCACCCCCCGGAGGCCCTCTGGAGGCCGGAAACTGCCTGTTTCCCAACTTCTGGTGGGCCCGGTAGGCCCGTTTTTTGCCCTCCCCAGGCTCCAGAGGCTTCCCTGGAGCCTGGGGAGGGCAAAAATGCCCTCCCCCGTCCCCCTGGAGGCCCTCTAACCTACCTAACAAATGTCTCACTTAACAACAGAAATGTTGGGCTCCATTGTGGTTGTAAGTCAAGGACTACCTGTAATCATCTACAGCTTGCAGTTAACCATTCTAGAAGGGGTTTTGAAATCCACTGTCGATTCTTGATGATCAGGGATGATGGGAGCAGTAAAATGTTCACATATTGCTTTAAGCATAAATGTGATATATACACCCAACATTGTGGCACTCAGCACAGTACCTGCCTCAATGTTATGTATAAAGCAGCTTCTACAAAGCCGTAGGTAGAATTAAATGCTGGGGGCTGTTTGAAGCCTTCATTTGGAGATTTAAAGTGTGGACTCTGTACTTTTGACAATTAAGTCAGAAATGAATATGCCCTCCCAATCATTTTTAAAAACAAATAATATCAGATGGAGGATGTCAATTAGATCAAACTCATCCGCATATTTAGATAAAATGTGGCTTATTGCAATATGCAAATAGAACAACTTTTGGCAGTTAATTCCAGTTATGCACCACTGTTTTAGTCACTTCTGAGATTCCCACCGATAATGCATAACCTCATTTGCTTTCTCCAAATATCTCAGTTGAAAATTGTGTCATAGCAGTAAATCTTATACGCCCCTTGTTTTTATCAGAAAACTTGGGATTGTTGGCAACGCAACCTCATTTAACCTTTCTTCCTTGCCAAAGAAAGGGCTTGGCACAGGTACATCTGCATGCACCTTCAACAAGCACCTTTGCCAAGTTATGACCTCATTCCTTGGAGCACCTGGCGAGAAAAAGATGCCCCTCCTAAGTAGCTTGGCCGGAAAACATGCTTCAAAAGCAGAGCGTCCAAATTAGGCTGATGCTAAAACTGTAACACAGCACCTCAAATTATAGAAGAAACTCAAACTCTTCAAGTCATCTTGGAATTTCAGATCCAAACAGCTAATTTAAGAGCCAAGGTGGCGCAGCGGTTAGAGAGCAGTACTGCAGGCTACTTTAGCTGACTGTGATCATTTGAGTTCAGCGGTTCAAATCTCACCGGCTCAGGGTTGACTCAGCCTTCCATCCTTCTGAGGTAGGTAAAATGAGGACCCAGATTGTTGGGGGCAATGTAAATATATACATGGCTTAATGGTGTAAACCGCTTAGAGAATGCTTGCACTGTGAGGCGGTATATAAATCTCACTAATAAATAAATAAATAAATAAATAAATAAATAAATAAATAAATAAATAAATAAATAAATAAATAAATAAATAAAACAAACAAACAAACAAACAAACAAACAAACAAACAATTGTTGGAGAACTTTTAGTGAATATTCACTTTAAAAGCTGATGTCTCCAATTCAGTGATGGGGTTCACACACCATGTTATGTCATGCTCTGTGTAATTACGATTTGCAGAATAAGCCATAACCACTTTGTACATAATGCTAGGCCATCAATCATGGTCTTCAAACCACTGTGGTTGGCTTCTCCTTAACATTAAGCCAAAACGAAACCTCATTAGGAATTAGCATGGCGGGTGAATCAGATCACACGTGCCCATGAAGTTTATCTGTACCAACTTGATACTAGAGCTATACTGTACATAATAAAAAAAGTATAATTCACAATGTTATATATAAGAACAGGCATGGAACATGTCATGATGAACCCAAAGACCGCTAGGATGAAATAAAAATTAACTAATCAAAAATAAAAATAAGTGAAATTTCATGAGGTGTCGGCAGTCTTGGCGTGCAAATTAAGGCTGTAAAAGGATATGCAGGATTTTTGCATGAGATTGTAGAGATCTCAGGGTGAATTCAACAAGATGGTATGAGATGTGGAAAAAAGACCACTGTCTAGCAGGCTATAAGACATTCCAAGCAATGGGAGAACCATTGGTCACTGATGTATGCAAAATACGTTGATGTGTTTCGCCAAGAACAGGAGTCTCCAAACTTGGCAACTTTACCACTTGGGGTTTTCAACTACTGGCTGAGGAATTCTGGTAGTTGATGTCCACAAGTGGTAAAGTTGCCAAGTTTGGAGATTCCTGGAGGAACATCTGTAAAGCAGTTCTTCAGGTTGACTGTCTAGCACAGTGGCCCCAACTCTTTGGGCCTCAGGGATCGGTTCTGTGGAGAGAGGTTTTTCCGCGGACCAGAGGGGATGTGGTTTCGCATGCTGCTTGCATCCCACGGATGGGGCTTCGCTTGTTTGTGCGGCCTGGTTTCTGGCATGACGTGGCCCAGTGCTGGTCCATGGACTGGGGGTTGGGGACCCCATGTCTATCACAAATTTACACTTCCTTCCAGACTCACCTTGTCTCCTTTGTGTCCACTACAGTCACACTTTGTGCTTGAGGAACACCCATGGCACGCCTAGAAGGGAGAGAAAGAAGCTCAGCGTGAGATATTAAGCGGTCCTTGGATATGAAGAATTACTCCTCAAAAGTTAACGGAGAGCCACAACTCTAGGCTGCTTCATTGTGGAACTAAACATACGTTAAACGTGGTAGGTGTACCAAACAACGAGCAAGCAGATAATTCTAATTACAATCTGCAAAACAGAAAGTCAATTTCAATGATAACTGAGCAACCAAGCTCACTTAACTGTTTACATTAATAAAAGGGGAGGGGGACGATATTATTCACTTATCGACCTACCTGGAGGTCTTTAGAAAAAGAGTTGGTTACTTCTGCTTTGTAGAGATACAAAAACAGGGCAGTTTCCCCGCTTCTAAATAAAAACCTAATTGCTGGTTTTGTCCTATCAAGACCAAAGTCTTCTGTCCTCAAGATTCTCAATGTGGTTCCTTCCATGTTTCTAAACACTTCAAAAGCTCCCTACTTTGATCATCTACTTTTCTGCTCTTTAATATCATTGTTCTCCTCATCTTCAAAGACTTCAGCATCCCTGTGGTCTAGCTAGTACAACTATTACAATATCACGAGACAGCTGTGCTGTTCAAAGATGCCCAGAGCCCTCACCCATTACTCCTACCCCTAATTGTAATCCTGGCACTGCCAACCATGAACCTGCTCATGAAGCCATCTCCTTCTTCCAGCTGAGGCTTCTTCTTCTTTTTTAAAAAATAATTTATTTTTTATTTTTTCCCTCCACAATTCAATAGACATATACCTTAAAATGTTACAATAAAGAACACAATTTTACATTTATAATCCATCATTCAAAAGTCAATATCTTATACAGACGCTTACATCATCGATCATCAGTCTGTTCTACTTTTGTTTCCCATCGCACTCCCCTCTCTATCTCCATAATCTCCTCCTACTTTCTTACTCCTTCACTCCTCCTACTCTCTCTACTCCTTCTCTTCCTCCTCTTCTACTTCTTCTTACACTCTCTTTGCCTTCCCCTGAGTACTTTTTTGTGCTACGTCCTCTTATATTTGACAGGCTGATGACACAATCTCAAATTTAGACTCATCATATCTCTTCTAAGAAAAAAAAGGCTTCTTAAAGCCCATCTTCCCCAAGACACTTAAGGAGACACCTGAAGGAGAGACGGATGCTATACATCAGAGGTGTCCAACCTTGGCATCTTATGGACTTCAGCTTCAACCATGGCTGACTGGGGAATTCTGGGAATTGAAATCAACAGGTCTTAAAAGTTACCAAGGCTGGACATCCCTGCTATGAAAAACTGATCACACATAACTATAACAAAATTCTTCTCTTTCTGTTGTTCTTTCAGCCAGACCGCATCTTAGATGGCAGTTTCCCAGGGCAAGAGCTGATCCTGATCTTCAATCAATCATGCAGGTAACACACACACACACACACACACACACACACCTGTATGTTGCCTTTCATTTGTGACGATCTATACCAGGGGTCGGGAACCTTTTTGACTAAGAGAGCCATGAAAGCAAAAAATTTGGAAATTTATTTCAGTGAGAGCCATATAATATATTTTAAAAGTGAATTCAACTAAATGTCAGTATAATAAGCCTCTGAATTTATTCTTTTAAATAATGTTGTTATAACACTCACCATACGGGGCACGGGGCGGGGCACGCAGGACGGGGTGCCGGGTTGCAGGCCGGCAGCGGCGGAGGGTCGCTTGAACTCGCTTCCCGACGCGGACCGCGTTCACGCGCGGCGGCGGCAGCAAGCCGGGAGCGCTCGCCTGGAATTGGAATCAGCGAGCAGCTGGGCATCGGGGCTCTTCCCCCGCCTTCTCCATCCTCCAGGGTCGCCACTGCGGGGGTTCCGTCTCTCCGGTGGTGCCTGCGTTGGAAGGGAAGGGGGGGAAAGGCAGCCTGCGGGGCTTGGCACGGCTGGGAGTTGCGAGGCGGCGTAGCAACCGGGCTGTTCCTCCGGGTGTGCTAAAGTGCTTGAGTTTTTTCTCTCTCACACACACATGCACAACCTTCCAACGACAGGGAAGTCGTGCTGGGAGATCCAGTCCGACCCGGTCGTTGGAAGGTTGTGCATGTGTGTGTGAGAGAGAAAAAACTCAAGCACTTTAGCACACAGCCCGGCAAAGACGGGTGAGGAAGGAGAGAGAGGGGCGGGTCCTGTCCCCAGAGCTCTTCGGAAGCGGGGAGAAAAAAAGTAACTTGTAAGCGTGTGAGCCAGGGAGAAAAGGGGGAGGAGGAGGAAAGTTCCCCGGGTGTCTCCTGCCCGCGCTGCGCCCCGCTTCCGAAGAGCTCTGGGGACAGGACCCGCCCCTCTCTCTCCTTCCTCACCCGTCTTTGCCGGGCTGTTCCTCCAGGTGTGCTAAAGTGCTTGAGTTTTTTCTCTCACACACACACATGCACAACCTTCCAACGACCGGGTCGGACTGGATCTCCCAGCACGACTTCCCTGTCATTGGAAGGTTGTGCATGTGTGTGTGAGAGAGAAAAAACTCAAGCACTTTAGCACACCCGGAGGAACAGCCCGGTTGCTATGCCGCCTCGCAACTCCCAGCCATGCCAAGCCCCGCAGGCTGCCTTTCTTTCCCCCCCTTCCCTTCCAACGCAGGCACCACCGGAGAGACGGAACCCCCGCAGTGGCGACCCTGGAGGATGGAGAAGGCAGGGGAAGAGCCCCGATGCCCGGCTGCTCGCTGACTCCAATTCTGGGCGAGCGCTCCCGGCTTGCTGCTGTCGCCGCCGCCGCTCACCCTTCAACAGCCAATCAGCGTGGGGCGCCGACAGCAGCGACGTCATCTCTCTGCGCCCGCCTTGCAGAGAGAAAGGCATGGGTGGGTGTTTTAAGGTGACCAGATGTCCCGACATTGTTTTAAAAAATCGGGACTTTTTAAGAGGGCGGGCGGAACGCGGGACAAATGATTAAAAAGCGGGTCTGTCCCGCCAAAATCGGGACGTCTGGTCACCTTAATTAAAACAAGTGAGAATATTTTGTTTTATCTGCGAGCCATATGCAATCATCAAAAAAGCCACATCTGGCTCGCGAGCCATAGGTTCCCGACCCCTGATCTATACAGATAGACCCTTGCAAGATAAGCTTCCTGGATGGGGAATTCTGGGTACCACAATCCAGCACAGTTGGAAGCAAAAGGTCTATGAAAGAAAGGTTGTGTAAGTATATCCTTTCCTCCTACTCAGGTAGTCCTCGACTTACAACCATTGATTTAGTGACTATTTGAACAGCATTGAAAAAAAGTGACTTATAACTGGTCCTCATGCTTATAACCTGGTCCCAACTGTGATTGTAAGTCAAGGACTTACAGGACCATCTGTACTTTCAAGAATCTGGGACTGCCTCTTCAGGTAAGCCCACTGTAACAACATTGCCAAAAAGGCTCTGAGAGTTGTTAATCTAATCTTGCGTAGCTTCTTCTCTGGCAATATTACACTGCTAACCAGAGCATACAAAACATTTGTTAGACCAATTCTGGAATACAGCTCACCTGTCTGGAACCCGCACTGCATATCAGACATTAATACAATTGAGAGAGTCCAGAAATATTTTACAAGAAGAGTCCTTCACTCCTCCGCTCACAACAAAATACCTTATTCCACCAGACTTGAAATACTGGGATTAGACAATTTACAACTACGTCGCCTCCGATCTGATCTAAATGTAGTTCATAAAATCATCTGCCACAATGTCCTACCTGTCAATGAATACTTCAGCTTCAACCGCAACAATGCAAGAGCACACAATAGATTCAAACTCAATGTAAACCGCTCGAAACTCGACTGCTGAAAATACGACTTCAGCAACAGAGTGATCAATGCCTGGAATGCACTACCTGACTCTGTGGTTTCTTCCCCAAACCCCCAAAACCTTAACCTTAGACTGTCTACAGTCGACCTCTCCTCGTTTCTAAGAGGTCTGTAAGGGGCGTGCATAAGCGCACCGCTGTGCCTACCGTCTCTGTCCTATTGTCCTCTTTTATCGGGACTTTTTACTTACGTTTATACAAACAACTACTATCCTGTACATGTTTGACAAATAAATAAATAAATAAAAATAAAATAAATAAAATAAGTACTTGTGTGTAATAACTTGTAACCTTTTGAAGAACAAATTAATTGGACACACCCTTAAAATTAATTAAAACATTTCCCTTTGCAAAGGCCTGCACGTGGTATAATTATCCAAAAATCATTTTTTAGGAAGTCTGAGTTGTAAAATGACTTTATAATTGAACAAAAAATTGCGGCCAGGTTTTCTGTCTTCACTAGCCCCAATTCTTCTTCCTATAAATATTGCCTTTGGAAGAGGAGCATGCAGCAAAATATTGCACTGTCGCCTCCGAGTTGCAGATACATTAGCCAGCCATGCAAGTTGTGATTAGAGCAATTAAAATAACTACATAATTGGAGCAGACAATTGCTCAACAGTTGTTTCCTCTTGAGGAAATTGTTTATGTATTGCATTTTATATCACTTGCCTTAGAAGCACCTTAAAGCGCTGTCCAAATAAGACAATAAAAAATGAGGACAATATGCTACAAGAAATTTATATCAATAAGAAATAGATGTGGTTGCAAACTGATCTCTAACCAATAGATGGAGCTTTCTACTCATACTTGCAAAGTAGTTTACTTAAATCCAGAAATGTCCCAAATTCAGCATTCCCCAAGTTTGCCAAGAAGACAATTTATAGACAGACAACTGCCAAGAAGACAATTCACAGAGGACCAATTCAGAGAGCACAAATAACCCCAAAAGACAATTCAGAGAAGTCACAGAAATATTGAGAGGAGGAATTCACACCCTTCTTTTGTTTACTCATGTCAATGTTTGCCACTTAAGCTTTCTTCTTTGGGGAAAAAAATCACATCTGCATTCAAAGTTAATTCAGAATAGGTCAACAAATAAAATGTTAGATATTGGTTTAATAATTCCATTCCTAATTTCATATTTCTTGTTGCAGTTCCATATTGGTCTTCTAAATATTTTGAAGACGATTCAAAATACATAAAATAAAATATTGAGCACAGAAGGAGAAGCCTAATACTGTTCTAAGAAAAATAAGGCTTAATGAAATAACTTCAAAAGCCTATTTTAACCAACCAGACCTTAAGAAGTAATGAAAAAGGCCCATAAAACCATGAAGCCATTTAAATTAAGCACCAATTAATCAATGAAAAGATGCAATGTTTAAAATATACATAAATTGTCACGCAGTGATTTATATTGCCTGTTATATGTATATGCAGGGAGAAGCATCCCTATCTAATATAATGGTTTATTCCTGAGCACGTGATTGATATGTTCTAGTACGCATGTGTACATTCCTTTCTCCGTTCATTCCTTCTGTTCCTGGCTTCCATTGAAGCAACACCTATTTTCATATCAGAGATGTAGACTAATGAGGATTTATTGTTTTTATACCGAAATAAACATTTTTACTTAGATTCTTAAACTGCGGTTTCTTTTCTAATGTCTGATGTCCGGCAAAAGATCTATTTCTCCTTTGTGAGATAAATTTTTCACCTCTGACATAAATGAACAAAACAAAACAAATGCATAGAATATATAAATACAGTTAGTCACGTAAAATGTTTGAAGGTGGATTTCCCTTCGAAAATGGGGCTGAATCCAGACTGAGATTTCACCCAAATAATGTTTTTTTTTTATCTTAGTTGATTAACCTCATGATATTTAAATTCAGATGTACTCTATACTGTTCTTGGAAATATTCTATCTTGAACTTCACAGGATTATTTCTGAACAAAAATGCAGATAATTATATCACGCTTCTTAATTCACTGTCCTGCAGAAATTCACTAGATTCACACGTTGCATTGGAATTTGGTTTATTCTACAAGCAAATTGCAGCCCACAAATGCAGTCCAGAAAGACTGGGCTTAGATAACACTTTGAGCCTGAACAAGCTTTAAGTTAATGGGTGATAGCCAGGTTAAATAAGAAAGGAGAAAGAGGACATGGATCATAAAATCAGTGCAGGTACTAACCAAAGAGTCCTTGCATTTTTTTAAAAAAAGTGAGAAGCCCTTTTCAATTTGCCAACTGGTTTGCAAACCCATCTGCAAATTTGCCAGCTGCTCTGGGAAC
>JALIGW010000014.1:12692518-12837518 GCA_023053685.1 Diadophis punctatus similis | reverse complement strand
ATACCAAAACGACCAAATAAATAAATAAATAATAAATGGCGGATCGGAACTCGTCTGCGGAAAAATTTGGTGGATGGTATGCTTAAGGTTGGCCACCACTGCTTTATGCGATACCTCCCCAAATCCTCCAGGAACATAGCATCTATTTTCTTTGAAGCAACCATACCTCTAATCACAAATACCACAGCTAAACTGACTTTTTCCAACTGGCACTGTCCACTGGCAAAGGAGTTGCATTGACCCCAGGATACTGCAACCGTCACAAACACTTGCCAGTTGCCAAGCGTTTGACCATGGGGATGCTGGGAAATGGTCATACATCACATTTTTCAGTGCTGTTGTAATTTCGAGCAGTCACTAAATGAATGGTAGTAAATTGAAGACTACATGTAATTTCTCTGGATTATGAGAATGTCAGGCAGTGATTTTATATTGCCTGTTACATGTATATGCAGGGGAGATGCATCCCTATCAAATATAGTGGTTTATTCCTGAGCACGTGATTAATACGTTCCTAGTACGTATGTGTACATTCCTTTCTTTGTTCCTCCCTTCTTCTTCAGCTTCTGTAAGGAGCAAGACCTGTTTTATAGCCAAGATGTGATTTATTATTTTTGTACTGAAATAAATATTTTATACCTTAGCATTTAAATTGCGGTTTTCTTTTTATAATGTCAGAGTTTCAGGAAAAGATCTATTTCGCCTCTGATGAGAGTAATTCTTATCTAACAGAGAACTATAATCCCACACATCTACTAAATTGAGAAATATTCTCAATCAGTACATGAGCACTGATAATATTACTTAGTTGGGTAATGAAACATCTGCAAGAAAACAAGCAGCTCAGAAAGCACCAAGGAGTCCTCATGTTAACCCTGAGCTACAAATATTCTCCTTTATGAGAAATATTCCCACGCTCACATGATTTCTAAGCAGGCATCTCCATCTTCAGCAAGAGACAATGGACTGAAGCCAAAGTCCCAAATGAAACTCAGATGTTTTTTCAAAGTTTTCCTTAGAAAAACTCAAGACCAGTGTTTTACCTTTTCTTTTTTTTTCTCTATCAACATCTGTATTCTTTCAGGAGCAATTTGTCAAAAGCAGTATGTTGGCCACAAGCAGACTTGATTCCAGTAGCAGATCAAAGTCAAAACCTGGCTTGAGGCAACCACACCCTTTCTCTACTTCTTCCTGTTCCTTTTAACCCTAGTGGAATCCTGGAGAACAGACCGATGGATGACTTCTCTCACAACTCCAAAGGAGGACAGGCAACTTATGAAATGTTCCATGTGATGGAAGTACTTGGACCATATTTCCTAAGGTGCCGGGAAAGATGCTAGCAAGGTGTAGATTTGGAATCTTGCAAAAAAACTTAAGATTTCCATCCTCTGGTTGAACGGACTTCCCAGAAAGTGATTTTGAATTTTGGGGCACACATTTAGACCTCTCTATTCTGGTTGCCACCAATTCTCCAAAGGCAGGGAGTGTGTTAGCCCAACTCCTTCAGCTAGAGAAAGGACTATTGTACTTGGGGTTAGCCAAATTTAGAATCAGCAAACTGGCAGCTTATATTCAGGGCCAAAAATTCTGTCCCCATCTTTCCAGTGAGATCACATCTCTTTCCTTCCTTGTCGGCTTTCAATCTTCAGCCGTTGTTTCTCAGAGCATTTTTGTTCAAATGGTCTTCCTTCACTCTAGACTTCTTTCAGATATACTGAAACTTCAGCTGTCAATGGCATGGACTAGAGCTGCTTGGAGCTGCAGTCCTACCACATCGGGACAGTTGACACATTACAGCAATAGCATTTAGGCCAGGGGTCCCCAAACTTGGCAACTTTAAGACTTGTGGACTTCAACTGCCAAAATTCTCCAGCCAGCTATGCTGGCTGGAGAATTCTGGGAGTTGAAGTCCACAAGTCTTAAAGTTGCCAAGTTTGAAGACCTCTGATTTAGGCTTACATACCACCCCATAGTGCTTTGCAGCCCTCTCTAAGCGGTTTACAAAGTCAGCATATTGCCCCACCCCCAATCTGGCTCCTCATTTTACCAACCTTGTCAAGATGGAAGGCTAAGTCAACCTTGAACCCCGTCAAGGTCAAACTCCAGGCTGTGGGCAGAGTTAGCCTCCAATATTGCGCTATAACCACTGCACAGTTATGGGCAACAGCTGGGTTAAAGTCATGGAACATTTTTCGCTCTTGCAAAACTTCTGATTTGCAAAGGAAATGACTACACTATGGAGGTGTTTACAGAGCACCTGTAGCTTAATGAGACCTAGTACATACACACAGTTTGGGGTTTATCATAATCTAGAAATGAAAGCAGCAATGTTTGGACAACTCTTAAGCTGCACAAGCAAGTATGGGGTCATGGCAGCTTGCCTGGCCCAGCTGTTTTCCTTTAAACATTTTACGTATAATTAGACAAATCCACAATTGTTGATGGACCAACTTCTCCCTGGCCCAATATGCTATAGTCAGTTGTCCTGTGTACTAAACCCTTAAACAAGCAATTGATCTACTATCTTGAATTACATTCATATTCTTAAAGGTGTTTTTGTGCTAACAAAATCTTTTTCTTCCTTCCTCCAGAAATGTTACAGCTCCTTTAGGTGTCATATTTTGGAAGGACTCAACAGTCTTCTTTATGGGAAAAAATATCCCTCTTGCCCATTGGAAATACAAGGTTAGAAGTTCTTCCCTCTCCCAAGGAAACTCAGAGAAGATAGCACTTCTGTTGAAGAAAAGAGCTGTATTATGCTAATTGTTTTGCTTTTTAAAGAGCCATTACCGTATTTTTCAGAGTATAAGACGCACCTTAGTTTTGGGGGAGGAAAATAGGGGGGAAAAAGATCTACCTACCAGGTATTCATCTGGCTAGCATCCTTAGTCTGTTCAGCTTCAGCACATTATTTTATCCTCTGGTTAGGGCTGGAAAAAACCTTCTTCGGAGGGAATAGGAAGCCGGGAAGATCGTTAGCACCTCGTTAGGGCTGGGAAAAAAAGCTTCGAAAAAGCTACATTCGAAGTATAAGATGCACCCAAATTTTCAGCCTCTTTTAGGGAGGAAAAAGGTGCGTCTTATACTCCGAAAAATACAGTAATTTCAACCAGCTACGTAAACAGCCTTATCCAAAGGACAACAGATACATTTCTATACCTCATAAATCTTCTTCCCTATCTCATCTTACATTCAAGGACTTTGAAATCAACAACTGAAGAATTTAAAAATATTACCCAATGAAGTCTCCTATGAAAACCTGCAGAAGGCATAGATTGGGGTTTCACTCTGCTAATCTGTGATTCACTCAACCCTGGTCCACTGAATGAAGCACAGATATTCATACAATATGCCAAGTCATAAACTATGTATTGAGAAAGGAGAAAATTTGTAGCTCTGGGTTGAAATGAGGGGTCCTTGGTGCTCTCTGAGCTTGGTTGTTTTCTTGCAAGTTTCATTATCCTAACTAGGTAACATCATCAGTGCATCAGTGGATAGGCACGTAGATCAGGAGGAGATCTTGAACCAACAGAGTTTCAAAGGTGATAACCAACACCTTAAATCTGGGGTGCCCAAGCTTGGCAACTTGAAGACTTGTGGACATCAACATGGCTCACTGGGGAACTCTGGGAGTTGAAGTCCATGGGTCTCAAAGTCGCCCAGTTTGCACCCTCCTGTCTTAAATTGTACCTGGAAGTCAAACGATAACTAGTGAAGTGCTCAAAGTAATGACGTGATATAGGCAAATTGAGACGTAACCTAGAACCCTGGGATTCTCCAGAGTATCTCTTTCAATTACTGACCAACTCTTCTAAGCTTCCAAACCCATGACATGATATGGGATATTTAAAATGCATCTGCTTCCGTGCAGAAGCGTCAGGTGGAAAAATATTTTGATGGCACCCCCAGTACAGGGAAAACCAAACAATGTCGGTTGGCAGGACCAAGGGGGAGAGCCTTCTCTGTGGGGGCTCCGGCTCTCTGGAACCGACTACCCCCCGAGATCCGAACTATTCTCACCTTGCTGGCCTTCCGGAAAGCCATTGAAATAGATCTTAATGCCCCATGGATGACTGGTTTTTAACTTTTCTATTTTTTAAAATGGTTTTATTGTATTGAACTGCATTATTGTATGTTTATTGATTGTTCTTCTCTCTGCTGTACTTTTAACAACATGAGTAATCAAGGGCCTCCTGTAATAATCTCTGGCCTGTGCAAGACGGCAGAAAAACCTAGCCTTCTGCATTTAATCAGGGGCGGAGAAAGAAAGACCTGCAAATGAAAGGGAAGGCAATGGGAAGGAGAGAAATAGCAATAGCAATAGCACTTAGATTTATATACCGCTTCATAGTGCTTTACAGCCCTCTCTAAGCGGTTTACAGAGTTCAGCATATTGCCCCCAACAATCTGGGTCCTCATTTTACCCACCTCAGAAGGATGGAAGGCTGAGTCAACCTTGAGCCGGTGAGATTTGAACAGCTGAACTGCTGAACTAGCAGTAGCCTGCAGTGCTGCATTTAACCACTGCGCCATCTCGGCTCTGCCGAAATATCACATGTTCCCTCTTAATCGGGCACGAAGCCCATCATGGTGCAACTGTTCCTCAATTGTACTGTGCTTTCTTCCCCTTATAACTTTTCACTTACGGAACGGCAGGGATGGGATTAGCAAAGCTACCAGGCACCAAAGGAAAATGGTTGATTTAATTTAGTAAGTCTCTAACATGATTACACAGTGAGTTTATCAAGAACATTTGGGATGGGCGAGTGGGAATACGGCAGAGGGGAAAAGAAAAACCGTCTAACAGTGTCAGATTCTCTGGCCTGAACTTTTGTAGTTTTATAAACAGAATTTCCCCCTCAAATATTTACAGAAGGTCTTATCCCACGAGCCTATTCAATTTATTCATCAAATCCTTTTCAATGAAACAATTAAGGACATTTTTTGAGTGGGGGAAAAAGAGCGTTTCACATTCTGCATTCAGCAGTCGAAGGGGGGTTGAGCCCTTCTTCCGATCAGGAAGAAGGTCAAAAGTAATTCCTTACCGACATCTTACAAAGGAGGCCCTCAAGGCCTCTTTTTTTTCTATGTACACATATTAACTCACTTGCCACTCACTTCAAAAGGGAGCTATTTTGCTCCAACCAGGAATGACATTAAGTCTAAATCCACTCATGCTGTATAGAAAGAGGGTTTCCTTCAATGAATTCAAAAGGAGATGATGAAAGGACTTGCTCAAAAGCCCAGCAACTTAACAAGGTGCCCCATTCATCGCATTCCTACATACACCGGTTGTGATCTTTAAGATGCTTTACATTTTGGCAGCTCGGTTTATCGATCAGCCTCCACATACTGGCTAATTAAGGAAGCCTGCCAGACAGAGATTCAGAATGCAATCAAGGGCCTGTGGCCAAGATCATGTCAGTTTGAATCCTGAAGGAGGTTCCCAGGCCAGCATAAAACAAAGAGAGGGAGGAACACCTCTGAAATTCGCATCGGGTTCACACATTGCTTGATCTACCATGCTAAGCCAAGGTTTTAACCGTGGTTTCTGGAATAAATCATAGCGGCTTAGTTCAGACACAATTGCAGCCACATGGGCTGGTTTTACACATCCTGCTGAGCTTGATTATAAACATGGGTTGTTGAACACACTAAAATGCTAAAACATTAAATTGAGTTTCCAACCTGTAAGGAATTGGGTTTATGCCGTGGGCTGAGTCAAAACCAACCCAATCCAACCCAACCACACTGTAGCTCAGCATAATGTGTGGAAACCAAGCCAGCCTGCTCACTTCAACAACAGGTAAGAAAGCCAGGATTCTTGCACTCTCATTTCCATTTTAATGTCTTTGATGATGGTCAAGTTATAAATGGACCTTGCGTGCTGTTTAGGAGAGGAGAGCTCTTTGGAACTGCTGGAAGAAACCTTCTGGCTGATGCTATTTCCTCTTCAAATGATTTAAAGACCAAGGATCTTGAGAATGGAAGAGTATACCTGCCATCAGGGGTGAAATCCAGCAGGTTCTGACAGGTTCTGGAGAACTGGTAGCAGAAATTTTGAGTAGTTCGGAGAACTGGCAAATACCACCTCTGGTTGGCTCCAGAGTGGGGTGGGAATGGAGATTTTGTATGGCCTTCCCCTGCCACGCCCACCAAGCCACGCCCACCAAGCCACACCACGCCCACCAAGCCACACCCACAGAACCGGTAGTAAAAAAAATTGGATTTCACCACTGCCTGCCATCCACAAATAGCCAACTTGAACTGAGAACAATAGCAGTAGCAATAGCACTTGGACTTATATACCACTTTACAGTGCTTTTACAGCCCTCTCTAAGTGGTTTACAGAGTCAGCATCTTGCCCCAACAATCTGGGCCCTCATTTTACCCACTTCAGAAAGATGGAAGGTTGAGTCAAACTTGAGTCGGTGTGAATCAAACTGCCAAACTGCAGGCAGGCAGCAATCAGCAGAAGTAGCCTACAATACTGCTACCATGGCTCATTGCACATCATCTTCATTTTCTCCATTGGACAAAGAGTTTAGTTGTTCTCAGTAGTTTGCTAGATGAGAACTCCAGAATCCAACAGTTACATCCATGTTGAAACTAACCAACCAACCAACCAACCAACCATGAAGATGACAGTCACCTTGTCAATAATTCTGCAGCAGAGACTGCCTGGAAACAATCTTACTGAATGCAACTTTCTTATCTTCTTTTTCAAACCAGAACAAAAATTCTATTCCATCACATACATTGGAAGCCAACTGGTTCCAGGAACACATTCAGGAGGTCACAGCCTGAACAAAGCAACAAACTCAGAAACCTCCACTGTACTCACTGTCAGCCATTTCATCCTATGTACAGCCCAAGTCTTCTTCTACCCAGTTTCAACTTTTGGGCATGCTGAGCATAGATCCAAGTTACATCATTTGCATAGCACTTGAAGGTTGAATGGGTAGGCAATGTATAATAAAGATTCAAATACTCTTGCCTGTTCCAGGAGGTCATCAAAAGCAATCCAATTTTCCACAAGCAGCTGCAACCTCAGGATTTTGAGATCAAAGTAAAAGAAGGAACTCCTCAAGCAAAATACAAAAGGAAAATTGCTGTAGTCTATCCAATGTATCTAATGTTTGGAATTGGATATGTCTCAGTCTAATGAAGAGAAGGACTAGGAGAGACATGATACCTGTCTTCCAATATTTGAGAGGTTACCATAAAGAAGAGGAGGTCAACCTATTCTCCAAAGCACCTGAAGGCAGGGCAAGAAGCAAAGGATGGAAACTAATCAAGGAGAGAAGCAACCTCGCACTAAGGAAAAATTTCCTGACAGTGAATACAATTAACCAGTGGAACAACATGCCTCCAGAAGTTGTGGTGCTCCAACACTAGAGGCTTTATCTGAAATGGTTTCCTGCTTGAGCAGGGGGTTGGACCAGAAGATCTCCAAGGTCCCTCCCAACTCTATTATTCTGTTACCATCTGAAATATGGTAAAAACATAAAAACAGACCCAGGAAACTGCAGACGAATCAGTCAAACATCAATACCTGGGAAGATCCTGGAAAAGATAATAATAAAAAAACAGATCTGTGAACAACTAGAAGCAAATAAAGTTATAACTAGTAGCCAACACAGGTTTGTTAAAAACAGATCATGCCAAACCAATCTTATTTCATTCTTTGATAAAGTCAGTAAATTAGCAGACCAGCAAAAGGCTGCGGACATAGTGTACTTAGATTTCAGTAAGGCTTTTGACAAAGTAGACCACAACGTACTTCTTAGTAAGCTAGAAAAATGTGGAATAGACACCACCACCACCAGATGGATCTGTCTTAGGCCCAGTACTCTTCAATACCTTCATAAATGACTTACTGTAGATGAGGGAATAGAAGGGGAACTCATCAAATTTGCAGATGACACTAAGCTGGCACGAATAGCCAACACCACAGAAGACAAGTTCAGGATCCAAAAAGATCTTAAACTTGAACAATGGGCCCTTACCTAACAAAATGAATTTCAATATGGAGAAAAGCAAAGTTTTACATTTAGGCAGGGAAAAATCAAAGGTATAAGTACAGATTAGGCGAGACCTGGCTCAAAAACAATAACTGTGAGAGGGACCTTGGAGTCCTAGTGGATGATCACTTGAATATGAGCCAGCAACTTGCAGCAGCCACAAAAAAAGCTAGAACAATCCTGGGTTGTATAAACAGAAGCATAGAATCAAGATCAGTATTAGTACTGCTTTATAAAACCCTAGTAAGACCACACCTGGAATACTGCAACCAATTTTGGTCATCATACTACAAAAAAGATGTGGAGACTTTGGAAAAAGTTCAGAGAAGAGCAACTAAGATTATCAAAGGTTTGGAGACCAAAACGTATGAAGAACAGCTGCAGAATTTGGGTATGGTCAGTCTAGAGAAGAGAAGGACTAGGGATCACATGATAGCAATATTTCAGTATTTGAGGGGCTGCCACAAAGAAGAGGGGGTCAAATTATTATCCAAAGCACCAGAGGGCAGGACAAGAAACAATGGCTGGAAACTAATCAAAGAGAGAAGCAACCTGGAACTAAGTTAGGAGAAATTTCCTAACAGTAAGGACAATTCACCAGTGGAACAGCTTGTCTTCAAAAATCGTGGGTGCTCCATCACTGGATATTTTTAAGAAGAGACTAGACAGTCACTTATCTAAAATGGTATAGGTTCTCCTGCTTGAGCAGGGGGCTGGACTAGAAGACCTCCAAGGTCCCTTCCAGCTCATTCTATTCTAATATATATACACATACACATTAATCAAGCTAATTGATAGAAGTAGAAGTAACTGCTATAGTACTTAAATACTCAGTATTATGTCAATATTAGTAAGTATATTAGCAAAATACACAAAACGCCTGGCCATACACAAATACACAAATGTGGCCATATTGTTCGATGGTCTTCTTTCCAATCCCCCAACCCCTTGTTAAAAATTAATCATTCAGGTGCTGATACGCAATACATACTATCAGCACTCATCTTACCTGAATACATCCCACAGAATTCAGTGGGGCCATTTCCCAGATAAGCAAGCGTGAGTTTGCAACTTTAAAGTTCTCCTGATGGTCAGCTGAGTCCTGTTTCCAGGAAAGATCTAAGTTTATTGTCTGGAGTTACCTCTCTTCCTTATCCTCTGCTTCCCTTTCATTCCTCTTGCTTTATTGTCTCCTTTAAATCGGGATTTCCTTTATCAGAATCCTCAGATTATCCTCAGAAGATCATAGCGATATACAATACTGTGTACCTTCCTTAGATAAAAGTTAGAGACTAACCAAGAAGAGAGATAAAAGCTTCCAAATAGGATATGATGTTCTGTGACTTGAAACCTGTTAACTCTCCTCTATGCACACAGCACTTTACTAACTTGCATTCCTCGCCTGCACGAAGATGACATTACTGGCAGATTGCCACATCCAGGAGTTTTATCTTTGAAGGATTGGTGGAGCCGGCTAATCTCCCTTCAATTTGAAGCCTTAGCCAAGTGGTAGCATCTAGCCAACCCTGTTAGCACAGGAAGCTGAACAGGCCAAACCTGCAGGGACTATAGGCCAGACTGAGAAGCAAGCAATTTCCATATTATTGCCATGAAAACTTACACAGGCCAAGAATTAATCTCGGTTTTCAACAAAGTGGTTATTCCTAAGGAAGATCATCTTGGCCACCACTGTAAACTTCCATCCTCAATAGCAAAATGGCAGGAATCCTCTTTGGACCCAGGTTGTAGTTTTGCAAGCCGTGGATGATTTACCACTTCCTTCTTCTCCTGACATACCGCACGGGTCTATGACAATTTGCTGCGGCCAACTCAGTGCAAGACAAGACTTACACTAATATCAAAGAAATGGGGTGGAATAGAATTGTTAAAGAGAGGAGGAAAAAGGAGGGACAAAATGAAACGTGAATGACAAAAATTACAATAATTTTTCATTTATTTTAGATAATGAAATTGTTAAATTGTCCTGCGGTTGAGTTGTTCTGCAGTGAGTTGGCTGTCAAGAGTTGTCCCATTCCGTACTCTACCTTACTGAAGATACACAAGTGTTCATTCTACCCACACCAAACATTAATTGGTTATTAAGTGTACTTTTTCTGCAAAAATGGAGAAAATGTTTCTGTTTATCTAAGCTTTACTTCAACCTAACAGGGATCAATCTTTACGGCTGAGGGTAGAATAGTTCAGCATTTTAAGCAACCTGCACTGAAAAAGAAGTTTTATAACAAATGCAAGCTCCGTTGAACTACATGGAGATGCCCAAGAGGTCACCAGAAGTCAGACTCCACAGAGTTTTCTTTAGGTTTTAGAAAACACAGATTTTAGCTTTCTAATCATTTTAGACTTGTGGATTCCCGTGGAAGTCAGACAGCCACTGCACTTTTTGCATTAAGAAAATGGGAAACAATATTGTGGATTTTACAGTTTTCAAAAAAACGCTTATTTAAAGGAAGCCAAAAATGTAATGCTACAATCAAAGGCTATTCTGGGACCACAGAAAGAAGCTGGAACTGCTGTCTGTGCTTGCTCTTGCATATCAGGAATCAGCCAAAGGGGACTATTCCGCTTAAAACTATCCAGTTTGTTAGAAGAGTAGCCAAGGAAGGAAGGGGAGTTGAGAAGAAAGAACATCTAAAAGGAAGTTAAAGCACAGGCAGATTCAATTCATTCGCTTTGTTCCCTCTGCAATGAATACCACTCCATCATGCAGCGCAAAGAGACAAAATCTATGCCCTTCTGAAGCTTTTGGTCTGTGACTCTCCCAAGTCACAGGCCTAGGAAATGTTTCAAACTAATGAGAAACACCTGAAGGAAAACAATGTAACTTCTTTCATTTGTACTGTTCTGTGAGAGAATTGGATCTTTGTGGTTTAAGACCTTAAAGACAGGGGCGGGTTCCTAATTTTTTTGCTACCACTCTGTGGGCGTGGCTTATTTTGTGGGTGTGGCTTGCCAGCCATGTGACCGGGTGGGCATGGGCCTCGGGAGCTTGGCAGTGGCTGGAGAAGTGGGGGGGCATTGCCCACCCGCAACGCAGCCCCCCACAGCGGGAGCAGCAAGACCGCGGCAGCGGTTCTTCTAGGAGGCTCCGTCCGGCCTGAATGCTTCTCCCCATTCGATGATCCTAGACTCCTGCCACCCGTTCCCCCTCCCCTCAGCAGCTCGAGAAGCCTCGAATGTGCGAATGTGCCTGGGATCATCACCGCACGTTCGTGGCTTCTCGGACTGCTGAAGGGAGGGGAATTGAGATAGGTCCTGCCGCCCATTCCCCCTCCCCTCAGCAGCTCGAGAAGCCTCGAACGTGCGAAAATGCCTAGGATCACCACCACACGTTCGTGGCTTCTCAGACTGCTGAAGGGAGGGGAACTGAGATAGGTCCTGCCGCCGGTTCTTTCAGTGACTCACGCGCTCCCTCAGCCATCCTCCCCTGCTTGGACTCACTGTGGGGCAGGAAGGCAGCGCATGCGCAGTGTAGGAAGCTCGGCTTCTGGGCATGCGTAGAAGAAAATTTTTTAATTTTTTTTTTTTAATGGTGGTGCCCAGGCACCGGTAGCCGACCGCACCGGTACTGTGACGTCACCAGCGGGCTGCTACCGCTGCTATAGAGTGGACCGCACCAGTAGGAACCCACCACTGCTTAAAGAGTAACAAGAGATGATGAAGAAGGAGGAGAGAAGGCAGAGAGAGGAGGAGGAGGAGGAGGAAGAGGAGGCAATCAGGCTCAAAGGAATCTCAACACCTGCAGTGGTTTTTTTTTTTGGCTGAGAACCAGGTCAAAGGCAACGCAGACAATTTCCTACCTGCCCAGACATGAACTTGCCAGAAAACTTAAAAAGATTGAAAGACATGCTGGTGAAAGTAGAAACAGCTACTGAAAAACTGTAAAAGTCCCAAGCAAACGTACACACCATTCAGGCTTAACAAGAAATAGATGCACAAAATCATAACTAGGGCCCATTTAGCCCAAGGAGATCAAATTCATAAACAATAAGCCGCTATGTGACTTGATTATTTTTCCCTGAACATACTGTGCCACTGGTGGCTTAAAGGGTGGTAGGGAAAAGCAGCATTTCCAAATCTGAGCTTGGTTGTTTTCTTGCAAATTTTTCATTAGCCAAACTAGGCAATATCGTCAGTGCTTATTTCCAAATCTGTGTGCAGGGCTCTCTTTAAACCAGCAGTTCTCCAGAAAAGCAACCATTCAAGATGAAGATGTCCTCCTTCTTTTGATCAAAAACTTCTCAAGAAACAGAGAAGCTTCACCCAGGGCAAGTGAGAAAGACCCCAGTCCCCTGCACATGGGGACACAATTCTGCTCTGTGAACAGAATGTGAGCATAATGCTCTGTGGGTGGCTGCTGCTATTTCCATATCACCATGTTCTCTTCTCTAATCTTCAAACAAAGCAGCCATGCTTTCTTCTAAAAAAAACCAAACCAAACCTCGGCGTATCTTGTTAGTGGAAATTCTTCTGACCAGCATCCTTTCTGAAAAGGTTAAATTACGAAGCCAGGGTTCCTTTGCATCTTGAGAAGGCTCGATCCTTTGAAGTCCGTACAATGAGCGATCTGTTCAAACTTGAGGATCCTTTTCCTTTCTTTTTCCCCTTTTGCAAGTAGAGCGGCTGACAATCCTGATTTTTGAAACAAGCGGATGGGTCAAAGAAACCTAAAGACTTCCAATTATACAAAAGAAGCTTCCCTTTCGCAGAGCTGCCCAGCTCCGCCGGGTAGTTGAAGAGGTTTGCCAGAAAAGATGAGGAAAGAAAGAAAACGCAGCCGAGACACCCGTTTTAAAGGGATTTAACTGGAATTTTGGACACACGCATGGACACGCCATCATCGATGCGCTCAAAATGCTTGGCCTTCGTCAAAATGGGTTCATGGAACTATGGATTTTCTTCCCAAGAAGAAACATGTCACCACAGTTGCTATTCCTAACATTTATCCCACTTGATGGTCAAGTTTGCTTGCTTTGTGAGGGGCTCACCTGGTTTACACAGTAGAACAAGATGAAAATTCAAGATGTGACAAAAAGGTTTATTTTTCGGAATGTTGCAGATGAGAACTGAGATGAAGGGAGGTACCTAGTGGGAAACTAGAACCTTTTCTGAATCTAGCACGTTTCCCATTACACCATGCTGATTCTTGGGCTGAGACGGAGGGATTGATGTCCTCCCAATGTCCTCATGGTGAAGATGGGCTAGAAGAGTCCAGCATCTTGACTACTACATCCTGCTACCTCTCTGCAGATCACTTTTCTGCAAGGGTGTGCTCCAGAGCAATTTAAAAGACGATGAGCTTGTCAGCTGAAAAGATGACAGCCCGCGTTTACAATGCCTTGGTAAGGCCACACTTGGAATACTGCATTCAGTTTTGGTCGCCACGATGTAGAAAGGATGTGGAGACTCTAGAAAGAGTGCAGAGAAGAACAACAGAGATGATTAGGGGACAGGAGGCTAAAACATATGAAGAACGGTTGCAGGAACTGGGTATGTCTAGTCTGATGAAAAGAAGGACCAGGGGAGACATGATAGCAGCCTTCCAATATCTCAGGGGTTGCCACAAAGAAGAGGGAGTCAAACTATTCTTCAAAGCACCTGAGGGTAGAACAAGAAGCAATGGGTGGAAACTAAACAAGGAGAGAAGCAACTTAGAACTAAGGAGAAATTTCCTGACAGTTAGAATAATTGATCCGTGGAGCAACTTGCCTCCAGAAGTTGTGAATGCTCCAACACTGGAAGTTTTTAGGAAGATGTTGGATAACCATTTGTCTGAAGTGGTATAGGATTTCCTGCCTAAGCAGTGGGTTGGACTAGAAGACCTCCAAGGTCCCTTCCAACTTGTTGTTGTTGTTGTTGTTGTTGTTGTTGTTGTTGTTGTTGTTGTTGTTGTTGTTGTTATTATTATTATTATTATTATTATTATTATTATTATCTCATAGATGTTTGCAGCAAAAGACAAGCTTTGGGGATGGTTCAGGAAGGGGGTTTTCATCCCATTTCTACCTCATGCTCAGGAAACCAAAGCGGGGAGGGACCTTGGAATACATTAAACCAGGGGTCTCCAACTTTGGCAACTTTAAGACTTGTGGACTTCAATTCCCAGAGTTCCTGAGCCAGCTTTGCGACCTGGTAACTGGGCTGTGGCCCATTCAGAACTGGGCTGTGCAAGTGTCAGTGAGCACATGCACACAGCTTCATTTGCACAAGTGGTGGGCACTTGTGCGTGAAGCTCCATTCGCATGAGCAAATGGAGCTTCACGCGTTTGTTGCAAGTGCCCGCCGCTCATGCAAATGGAGCTGTGTGCACACACCTGCCTGCCACTCACACGGAACCTTTTCCTCTCCTCCACCGGTCTGCAAAACCAGAAAGGTTGGGGACCACTGCACTAGACACCCAAATGCGCTGGCAAAGATCAAACAACACCCACTCTGCAAAAGGAAGCCCAGAGCTACGACATAATTAGGATACTTGTAAGACTGACATAGCCTAAGAGAATACGAAATACGGTTGTGTTCAGCGCACTCACACACACTGTGCAGGGAGGGTGGAAGAATGCCTCCCTTTTCAAAAGTCACACCCTTACAAGATGCAGCCTGTAGATTCCCTTCCCGGTGCAAATCTCCGGCTATCAACCATCTAACCGCCACCATCCCACATCACCCCACCTGCAAGGAAAGAGAGTTTTCTGCAAGGTCTTCTTTGCCTTGGCATCCTCAGAGCCCTGGAGATAAAATAGGAGAATACGTGCCCACTGCAGATGCTACATAGCTCTACGCCCTGTCCTATGCCACCTTCCAAGGAGACGCTTTCCCCCTTTTCTCACGTAGATCACGCCTGAGCAGGATCTGTTCCAGAATCTGGAATCCTGCGCTTGCATGTTCATAGTTGTACAGGTAGCCCTTGACCTACGGCCATTCATTTGCTGACCATTCGACCTTACAACGGCACTGAAAAAAGTGACTTAGGATTGTTTTTCACACTTATGCCAGAGGTGGGTTTCAGCAGGTTCTGACCAGTTCTGGAGAACCGGTAGTGGACATTTTGAGTAGTTCGGAGAACCGGTAAATACCACCTCTGACTAGCTCCACCCCCATCTATTCTCTGCCTCCCGAGTCCCTGCTGATTGGGAGGAAATGGGGATTTTGCAGTATCCTTCCCCTGCCATGCCCACCAAGCCACGCCCACAGAACCGGTAGTAAAAAAATTTGAATCTCACTACTGACTTACAGCCACTGCAGCATTCCCATGGTCACGTGATCAAAATTTGGATGCTTGGCAACTGGTTCGTATTTATAACAGTTGCAGTCTCCCGGGGTCATGTGATCCTCTTTTGCAATTTTCTGAGAAGCAAAGTCAATGAGGGAGCCAGATCAGTGGTGGGTTCCTACCGGTGTGGTCCAGTGCGCCGTTCCGGTAGGGACCCACCGATTGCGCAATTGGCAGTGCCATCTTCGCCGGTCCATCGCGCGGTGCCATCTTTTTTCTGGAATTTTTGGGCTTTTTTGGCTTCCTGTGCATGCGCGGAAGCAAAATCTGATGAAGAGACGCGCGCGAGAGAGAGATTTCGGCGATTTTTTGCTTCCGCGCATGTATGTACACATATGGCATATATAGATAGGATTAAATAGTATATTTTGGATGTTCAGTAGTAGTAAATAGACAGGGAAATTGTATCTTGTTGAGGCCTTTGAGGCAAGGAGAGGCCAGGCACCCTAACCCTAACCCTTGACGTGAGTGGCGTCAAGTTGGCCACTCCCACCCAGTCACATGACCACCCAGTGACATGATCACCCAGCAACCCTCATCCAGTCATATGACTGCCAAACCACTCCCACCCAGTCACATGACCATCAAGCCATGCCCACTGTCACAGGACCATCAAGCCACGCCCACAAAATAAGCCACGCCCATAGAACCGGCAGCAAAAAAAATTTGAACCCACCCCCGATTATAGGGTATCATTTATGGATCAGGTAGTCCTTGACTTTCAACCATTCATTTCGTGACCATTCAATAATACTGAAAAAAATGACTTACAGCCAGTCCTCACACTTACAACTGTTGCTGCATACTTAGGGTCATGTGATCAAATTCATGCGCTTGGCAACTGACATGTATTTACCATGGTTGCAGCATCCTGAGGTCACGTGTTCCCCATTTGCATCCTTCCCAGCCAACGTCTAACAAGCAAAGTCCATGGGGGAAGCCAGATTCCTTTAACAACCATGTGATTCACTTAATGAAGCACTTCGCTTAACAACCATAGCAAACAAGGTCATAAAATCAGGCATGACTCATTTAACAACTGCCATGCTTAGCAACAGGAATTGTGGTCCCAAATTGTGGTCGTAATTTGAAGACTACCTGTACAGAACTTTCATCAAAGAATTTAGTTTTTGGAATGCTACACTGTGCCAGGATTGGAGATCAGAATTCAGGCTTATGGAGTGAAAATGTATTCTAGGTCAGGGGTCTCCAACCTTGGCAACTTTACAACTTATGGACTTAAACTCCCAGAATTCCTCAGCCAGCATGTGCTGGCTGAGGAACTCTGGGAGTTGAAGTCCACAAGTCGTAAAGTTGCCAAGGTTGGAGACCCCTGCTCTAGGTAACATTTCAAATACCAATTTAGTATTGATTCTGGTGCATCTGCCTTGGCTTCAATGCTTATGGAATTATGCACCCTGTTCTTTAACAATGGAGGACTTTCATGTAGCATCCTGGCTTACTGTTGCATAAGCAGTCTATAGGCAATAAATAAAGGCCAAATCCGGAATATTCTCCTCTATCACCAAGATGGAAAACTATCTTTGCTCTGAGGGATTCAACTCTTGTCTTTACATATAAACCAGAAATCATGGATTCAAAATACATTTATCAATCAAGAAAGACAGCTTGCTAGTTCAACTTTGGAAATGGCTTGTTGAACAGTTGTTTAGAATTTATTTTAAACCATGATATATGAACTGGGTTCATACTGACCACTAAGCCATACAGTGGCTTGCTTGCTTTCAGTTTAATATTGGTGCAAATCTGCATTTTACTAGCAAGTTATGGAGAGGGAGAGGGAGAGGGAGAGAAGAAAAGAAAAGAAAAAAATGGATGCTGGTTTATTCTCGGTTTCAGTAAAATGAAAAGAGGAACATTTGCTGGGGCTCTTAGCCCATACTCATATTCCTAAGCTATGATTGTGTTAGGAAGCAGCCCATTGAGCAAACCACGGCTTAGAGGTTTGACAGGATCCAAGAGTCTACAAGCCTCTTGAATCTATAAGGCAGAGGTGCTCCAGACTACATTTCCCATTATTCCTTGCAGTCGACCAATCTGGTGCAGGTTAAACTGAGGTTTGGAGACCTTGGCTCTGTGATCTCAGCTTCCCATAACTTTTGCAGCCCAAGCATCTTTCTAGCCGGGCATATCAAGAACTGATCTTCCACAACCAGAACTGTGTGAAGACACCGAGTTATAGTCTTCTCTCATGAGAAATAAAAAAGGAAATCAAGATAAATCAGGTTAGTATCTTATACTGACCTGAACACATATTTCAACCCTCAATATATGAGACATCCCATTTGCTTTTTATGTATGTCTTGCCCTTTATATAAATGTTCTACAAATCCCACAGGAGATTAGTAATTGAAAAGAAAACAGCAGGCTCTGTCAACTGGTTGAGAATAATTACACACAAAAGCAACTTAGTTTCTTCATTTCTGGCAATATTTTCTCCCAAAACGCTACTTCCTCCATTCTTCTCTTAAAACAAAACAGATGTCCATGCACTTACTCTTAAAACAGGTCTTCTTACTGAATACCAAGCCTGCTGAACACAAAAACACATTGTACAACCTTGCAAACATTTTGCTTATACTTGTGCTGGAAAATCGTTATTCCATAAACACATACATGGAAGAAAATACTACACACACACACACACACACACACACACCAGAGGTGGGATCCTGCCTCCGATTGCCGGTGCGGCTAATAGCTGTTCTTCGGCGCAGAGCTGAAGAAGCTGCTGCCGTTCGCGGAGCCACAGCCTTTCCCGGGCGCTTTCCCCGCCCGCATGGATGCCGCCAATTGCGTTCTTTTGCCCTCTGCGCATGCGGAACGCTTTGCGCATGCGCAGAGGGCAAAAGAACGCAATTGGCGGCATCCATGCGGGCGGGGAAAGCGCCCGGGAAAGGCTGTGGCTCCGCGAACGGCAGCAGCTTCTTCGGCTCTGCGCCGAAGAACAGCTATTAGCCGTACCGGCAATCAGAGGCAGGATCCCACCTCTGACACACACACACACAGAAAATCAGCTCATGAAAAGTCCTCCAATATGCAATCACTACATTCAAGGTTACAAGGAATAACAAATCCTCCAGCAAGGCACCACCTTGATGTGGTTGTGGGATTTGTGTGCTTTGAGGATGAGAGCTATGCCAGAGGTTCAATCTTATTGAACAGGTCTCATCAGTGGAACCAGAAGAAAAGTGGCTCTACTCAAGATCCACTTTTAAAACCAAATAGAGGCTAGATTAAATCAGAGTTTTAAAAGTTTTTTTTGTAAAAAAAAACACCAAACACCTTTGAACAAACCAAGTCCATCTATTGTTTCAAAAGAGCTTTTTCAAGAGGCAAATGGACTTTCTTTGTTTTTCATTGAAGACATTTCACTTCTCATCCAAGAAGCTTCTTCAGTTCTGAAGCTTCTTAGATGAGAAGCGAAATGTCTTCGAGGAAAAAACAGTCCACTTGTCTCTTGGAAAAGTACCTTTGGGACAACCATGACCTGGATGACTGAGAATCTCCAGAGTCCATATATTATTTTCTCACCAGTTGGCATCCCAGGTACCGGTAGAGGTGTTCTTACATTCTACTTGACATACAGTAGGCTTCTTGCAATTCCTAGAATTCACCAGCCAGCCAGAAGAACAGCAGATTAGATAATTTGGTTTAAAGGTAAGCTACCAATCTCCGGTTCCTGCCTGTCTTTAAAACAGATGGCATTTCTATCCAGTTACTTCTACACATTTAAGCTAGTGCACACGAAGTTCTAAACACCATTTATCTTTGTTTCTGATTATGCTTTTCCAATTTGGGGTAAATATACCCTACGGCTGTTAGGATCACCCTTGGTATGCTACCAGTTTCATTCACCCCAATGAACACAGCTGTTTTTTAAAACAAACCTTAAATAACCCTTCCATATTTATTTGCTGATTGATGTTTCTACGGTCGGCAGATTTGAACTTTCTCACAGTGTAAGCAACATTTATTTCAAGTGGACAGTAAGGCAACTCAGTCCAAATGGTAGCATTTTCCTGCTTTTAAATACTTTTGCACCCAAAGGGTAGCATCTTTTTCAAATCGGTAAGGACATTTCCAGGAAACACTTCTATTGTTTCCAATTGGAAGTTGAAGTTTTGAGTTTACAACCTTCTAACTGGCAGCAATCTCAGATACAAACAACAACAGCAGCTGATGGCATCACCCAATCAATGTTGGCTAATTTCAAAAAAGCTAAGCCAGGTTGGATCTGGTTAATATTTGGATGGAAATCTCAGGGCTGTAAGCTAGACTGGGAAGTTGGAGAAAACATCTCAGTAGGTGACCAAGCAAATATTCCCTGCCAAGAAAACATGGGTTGGCCTATACCAGTGATGGCGAACCTTTTTTGGTTCGCGTGCCAAAAGGGGGGGGGGAATGCGGGGGATCACGTGTGTGCGTGCCCACACTCATAATTCCATGCACCCCCGCACATGAACGCATGACCCCCCTGCTCCCAGCATGCAATGGCACGCCCATTTTTCGCTCTCCCCAGGCTCCAGAGCCTTTCTAGGAGCCTGGGGAGGGCGAAAACGGCCTTCCCCACCCCCTCTGGAGGCTGGAAACAGCCTGTTTCCCGACTCCCAGTGGGCCCAGAAGGCCCGAAAATCAGCCGGCTGGTGCACACATGCACGCAGGACCTGAGCTCGCGTGCCCACCGATATGGCTCCGCGTGCCACTTGTCGCACCCGTGCCATAGGTTCGCCATCACGGGCCTATACATTTGCCAGGAGTTGGGCACTATTCCAGAGTCTTAAAAAAAAAGCTGAAATATTCACAGCATTTCATACTTTCTTTGAGAACACTCATGTACAGTGTTACATTCCAAGCCACTGTATATGCAGGCATGATCAAATAGATAAACAACAGTTAGTTTCATTACCAACACTGAAGTCAAATTAATTAAGGTTCACTTAAGATATAAACATTCCTGTGTTTAAACCAAAGGCGTTTCATAATTGTATCAGTCCTTTAAAATATTTGGCTGTCATTTTCTGCAGGTTTTTTTTTTAAAGAAACCAAACATATCAACATAGCCTGATTAGTGTAATCTGTCATTTAATGACATCAAAAAACATATGGCACACAGCCCATTCTCTGACCCATTGTGGTTAAGTAAGGACACATTCTCAAGATAGATAAATATATTTTACTTCTCAAGAATGACAACTGTGCATGGTGGTAAGTTTAATATTTAAAGCAATCCGTGTGCTTAACCACACGCAACTCAAAGGCCACGGGCTTTTCATTCATCAGTTCATTTATCCTGGGGAATTATTGTCAATCAAAATTGTTCACACATTCAACCCTCAGCAAGAAAATGGGAGGCACATGTGTTGGTGAGTCAGCCTCAGCTAAAACATCTATATTTGTTTTTAAGAGCTAGGAGGGCAGGCGAGTTGCTTCTTCCAGATGTTCAGGGCTGCAGCTCTCATAAGCCATGGCTTGTATAGCCAAAGGTCATGAGCTATAGAAACAGCAGCCAAGCGATTGGAGGGAGCCCTGTTGCCAATTCTAATCACAGCTGCGTTCTAAATGAAATTTAAAGAAACAGAAATGAAATTCAGGGGTCTCCAACCTTGGCAACTTATTTATCTATCTATCTATATCTATCTATCTATCTATCTATCTATCTATCTATCTATCTATCTATCTATCTATCTATCTATCTATCTATCTATCTATCTATCTATCTATCTATCTATCTATCTATTTATTTATTTTGTGAGATTTATATACCGCCTCACAGTGCAAGCACTCTCTAAGCGGTTTACACCAGTAAGCAAAGTATATTTACATTGCCCCCAACAATCTGGGTCCTCATTTTACCTACCTCGGAAGGATGGAAGGCTGAGTCAACCTTGAGCCGGTGAGATTTGAACCACTGACCTGCGGATCACAGCTAAAGTGGCCTGCAGTACCCCACTCTAACCGCTGCGCCACCTCGGCTCTAACTTTAAGACTTGTGGACTTCAACTCCCAGAGTTCCTCAGTTAGCGAAGCTGGCTGAGGAACTCTGGGAGTTGAAGTTCACAAGTCTTAACGTTGCCAAGGTTGGAGACCCCTGAGTAGTCCCCAACTTACAACAATTCATTTAGTGACCATTCAAAGTTACAACAGCACTGAAAAAAAGGACCTAGGATCATTTTTCATACCTATGACCATTGCAGAATCCCAATGAACAGGTGATCAAAATTCAGATGCTTGGCAACTGACTCGTATTTATGACGGTTGCAGTGTCCCGAGGTCATGTGATCCCCTTTTGTGCCCTTCTGACAAGCAAAGTCAATGGGGAAGCCAGATTCACTTAACAACTGTGCTACTAACTTAACAACTGCAGTAATTCCCTTAACAACTATGGCAAGGAAGGTCATAAAATGGGCCAAAAGTCACTTAACAAATGTCTCACTTAGCAACAGAATATTTTGGGCTCAATTGTGGTTGTAAGTCAAGGACTGCTGTACAATTTCACAAGTATCACAGAAGTGAAATACAAATACAATATAAAAGCATATTTCACTTCTAAGCAACCGAAGAGATGACGGTCTTCCCACTTTACAAAGGAGAGTTCTCTATTCAAAGAACAATCTGATCCTTTTCCAATTTAAAATTAAAGCTCTGGTTTGGATAAAGCCAGCATGTAATGAATCCCTTCATGGTTCACTGCGCTCTGTGAATTTGACCACTGTGGTTTGTAATTATAGGCTATGGCTTATGATTTATGTGAACCTAGCCATTGTGGCTTATTCCACAAACCACAGCTCAGCAGGAAGTGTGAACAACAGCATCCACATTTCCTTAAAATGGAGACCATCTGCGAAGATCATCCAAGGTTCTATTCTTGAACCAAAGAATTCATCTTCAATCATGACCAGATAGTGAGAAGTGATGGAGCTAGCAGAAATGGCAAACATGATTGCTTTAATTAGAGATCAGCTTGGTTTCTACTTGGAAACTACTTCTGAACTTTTGTGTTCACTTAAAAAAATGAATTCTTGACTTTGGGTTTACTGATTAGACTACAGGTACTCCTCAATTTACAACCATAATTGAGCCTATTTTTTTTGTTAAGTGAGACATTTGTTAAGTGAGCTTTACCCCATTTTACCACCTTTCTAGCCACAGTTAAGTGAATCATTGCCGTTGTTAAATTAGTAACATGGTTATTAAATGCATTAAGTGTTTCCCATTGACTTTGCTTGTCAGAAAGTTGCAAAAGCTGATCACATGATACCAGGACACTGCAGCCATCATTTATTTAATAGATTTATTTAATAGATTTGTATGCCGCCCAACTCCCAAAGGGATTCATATCATGAATATGAATCAGTTGCCAAGCATCTAAATTTTGACCATGTGACCATAAGGATGCTGCAACGGTCATAAGTGTGAAAAATTGTTATGTCACATTTTTCAGTGCCGTTGCAACTTTGAACGGTCACTAAATGAACTATTGTAAGTCAGGTTTTTGACTTGGATGTGGTTAATGGAAAAGACACAACTGATTAGGTTCCCAAATACATAAATCTATAGTTATAAACTGCAATATCTGTGTTAGAACCCTGTTCAAACGATTGGGTGTGTTAATATATGATTAAGCCACAAATCATTGTTATGTGTATATTGCTTTAAATGCATTGTGGATGATTACTATATAAGCAAGCAAGAGAGCATGCTCAATGTGGTTGGTGGTTTAGTGTGGTGAGTGGTGTTTGACGGTGTGTTCTGGATTGAAGACTCTCTGCTGCTTTACTGATGAGTATATTACTTTATGACTGTGTGGAATTGCTGTGAAGAGAAGAGTAACTATCTGTGATAGTATAGAATTGAGAGATAGCTGTAATCTTTGTTTGTGAGTTAAAACAAAGATAGGCAAGAATAAGAAACTTCGCATTGACTGAATAACTGTGTATGACTTGGACTTCCTATTTAACTTTGCTACTATTTTGTACATATTAAAGATATTCTGTTTATTGACTGAATAGCATTCATATCAAACTGCAACACCATTACTACAACACATTTCGCTGTGTATGTGCTTAACAGCACAATAACTCCTTAACAATCTGAATTCATAAGATGCTGAGCTACAATCAAGTAAACCTTATTGAACTAAAGTCCACTATGAGTTAGCGCAATGTGTGAACCCGTTATTGGAAGCAATAGCACGACAAATAAAAGTGTGGAGAAGTTGTAAGGGATAAGCTGAGAAGTGCATACAGGTAGTCCTTGTTCAATGACCATAATTGGGACTGGCAACTTGATTGTTAAAGCAAAGCAGTGGTAAGTAAAACTGCAACTATGCTTATGATGATCAGACTTCTGCTTTCCTTTGCTTTACAAACCCGCGAAGTCATAAATGCAATAAGTATTCGTAAAGTTACTTTTTCATCATTGCCATAACTGCAAACAGTTGCTAAATAAGGAAGTCACTAAACGAGGACTACCTGTAATACCCATCAACACAGCAAAGAGCCCAGTTGGCCAGTCAAGCAGTACCCCTCAAACCAAGAAGCTACATTCAAGAGGTGTCCTAGGGAGCAACCAGCTCCTTAAACTGGTTTGATTTTCTCCACCCCAGTAAGATATTTACAGTCCCACAAAACATGGCAAGCTCACAATCAACTCCACTTTGTTTTTAAAACCATCCCCTTGTCTGCCTGGCATAATGCCAGCCTAGATAGACCTCAGCACTATCACACCCTTGACCAAGGATGTTGAAGGTACCAGAAGGAACCCCACTGCTATTTATGGGCCAGAATGCAGCTGAACGTGGTGCTAAAGCTAAAACCCACAAAGGACAAAGACGTCGAGATTAGCAAACTTGGCATGATCCATGCCTTTTTTCCCCTTCTACCCCAAGTTGGCATGATTTTAGTTCAGTTGCTATCTTAAGTGCTTGGCTGAAAATACCATTCTGTTTTATGGCCAGAGAATAAGCTGGAAACTTTGCCTCAGGAGATCGGCCTCCTGCAATTTTTTCCACATCAGTTACATCACCTCCCAATTCAAGGGGGAAGGGTAAAAATAAAAGCTATAGATGATAATTTTGTATTTTTTTTCTCATGTCCCACTTGACCCAGGACAGAAAGTCCAGTTAGTCAACCCAAAGTACCCCTTGAATCACCAAGAGCCAATTTTTAGTCTTGGCTATGGATCTAAACTTTTTAAAATAATAAGTACACCAAGTACACTATTGCCCGAGTCAAAAATACTGTCAAAATCTCATTTTTGTTCCAGCGTTACTGGGCCATGAATTGTACAATTTACAATTACAGGATTCCAGTGAAAACCTGTAGCGACAGCTGTTGGAATGTCCTTTCTCTCTGTAAAAAAAAGAAACCACCTCAATTCAGGTTCTTGCCAAACTATCAGGAGGAATTGACAGGCAGCTATTGGAATGTCCATTATCTACGAAATAAAAATACCTCAATTAAGGTTCTTGCCAAACATCACAAGGAATTGACAGTCTTGATTTGCAGAACGGAGATTTCCATCTTTAAGGATGGCCCAAGGCCATGGTTTTTTTTAAATCTTTGAACCTTTGACCTTTTACAGTGAGAACACCTAAAAGAGCTCTCCCATGGAATTGCAGCGTGACAACAGCCTGGAAGAAGCTAAGATATCCTGGAGCATTAGCAATTATTCTTTGGATTATGCCCAGAAATAAATTATGCCCAGAATTGTAGAAGAAATATGTGGGTAGTCCTTGGCTTACAACCATTCAGTGACCATTCAAAGTTACGGCACTGAATAAAGTGAATTATGACCATTTTCAGTTATGACCATTGCAGTATCCCCATGGTCACATGATCAAAATTCAGCTGTTTGACAACTGATTCCTACTCATGACAGCTGCAGTGTCTCGGGGTCATGTGATCACCTTTTGCAACCTTCTGATAAGCAAAGTCAATGGGGAAGCCAGATTCACTTAACAACTGTGTTCCTAACTTAACAACGGTGGGGGTTCACTTAACAATTGTGGCAAGAAAGGTTGTAAAATGGGGCAAAGCTCACTTAACAACTGTCTCACTTAGCAGCATAAATTTTGGGCTCAATTGTGGTTGTAAGTTGAGGACTGCTTGCATTTGTCTATGGTAGCCAAAACTCAGGAGGAGACTGGTAGAACTTTTCAGACCAACATTTTGTTTCAATTAAAAGATGCATCTGAAGAAAGCTTGTTAGTAAGAGTGGAACCCTTTTGCTGGACAGTTGTAATTTGGTCTTGCAAGCCAACATTTCCCATACCACCACCTCCGCACCCCTGTATTCTAATGCAGGCCAGGTTCCAAAGACTGTTCAAATAGTCTTCCCTGAAATTATAGTAGAGATATTTGTAAGTTCACATTATTGTTTCAAAGAAGACTGATGTGTGTTTGGCACCATTTATCTGCACTTGCTTCTCATACTTGAATTCAACTCCAAGAGGAAGTGATCTCTGACAGCTGTGCATGTTAAAAGAAAAAAGAAAAGAAAACCATCTGAAATTAAATGTGAAAGTAACTGCAATAAATAAAGGTCTGTTCAGCCAGGTTTGGTTCCCACATTTTACTAGCCCAAAATTTGTTAAGTCCTGATTTGTTGGATAAACCACTGTTGGATTTATGTAACATATTAAGTCATACGAGGGTGAGTCAAAACGTAATGCCATTTTCTTTGGGACAGATATAATTACCAACAGAGGGACATGCAGCATACATCAAAATGAAGCTGGTCCTCTGTGGATCACATCCCTACTTCTCAACATAGTCACCGTTTCTCTCAATAGCAATGTTCCACCTTCGAATGAGAGCATGTATCCCTGCCTCGTAAAATTTTGTTGACTGTTCTTTGAGCCACTTCTTCACTGCAGTTTTCACTTCCTCGTCACTGGAATAATGTTTGCCTCTCAAACCCTCTTTCATGGGGCTGAAGAGATGATAGTCTGAAGGCGCTAAATCTGGTGAGTATGGAGGATTATTATTCCAGTGACGAGGAAGTGAAAACTGCAGTGAAGAAGTGGCTCAAAGAACAGTCAACAAAATTTTATGAGACAGGGATACATGCTCTCATTCAAAGGTGAAACATTGCTATTGAGAGAAACGGTGACTATGTTGAGAAGTAGGGATGTGATCCACAGAGGACCAGCTTCATTTTGATGTATGCTACATGTTTCTGTGTTGGTAATTATATCTGTCCTAAAGAAAATGGCATTACATTTTGACTCACCCTGGTAAATCATTGATAATGATAAGGCTGGGTCCACATAAACCAGAGGTCTTCAAACTTGGCAACTTTAAGACTTGTGGACTTCAACTCCCAGAATTCTCCAGCCAGCACAATTGACTGGGGAATTCTGGGAGTTGAAATCCACATGTCTTAAAGTTGTCAAAATTGAGAAACTGTGTTTTAGGGCAATTGATGAAGGCCTTCACTTTCCATTATGTATGTACAGTAGCCAGAAAGTCAAGAAGGATTAGAGATTCCAAAACTGACAGATAAGAATAACTCTCATCAGAGGCGAAATAGATCTTTCCCTGGAACTCTGACATTATAAAAGAAACCGCAGTTTAAAGTTCTAATTAGAAAATATTTATTTCGGTACAAAAACAATAAATTCTCAATAAATTCTCATTAATCACATCTTAGCTATAAAAACACGTCTTGCTCCTTACAGAAGCTGAAAAAGAAGGACGGATCAAAGAAAGGAATGTACACATGCGTACTAAGAACATATTAATCACGTGCTCAGGAATAAACCATTATATTTGATAGGGATGCATCTCCCTGCATATACATATAACAGGCAATATAAAATCACTGCCTGACAAAAACAAAGAACAAAAATAGGACAGTAACTTTATTTTGAACGCATGAAGTTGCCACTATGGGAGAAAAAAAGGGGGGACACCCACAAATCTGTAATAACTTCAGGAGAAATAAGCAAGAAACACATTAATAGAGGAACAGAGAAGGGTGGAGTGGAGAGGAGAATTAAGGATAGTGTATTTGTTCCACATCTGTTGTGAAGGTAGATGAACAATTCTAATCAATTTCTACTTGCAAAGTGCTTAGAAACAAAATTAACTTTTGTCAAACTAGTTACAAACTGTTTTAGACAACTATGTAACAAAGTGCCAAACCTTTAAATAACAGTACATTTAAACCAGTGTTCTTTTAAACTTGGCAACTTTTACCAAAAGATTTCAGTTCCCAGAATGCTGGGTGGGGGATTCTGGGAGTTGTAGTCCAAATTTTAAAATTGCCAACTTTGAAAAACACTGAGTTTAAATAACCAAGACAAGTTATTGGCCATCTTTGTTTAAAGCAGCCGTGAAAGCTATCTTAATTCTGTCCTTGGGTTTTAGATTTGTCCACTAACCAGAGTTCTGAGTTCTAAAAGAGGATTTCTTTTAAAAAGAAGAGAGGAAGACACACTGGTAAAAGACAGCACAGGAGTCTACAAAGCCCATTTAAAGTGTCAGACAAAAAATAATAATCAATGAAATACATTAATAGCAACCATTGACTTATAGGGCATGTTAAAATCCCAGAAATGCTAAGTTGCAAAATGCTAGGAAAAGAGGAAATTTTTTTAGCCAGTGCTGAAAAAACAGCACAGAGAAGATCAGGCAAAACATTTTGGGGACAACACGCCCCAAACTACTATGCAACTACTGAGAAGACATTCTTCTTTGTAGAAAAAAATCATTAGCTGGAGGTCTCCAGGGAAAGTTCTAATCTTAAAAGTTTGGTCAACTACAGGTAGCCCTCAACTTGCAACAGTTCATTTAGTGACAGTTACTACGGCACTGCAAAAAGTGACTGACGACTGTTTTTCACACTTATGACCATTGCCGCATCCCCATAGTCATCTGATCAAAATTCAAACTCTTGGCAACTGACTCATATTTATGACGGTTGTAGTGTCCCGAGAGTTACCTGATCACCTTATGCCAGAGGTCTTCAAACTTGGCAACTTTAAGACTTGTGGACTTCAACTCCCAGAATTCTCCAGCCAGCACTGGCTGGAGAATTCTGGGAGTTGAAGTCCACAAGTCTTAAAGTTGCCAAGTTTGAAGACCTCTGCATTATGCAACCTTCTGGCAAGAAAAGTCAACGGGGAAGCCAGATTCACTTATCAACTGTGTTACTAAGTGAACTGCAGTGATTCACTTAACAACTATGGCAAGGCAGGTCATAAAATAGGACAAAATTACTTACGGTAACCTCTCACTTGCTTAGCAACAGAAATTTGGGGCTCAACTGTGGTCATAAGTCAAGGACTACCTGTATGCATGCCATACATTCTTCCTCCCTTGAATTAAGCATACTTGCATTTTTTCCCCCAGTTCTGATCTTTTGGGCAAGGTTTCTGTTTTCTAAGGAAGGAGACTGGGAATTTCAGAAGGAACTGGGTTGGTAGGCGAGAAACATACTGAATATTAGAGCTTGTGTGGAAGAGTCAGCCTTGTTGGTCAAATGCAGAAGCTTTGTCATCCACACCTGACCTACAGAGCGAGGTTCTCACACAAGATACACTGTTCTTTTTCAAGCAAAACATTTGGCATTCCTAATCGAAAAGAGCAGAGGTCTTCAAACTTGGCAACTTTAAGACTTGTGGACTTCAACTCCCAGAATTCTCCAGGCAGCATAGCTGCCTGGAGAATTCTGGGAGTTGAAGTCCACAAGTTTTAAAGTTGCCAAGTTTGAAGACCGCTGGAAAAGAGCATCAAGATAACATCTTGTTAAAGGAATGCGAGTCATTTCTTAGGGAGGATAGAATGTGATCCATAATGCTTTACAAGAGGTTTTTTTCAAGCTTGACCACCCTGAGGTGTGTGGACTTCAACTGCCAGAATCCCCCAGCCAGCTATGTTGAAGTCCACACAAGGAAGGGTTGCTGAGCTAAAGAGAAGTGTTCATCTTCGAGAAACACAAAGTTTAGATGCCTCTCGGATCACTGGCGCTGAAAATCATGCCAAACTCCAAAGTTGAAGATTTAGGAAGGAGGCAAAGAGATCTGTGTTGCTTTATCTAATTCAAGGGAATTGATATTTTCTTTAGGAGAGATCCTTTCCTAAAAAGAACTTAGTACGAAAAACAAATCCTCATTCCAATTTTATCTAGAAGACTAGGTAAATTTTCGGATTCCATTTGACCTAAACCAGTGGCAGCTAACCTTTTCGGCACAGAGTGCCGAAATAGGAGCGTGCGTGTGCACGCGCATGCCGCACCACCAAGAGAGAGCAGCTGGCTGCTGCACATGCATGCGGCGGCCAGCTGCACTTCCAGATTCTGTCGCAGGCATGTGCGACAGCCAGCTGGTCCGGTGTGCATGAGCGCATGGCCAGCCACTCTCATTCAGGTTCTGTTGTGCACACGTGCGCCGGCCATCTTCTCTTCTGCATGCGTGTGATGGAACCCGGAAGAGAGCAGCTAGCTGCGTGTGCATGCGCGCTGTCGCTAGTTGCACTTCCAGTTTCTGTCATGCACATGCGCAAAGACAGCTGGCTGGCACGCATGTGCGCAACGGAACCCAGAAGTGCAGCTGGTGATGGCGCATGTGCCCACAGAGAGGGTTCTGCGTGCCACCTCTGGCATGCGTGCCATAGGTTCGCCATCATGGACCTAAACTCTTAAGTCTTGTTTCTACATATCTCCCCAAAGATTCCTTTCCACTTTAGCTCTCTGGCAGCTGGAGTTCAGTTTGCAAAAATCCAGACCAAACCTCCTTACTTGTGAGAACTCAGATGCCAGCAGACACCTGTCCGTTTTATTTTCTTGCATTTTCAGATGTCTCTGGTTTGTCTTTTACTATGGTGCAAAAGCTCTGAGGGGTGCCTGCAAATCTGCACTCCAGGCAAAAGCAGGACACAAACATTGTAAATAAATATTGTGCTTTATTTTCCGTGGGAATATAATTCCACTCTGTTGGCATTCCATAGGATCATAAATCTCTTAGCCTTGAGGCTGGAATGGCTGAAAGCTCTTGCTGGATGTTAGATGTTGGTGGAATCTACCAAATTCATTATCTTGTTCTCCCTGCCCCCCCTTTCATTTCTAGTCTTGCTTTCTTGTTTATTATTATACAGACAGTCCTTGACTTGCAACAGTTCATTTAGTGACTGTTTGAAGTTACAACATCACTGAAAAAACCGACTTATGACCGTCTTTCACACTTACAACTGTTGCAGCCTCCCCATGGCCACATGATCAAAATTCAGATGCTTGGCAACTGACTCATATTTATGACGGCTGCAGTGTCCCGGGGTCATGTGATCCCCTTTTGCTACCTTCTGACAAGCAAAGTCAATGGGGAAAGCCAGATTCACTTAACAACTGTGTTACTAACTTAACAACTGCAGTGATTCGCTTAACTGCACTGGCTGAGGAATTCTGGGAGTTGAAGTCCACAAGTCGTAAAGTTGCCAAGGTTGGAGACCCCTGCCCTATCCCATTTCAGACAAGTGAGTGTCCAGTCTCTTCTTGAAAGCCTCCAGTGATGAAGCACCCACAACCTCTGAGGGCAAGCTGTTGCACCGGTTAATTGTCCTCACTGTCAGGAAATTTCTCCTTAGTTCTGGGTTGAATCTCTCCTTGACAATGGAACTCCCCACAGCCACCTTCTCTACTTCTGAACCACCAGGAAGCAGAACCAGGAGCTTTCTATGTGTGCAATTTTGGAATCCAATTCCTACTCGGACTATCATAGCCTGAAGGGGAATGTGAGTCATAACCTACAGCAGAAGCATCCAACTTTTGGGGGGCAGAAGCCACACCTGGCTGTTGAACAGTACACCCTGAGTGGCTTTCCATAAACCCAAGGGGGCATGGATGGGGGTGGAACCTAAATTTAAGTAGACCCAGGGGTGGTCTACTTAACTAGTAGCAGGAATTTTGAGTAGTTCGGAGAACCAAAATTTAAAAGTTTAAAGTTTAGAAGTTAAAAGAGCTGAGGTGGTGCAGCAGTTAGAGGCAGGTACTGCAGGCCACTTTAGTCCACAAGTCTTAAAGTTAGAGCCGAGGTGGCGCAGCGGTTAGAGGCAGTACTGCAGGTCACTTTAGCTGACACTGATCCGCAGGTCAGCGGTTCAAATCTCACCTGCTCAAGGTTGACTCAGCCTTCCATCCTTCCAAGGTAGGTAAAATGAGGACCCAGATTGTTGGGGGCAATATAAATATACATTGCTTACTGGTGTAAACCGCTTAGAGAGTGCTTGCACTGTGAGGCGGTATATAAATTTCACAAAATAAATAAATAAAATAAATAAACCCACAAATACCACCTCTGACTGGCCCCAGAGTGGGGTGGGAATGGGGATTTTGCAGTATCCTTCCCCTGCCATGCCCACCAAGCCACGCCCACCAAACCACACCACGTCCATCAAGCCACACCCACAGAACCGGTAGTAAAAAAATTTGGATTTCACCACTGAGTAGACCCCAATATCAATCAAGTGGATATTTCAGCTCTTTGGTTGTGCATGCAACTACAGGTAGTCCTCAACCTATGACCACAATTGAGCCCAAAATTTCTCTTGTTAAGTGAGCAATTGGTTAAGTCAGTTTTGCTCCATTTTAGAACTTTTCATCCCACATTTGTTCAGTGAATCACTGCAGTTGTTAAATTAGTAACACGGTTGTTAAGTGAATCTCGTTTCCCCATGGACTTTGCTTGTCAGGTCACAAAAGAGGATCACAACCCCAGAATACTGCAACCGTCATAAGTGTGAGCCAGTTGTTAAGCATCCAAATGTAAATCACATGACCATGGGGATGCGACAATGGTTGTAAGTGTGAAAAATGGCCATAAGTCACTTTTTTCAGTGCCGTTGTAACTTCGAACGTCCACTAAATGAACTGTTGTAAGTCAAGAACTACCTGTATTTTTTTCTCTTGGTTGCATTGAGCACTGGAAGTTGGAAACAACTAAGAAAGGCACCTTGAGGATAAAGCCAAACCTTGTAGGAGAAAAGCAGCCTGGGAAATACAGCTTCTTCCCTCCTTCCCTATCTTTTCTTAGGCAAGAAAAACAAAATGCACAGGTACAGTATATGTGGTACCTTGCTCAACAGTAGTAACTGTGAGAGGGATCTTGGAGTCCTAGTGGACAACCATTTAAATATGAGCCAGCAATGTGCAGCAGCTGCCAAAAAAGCCAACACAGTTCTAGGCTGCATTAACAGAGGGATAGAATCAAGATCACGTGAAGTGTTAATACCACTTTATAATGCCTTGGTAAGGCCACACTTGGAATACTGCATTCAGTTTTGGTTGCCACGATGTAAAAAGGATGTTGAGACTCTAGAAAGAGTGCAGAGAAGAGCAACAAAAATGATTAGGGGACTGGAGGCTAAAACATATGAAGAACGGTTGCAGGAACTGGGTATGCCTAGTTTAATGAAAAGAAGGATCAGGGGAGACATGAGAGCAGTGTTCCAATATCTCCGGGGCCGCCACAAAGAAGACGTAGTCAAGCTATTCTCCAAAGCACCTGAGGATAAAACAAGAAGCAATGGGTGGAAACTAAACAAGGAGAGAAGCAACTTAGAACTAAGGAGAAATTTCCTGACAGTTAGAACAATTAATCGGTGGAACAGCTTGCCTCCAGAAGTTGTGAATGCTCCAACACTGGACGTTTTTAAGAAGATGTTGGATAACCATCTGTTTGAAGTAGTGTAGGGTTTCCTGCGTAAGCAGGGGGTTGGACTAGAAGACCTCCAAGGTCCCTTCCAACTCTGTTGTTGTTGTTGTTGTTATTGTTGTTGTTATTGTTGTTGTTGTTATTGTTGTTGTTGTTATTATTATTATTATTATTATTATTATTATTATTATTATTATTATTATTATTATTATTATTATTATTATTATTATTATTATTATTATTAAGCAGCCCCCAACCTTTTGGGTACCTGGGACCGGTTTCATGGAAAGGTTTTTCTGTGGACCAGAGGGAGCGTGGTTTCGTGTGCTGCCTGCATCCCATGGATGGGGCTTCACTTGTTTGCATGGACCGGGTTTTGGCATGCCACGGCCTGGGATTTGGGGACCCCTTTATAGACTACCAACACTGCTATAGAAATATTTCAAATCAAGAGATATGGTTTATGCTCAGCTCAGTTCCTCAATCTTATAGACAGACAATCTTTCCTCTCAAAGCTGCCATCCTTCGCTGACTTCTATGCTTCCCTTAGAGGCCAGTTTGCCATATATTACAGGGAGGGGAGCTTGTGGAGGGGGACTTAGAGGGGGATTGCGCAAGACACGGGAAACCGAAAGCGATAGTTGGGCTGTTCGGAGACATCTCAAGGCCTTGGTCCTGAGAATGGAATGCAGCACCTATCTATCTACCAACCACAACAGGGACCATTAGCAAAACATCTTCTCTAAATGTGACTGGACAATGGGAAGACAATGAAGGGGGTGGCTTGGGGAATGGGAGAAGTTTAACTCAAACTTCAGTTCTGGCTTCACATTACTGCAACCACTTGGCTTTTAGGAAATGTCACCTTTTCGCCTCAAATGGACTCAAGCGTGCTTCTTTCTAGGGGGCCAAGTTTGCGCCAGGTCTCACATTTCCACTCAATTTTGTTTATAATTTCAAATATTGGCGACCACACCAGTGTGACTCGTTCCTGCTGTGTTTTGGGATACCCAAAGCAGGTGTTACAAACCAACCAACACAGAAAAACAGAAGAAAAAGAAGTGGGGTACAGATTCCCTTTCTCTAACACTAGGAATTTACACTTTATTATGCGTTCAAATTATGCAGAGTAGATCGTTATACAAAGAACGAATTAATTTGGTCCCCACCCACCCCCCATCCCAAACCCTGGGAATTTTAGTCAGAGCAGATGCCAAACTGAATGGAGTACTTTGCCAGCAACTGCACGTTACTTTTATTACAAATCAGAGGCCTGCTCAATTTAATGAGGTTGACGTCTGAATTAACATGTATAAAGTCAATTATTGCACCAGATGGAAACTCCTTGCAGGGAACGGAGCACTATGGAATAAGGCAGCCAACACTTTGGTTATCCTTCAGCGCAGGAATTTCCGTAAAATCCCAGCAAACAATAAAGAAATGATGTTTGAACAGAATTAAAATTAGTTCATTCTGATCTGTCTTCGCAGGACACAGTTTTGGGGTGGAGGTTCCCTCTATCTGTTCACAGCCAACAAATATACATTATTTTCATAACATGCAAGACATGGGACAAAGTTATTTGCCTTAAATGACAGGGCTAACCCATGGAATATGGTGGGTGGGTGGGAAAGCAAAACATGTTAAGGAGTAACTAAGCATTGTTAAAGCATTTAAGTCTCTGTCCCAAACTAAGAGGAAAACACACATCACAAACTAGCCCATAAAATGAGATGACTAATTTCCCATTCATGTCATTAGATATTTAGGGGAAAGGTGCAAGATAAACATTTGGCTGAGTTTTCATTCCTGAAAATAAATAACAAACAAGAGTTCACTACGGATATTGGACCAAAAGTGATTTCAAACACGCACCGCTGCATTCTAGCCCTCCATAATGACCATGGCAATTAAATGCTACCTTAAAAGGAGAGAGAGCATTAGTTAATAATACCAATTATTTCAAGGGGGCCTGTTAATAAATTACAACTAGGCATAAGGAGAAAATAACTATTTTGACAATTTCTGTGCAAGATAGAAGAAGGAAATACATCTAGGAGGACGGGAGGAGAGATTAAACAGCTGGTGAAGTACACATTTTGTAGGTTCCAATGTGTGGACACATTATTTTATAACCCCTCCAAGCCATCACAGCACTAACATTCCACTGGTGTTAGTGCCATCAGTGGGTCATAAACAGAAGACACACATTTGCTAACCTACAAGGAGCCAATGCAAATTCACTCCACCTTCCACCTCTCAAGAAGTCTAACTTTTATCAACTATCAGAACGTGGAAAAGAAGGATACAGCCAATTTAAGATCCATATTAGGGACAGGGGGACAGAATAAGTGCCTTATTTTATTTCAGTGCCCACCACCCCTTCCCTCTTGACTCCCCAAATGAACTTTTCCAAAGTGTGGACTTTCCCTCCAGCAGCAGTTCAGATGGGGAAGAAGCTACATTTTCGTGGGACGCACACAGTCCTGCCACCCACCCGCTCCTATACACGCACATACACTACAAAGCCATACATGCAGCATGTGGGAAAGGAAAGGGAGCATCCTGAAATCTAGGGCTGAACTTTGCTGAAGTGCCCCCACCCTTTTTAAATTTTTTTTTAGATCAGCATCACCATCTTACGGAAGTGGATCTTACCTTCAGACAGCCTTGCAAACTGTGGGGAAAGGAAAGGGGTTCAGTTCGGAAGGGCTGCCTCCCCTGGCATCCTCATTAGCTGATCTGCAAGGCAGGGCCACCTCCCCATCCCCCACGCCTTCACTTTCACTTGCTAGAAAAAGCCACTGGGAGAGAGTAAATTTTGCACGGAAGGGAGTTAAGACAAAACTACCCATGGCTTTGTTTGATCAGGACATTCCCGAGAGAGAAGGCGAGCAGCAGTGTTTCCCAACCTTGGCAACTTGAAGATGTCTGGACTTCAACTCCCAGAATTCCCCAGCCAGCATTCGCTGGCTGGGGAATTGTGGGAGTTAAAGTCCAGACATCTTCAAGTTGCCAAGGTTGGGAAACACTGGAGGGAGAAGAAGAGAGGGAAGGAGATAAGGAGGCTGCTCAGATGCGGCCACCTGAAGGAGCCAGTTATGGGAGGGGGGAGTGCAGCCCACCCACCCACTCATATCTCTCTGGCGGCTCCTGCCCTTCTCGGCTCCCCGGCGAAATGCAAGCCACTCAGTTCTAATCTGTGCGCGTTACGAAAGTGGGACCCTTCTTGGCAATCTCTCCTGCCTTCTTCTCCCGGCTCTTTCACTCCCTAGGACCCCGCAGGGGCGCGAGGCAGTCTCCGAAGCCCTTCCCGCGCCCCCTCCCCTTTCCCAGCCTTCCTTGCACCCGAGCCTATTTTTAAAACCAACTTTGCCCAACTTTCCCGGGGTCTGCAGCCCGTCCCTTGGCAGACACCCCCCCCCATCGGAGGCGAAAGCCGAGGCTTCCTCTCGTCCACCCCACCCCTCCGGGACCCCTGCCCGGCGTCTTCGCCCACCCCCTGCCCCGCTCTCCCCTCCGGGGGGCACCCACCGCAGCCTGGGCGTCCCAAGCGCCGAGTCCCAGGGCGAGCAGCAAGAGGAGGCGACGGGCGCCCGAGCGCAGCTTCATTCTCCACCTCCACGAGCCCCGCAGCCTCGCCGGAGCTGACCCAGCCGTCGCCCACCCCCAAAAAAAGGGAAAAGGGGAAAAAAAGGGAAAGCAGAGGAGGATGAAGTGGGCAAGGACTGGGCAGGGCTGGGCCGGGCGAAGCGGCTCTGGGCGCCCGCCTCCGCGCCCGCCTCCGCCTCCGCCTTTCCCGGCTCGGAGCTCGGGTGCGCGCTCGCGGTCCGGCCTCCCTCCTTCCTTCCCTCCGCGCCCCCCTCTCTCTGGGGACTACTTTGCCTGCCGCCCGGCCTCGGGCTCGGATTCATGCGCTTCCCGGCCGGCTTGCCTTGGCCGCTGGCGGATGGGATTTGTAGTCCCGCGGCTGACTCAGGACTTGAGTCGCTTACAGGGCCACCGAGCTCCGAAATCTGGGTTGATTCTTTTTTTAAAAAAAAAAGAAAGGGGAGAAAACTTTTCTCTTCCCCCCCTCTCTTTGTTAAGAGCCGAGGTGGTGCAGTGGTTAAAGTGCAGCACTGCAGTTCAGCTGTTCAAATCTCACCAGGCTCAAGGTTGACTCAGCCTTCCATCCTTCCGAGGTGGGTAAAATGAGGACCCAGATTGTTGGGGGCAATAGGCTGACTCTGTAAACCGCTTAGAGAGGGCTGTAAAAGCACTATGAAGCGGTCTATAAGTCTAAGTGCTATTGCTAGTGCTTGCTTTCGTTGCGCGAAGCCGTGGTTTAGCCAGGGCTAAGCTGCCAGGGGGGCTCGTGCCTTGCATTGGGAAACGTGGAGAGGGTTTTGCGCGCAGTTTGGGGACCCGGGAGGCGTTCCGGCCCTTTGTGGCTCGAGCCGCAGACAAACAAGCCCTACATCAACCCGTTCTACAAACGCAACCCGGGTTAGTTCCTTTCGGCAGAGGGAGGGATAGTAAAGGATGCACCAGCAGGAAGATTCAGAGAACTCGCCGGAGGAATAAAAGTTGCTTTTCTGCGCAAAGTTCTACTTTTGGGTGAGAAACGGATTAGTCCCCCCCCACTTCCGACGACCCAGCTTAAGGAAACCGTGGCTGAGCGTGACTCGCTTTATTAACCTTTTCAGCCGGGTTCCCACAACCCTACTTTGTGGATTAGCGTTTCGTTAGAGGAGTTTAAAGAAACCGGCGGGAGAATTATATAGCCCATCTTCAGTAGCCTCTTTCCCCCAATTTCACGCGGAACCAAGAACTTGCCTACAACCAGGGTGGGGTCAATTCTAGCCGCCCCACGCAACAAGGACTCCAGAACAAGAGAGTCTGCGAATCCTAACAAAGCTCGCAAAAGCATCCTGTCCGGGGCAAGTCTAGAAAGTTTTCCCAGAGGGAACTTTCTAGGTGTTTGCAGCCTCCCAATGTGGGAACTAGCGCCATAGATTAGGGTGGGGGGGGCGGTGAAGGTGCACCCCAACGGCTGCTGTCTCTCAATCGCTCCGTTCTCGTGCGCCTCGCTCGCTTCCACGACTTCCATATATTCCACCGCCTGAGAAAACCGGACAGTCCCGCCAAAGCGCCGGTGAATAAAGCCAATCTTTTGAAGCTTTTTGGCCTTTGCGAGACGCCCCGAAGGCTGGTCCGAGTTTGAAGACTGAGCACCCCCCTCCCCGAAGAGGCTGACGGGAGGGGTCATGCCTGCGGCTCAGAAGACCCCCCCTTCTCCCATTGTGTTTGCATTCCCACGAGATCCTCGCCCGTAATTCCCCAAACCACCTGTTTCCCGACCGACTTTGTTTGTTTGTTTGATTTGTCAAGCATATAAGATTAAAGCAAAGTAGAAACAGTAAAATTGTGATTGTGTGTGTGTGTGTGTGTGTGTAACATTTTTTGCTGATAAATGAAAATAGAGACTCGACAGAAAGGAAAAAAACATATCTATATCTATATCTATATCTAGATAGATATCTAGATATCTAGATATCTAGATATCTAGATATCTAGATAGATAGATAGATAGATAGATAGATAGATAGATAGATAGAGATAGAGATAGATAGATATAGATATAGATAGATATAGATAGATATAGATATACAGATAGATATAGATATAGATAGATAGAGATAGATAGATAGATATATACAGATAGATATAGATATAGATATAGATATAGATAGATAGATAGATAGATAGATAGATAGATAGATAGATAGATAGATAGATAGATAGATAGATATAGGTATATACAGATAGATATAGATATATATAGATATATAGATATAGATATATACACATATACACATACACACACACACACACACACACACACATAATAGTGCAAGCACGAATAAGAGTAAAAGAGGTATGAATATATGGGTGCATTAGGACAGGAACGGTAGGCACGAATGTGCGCTTATGCACGCCCCTTAGTTCGCAAGATGCGCTGCTCCCCTACATGGGGGTGCCAAAAGTTAGCCGGAGCCCAGGTGGGACAGCGGACTCTCTTGACTGGGGGCGGGGAGGGGGGGCCTCGTCTCTGAGACCTTGCAGGGCTTCCAGGAGCCCACTAAGCCCGACCTGAAGAAGGGGTCGGAAAGCCCCCCCCCCCCCTTGATCCTAAAGGAAAGGGGTGGAAACCCGCCTGGCGAAAGGCTTGGATCTCTGCCCAAGGCTTGCGGGCACACGCACGTGTGGACGGACCGAGCCGGAAGCGGGCACGCGGGGGGAGGAGAAGCCGAGGCGGCACTGCGGCTGCTTGGAGGGGCGGCGGCTCCGCCCTCGTCCCCCTCCGCCCTCGCCCCCGCCGCCTCTCGGCCGCGCGGCTTCGGCGCGGAGCGATCGCCGGGTTCCTGCGGGGCTGTCTCCCCTGCTGCTTCCCGAGGGCGGAGACCGCTCTTCACGTGTCCTGCCCGCGCGTCCACACGACCGGCCCCTTCCCCTCTTCCCTGGGACGTGGGGTCTGGCCGCGGAAGGGGCTCCAGAGCCGCCTTCTCCTGCGGGGTCCAGCCGCTGCTCCGCCGCTCGAGAGAGGCAGCATGTTCGCCGGGTGAGTGCCCAGACCCAGAGGAAAGGAAAGGAAAGGGGGGGGGGGGCAGAATATTGGGGGTCGCGTCTACCGTGGGAAAGCGTGACATTTTGACCCCCCCTCCCTGCTTTATTTTTGCTTTGCAGCGCGCCCGTCTTGCTGGTTGCCCTGTGCCTGGCAGCGCATCCCGTCCACGGGGTAAGTCTCCCGAATCAGGGTCGCAGAGCGCGGGAGGGTTGCGGGCTGCTTGGGGGGGGGGTCCCATCCAAGCCCCCTCCCCACTTGGGCAGGGATCCTGCCAGGACGACTTGGCCCCTGGCCCTTGAGGGCGGGAGGAATCCGTGGGCTCCTCCGGAGGAAGGGCGAGGTGGGGTGGCACAGGAAGCCAGGAAAGTTGGCACCCTCCTTGCCACTTTGAGAAGATGCAAAGTTGAGATCCTAAGAGTGGCTGGCGGGGTGGGTGGGTGGGTGGGCAAGGACCCAAATTTATTTATTTATTTAGGATTCTTATATGCCACCCTACTCCCTGGGGACTCAGGGCGGGCGTACAACATTTGAAGAACCACTAAACAATGTGGTATGTGGGGCTCAGTCACCCCTTCCCTGCTGCCTGGGGCTGGCTGGAGGGTCGCCTCCCCCTGTGGACCACTGCAAACTCCCAGAGCAACAGCCTTGTCTATCAGGGTTGCTAGGAAATGCACAAATGCCCCCTATTGTTTTTCTGCTAAAGCACGTGGACTTGGCTGAGGTCCAAAATGCCTGAGGCCACCTCCTGTCAGTTGTTCCCTTCTAAGCCTCTACTCTCAAGTAAGCCGCAAAAGGCTGGCAGGTCTTTTTGTGTCCTGCTTTGTCCTCTGGAGAGATTTCCCTCCTTCCCTCCCTGGCTCTGTGTTTCTTTGACCTCTGCTTTTTCTGCTTTTACTCCAGGGCCTAACTTGACCCTCGGAGCCTAAATGCTCCCTGGAGCAGGGTTGGCCTGGCAGGCTGGTCCAAAGCGAGGGTTGTGATTCTGTGTCCCAACACAAACACACTTTGCAAAGGTGTCAAGGAAGAAAGGCCCCACTGCAGTGAGAATTTAAGATCTCTCCACTTTTCATCCCTTGGTGGTTTCAAAGCCCCATTGGTAGAAAAAGGGGGATCCCAAATATCCAAGATTATATGATTTCCTGATTATAAATGGAAAACAGACTATAGAGAGTGCTCCACTTACAACCATTCGTTTAGTGACTGTTCAAAGTTACAACAGCACTGGAAAAAGTGATTTACGACCATTGCAGCATCCCCATGGTCACATGATCAAAATTCAGGCTCTCAGCAACTGACTTGTATTTATGACGGTTGCAGTGTCCCGGGGTCATGTGATCCCCTTTTGCAACCTGACAATCAACGGGGAAGGCAGATTCACTTAACTGTGTATTAACAACTGCAATGATTCCATTAATGGTGGCAAGAAAGGTCGTAAAATGGGGCAAAACTCACTTAACAACTGTCTCACTTAGCAACAGACATTTTGGGCTCAATTGTGATTGTAAGTCGAGGACTACCTGTATTTCAGGATACTCTTTACTATGTCAGGAATATGCATTCATCTATTCGTTTTGTATTTACTACTAGTCCCCAGGTAAGTTTTGTTAAGAGGTCCTCATTTTTAAAAATCTACTCTTTCTTGAATGACAGCCATTAAGTGGAGGAATTTGTTAAGTTGGCAAGTTGTTGCTGATTTCTGTATATCAACCTTATATAGAAATCAGCAACTGATTTCAACAGCTGTTATGTTATAACAACAGTTATAACTTACAACCACAATTGAGCCCAACGTTTATGTTGTTAAGTAAGAAATTGATTAAGTGAGTTTTGCCTCATTTTATGACTTTTCTTGCCGCATTTGTTGAGTGAATCACTGAAGTTGCTAAATTAGTAACACGGTTGTTAAGTGAATCTGGTTCATCTGTTGACTTTGCTTGCCGGAAGGTCGCAAAAGGGGATCACTTGACCCCGGGACACTGCAACCGTCATAAATATGAACCAGCTGTCAATCAATCCGAATGTAAATCACGTGACCATGGGGATCCTGCAATGGTCATAAGTGTGAAAAATGGTCATAAGTCCCTTTTTTCAGTGCTGTTGTAACTTTGAACGGTCATTAAACAAACTGCTGTAAGTCAAGGACTAACTGTACTAAATAAGACATTTTTTAAAAAACACAATAGCCACTTGTGGCTTACAAGCTCTATTATGAATACGTTTAGGGTAAGATTTTCTTTCAAATAACTAGGAGGTTCCTGGGTCTAAGCGTTGAGCTCAGCAACTGCTTGAATCTCTTAATTCTAAGTTTTGGCTATTCTGAACTCTGGAAGCAAAATGTATTGTGCCAATTTTAGTTGTGTTCACAAAGCGTGTTAGGGGCTAATTTGTGGTTAGTCTTGGCTTCTGTAGTTAGCTAAAGGTCAAGTATACAGGGAGTCCTCGACTTACGACCACAATTGAGCCCAACATTTATGTTGCTAAGTGAGAAATTTGTTAAGTGAGTTCTGCTCCATTTTACAACTTTTCTTGTCACATTTGTTAAGCGAATCCCTGCATTTGTTAAACTTGGTAACACAGTTTTTAAGTGAATCCGGCTTCCCCCTTGACTTTGCTTGTGAGAAAGGTCGCAAAAGTGGATCACGTGTCCCTGGAACACTGCAACCGTCATAAATATGAGTCAGTTGTCAAGCATCTGGATGTAAATCACATGGCCATGGGGATACTGCAAGGTCATAAGTGTGAAAAGTGGTCATAAGTCCCTTTTTCAGTGCCGTTGTAACTTTGAACAGCCACTAAATGAACTGTTGTAAGTCGAGGACTACCTGTAATGCATGAACCCAGCAATTGGGTAAATTCAGTTAGCCATTATCCATATATGTGGGGCTTATGTGGGCAAGTACAGTCTCGGTAAGAGCTTTTCTTCACACATTATCTCTCATTTTCCCAGAAAAGGATCCATTGTCATGCTTTTTAAAAAAATCAGGCATACAAGCACGATATATGGTACCAAAATGCATGCAAAAATGCATTTTTAAAAAAGTTCAATAACTCCTTTGTGTTTTTTGTCTGTATTCTTACAATCTTCTCCAAAGCTATGGACCAGAAAATTTGACTCGGCATGAAATGACTAGGTTTCACTTCCATTTCAGCAGGGGTGAAATGCTCCCGGTCCGCTCTTACCTGTTGGTTGTCGCAGAGCCGATGGAGCCGGTGGCGGTCGCGGCGCGGGGCTTCTCCCGCCCGCTTCTCCCGCCCGCCTGGACGCCGCCATTTGAGTTCTTTTGCCCTCTGCGCATGCAGAATGCTTTGCGCATGCGCAGAGGGCAAAAGAACTCAAATGGCGGCGTCCAGGCGGGCGGGGGAAGCAGGTGGGCGCAGCCCCACGCCGCGACTGCCACCGGCTGTGCATGCGCAGAGGGCAAAAGAACTCAAATGGCGGCGTCCAGGCGGGCAGGGGAAGTGGGCGGGGGAAGCCCCGCGACCACCACCGGCTCCATCAGCTCTGCGATGACCAACAGGTAAGAGCGAACCGGGAGCATTTCACCCCAGCCCTACCAACTGGGCTTGTTGGAAGTTAATTTCTCAGCATCTGGAGGACGGCAGATTTCCTGCTTAGGCCTCATGAAGTCATCACACAAGTGAAGTGTGCAGTGACACAATGATGCATGCAATAGTGTTTTGACACCCTCATGGCTTCTGACAGTGGCTTTCTCCTCTGCAGAACCATCATGTTGTACTGGTAGAATTATCTTCTGCAAAGGTTACAGTAAACATACCGTACAATTTATGATTGCAACAGAGACCAGAATATTGGTTGTTAAGCAATCTGGTTGTTAAACAAAGGTATCGTGTGACTGCACCGATTTTACCACTTTTTTGCAGCAGTCGTTAAACAAATCACTCAGTTTCCCATTAACGGTCGAAAGCCAACTGAGAAGGTCACAAATTGTGATCCTGTGACCCGTGACTCTATAACTGTCATAAATACATGCCGGTGGCCAAGTGCCCAAATAATGATCATGTGAGTGTGGAGATGCTGTGACCGTCGTAAGTGTGAGGAAGTATCGCTGTTTTTCAGTTCTATAGCAGGGGTGTCAAACTCAATTTCATTGAGGGCCGCATCAGGGTTGTGTTTGACCTTGAGGGGGGGCAGAGGGGGCGTGGCCAGGGGGGCACGACCAGCAAGACATCACTCCTGTTGGGGGCGCTGGTGGTGGCGCAAACTCTCTGCCAGCGAAAATAGGCTCCCGAGCTCCGTTTTCGGCTGCCGCAGCCTCCTACAACCCTCTGCCAGTAAAAACGGAGCTCAGGAGCCCGTTTTCGCTGGCAGAAGCATCGCGGGCCAGTCATTTGCTGTTTCTAGGGCGGCCCCGCGGGCCAGATCTAAGTACCCTGTGGGCCGAATCCGGCTCCCGGGCCTTGAGTTTGACACCCCTGTGTTATAGCTTTGAATGGATGCTGAATGAATGGTTGTAAATCCAAGACGAACTGTAGGGTGTTTCCTATATCAAGCACCTTGATGTGGGCTGCGGTAGGTCACTGACTGATTGTGTTAGTCATCCATTCAGACAGCTGAGGCCAACTAACCATGGTTGCAATCTATTGGGCAGTATGTGTGTACATATGCAAGCGTTAATATCTTACAAATGAGCTACAGCGTTTTATTTCCTTTCTGCGGGCTCTTGACGTGACTCTTGGTTGACTGCTGTGGTGCACCCAAAGACCACAAAAGATGGGTTTTTGTAGGCTTCTCAACTCAACTCTTGTGCATCCCCATTTGTACAAACGTAACAAAATCAAAATGCAGGTGTAACAATCTAGATTTAACATGTGCGCACAGGTAGTCCTTGACTTACAACCACAATTGTGACCAGAATTTCAGTTGCTAAGCAAAGCAGTTGTTAAATGAGCCACAGCTGATTTTACAACCTTTTTTTGCTCTGGTTGGTAAGTGAAAGACATGGTTGTTAGGAAAATCTGGCCTTCACCACTGATTTTGCTTGTCAAGAAGGTCATGAATGGAGATCATGTGACCCCGGGATGCTGCAGCCATTGTGAATACACACCAGTTGCCAAGCACCTGAATTTTAATCACTTGACTGTAAGGATATTATGATGGTTGTAAGTTCAGTACCGGTTACAAGTAACTTTTTTCAGTGCTTTGCAACTTCCAATGGTCACTAAATGAATGGTTGTAAGTAGAGAACTACCTGTACGCCAAGCATGTAGGTAAATTGATTTAATCAATTTCATTCCTAATGGAATTTTTTTTCCTTTTAAAAATGTGACCTTCCTGGTTACTGTTCCATAAATAGCATGTGTTAAGGAGTATTTCTGCTGTTGAGCACGTGCACAGCGAAATGTGATGTTGCAGTTTGATATGAGTTGCTATTCAGTCAATAAACAAGATACTTTAAGTATATACAAATAGTTTAGTTAAAGAATTAGCAAAGTTCAAATAGGAAGTCCAAGTCATACAGGGTAAGTCAGTCAATACAAAGAATCTTCTTCTTGCCTATCTTTGTTTTAACTAGCAAACAAAGATTACAGCTAACAAACATATACAGTAATCCCTCGCTATATCACGGTTTACCTTTCACGGTCTCGCTGCTTCACGGATTTGCATTATTATTATTATTATTATTATTATTATTATTATTATTATTATTATTATTATTATTATTATTATTATTATTATTATTATTATTATTATTATTATTTCACAAAAAATGTAATACACAGCAAACGAGATTTATATGCTGGATTTCGTATCACTATAGCACAAGTCGAACACTTCCCAAGCGTCTAGGACTGTGTGATGTATTTTCGTATGATGCGCGCAGATCCAAGTACGGTGGCCTTTTACAACTGACAGATCGTGATTTTGTCAATGTTTATTGTTTTCAAATGCCGGTTAAGGTCTTTTGACACAGCACCCAGTGTGCCAATTACCACTGGGACCACCTGTGCTGGTTTATGCCAGAGTCGTTGTAATTCAATTTTACGGTCCTGATATCGGTTAAGTTTTTTTTTTCATCAATTCGACTGTCACCTGATTAATAATAATAATAATAATAATAATAATAATAATAATAATAATAATAATAATAATAATAATAATAATAATAATAATAATAATAATAATAATAAATGGTTAAAGTGTAGTACTGCAGTTCAGCACTTCAGCTGTTCAAATCTCACCGGCTCAAGGTTGACTCAGCCTTCCATCCTTCGGAGGTGGGTAAAATGAGGACCCAGATTGTTGGGGGCAATATGCTGAACTCTGTAAACCGCTTAGAGAGGGCTGTAAAGCACTATGAAGCGGTATATAAGTCTAAGTGCTATTGCTATTGTTGTTGTTGTTGTTGTTGTTGTTGTTGTTATTATTATTATTATTATTATTATTATTATTATTATTATTATTATTATTATTATTATTATTATTATTATTCGCACTTGTATTCCGCCCACTCCACAGAGACTCTGGGCGGCTCAAGATTGTTACTCAATTCAGTCTAAAGTCCACAAAGCCCTTGTTCATTCTGCCATTTGTCCCGCTAAGGTCAAACCGGATGGAAAGCGTTTCTTGCTGAATTAAGCTATTTATCTTTGCAATAAAGAAGCATCTTTTGTCTTCTAACCATCTTAGACTCTGGACAGTTCCTGGGAACGTAGACATCAGTGGTGGAGTGGAATTAGTTAGAATATCTGTCCAAATGTATATTGACCTCATCTTCTTCTTGAGGACCGGCTTTTTCTCTTTGTTCTGTATTTTATTGCTGTGGACAAACAAACAGACGGAAATCCAGTTCTGCTCAAAGCTACTTCAAGCAGTCATCTGCCAGCTTTGCAGCTCAAACCAAGGTGGTTATTTCTGAATGTTTGCACTCTGTGGCCAGTTTCGGATTGTTGCTGAGAGGCTACATGTGAAGATGGATGAACAGGCAGTTTGTGGTGGCGGTGGGGCAGTAGAGCATGAGGTTTGTCAACAAGCAGCAGTTCAAGTCAGGATGTCCAGAACTATGTGCTTTTTAGTGAGGTTCTTGTTTTTCGCTGAGTTTGGTTAATTTCTTGCAGACATTTCCTTATCAAACTAAGTAACATCATCAATGCTAGCACTGATTATTAGCACATTAACACTGATGCAGGGGCGGGTTCCTAATTTTTTTACCGCCACTCTGTGGGCGTGGCTTATTTTGTGGGTGTGGCTTGCCAGCCATGTGACTGGGTGGGCGTGGCTTCTCGGACTGCTGAAGGGAGGGGAACTGAGATAGGTCCTGCTGCCCATTCCCCCTCCCCTCAGCAGCTCGAGAAGCCTCGAACGTGCAAAAATGCCGAGGATCATCACCGCGCGTTCGTGGCTTCTCGGACTGCTGAAGGGAGGGGAATGGAGATAGCGCCTGCCGCCCGTTCTTTCAGCGTCTCACACGCTCCCTCAGCCATCCTCCCCTGTTTGGACTCACTGTGGGGTAGGAAGGCAGCGTATGAGCAGTGCCGGAAACTCGACTTCTGGGCATGCGCAGAAGAAATGTTTAAAAAAAATTATTTTAAAAAAATGGCGGCGCCCAGGCACCGGCAACTGACCACACCGGTACTGTGACGTCACCAGCGGGCCGCTACCGGTGCTATAGAATGGACCGCACTGGTAGGAACCCATCACTGCACTGATGGTATTACCTACTTTACAGAGGTGGGTTCCTCCCAGTTCAGACCGGTTCTTTAGAACCGGTAGCGGGAATTTCCCCCCACTCGCCGAACCGGGAGCGATGCCGGCTGGCCACGCCCACAAATCAGCTCTCTCGCCACCATCTTGTTTTTCGCTTCTGTCCATGCGCAGAAGCTGAGTTTTCAGCACTGTGCATGCGCATGCGCCCACGCGGTGCGGGAGGAGGCAAACCGGCAGCAAGGTAAGTTAGAACCCACCCCTGCTACTTTGGTAATAAAATGTCTGCAAGAAAACCACCAAGCTCAGAGAGCACCAAGGATTCCACAGTTCAACCCCGAGCTTCAAATATTCTCCTCCATTGGTGTGTGATTTTTACGTCTCTTAGGAACAGGTGAGCTTTTGATCATGCAGTTGTGGACACCAGCTTCACTTCTGGGACACACACATATGGACGTCCCTGCTTGCACGACATGGGTTTTGTAATGAACCTTGTTATACAAATACACGCTTGCCTAGGTGGGGTTTGGCTTGGAGACAATTGCCTGTTCGTTTGGAATTGGGATGGGGGAAACTTTGCTTTCCCAAAGGTAAAAGAGCCTGACTTAGCAGAAATGCTGAGATGATCATTTGGCTCAGTCTAATAAACTAAGCTAAAACATGTCTACAGTATCTAGTTTACCCCAGGGTTCCTTTGTGACCTCAGCCAGTGGCAGCTTAAGGAATTCAGGGACTGTGCAAATCTAGGAAATTGGCTTGACTGAGTAAACATGGTTGAGTAAACTGTAGGGCCAGATGGGACACAAACAAGATGTGTGAATGTCTTCTACAGCAGGTGTAGTTGAAGCAGAATGTGCTGTGTGTAAAAGACGCAATTCCTAGTATACGCGGTCAACAAAGTCCAGGTTTTGTTAGAGCTAGATCAGTTTGTCTCTGTCTGGAGTGTCTGCCCGAAGGATGGTAATTGGTCTGATCTGCACAGAGTTTGTTCTCATCCGTAAAGTCTAGAGCAGAGGTGGGGAACTACAGCCCCCTTTATGATTGTGTATTTCAACTCTTGGCTGGTTCAGGAATTCTAGGAGTTGAAGTCTATGAGTCATACAGGGGCCATAGTTCCTCACATCTGGTCTAGAGAAATCCATGTGTGTTTTAAGCAGTAAAGCACATGGTGACTGTACTCTTTGTTTGGTCTGTGGTGGTTTAATATATAAACAGAATTTCTAACAATGTGAAATGTGGACATGCCACACAGAGGAATTGCATTCATCTGGAACCGGTACTGTACACTTGTATGCAGATCCCACCATTGTTCTTTGGCAGCAGAGCCAATTTATTTTTGGTTTTGCTATGGTATAGAAAAAGTGTCTATGAAGACAGATTTGTGGTTCTGAGCCCCCTGAATATCTCACTTTCTTTCTGAAACTAAGCAGTCATGGCCCCTCTTTTTTCATTCCAACAAGTGGAAAAGCATAAGCCAGGGATGGCGAACCTATGGCACGCGTGCCACAGGTGGCACGTGGAGCCATATCTGACGGCACATGAGCTGTTGCCCTAGCTCAGTTCCAGTGTGCATGTGCGCACCGGCCAGCTGGTTTTCGGCTCACGCGGAGGCTCTGGGAGGGCATTTTAGGCTTCCAGAGGGTCTCTGGGGAGGCAGGGGGGGCGTTTTTGCCCTCCCCAGGCTCCAGGGAAGCCTCTGGAGCCTGGGGAGGGCGAAAAGCGGGCCTACTGGGGCTCACCGGAAGTTGGGAAATGGGCCGTTTCCATCCTCCAGAGGACCTCTGCGGTTGCAGGGGAGGCTGTTTTTGCCCTCCCCAGGCATTGAATTAAGGGTGTGGGCACTTGCCTGTGCATGATAGCGCACGCACACGCACTTTCGGCACCCGAGGGAAAAAAGGTTCGCCATCACTGGCATAAGCTATGAAGGTTTGTTTTTAAATCCTGTGAACACAAGCATCCATCTCTGAGAAGTTGTTGTTTTGAACCATTTATTCATGTCCGAATCTTGGTGACTTTATAGGCAAGGGCTCTCCATGTTAGCCTGCCAGGAACATGTTCTTTCAATTGTTGGATGTTCAACTTTGCATCCGATTTGATGTTATCAAACCAGCATTTTCTTTGCTTGCCCCTTGTTCTTGTCCTACTAACCATTCCGATCATCATTACCTTCTCCATTGAATTTGGCATGACATGGCCAAAGTAAATCAGATGTAGTCTTATGATTTTAGCTTTTACTGATGTATCTGGTTTTGTACGATTTAACACCTGTTAGTTACCGTATTTTTCGGAGTATAAGACACACCTTAGTTTTTGGGGAGGAAAATAGGGGAAAACAATCTGCCTACCATGTATTCATCTGGCTAGCGTCCTTAGTCTGGTCAGCTTCAGCACATTATTTTATCCCCTGGTTAGGACTTAAAAAAACCTTCTTCTGAGAGAGTAACAATGAAAGAGCCTGCAAGCCGGTAAGAGCTGGGAAGATAGTTAGCACCTGGTTAGGGCTAGAAAAGAACTTATCCGGAGCAAGTAGAGCAATGAAAAAAAATTCTGCAAAGACTTAGGGCTGGAAAAACAGTCTTCTGAGAGAGTAACAATGAAAAAGCCTGCAAGGTAAGAGCTGGGAATATCTGTTAGCACCTAGTTAGGGCTGGAAAAAAAAGCTACATTCAAAGTATAAGACGCAGCCAAATTTTCAGCCACTTTTAGGGAGGAAAAAGGTGCTTCTTATACTCCAAAAAATACGGTACTCTGGCTGTCCATGGTATATGTAGTAATTTATGCCAGCCCCACAGTTCAAAGGCATCAATTCTTCTCCGATCAGCCATTCTTAGTGTCCAACTCTCACCCCCATGCAGTACATCATTATAGGGAAGACTATTGCTCTAACTAGCACGCTTTTTGCATTTATGTCAATATCTCTGAGAAGTCACTGCAAGAATTCTGGATTTCCATTACAAGATCTTGGGAGGGAATGCATGGGAAGAGAGGTGAAGAATTGGGCCACCAAAGTGGATTTTGCTTTCCTTGAGTGTCGTCAAAACAACTTTGGTAGGGAGAAAAAAACACCCAGTGAACGATGCTAGCTGATGGCAAATTTCCTCCCCCAATGAGTAAGTTCACACCTCATGCTGGGTTCATTCCAGTTTGTTGAATAAGCTGTAAGTAGGTCACACATTATGCTAAGTCAAACCCAGACGGATGGCGTGATGGCTCTGGATGGTATGTGTACGTAAGGCAAAGCTTTGGCTTTGGAGACGCTTCCCCAAATCATCTGAGCCAAGGCTGAAATCACACACCAGGCTAAGCTGTGGTTTGTTTAACTCCGCAATTTGTTGGGTTTGCACAATGCGCTAATCCATAAACCAAGTAAATCCCTTTATGGCTTTATGGCATTTTCTGTGTACTCAGCCCAGAGTGTCTTCTCAAAGGATGGGCCCCATCATTAGCTGAATTCCATTATTCTTGTCCACAGCTTTAGCTTTTGCCTGGAGCTCATTCTTGCATTTGGATCTCTTTCTCCTCTTCTGGCCCAATGAATCAGAGTAAGCCCATTTGTCCCACAGTTCGGATGGGGAGGGAGCAATGGGAGAGCAAATCCACTGGAATCATCAGAAAAGGGACTTAACTGAAGTGATGGCCTGTGCTAAAACTCAGGCATTGAATGTTGCCTTTGATGTTTTCCTCCATTCCAGACTTTTGAAGATCAGTCTGGAGATCTGGAGGTCTGCTGGTGGCATTTAATTACTGTTTATTTTCTAGTGTTCTTGTATATTGCTGTACGCCGCCCTAAGTCCCTCGGGAGTAGGGCGGCATATAAGAACCAAGAAATAAATAAATAAATAAATAAATTATTCCTTGAGTCACATCTTGGGGAACATCTACAAGGTTGGCAAGGTTGCAGATGTAATTAATGACATATTAGACTTGGGAAGAATACAATGTCATGAAGAACACTTTCAGGAATTGGCTTTGTCTAGTCTAGTGAAAAGAAGGACTAGGAGAGACATGATAGGGTTCCAATATTTGAGGGGCAGCCACAAAGAAGAGGGGGGTCAACCTATCAATCTATTTTCCCAAGCACCTGACCGTAAGACAAGAAGCAATGAATGGAAAGTAATTAAGGAGAGAAGAACTAAGGTGAAATGTCCTAACAATGAGAATAATTAACCAGTGGAATGGCTTGCCTTCAGAAGTTATGGGTGGTCCATCATTGGAGGCTTTTAAGAAGGGCCTGGACAGCCACTTGTCTGGAGTCATATAGGGTCTGCTACTTGAGCAAGGGGTTGGACTAGAGGACCTCTAGGGTCCCTTCTAATTCTGTTGTAGGGTTATTCTGATATCCATGGGTGTATGTGTACATCAAAAAAAGGCAGATTGCAGAACCAGCATTGCAAAATTGATGTACATAGAAAAGAGATGGAACTTACATCCCATCATCCCATCTGTTGTTTTGCCTTTTTTAATCCTCTCCAACATAATGATGTTGCCTTCAATGCCCCCCAGATAAGACCTGTTGAACTTGAAAGTATATATATATATATATATATATATATATATATATATATATATATATATATATATATATATATATATATATATATATATATATATATATATATATATATATTCAACTATGTAAAAACGGCTGAAATCCAGCAATGTCAAGTCTCATAAAATTCCTACATATCAGCAATATCATGACGTTTGGGATAGTTCATGCCAGATCTTGCACGATTTTTAGGGCCGAGCTTGCTGAGCCCTCATGAAATTTAGGGTATTTATTTATTGCATGCCGACAATCTCTAATTTACAGTTTGGTCTACCCAGTTGACTTATTCACAGAACTAACCAACCAAACTGTTTAAGAGGGCTGGAGGCTAAGACCTAAGAACGGTTGCAGGAATTGGGTTTGTCTGGTCTAGTGAACAGAAGGACTAGGAGTGACATGATAGCAGTGTTCCAATATTTGAGGGGCTGCCCCAAAGAAGACGGGGCCAACCTGTTCTCCAAAGCACCAGAAGGCAAAACAAGAAACAAGGGATGGAAACTAATCAAGAAGAGAAGCAACCTAGAACTGAGGAGGAATTTCCTAATGGTGAGAGCAATCAACCAATGGAATACTTGCCTTCAGAAGTTGAGGGTGCTCCATCACTGGAGGCTTTTAAGAAGAGACTGGACAGCCACTTGTCTGGAATGGTATAAGGCAGTGGTGGCCAACCTTAAGCATACCATGCGCCAATTTTTTCACAGACGAGTTCAGATGCGCCATACAACTCAAGCACGTTTTTTACCTTCTTACTTACTTCTATGTTCGCGTCAAGAAAAAGTAGTGGCGCTCTTCTTTGACAAACGTAATATATATTTAATCTTGAATCTGTCTTTCAATCACTCTCAATACAAAAACCACGCTAGTACACTCAATAAAACACTGCTTCAAACTCCACGCCACGATGGCTCACTCAGAACTGACTGACCATATCGAATGCTCGCCACTCATTCGCACGTGACTTTAAACACATGATGTGTTACTATTGTGTGGTGTTTGCGATCGTTTGAGCAGGAACGCGCAATGGCAACACCGATAAAAATATTCGTACGTTTGTAAACCCGCCTAAAGTAACATCTCACAAGTTCCATTCTAAGTTTTAGACACCGAGAAGTTGAACATTACCGAAGGCTGTACCAATTGAACTGTGATCACTTTGGTGTTGAAAATATTAAGATGGATTCAGTTATGACACCTATTTAAAAAAAATAAGTAGGCGCAAGGATGCAATGCGCCACTTGTAAACATCCAATGCGCCACATTTGGCGCATGCGCCACGGTTTGGCCACCCCTGGTATAAGGTCTCCTGCTTGAGCAGAGGGTTGGATTAGACTAGAAGACATCCTAAGTCTCTCCCAACTCTGTTATTCTCTCCTGCTCTACTTTATGGCTTAACTCCCTGTGTAAACTGACCTGGGATGTTGAATCAAATACCCTAAATGAGTTTTGAAGCAATGTGTGAATTTGCACCTGGCCTGCTTAAAAGTCAAAATTCAATTGGGAGGAAGATTTCCAGGATTTTGACAGCTGTTCTTTTTTGCTTTAGGAAAAGAAAGCAAGCTTAAACTGCTGCGCTGTAAAGCATTTAATAAAACACTAAGTGGGTGACTCATTATGCTATAAAATTATCTGACAATCAGGGTGGAGGGTTTTGGGGTTTTTTTTGAAAGAACATAGCTTGAAGAGAAAGCAAAAAAGAAAGAAAAAGAAATCAGCTAGCAAATCCGGCATCTGTCTTAGTTTTACAACTTTGCGGGATCTGGCTATGTTAAAACAGCCTGTGGGTCTTAACTTATATGTGGCATCTTTTCTTTTCTTTTTTCTTTTACTTTTTCTCTGCCCTGGATGACACCAAACAAAATCAGATTCAGTGTTTGTACAACGAATGATCTAGTGATTTTTAACTGAAGTTCTGAGATCCAGATAGCAGGATGCAGGGTTTGGGTATGGCTAATCTAATGAAGAGAAGAACTTAGGGTGATAGGATAGCAGTGTTCCAGTATTTGATGGGCTGCCACAAAAAAAAAGGGATTCAACCTATTCTCCAAAGCACCTGAAGGCAAGACGAGAAACAATGAATGGAAACTAATCAAGGAGAAAAGCAATTTGGAATTAAGCAGAAATTTCCTAACAGTGACAACAATTAAACCAGTGGAACAGCTTGCCTTCAGAAGTTGTGGGTGATCTATCACTAAAGGCTTTTAAGAAGAGACTGAACAGCCACTTGTCTGGAATGGTATAGGGCAGGGGTCTGCAATCTGTGGCTCCGGAGCCGCATGCGGCTCTTTGGGCCCTCTGCTGTGGCTCCCTGTCGGGTGATCCCATCACTGACTGGCCCTGCCCCTCGCCCTCCCCTCCCAGTCACTCCTTGCCTAGCCTGAGAAGGTAAGGGCAATGGCGTGGGATGAGAGGAAGAGATACACACACACACACACACACACACACACACACACACACACACACACACATACACACACAGATACAGAGAGGGGGGAGAGAGGTGGGGAGAGTGAGAGATATATATAGGGAGGGAGGGAGGGGTGTGTCAAAGGGTTTTGTGGCTCCCGGCATTTTTTAACAACGAGTTGTCTGCCCTAATGGGTAGGCTGGGTAGGCGTGGCTAGGGGGATCATGTGACTGGGTGGGAGTGAGTGATATCGAGTTGGCCATGCCCACCCAGGTTTTGTGGCTCCAGGTGTTTTCTTTTCTGTGGGAAATGGGTCCAAATGGCTCTTTGAGTGTTTAAGGTTGCAGACCCCTGCTATAGGGTCTCCTGCTTGAGCAGGGGGTTGGACTAGAAGACCTCCAAGATCCCTTCCAGCTCTATTCTGAATTGAATCAACAGATCCAACTGAAAGGTCTTCAGTTCAAGAATAGTACTCTATAATCGTGGAACATCAGATCACATGAAATTTCTACTGCTGTGAGCTAGAGCTACAATCTTGTGTTCATGCACCTTTTCATGCATTTTGTCTTTGCCATGCCGTGAAGGTGGAAGGTGAAAAGTGTTCTTCTGGCTGCAGAGATTTTATTTAATTTATAAGTTTTACAATCTTCCCCTTAAGTTTGTGGCTCTGGGTAGGGTGCAGTGGATTAAAAAGGAAAGCAAGTCAGAGGAGAGAGAGCAATTTAAAGCAATTTGCAACACACGAACCTCCTTGATTATGCCACAAATCAAATATCTCAAGCCAAAGGGGCATTCTTCATTACTGGCTGGGGAATTCTGGGAGTTGAAGTCCATAAGTCTTAAAGTTGCCAAGGTTGGACATCCTTGCTGTAGATAGATGTTCTCCAAGAGGATGTCTCCCCAACCAGGTCCTTCAGATTCTCCACAAGTGCCCCCATTGCTGCTGTAAGTGAGTCTCTTGCTACTGATCACACTCTCCTCCTCCTCTTTCCTTCCCAAAAGCAAATATAAATATTTGAGGCTGGTCTTTGCATAACGGAAACCCTGCTACCGAATGTTGAAAGAGATGTCCAGTTTTGTCACGGTGTGAATATTGCCAGTTGTGTGTATATGCAGGATGCTGCATCCCTATCTAATATAATGGTACATTCCAATACAAGCAGAACATGTGATATGATGTTCTTCTACGCATGTGTGCATTCCTAATTCTCCATTCTTCTTCTGGCTCTAGCACTTGACCGAGACGGTCGCATTTTCTTAGCAAAGATGTAAACAATCAGGATTTATTATTTTGTACCGAAATAAATATTTCTATTAGACTTTTAATCTCGGTTTTATTTCTAACTGTCTGAATTCCAAGAGAAAGATCAACATTGCCTCTATGGGGATTTATTCTCCCCTTAACAAGTTTTTAATGTGCTGCTTGGCCATCGGCAGTCCCAGTTTCTTCGCAGTTTACAGATTTATTTTAAGAAAGAGCAGAGACAACCTTCATGCATTTTTTATCCTAATAAAGTAGTTTGCAAAGGACTGGATAAGCTGTACAAGACAAATGTAGAAATTGTACTTGGCACAGAAGTATCTAACCTTGAAGCTGACAAAAGAGGAACTTCTATTTTTTCTTTCCTTTTTTTTAAACAAAGGACCCTGTTTACATAGAAAAATAGTAGTTTTACATGAACGGGTTTATGCTGTGATACGTAGGGCAGAGCAGAGAAAGTGTGAATGGTGTTGATCACCCTTCTCCAACTGGTGCTCTCCAGATATCTTGGGATGACAATTCTGAAAATTGTCAGCATGGGAATATGTGGTTCTAATCCCAGCACATCTGGAGAACGTCCATCAGGGCAAGACAGATAATAGTCAGGCATGACAAAATAATTGGTGATGGGGAAAGGGTGGAAAAAATAAAGAGATAAGAAATAATGTTGACCAGCAAGCCATGATAAAAGTACACCCAGGAGTAATCAAAACAATGCCGTTTAGTATCATGCTGATTGAATCCAGAGATGCCAGTTGAATGGATATTTAAGTTTTTACAAACACTGCATTGGTGTTCTGGGGAAAAAAAAAATCAGAGGCCTTTAGGATCAGTTGGCCTCATCCAGGATTGCTTGCAGCTCTTTGAAATGTTGCCATCAAAATTGCAGTTTTTAATAGTCGGGCATGACAAAATAATTGAGAATCAAATGATCGTATTATCTGAATTGAATTAATTTGTTTGGAATTATATTCAGATTTAGTTTTGGTCTGACTTCAACCACCACTAGCAGCAGCAAATTTATTTAGAAGAGTTGACAATGACTGCAGCCAGGCTCTCTTAATTGTGTTGGAATTTCTTCCTGTTGTACTAACCTGTGCATGTTGGATAGACATGTGTGTTCAAGAGAGGATCAGGCAAGGGAATGAATTATCATTGCGGAGGAGATATTAGAGCCTGATTAATTAATGCTTACACCAATTCTTCCACTCACTGAGGGCATTTTTCTTGTTTCTTTGTTTTTGTTCCATTCAAACTTTCCAAGATCTTCCTGCGGCAGAGTTCCCAGATCTCATTGCAATCATGATAAAAACAGCAGCTGCATTTGCTCATTTCATAACTGGACCGGTTTTGTATTCCCCTTCTGCCCTCCGCCAATGAATTTGGCAAAAAAAGCCATTATCTGCAACAGATTTGGGATTAGATAATGGAAGAAAATGTCTCCAATGTTATCCAAATGGAGTTCTGTTATTAACCAGATGGATCATCCTTTCATTCTTCAAAACTTTTCCTTCCCATAAAGGTAAAGAAGTTCCATCAAGCCTTTAATTTTTTTTTCTGGACAACCTTCTAGCATTTGGAGTCAAGTCAACTAGCTCTGAATGACCAGTGTGGTAGAATGTAGTCTGGATTCCCAGAGAAAAAAAGGGACAGCAAAGTTTAGATCGGGGTCCCCAAACTTGGCAACTTTAAGACTTGTGGACTTCAACTCCCAGAATTCTCCAGCCAACATAGCATAGCTGGCTGGAGAATTTTGGAACTTGAAGTCCACAAGTCTTAAAGTTGCCAAGTTTGAAGACGTCTGGTTTAGATAGTTTGATTGTTTAGATAGTCTGGTCGGGAGGAAGAAGGTCAAGACAGCTCCTCCCTAGAAGTTCTCAGAATATATCTTCATTGATACAAGTAGTTTGCTTTGGTTTGGCAATATTTAGGTGAGGTACAATAAGGGAAACTATTTAGAAGTAACTCTGCATGTGTTTGTCTATCATCCAGGTATAATTGTCCCAAAGATGCTTTTCAAAAGGCAACTGAACTTTCTTGGTTTTTTCTTTGAAAATGTTTTGCTTCTCACCCAAGAAGATGAAGAACTCATCCAAGAACAGAAGAAACTTCTTGGATGAAAAATGAAATGTTTTCAAAGTAAAAAAAACAACAACCACCACCAAGAAAGTCCAGTTGCCTTTTGAAGCACCTTTGGGATGATTTGTATATCCTTCTTGGTTTTTGGAGCTAAGGAGGGACTAGAACTCATGGTTTCCTGATTTCTAGCCTGGTGCCTTAACCGGTAGATCAAACAGGCTCTCTAGTATTTTATCTTCAGTATGTCTATTTAGGAGCCTATACTTTTCAATTATTTTTCATCTGAAATGGCAGGAAATATTACCTTCAGATTTCAGTAGTCATGGTCAGAAAAGATTTCCTGGACTCTGGACCAAAGAATTGGATCACTTTGGGTCCATCTCTTTCCCCCACCCCCAGCATCTCACAGGGCTGCTGTGGATAGGACAACGCAGGAGTTTTTTTGATCTCCTACAGAAAAGAGAGGATACAAGTATAATAATAAGATAAAGGAAACTGACAGAATGAATTGCATTTAATTAAATAACATTTAATTTTTCTTTAGATTTTAGCTATATTTTGGGCTATATGTCTATAAGATATATAGAATAGAATAGAATTCTTTATTGGCCAAGTGTGATTGGACACACAAGGAATTTGTCTTTGGTGCATATGCTCTCAGTGTGCATACAAAAAAAGATACATTTGTCAAGAATCATGAGGTACAACACTTAATGATTGTCATAGGGTACAAATAAGCAATCAGGAAACAATCAATATTAATATAAATCGTAAGGATGCAAGCAACAAATTACAGTCATACAGTCATTAGTGGGAGGAGATGGGTGGTAGGAACAATGAGAAGACTAATAGTAATAGTAATGCAGCCTTAGTGAATAGTTTGACAGTGTTGAGGGAATTATTTGTTTAGCAGAGTGATGGCGTTCGGGAGAAAACTGTTCTTGTGTTTAGTTGTCTTGGTGTGCAGTGCTCTATAGCATCGTTTTGAGGGTAGCAGTTGAAACAATTTATGTCCAGGATGCGATATGTGTCTTATATTTATTTATTTATTATTTATTTATTTAGTGAGATTTCTATACCGCCTCACAGTGCAAGCACTCTCTAAGCGGTTTACACCAGTAAGCAATGTGTATTTATATTGCCCCCAACAATCTGGGTCCTCATTTTACCTACCTCGGAAGGATGGAAGGCTGAGTCAACCTTGAGCCGGTGGGATTTGAACCGCTGACCTGCGGATCAGTGTCAGCTAAAGTGGCCTGCAGTACCTGCCTCTAACCACTGCGCCACCTCGGCTCTTGTTATATGCCAGTAATGGCAGCCTGGAACTAAAGAGAAAGCAACCTAGAACAAATTTCCTGACAGTGAGAACAATTAATCAGTGAAACGACTTGCCTCGAGAAATTGTGGGTGCTCCAACACTGGAGGCTTTTAAGAAGAGATTGGACAACCATTTGTCTGAAATTGTATAGGATTTCCTGCTTGAGCAGGGGGTTGGACTAGAAGACCTCCAAGGTCCCTTCCAACTCTGTTATTCTGTTAATGTAGACCATGGCCCTAAAGGATCAATCTCTGAGCTAGAATGATTCAGGCTAACTCAGTAGTAGACTATTCCAAATGTTCCCAAAAGCACGGGGAAATTATAGCTCCTTGCATGCCAAAGGTGTAAGGTTGAGTCAAAGAATTCTGTCACTAAAAATCCCACCAGTGTGATTTGGGACAAGCATAGCGCTGACTAAGGTAGCCTGACCCCAGGTACTCGCTAATAAACCTGCCTCTTCAATCATTCCAAAAAGTCTTGCAAGTTTCATAAAAGAGATTCCACAAACCAAGCCATTTTTCTCCTTTTCATGCCTGGGTGGTGAGATCATTTTCAAGTGGGGAAGGTGGGAGGGGATGGGGGGGGACAAGTTTCAGGTTGAAATTCCACTGGCGAAGGAATGTAAATGGAGAGACAAGTGTGGGCTCGCTCTCTGAAATATTTGGTAACCAGGCCTATGAAGAATCTTCTAACTTCATGGAAAGATTTGAGGTCCACCTCACTTTAATCATCTACATATTTTGCAGGGTAGAAAGAAGGTGTTCATGTGTGGGTCTGTCTAGAACAGTAGGTTTACTTAATCTTCTGTATGTGTGTGTTTGTGTGTATGTATGTGTGTTTGTGTGTGTGTGTGTGTTTATGTATATAAAGTTTCCCTTTATTTTCATTTATCAGCAAAAAATGTTACATACATACATACATACATACATACATACATACATACATACATACATACATATATATATATATAAAGTTGCTGCCCTGCAAGGCAGCCGGCCCGGGTTCAAATCCCAGTAAGGGGTATGGCTATCTGACGAGAGCAAAATAAGCTCGAAATAGATCTATAATAGTCTCTCTTTATTTTCATTTATCAGCAAAAAATCCTACACATATAGATTAGTGTGTCGGCTATATTAAAAACAGCCTTGATGGTCCCAGTGAGGGGCTGAAAGGCAAAAAGGAAGTTGTGATGCTTTCTCTCCCATATTTGGGTACACCAGGATAACACGACAAAAAAACATATATAACCCTTTCCTGGTGAAAGAGCTGATTGGGAACAGAGCCTATGGCCTAATGGTTAAGTTGCTGTCCTGCAAGGCAGCCGGCCCGGGTTCAAATCCCAGTAAGGGGTATGGCTATCTGACGAGAGCAAAATAAGCTCGAAATAGATCTATAATAGTCTCCCTTTATTTTCATTTATCAGCAAAAAATCCTACATATATATATATATATATATATATATATATATATATATATATATATATATATATATATATATATATATATATATATATATATATATATATATATATATATATATATAGTATGTGTGTGTGTGTGTGTGTGTTTTCTATGAATTGCTTTCAAATCCAGGACTGGCACTTTTTTTTATTTTGAATGAATGCAGAAAAGGTCTATATTTAATTATTTTTTGATAGTGCTCCTAAGTCTAGGTTCTCCTATCTTTTGAGGCAACCCTTTTTAACTCTCCTTCCAACTGAACTTTATGTGAATTGTGAGGCGTTTAGCTAAATATAGATAGGTAACTTTGTCATGCAGTGAAACGGTGTGAGGAGCATAGAGGGCAAGCTTTAACTTGTACGGTAAGTTCTTTTTTAAAAATGGTTGCTCTGTCGAAGAAATGGAAATTACAGACAGTTTGCTCTGAATAACAAAGTCTGTGAGCTGCCTCCAGTTGCCTCTCTCCCAATGGAACTGTTTGATCCAGAGAGTTTTCTTCAAAGTGAGAAGAGAGCTGACTTTCATATGAGCCAGGTTCATACATGAATGGAATGGAATGGAATGGAATAGAATAGAATAGAATAGAATAGAATAGAATAGAATAGAATAGAATAGAATAGAATAGAATAGATTTAGATTTATTATTAGAGTTGGAAGGGACCTTGTAGGTCATCTAGTCCAACCCCCTGCTCAAGCAGGAGTTCCTACACCAGTTGAGACAGATGACAGAATAGAATAGAATAGAATAGAATAGGAATTTGGAATTGGAATTGGAATTGGAATTGGAATTGGAATTGGAATTGGAATTTGGAATGGAAAAGGAATGGGAATAGGGAATAGGGAATAGAAAAAGGAAAGAATGAAATGGAATGGAATAGGAATAGGAAAGAATAGAATAGGAAGAGAATGAGAAATAGAGAAGTAGGTACAAAACAGAACCCAACTGAACAGAATAGAATAGAAAGAGAAATAGAGGAAATAGAGGAAATAGAAAAATAGGAATAGAATAGAACAGAAGTCTTTATTGGCCGAGTGTGATTGGACAGACAAGGAATTTGTCTCCGGTGCAGAAGCTCACATTGTTCACACATATGACAACAAAGTCATAAGTCATGGATCATAAATCATAGTTACAATCATTACAATTACAGATAGTTCTCGACTTATGGCCACAGCTGGGATCAGAATTCCCATTGCTAAGGAAGGCAGTTGTTAAGTGAGTCATGTCTGATTTTATTAGTTTTCCCCCCACAGTTAAGTGAATCCCTACAGTTGTTAAATGAATCATGTGGTTCATTAAATGAATTTGGCTTTCCCCATGGACTTGTTGGAAGCCATCTGAGAAAGTGATGGTCATCACATGACCCCAGGATACTGCAATCCTCATCAATACATGTTTGTTGCCAAGCGCCTGAGTTTGATTGTGTGGATGCTGCAATGGTCATAACTGCAAGGACCGGTCATAAGTCACTTTTACTTTAGTGCCAGTGTAGCTTCAAATGGTCACTAAACAAATGGTTGTAAGCCAAGAATTACCTTTACTAAGTCATGATTTGTTGAACAAGCCATAATTAGATGCACTGGCTCAACACCCATAGACTGTGGCTTGCAAGCCATAGTGGCAAGGTTCATACAATACTCAAAACCGGCTTCAAATAAACCATGTCCTGACTTAGCACAATGCTTGTCTCAGGCATAATCTGCTATTTGATTGTTCTAATGGAAAATGCAAAGGTTGCATTAAAAATGGTTACATTTGGTACATGAGATTTTATTTATTTATTTATTTATTTATTTATTTGTTTGTTTATTTATTTATTTATTTATTTATTTATTTATTTGTCAAACATGTATAGTAGTAATTTGTATAAACATAAGTAAAAAGTAAGGATAAAAGAGGACAATAGGACAGTAGGACAGGGACGGTAGGCACAGTGGTGCGCTTATGCACGCCCCTTACAGACCTCTTAGAAACGAGGAGAGGTCGACTGTAGACAGTCTAAGGCAGTGATGGCGAACCTTTTTTGGCTCGGGTGCCAAAAGAGTGTGTGCGCGCGCAATAACGTGAATGTGCGTGCCCACACCCATAATGCAATGCCCCCCCACGCATGCACACAATCCCCACACTGCCCCTCGCGCATGTGCACAACCCCCTGTGCATGCGCACAGGCCTCACTGAAGCCTCCGGACTTCTGGTAGGCCCGTTGGGCCATTTTTCACCGTCCCCAGGGTTCAGGAGGCTTTCCTGAAGCCTGGGGAGAGCAAAAACGGCCGAAAAGAAGGCGGAAAATCAGCTGACTAGCGCACTGGAGCTGACATAGGGCAACGCCTCGCGTGCCCTCAGATATGGCTCTGCATGCCACCTGTGGCACCCGTGCCATAGGTTCGCCATCACTGGTCTAAGGTTAAAGTTTTTGGGGTTTGGGGAAGAAACCACAGAGTCAGGTAGTGCATTCCAGGCATTGATCACTCTGTTGCTGAAGTCGTATTTTCTGCAATCGAGTTTGGAGCGCTTTACATTTAGTTTGAATCTATTACGTGCTCATGTATTGTTTACTAATAACAATTTCTTTATAATGTGGACCAGGGCTGTCAAACTCCCGGCCCGCGGAATGGATGCGTCACGTGCTGGCGACGCCCATGCCCGGTTTAGCAAATGGGGGGAAAGTTCCGATACGTCTCGTGACGTGATGTGATGTGAGTTTCACACCCCTGATCTGGACCGTTCAGATTTAAAGTCTGCAAGAAATCACACCAGATTTTTGAAAAGCTCTTTGAGCCTTCTTCAATCAGCTTCCTCCTATGTGTGAGAGTGAGAGAAAAAATACTTTTAAAGGGGCAATAAAGAAGAAAGCACTTTCTTCGTTTCAAAGTTTTATGCAGTTTCTTTTAGATTTTTCTTTTCTTTCTCAGAATTCCGAGATAAAAGCATTCCTTTCCCAATACACTTCACATTTGCTTCTAGGCAACTTTTCAGTGTGTGTGTAAACTGAAATGATCTCTGTGGTTAAGCATTTGGTTGGGGGCATCTGTCCGAAGTGATCTCTTAACAACACTGGAGTGTAGGTATTTATGCGTGATCATTTACATTTTCAGAAGAATATTTTAAAAAGCCAGGATCTTCTTTTTTTTTTAGAAAGGGGTCTTAGCATTAGATTTAGATTTATTATTAGAGTTGGAAGGGACCTTGTAGGACATCTAGTCCAACCCCCTGCTCAAGCAGGAGTTCCTACACCGTTTGAGGCAGATGGCAGTCCAGTCTCCCCTTGAAGGTCGCAAGTGTTGGGGCTCCCACAACCTCCGCTGGCAAGCTGTTCCACTGGTTGATCGCTCTCACCGTCAGAAAGTTTCTCCTCACTTCCAGGTTGAATCTCTCCTTGGTCAGCTTCCATCCATTATTCCTTGTTTGGCTTTCTGGTGCCATAGAGAACAGCCTGACCCCCTCCTCTCTGTGGCATCCCCTCAAGTATTGGAACGCTGCTATCAACTGCACAACATTAGTTGTGCAGTTGGCTACACAAGGAGAAAGTGTGTTCAAATAGTATTCGACTTACAACAGTTCATTTAGTAATAACAACAACAACAACAACAACAACAGAGTTGGAAGGGACCTTGGAGGTCTTCTAGTCCAACCCCCTGCCTAGGCAGGAAACCCTACACCACTTCAGACAAATGGTTATCCAACATCTTCTTAAAAACTTCCAGTGTTGGAGCATTCACAACTTCTGGAGGCAGGCTGTTCCACGGATTAATTGTTCTAACTGTCAGGAAATTTCTCCTTAGTTCTAAGTTACTTCTCTCCTTGTTTAGTTTTCACCCATTACTTCTTGTTCTACCTAGTGTTGTAGTGACTAGGTAGAACAAGTTCTAGTGACAAGAGTTCTAGTGTCTCTTGTTCTAGTGACCGCCTGAAGTTACAACGGCCCTGAAAAAAGTGACTTGTGACCGTTTTTCACACTTATTACCATTCAGCATGCCCATGGTCATGTGATGAAACTTAAGACTTCACTTAACAACTGTGTTACTAATTTAACAACTGCAGTGATTCGTTTAAGAACTGTGGCAAGAAAGTTCATAAACTAGGGGGAAATTCACTTAACATCTATCTCGCTTAGCAACAGAAATTTTGGCCTGTCTTGTGGTCATATGCTGAGGACTATTTATAGTGAATTTAGCAGATTGGCAATGTTTAGTTTCTTAGAATCTATCAACTTTCACTTTCAGAAAGCTGAGAAAACATAGTGCAAAAAGGATGTATAACTCACCCACTGAACAAATTTTAAACTGTAACAATGTCAGGTTAGGCTCTCCAAAGTCCAGGCTGTTAACCATAAAAGGCAAACCAACATCAGGAACGGCAATTGGTCATGGCCCTTGAATAAGCAAACATTCCTCCTGCTCATGAATCAAGCCTAGCTTCATTTTTGCCTCTTTTAAGAATTATTTGTCATTTGATGTCTCGGGAGACCAAACAAGGAAGGGTATTGCAATAAAAGGAAGGGGAGGTGCAAATTAATGCCAGGCAAGAAAATATGCATGAAACAGATCAACCTGCAGGAAAATATTATATTGAAGATTTAACACTTGTTGAAACTTCAGCCAGCTGCCTTGTCCGAGTACATTCAAACATTTGAAATAAATAAAAAAGGGCATATCACTTGCCTGTCCAACTGGCACTCAGCATCCCATGTCTGGAAAGCAATTTTAGGGGCTGATTTCCCCCCCAAGGCTGACTGGTTTTATGGAATAAAATAAATTTATTTAGCAGTGGTACCCAATCTCTGGGACAGCATTCCTATAGCTGAATTTCACCACTGCTGTATTCTAGTCCATTCCTTACTCACAAAATAAGGCACTGTTGCATACATTTTTATTTATTTATTTATTTATTTATTTTTGTCAAGTATGTGTTGGTAATATACATAGATATAACATTGTTTATATACATAAGATGGGTACTGATAAGAGGGAACATTCGGACAGGGATGGTAGGCACGCTGGTGCACTTATGCACGCCCCTTACTGACCTCTTAGGAATCGGGTGAGGTCAACAGTGGACAGTCTAAGGGTAAAGTTTTGGGGGTTTGGTGACGAAACCACAGAGTCAGGTAGTGAGTTCCAGGCATTTACCACTCTGTTGCTAAAGTCATATTTTCTACAGTCAAGTTTGGAACGGTTCACTTTGAGTTTATATCTGTTGTGTGCTCGTGTATTGTTGTGGTTATTATAAATCTAGGTTTTGACAGTCAAAAAAATTGTTTAGCCTTCTTTAGCCTTGTTTTACATTTCCAAATCCCCAGGAGAGGGTTATATGATCATTTCCTCCCCCCGCCCTTCTTTAGGGATATTGCATTCAGTCATGTTAGCATCCTCTGCTCATCTCGCTCTTAAAGAGAGTGACAGTTTGGGAAAATACACACATTGTTAGCAAAGCATGATAGCATCGTTAAAACTACACAAATCTGGCGGAGTTCGCAGGATGTAGAATAATTCCAGTAATGTCTCTGGGAGAAGGGAAGTTTTGTGAAGGTTAAGGTGACCTGATGTTGCAAGGAACATGGTCTGGCTGTGATGGAGATGGATTTGAGCATGGTCTCCAGAGAGATTTCTGGTGAGGATGAAGTTCCTCGCTTCTGCTCTCCTTTTCCTTTGAGAGAGAAGGGCGCACGGTCCGCTCCCTGTCTGTTCAGGACGATGGGACTCTTGTGGGTGGGTCTGTTCAAGGAAGCAGCTGTTGGCCTCTTTTTTGGGACTTTGGAGAGGATCCCAAGGCAAGGGTGAGGAGCAAGCAGATTGATAGGATCAGCATTTTTGGATGCTTCTCTTTGCGCAATCCAAGGAAGTCGGAATGGCTATGCTCAAGAGCAGAGGTCTTCAAACTTGGCAACTTTAAGACTTGTGTGGACTTTAACTCCCAGAATTCTGGGAGTTAAAGTCCACAAGTCTTAAAGTTGCCAAGTTTGGCGACCCCTGCTCCAGAGTGAAGGAAACTGGCATTTTGCAAATAAGACAGGTTACGGTGCTTGGGGAAGAAATGACCCAAGTTGGCAACTTGGCAGGTTGTGTCATCACATTTCTAGAAAGGTGTGACACATGTTCTAATGCAGGGGTCCTCAAACTGTTTAAACAGGGGGCCAATTCATGGTCCCTCAGACTGTTGGGGGGGCCAGACTGGCTGAGTGGTCGTGGCTAGGTGGTCATGGCCAATTTAATAGTCCATTAAACAATGTACACGCATCAAACTTTAATTTGTTTTGCTCCTGGGGGTGTTTTATTTGCATGTTGCTCTTTTGGTTGACTTTTCTTTTTACTAGATCATTTTTTCAGTTGTTTAGGAGTCTAGTGGTCCACTTCAGAAAACTCAGCTTTGCAGCAATTCTTCTCAGCCCCAAGGAGCTTGAGAACACACTCTCTCTCTCTCTCTCTCTCTCTCTCTCTCTCTCTCTCTCTCTCTCTCTCTCTCTCTCTCTCTCTCTCTCTCTCTCTCTCTCTCTCCCTCCCTCCCTCCCTCCCTCCCTCCCTCCCTCCCTCTCTCTCTCTCTCTCTCTGCAGGAGAGGTGAGAAACGGTCCATTTTTTTTGCCTCCTGGGGCATCTGTGTGCCCCATTTTTCACCTCCCCCACCTCCAGCAGCATTCTGCAGCCCAAAATCAGGAAATCAGGCACGATTTTGGCCAAAAACGGGCCGTTTTCTCCCATTTTTTGGCCACCTGGGGCATCTGTGCTCCCCATTTTTCACCTCCCCCACCTCCAGAACGTCCCTACAGGCCAAAATTGTTGGCCTTACCTTTCAGTTCCAGCCCGCGAGGCTCGCAAAGGTAAGTCCTACGCTGGACCGAAGGGTGGGCAGGGCGATGTGGGCAGGGCAGCCGCGTGGTCCTGCGTGAGCCGGATTAATGGCTTTGGCGGGCCGCATGTGGCCTGCGGGCCATAATTTGAGGACCCATGTTCTAATGGGATTAAAAATCACTTCCTGGTTTTCTTCACATCCTTGCACTTAATAATAATAATAATAATAACAACAGAGTTGGAAGGCCCAATGTTCAAGTCTGTCAAGATCCTTCTGTATCTTGAGCCTATCTTCTGGAGAGATGGCTATTCCTGCCAGTTTGGTGTCATCTGCAAATTTGATGAGTTCCCCATCTATCCCCTCGTCCAAGTCATTGATGAAGATGTTGAAGAGTACTGGGCCTAAAATAGAGCCTTGGGGTACTCCACTGCATGCTTCCCTCCATGTAGATGCAGTTCCATTGAGCACTACTCGTTGAGTGCGGTTGGTTAGCCAGTTTTGAATCCATCTGGTGGTGTTGCTGTCCATCCCACATTTTTCTACTTTTATCTAGTAGTAGGTTATGGTCTACTTTGTCAAATGCCTTACTGAAGTCCAAGTAAACCACATCGACAGCATTCCTCTGGTCCACTAATTTTGTCACTTTGTCAAAGAATGCAATAAGATTAGTCTGGCATGATCTGTTTTTGACAAACTCACTTCTTAGCTCAAATATTTATTCAGTGTATTAGTCTTTTTTTAAGTGTCTACGTGTTTCATCTTTTACAGTGCGTAATGACTAATGAACAAGAATGTTCAGATACCAGGAGAAGGGTTTCTGTCTTGTTGAAAGTGCTTCATTTTGTGCTGAAACCAGCTGAAGAGGGTTGGTGATACCATCTCAAATAAATGATGACAATGATGATTTCATTGAATTTATTACATTATAGCCACCCACAAACATGGTAGTTTACTAAATAAAGTACTCATTAAAAACAGACAAAACAAACAATCTGGGCTAAAAATAGCCATTAAAATATAACAGAATAACAGAGTTGGAAGGAACCTTTGATGTCTTCTAGTCCAGGGGTCTCCAACCTTGGCAACTTTAAGACTTGTGGACTTCAACTCCCAGAATTCCTCAGCCAGCAAAGCTGAGCAAGTGGTCAAGCAAGGGGCCCTATACCATTCCCAGGGTAGTCCAGTCTCTCCCTGAAAACCTCCAGGGATGGAGCATCCACAACTTCTGGAGGCTGGTTAATTGTTCTAACTGTTAGGAATTTTCTCCTTAATTCAAAGTTGAATTTCTCCTTGATAAGTTTCTATCCATTACTTCTTGTCCTGCCCTCAGGTGCTTTGGCGAATAGGTTGGTCCACTCTTCTTTGTGACAGCCCCTCAAATATTAGAAGACTGCTATTGTGTCTTATGTATAAATATAGTGGGACAGTCTCCACTAAACATAGGAGAGGGAAGATTACTCTTAGGCCTGGACTAAAACTAGGCTTTAGGAGTTTTTCAGAACCCCACAAGAGCATCATTATATGTAAGAGAAATTCTTTTTTAACGTTTGTTCATGTATTCTTGTGGGCCCCATTCTTGAATCTCCAATAGCCTTGCCATTAGAATTTGGGTTTAACAATCTGCACTCACAGGTTATCTCCCCAAATGTGTGTGTTTATGTGTGTGTGTTGGAAGATGCCTTTGCATTCCGCGGAATAAATGCATAGGAGGGTTTCCTGCCCTTTCATGTCAGGAAATAGACAGAAACAATTGGAATAAATAATCCATCAATCAAGACTGCATTCATTTCCCTGCAAAAAAGACCCCCAAATGCTAGTCCCACCCATGAATGACGTAATCTCAATTGGGTATGGCACGTTGTTGGTTTCATCTTGCCAGCCTGGGTAGTGTGACCTTGACTGTTCCAAAATTTGCAACCTCTGATTTCAAGTCAACATGACCTCACCCATCTTGTTCATTTTAATCAAGTCAGGCATGATGCTTATGATTTTGCACATCTTCTGAACAGCTTCTTCAATGCACCATCCCTTCCCCCATCCAACTACCTTCACAATAGTTTCATTTTTGCACCTCAGGGAGTTCAAAGAAGCTAAGTTGGCAGGTGTCAGCCCATGAGATAAACCAAACCAGACAACCAACTCCACAGGAAGACCAGAACTTTGTTTTATTGAGATAGGCTGTAAATAATAGAATCTTGTATTTCCCATCTCCTCTTTCTTGTATCCCAAGTATCTTGTTCCCCAAATTTAAAGAATGTTTCAGCCCTCTTTGCTTATCTAACAATTCTTGTCTATTCTTCTCAAGGTCCCCTCCCTTATTGTCTACAACAGTGTTTCCCAACCTTGGCAACTTGAAGATGTCTGGACTTCAACTCCCAGAATTCCGCAGCCAGCGAATGCTGGCTGGGGAATTCTGGGAGTTGAAGTCCAGACATCTTCAAGTTGTCAAGGTTGGGAAACACTGGTCTACAGCAATGTTTCTCAATCTTGGCAACTTGAAGACATATGGACTTCAACTCCCTTCAACTCCAAGAATTCCTTAGCCAGCAGGCTTGAAGAAGTTCACACAAGGAATTGTCAAGGTTGAGAAACACTGGTTAACAGCCTGTCACCAGTGGATCTCTGGTGCTTAGCATATCATCTGTGGTGCAAATGTCCCAAATTAGGTGGAAGTGAGAGAGTTTGAAAGGGATCCACTCTCTCTCTTTTCTATCAGCATATGGTTGGCAAATAATGGTTAGTTGCCTGCATCTCTAACTGAAGAAAAGAAAGAGAGAAAAATGAAGAACAGCCTTTTCCAACCTGATCTCTCCCAAAAGTGAAGTTTTGTAAATATTAAGTACAGTTCCAGGAACTGGGTATACCTAGTTTAATGAAAAGAACTAGGGGTGACATGATAGCAGTGTTCCAATGGCTGCCACAAAGAAGAGGAAGTCAACTTATTCTCCAAAGCACTAAAGGCAGGACAAGAAGCACTGAATAGAAACTAATCAAGAAGAGAACCAACTTAGAACTAAGATGGAATTTCCTGACAATTAGAACAATTCATAAGTGGAACAACTTGCTTCCAGAAGTTGTGGGTGCTCCAACACTGGAGGTTTTTAAGAAGAGATTGGACAGCCATTTGTCTGAAGTGGTATAGGATTTCCTGCCTGAGAAGGGTTTGGTCTAGAAGACCTCCAAGGTCCCTTCCAACTTTGTTATTTTATTAAAAGTGCCTGAGACTGCAATTTCCCAAATTCTTAACCATAGGACTTACAAGTGGGAATTGTGGAAATTGCAGTTCTTACCTGAAGATAGAATAGAATAGAATAGAGAATAGAATTTTTTATTGGCCAAGTGTGATTGGACACACAGGGAATTTGTCTTGGTGCATATGCTCTCAGTGTACATTAAAAAAAAAGATACGTTCGTCAAGAATCATAAGGTACAACATTTAATGATAGTCCGGGTACAAATAAGCAATCAAATCATATTAGGAACCCGTCAATATAAATTGTAAGGATACAAGCAACAAAGTTACAGTCATACAGTCATTAGTGGGAGGAGATGGGTGATGGGAACGATGAGAAGATTAATAGTAGTACAGACTTAGTAAATAGTTTGACAGTGTTGAGGGAGTTATTTGTTTAGCAGAGTGATGGCGTTTGGGGAAAAACTGTTCTTCTGTCTAGATGTTCTGGTGTGCAGTGCTCTATAGTGTCGTTTTGAGGGTAGGAGTTGAAATAGTTTATGTCCAGGATGTGAGGGGTCTGTAAATATTTTCACAGCCCTCTTTTTGACTCGTCCAGTATACAGGTCCTCGATGGAAGGCAGGTTGGTAGCAATTGTTTTTTCTGCAGTTCTGATTATCCTCTGAAGTCTGTGTCTGTCTTGTTGGATTGCAGAACCAAACCAGACAATTATAGAGGTGCAGATGACAGACTCAATAATTCCTCTGTAGAACTGTATCAGCAGCTCCTTGGGCAGTTTGAGGTTTCTGAGTTGGTGCAGAAAGATCATTCTTTGTTGTGCTTTTTTGATGACGTTTTTGATGTTAGGTGTCCATTTTAGATCTTGCGATATGGTAGAACCTAGAAATTTGAAGGTCTCTACTGTTGATACTGTGTTGTCTAGTATTGTAAGAGGTGGAAGTATGGGCGGGTTTCTCCTAAAGTCTACCACCATTTCTACGGTTTTGAGTGTGTTCAGTTCCAGATTGTTCCGGTCGCACCACAAGGTTAGTTGTTCAACCTCCCGTCTGTATGCGGATTCATCATTGTCTCGAATGAGACCGATCACTGTTGTGTAATCTGCAAACTTCAGTAGTTTAACAGATGGATCGTTAGAGATGCAGTCATTGGTATATAGAGAGAAGAGAAGTGGAGAGAGCACTTGGGGGGGTCCTGTGCTAATTGTACAGGTATCTGATGTGATTCTGCTTAGCTTCACTTGCTGCTTCCTGTTTGTTAGGAAGCTTATGATCCACTTACAACTGTGTTCAGGTATCACTAGCTGGTTCAGCTTAGTTAGAAGAGTGTCTGGAATGATGGTATTGAATGCTGAATGCTTCAGATAAGATCACCAGATTGGATAAGACCAGGACAGGGGTGGGTTCCTACCAGTGCGGTCCAGGGCGTAGCTCCGGTAGGGACCCGCGATAACGCAATTTGCACGCGACTGCTCCGGTACCATCTTTTTTAATGAGTTTTTGGGCGATTTTGCTTCTGCGCATGCGCGGAAGCAAAATCGCGCTGAAATCTTACGAGGGGATGCACACTCGCACGAGATTTTGGTGAGACTTTGCTTCTGCGCATGCGCGGAAGCAAAATCGCACCAAAATCTTGCATGCGCGCGCATCCCCTCACAAGATTTTGGTGAGATTTTGCTTCCGCGCATGCACACGAAGCATGGAGAAACGTGGAGCAGTGCACTGGTCTCAGTAAGTAAGCAACTCGCCCCTGGACCAGGACTGTCAAACTTGCAGCCCGCGGGCCAGATGCGTCACCCACTGACCATGCCACACCCGGTTTAGTGAAGGGTGGAAGACACGATACGTCATGTGACGCTGCGGTGACGCCGCGAGTTTGACACCCCTGGGTTAGACACTTATGCACACAAGAAAGCAGCACAAAAGATGGAGAAGGTTTGTTTCCCTCTTCATCCCCCGTCCCCCCAATGTTGTTTACAGGAGGAAAGAAATAGTAGTACCGTGTAACTGTATCCAGAATTTCCTGCCAAAAAAGATCAAGTTAAGTGCCAGCAGCTAACTCTGTTTCCTGTATGTTTCTGGAACATTAAAAAAAAACTGGACAGAGCCTAAAAAACCCACTTTGTAAACAATATTTATTAAATACATGTACACAGCTCCTATCAAAGTGAAAAGAAAAGGACTTTATTAATCCTAGCTCATTTTTGCTAGGTTACATTCTAAAAAAAAAAAGAATGCACTATAAGACCAGGAAAATGAACGGGTAGGAGAGAGATCCAGGCCTACTTTTAAAAACACCTTTAAAAAAATTCTTAAGCATTTTAATATGTCAGGAATCCAATTTGGTCAGAAATGTTAGCTTCTTACGCTGATACACAAAGGTTGTCCCTCTGCCTCCTTCGTTCCTTCATTCAAGGCAACTGAGAGTTCCACAGGTGCTTTTTCAAGAGGCAATTGGACTTTCTTTGTTTTTCCTTGAAGATGTTTTGCTTCTTATCCAAGAAGCTTCCTCAGTTCTGACTGAATGGTAGAGAATGGAAGGATTTATATTCCTTGCAGTCATCTGGTCATTAGCACTCTTTCTGAGAGTCATTGAGGCCACTTGGAGGTTTATCTGTGCCCTCAGGGTGACCTGAATAGTGTAAATGGATATGGAACCTTCTGATTTCCCTCCACACCCATTTGCACTATTCAGATGACCCAAAGTGGCCTCAATAAACCTCAGAAGGAGTGCTAATGACCAGATGACTGAAAGGAATATAAATTCTTCCATTCCCCACCATTTAGTCAGAACTGAAGAAGCTTCTTGAAGGGAAGTGAAATGTCTTCAGGGAAAAAACAAAGAAAATCCAGTTGCCTCTTTAAAAAGTACCTTTGGGACAACTATGACCTGGATGACTGAGAATCTCTATAGACAACTGAAAATTTTCTGAGTTAGTGAACCATATTTTCCTGTTCCACCTGTAGCAAGGAGATCTCATTCTAAGATCTGGAAAAAAACAACCCCTAAGATCTAAAGTGCTGGCTTGGAGTTCATTTACATTCTGGTTGCTTGAGGTTGTGTTGACCAGTGATCCCATCACACCCATGATGCTATACTCCCTTTTAGGATCAGCAGCAGTTTGCAAAGCAGGAGAAAATAACCAAAAATGGAAAACTGAAGCAATCAATAAGAGCCGAGATGGCGCAGCAGTTAGAGTGCAGTACTGCAGGCCACTTTAGCTGACTGTTATCCGCAGGTCAGCGGTTCAAATCTCACCGGCTCAAGGTTGACTCAGCCTTCCATCCTTCCGAGGTAGGTAAAATGAGGACCCAGATTGTTGGGAGCAATATAAATATACATTGCTTATTGGTGTAAACCGCTTAGAGCAGTGGTTCTCAACCTTCTTAATGCCGCGACCCGTGACCCGCCCCCATGTTCCCACCGTGACCCACCCCGCTGGCGCGACCCCTGCCCCGCTGGTGCCATTTGGGATTTTTATCCCTCTGCGCATGCGCAAAGCGTTCTGCACATGCGCAGAGGGTAAAAGTACCCAAATGTCTTGGCCCAGTCTCCCGGCCCCTGTGAAAGGGTCGTTCGACCCCCAAAGGGGTCGCGACCCCCAGGTTGAGAACCGCTGCCTTAGAAAGTGCTTGCACTATGAGGCCGTATATAAGTCTCACTATTAAATAAATAAATACATAAATACATAAATAAATCAAAGCCATAAGAACATAATATGAAACAGTTAAATCTACTTTTCACCAACGGCATTCATTATACCTCTTCATATCTTTATATCTTTATAAGCCATCCTTGATTCCACCATGTCCAAACACTGCTTCATACATTGCCTTTTGTACTTGATTTGTGCTCGGCTTATCTATAAAAATCATATACCACGGCGTCCCAAGAAGAGAGAAAGTAAGCAATGGTGCCTTATAGAGCATGCGGCTCATTTTTGTTTAATAAACTGAGATAGATACCCCAACCACCAAGCCTTTTAAAGGTATTTTGCTACCCTGCATATTTATTCTGGGCCAAGATATTTGATCTTTCCAAGAACACGCCTAGAATACAGGGAAGATCATTCCATCATCTTGCTCTTGATTTTTAGATGGCTAGAGATGAAGATTCCGGGATATAGTCAGGGTCGGTCACTGGGACCAGAGGTTTAGTCTCCTGAGTTTTCAGACACGTGCAGGATGTACACATACCTTTAGGGAGAAATTTTCTTTATTAGTGAGACTTATATACCGCCTCACAGTGCAAGCACTCTCTAAGCGATTTACACCAGTAAGCAATGTATATTTATATTGCCCCCAACAATCTGGGTCCTCATTTTACCTACCTCGGAAGGATGGAAGGCTGAGTCAACCTTGAGCCGGTGAGATTTGAACCGCTGACCTGCGGATCATAGTCAGCTAAAGTGGCCTGCAGTACTGCACTCTAACCGCTGTGCCACCTCGGCTCTTGTCCGAGGTTCCCTCAGGATGGGCTCCAGCACAAGTCCAAAAGCTTGGGAGACTAAATCTCTGGTCCCGGTGCCTGACCCAGACTGGATCCTGCAACATTATCCCGGGCCACGTATGTTTGCCTCCATTCATGAAAATTCAAGTTTGGGAATAGCTTGCTTTGGACTTTGTCACCCTTGTGTCATGTTCTTCTTTATTTTAATTGCAGCGATTTGAGAAAAGCCATTGGAGCAATTCAGTTCCAATGTCAGGTGCTGCAGAAGCCAACAAATGGTTCAAGATAATGTGTTGGATGGCGTGAGCTCTCTTTCACAGCCCTTTAGGCATTTGCGTTTGATCTCTGATCATAAATAAATATATACCGTATTTTTCAGAGTATAAGACGCACCTTTTTCCTCCCTAAAAATGGCTGAAAATTTGGGTGCGTCTTATACTTCGAATGTAGCTTTTTTTTCCCAGCCCCAACTAGGTGCTAACAGATCTTCCCAGCTCTTACCTTGCAGGCTTTTTCATTGTTACTCTCTCCAAAGAATGTTTTTCCAGCCCTAAGTCTTTGCAGGGTTTTTTTTTTCATTGCTCTACTTGCTCCAAAGAAGCTTTTTCCAGCCCTAACCAGGTGCTAACAATCTTCCCAGCTCTTACTGGCTTGCAGGCTCTTTCATTGTTACTCTCTCAGAAGAAGGTTTTTTTAAGTCCTAACCAGGGGATAAAATAATGTGCTGAGGCTGACCAGACTAAGGATGCTAGCCAGATGAATACCTGGTAGGCAGATTGTTTTCCCCTATTTTTCTCCCCAAAAACTAAGGTGCGTCTTATACTCCGGTGCGTCTTATACTCTGAAAAATACGGTAATCTTTCTCAAGTCAAAAGTCTTACTTAAAGTATCTCCAGTTTGAAAGCACCCAATAAAGAAGGCTTCATTGTTGATTATTCCTATCAAGTTTTCCCTAAAGTTAACATCAAAAGCTGCCTTCTCGCTCAGGATCTTCATTCCATGTCCTGTAGTTAACAAACTAGTCGGAGAAATAATGTTGAAACCACTTCAGGTAACTCCTTTGTGAAAATTTTCTTAGTTTCTATCCGTATTTTTTCCTTCAATCCAGCTTACATAAATGGAAAGGAAAATAGAATAGAATAGAATTCTTTATTGGCCAAGTGTGATTGGACACACAAGGAATTTGTCTTTGGTGCATATGCTCTCAGTGTACATAAAGAAAAATAAAATACATTCATCAAGAATCATAAGATACAACACTTAGTGATAGTCATAGGTTACTATTAAGCAATCAAATCATACTAGGAAACAAATAAAACAATATAGAGATACAAGCAAGGAGGTTATAGTCATAAGTGGGAGGAGATAGGTACTAGGAAGGATGAGAAGAATAATAGTAATACAGTCTTAGTAAATAATTTGACAGTGTTGTGGGAATTAGTTGTTTAGCAGAGTGATGGCATGGGGGAAAAACTGTCCTTGTGTCTAGTTGTTCTGGTGTGCAATGCTCTATAATGTCGTTTTGAGGGTAGAAGTTGAAAGAGTTTATGTCCAGGATGTGAGGGGTCTATAAATATTTTCATGGCCTTTTTGACTCGTGCAGTATACAGGTCCTCAATGGAAGGCAGGTTGGTAGTCATTGTTTTTTCTGCAGTTCTGATTATCCTCTGAAGTCTGTGTCTGTCTTGTTGGGTTGCAAACCAGACAGTTATAGAGGTGCAGATGACAAGACTCTATAATTCCTCTGTAGCCCCTCTGGTCCGTGGAAACATCTCTCTCCACAGATAGGTCCCTGGTGCCCAAAGGTTTGGGGGCCGCTGACCTAGCTGGCTTTGATATCTTTAAACCTTTTGACTATATTCAGAATGGTCCAGCAGATGTTGGAATGGTCTTGTGAATCAAAAAGCATAGATTACAGATTACAGATTAACAGAGTTGGAAGGGACCTTGTAGATCATCTAGTCCAACCCCCACCCTCCACCCAAGCAGGAGAACCTACACCATTTCTGACAGATGGCAGTCCAGTCTCTCTTTGAAAGCCTCCAGTGATGAAGCTCCCATAACTTCTGAAGGCAACTTCTGTTCCACTGGTTGATCGCTCTCACTGTCAGAAAATTTCTCCTTATTTCCTGGTTGAATCTCTCCTTGATCAGTTTCCATCCATTATTCCTTGTCTGGCCTTCGGGTGCTTTGGAGAATAGCTTGACCCCCTCCTCTCTGTGGCAGCCCCTCAAATATTGGAAGACTGCTCTCATGTCTCCCCTGGTCCTTCACTTCACTAAACTAGCAGTGCCCAGTTCCTGCAACCGTTCATCGTATGTTTTAGCCTCCAGTCCCCTAATCATCCTGGTTGCTCTCCTCTGCACTTTTTCTAGAGTGTCGACATCTTTTTTATAGTGTGGTGAGGAGCTGATCTCCAACGGCCTTCACATTCACAGTCCACCCATTTTAATCTGTTGGACAAGGAATGCAATTCGAGTGTGCTCCCCTTTGGTGTTCCAAACCCAGAAATTGGTGAAAACCACACTTGCCTATTGTGTAGGACAGTGATGGTGAACCTATGGCACGCGTGCCACAGGTGGCACGCGGGGCCATATCTGTGGGCACCCGAGGCGTTGCCCTATGTCAGTTCCAGCGCACACCAGCTGATTTTTGGCCTTTTTTTGGCCATTTTTCGCCGTTCCCCAAGGTTCAGGAAAGCCTCCTGAAGCCTGGGGAGAGCGAAAAACGGCCAAATGGGCCAACCGGAAGTTCGGAAATGAACTTCCAGTTGGGCCTTTGGGCCGTTTCAGGGGGCTTTCCTGGGGACTGCAAAAAACGGCCAAATGGGCCTACCGGAAGTTGTTTCCGAACTTCTGGTTGGGCCGTTTTTTCGCCATCCCCGGGGTTCAGGAGGCTTTCCTGAACCCTGGGGAGAGCGAAAAACAGCCCAACGGGCCTACTGGAAGTCTGGAGGCTTCAGTGAGGCCTGTGCGCATGCGCAGGGGGAGAGCATGTGGGTGGGTTGTGTGCATGCATGGGGGGGAGGGCATTGCATTATGGGTATAGGCACGTGTGCGCATGCTATCACATGCACGTGCATCTTTTTGGCACCTGAGCCAATAAAGGTTCGCCATCACTGGTGTAGGACATATGACTAATGCGTTGGTTTAGAAGCACCTGCCTGGAACTGAACATAGTGTTCAGACTATTATCTTTTTTTTGCCAGTTATGTGGTCTGCCTAATTGCGTTTGTCATGACACACATTTATAAATCTTAATTTCCATCTGGTTTACAAGCGCTGTTTTTTCCCCTCAAGCTTAATTTTATCTAGCAAACGTGGAATTCCTGCGTCCAATTGAATATGTATTGGAACCGTGTGTTAGTTACTCCTTGTTTTCTGTATCCCTTTGAGGGTCTGCTGACTCCCCTATTTCAGAAATATCTGGAATGGAACATTTTGTGAAGGAGGCTATGATTATTTCATGGGGGCAAGGACCAGGTGTTAGGTTTGCTGAAACATTTGACATATTTTGGAGAAGATGAGTCATTTTATTGTCCTGGGAAGAAACAGATCTGTTATGTTGGGAGTATGGTAGCTAGAGTGTTCTGTTAGGAGAGGAGAGACCCATGATTAAATTTTTATCTGGATTAAGAAGCTATGCAGATGATGTCTGGATAATACTTGGAAGACAGACATTCAGAAAAACCCTGGACTGTAAACTAGGTTGCAAACAAGTCAAGATAGCCTCAAAGGAGACAGGAGTTTATTTGCAACCTAGTTCCAGAGCAGGAGGTTGAATGAGGTGATCTCCAAGAACGCTTGTACTGTAGTTCTAAAAGTCAGAAATAACCATCTGAAACTAGGAAAGAGTCTGTCTGGATTTTGAAAACAAGATTTGTTAATGCCTGGGTCAATCTAAGGCAAGGAACTACAGGTGGTCCTCATTTTACGACCAAAATTTCTGTTGCTAAGCAAGACATTAGTTAAGTAGTTTTGCTCCATTTTACGATTTTTCTTGCCACAGTGATGAAGTGAATCAGTGCAGTTCTTAAGTTAGTAACACGGTTGTTTGAGGAATCTGGTTTCCCCATTGACTTTGCTTGTCAGAAACTCATCAGAGGTCATCACACGACCCTGTACCCCGGTAACCGTCATAAATATGAACTAGTTGCCAAGTATCTGGATTTTGATCACATGACCATGGGGTAAGTGTGAAAAATGATCATAAGTCCCTTTTTTCAGTACCTTTGTAACTTCGAACGGTCACTGAATCAGTGGTGGGATTCAATTTTTTTTACTACCGGTTCTGTGGGTGTGGCTCGATGGGCGTGGCAGGGGAATTATCGGGGTGGGTTCCTCCTGGTTCAGACCAGTTCGCCCGAACCGGTAGCAACCCGCTGGTGATGTCACAATAACGTCATCGAACCGGATCGGTCAGTGCCAGTCCGTGGGTGCCACCATCTTTTTTAAAAAAAAATTCAATTCCCCCCCCCATTTTTTTTCTTTCTGCGCATGTGCAGAACTCGAGTTTCTGGCCTTGTGTATGCGGTCGCCATCTTGTTTTTGGCATTTTTATTTTATTTTGGGGGGGGTTGTACTGCGCATGCGCGCGCACGGCCATGAGGCACAGCCACGCGGCGCGGGCGGAAGTGAACCGGCAGCGAGGTAAGTTGGAACCCACCCCTGGGAAGGATACTGTAAAATCTCCATTCCCTCCCCACTCCAGGGGAAGGTTACTGCAAAATCCCCATTTCCTCCCGATCAGCTGGGACTCGGGAGGCAGAGAATAGAGGCGGGGCCAGTCAGAGGTGGTATTTACCGGTTCTCTGAACTACTCAAAATTTCCGCTACCGGTTCTCCAGAACTGGTCAGAACCTGCTGAATCCCACCTCTGCATTGAATGAATGCTTATAAATCAAGGACTATCTGTATTGGAATGTTTTTCAAATTATAGCAAAGGACGTGATGCTGTTGTGAAATACTCCAACCAAAATGATAGTTTGGGTACTACATGCTGTAGCATGGAGCAAAAGAGGTCCTGATGTACAGATACCACTTCTCATCTTCTGGGAGACAATTTGTGCCTGAAGCTCTCTTCCTAGACAGACCAATGTTATCAAGATTATCAGTGATATCGGTTCTGGCTGAGGAACGCAATCCCTTTGAAATAGGGGCTTACAAGGCTTTAGCTTCTGCCTTATAGTCTGTTGCAACAGTGGTCAACCTAGAAGGCTCATGTGAACCTTTAGAACAAGTTCTTCAAACTTGGCAACTTTAAGACTTGTGTACTTCAACTCCCAGAATTCTCCAGCCAGCTAAGTCTTAAAGTTGCCAAGTTTGAAGACCTCTGCTTTAGAACATCTCAGAATCACTTTTCCAAAATCCAGTGGCAAAATGATGAATTACTGCATGATTTTCCACCAAAAGGTGTATAGTAAGCCTCCAAAAAGTTCACTTGCTCTATGAAAGATAAGAAGTCCCCATCCTCTTTTAAAAAAAAAACCCAAGGAGAAAAAAAAGATGAAAATTCTGCTATATTAAGATCCCATCTACTAAAAAAAGACCCATCTATTTTGGTTTATTAATGTAATGGTGTATCTTGGGAGACACAGCAAAGAGAAGCTGCCTAGGGAACTGTCAGATAAGAGATGGTGTAGTCCACAGCTAGGAAAGAGGCTCAAAAGAGACTCTCCCTAATTTCTCTGTGTCATGATGTGAATTATTGCCAGTTGTGCAGATCTACTGTTTTCTTGTATTTATGGTCAAACAGACATGTGATATGTTTTACTACGCATGCCTGCATTCCAGAAGTCAACTCCTCCTTCTCTTCCGCCATTACTGCTGAAGGCAGACGTGACTTTTCATTAGCCGATAAGATGTAGCTTACTAAGGATTCTTTTTTATTACTTTTCTACTGAAATAAATATTTTATTAATTAGATTTGAATCTCGGTTTTATTTTCTAATGAGAATGACTTCAAAAAGGAAGCCAAGATCCATCAACCTCCAGGGGGGATTGCCCCCCCCCCTTTAACACTCTGGCTGTAAAGGAGACCATGGGAGAATTGTATTTTCAGACTTGCAAGGCGATACTGAATGCAGATTTACAATAAAGTGAAATTAGCTCATGTGGCTGTGTGTCTTGTCTGGTATACCTAAGAAGGCTGATAATCAAGGAGACACTGTAAATCATCAACAAACCCTAGATTCTGATAATGACAGGATGATGGATTAGGAATTCTGGAGTAGAAAGAAGATTTCCTTCTATTGAGTCAAGACTCTTGATTTGTCCAGCCTAGTGCTGACTAACAGTGGGCTCTTCAGTCTTTCAGATATGAGCTTTCCAAACCTAAATTAGAGATGGTAAGGACCCAAACTAGGACCTTCTCTCCACCATGATGATAGGTCATCATCGATCTAAAACTTTTCCCTAATGGATTTACTGTCCCCCTTTATCTTAATAACTGCTCCTTGGGTGGAACGCCCTTATAGTTGAGGAGCATCACTCATACCTTCCTCTTTCTTCTCAATTTATCATTATTGTTGACTCTCACAAACCAACTGCCTTCCTACTTGGTTTGGACCACATCCTCTGCTTCTGAACCCCTGTTGAATGTGGTTCCCCCCCCCCGGTTGTTTCTATATTTTACTGGGGATCATCTGACTCCTTTGAGCTCTAATCTGCAACACCTTCTTTGATATGCCAACTGTGAACTGAATTTGCAGCGTGTCATTGCAGGGTTCTGTAGTGGACTCGTGAAACACTTGCACAATTGTGTTGTGGGTTTCCAAGGATCCTTCATGGAAATTTGGAATTCTCAAATATGCGCATGATCAGGATCAAGTCTAGATTTATTGCAAGTTTCATCTGGGTAGCATCCAGCTCTGAATGTCCAGGGTGAAGCTTGCCTTCAAAAAGGATGACAGGTGTTCCAACTGAAGGAATAGCCACTCTGGCCTGCATGTTATTTTAACACAATAAAAGTTGGTCCAACAAGGCTTAAATAGGATCATCTTGCTTGCCAAATATTTTTTTTTCTCCACCTTTGAGATAAAACTTAGCTGGAGTGCAGATGAGCTCATGGTGCAGCTGTGTGCGACTTTACTGGCAGAGGAACAGACAGGGAAAACACACAACGTAGACTGCTTTTCCCCCACACAACAACATTGTGTTATCTGGTTGCTTTATGAGCACGCTGTCTTCCTTTTCAAAACCCCGGGATCCATTTCCTTTTTCCTTCCCTTCTGCAGAGTAATGAGATAAGCAATCTTTGACCCAATGAGTGGCAGATTAACCCACTTTAATGGAGAACTCATCCTAGTTCCCTAGCACCCCTCGCATCCTGGACATAAATTGCTTCAACTCCTACCCTCAAAACGTCGCTATAGAGCACTGCACACCAAGACAACTAGACACAAGAACAGTTTTTTCCCGAACGCCATCACTCTGCTAAACAAATAATTCCCTCACCACTGTCAAACTATTCACTAGGCTGCATTACTACTACTATTAGTTTTTCTCATTCGTTCCTATCACCCATCTCCTCCCACTTATGACTGTATGACTGTAACTTGTTGCTTGTATCCTTACGATTTATATTCATATTGATTGTTTCCTGATTGCTTACTTGAACCCTATGACAACCATTCTTGACAAATGTATCTTTTCTTTTATGTACATTGAGAGCATATGCACCAAAGACAAATTCCTTGTGTGTCCAATCACACTTGGCCAATAAAGAATTCTATTCTATTCTATTCTAGTTAGCAAGCTGGGGCATCCAGAAAGTGCTTATTCTTTGGATGGCATTCCGTGGAATTAAGTTGGCATTAGCAAGGTCTAGTAAGGATTAGAGACGGTCATTTGAAATGAGGGCTCTCAGAAATGTTTGGACTGTGACGTAGGTTTCTTTCCAGCGGGAATATTTCCAACATTCAGAGCCTGCTGGTGGTTTATATGGATAAAAGGGTACATTGTCAACCCACTTGAATGCCCTTTCTTAGGAGTAGGTGAAGCTGACCTCTGTCCTAGTGGGCAACAAGCCTTCTTGACCACTTTAGATCCACATAGGATAGAAAGGACATCGTAAGGACTTAAATATATGGTGCCACAGTGTTAGTAATTCATCATCTATTAACGGAGAAAAACTGCCCAATGGAGGGGACTGAGTGACAGGTGGGCTATATATGGTGCTTTCGAAACCTTGGATAGCATTGCAAATTCCTGGTCGCAAAATAGCTGAATTTTGGCAGTAGGATTTCATACCAGGGGTGTGGATGGAATGGGAGAGGAAAGGGAGCAGTTTGTCTCCTAGATTCTCATTCTCATTCCCATTCTCATACAGCTTTCTTTCCTCCCAAATGGACAGGAAAAAATGATTGTTTCTTCTTCTTCTTCTTCTTCCTCTTCTTCTTCTTCTTCTTCTTCTTCTTCTTCTTCTTCTTCTTCTTCTTCTTCTTCTTCTTCTTCTTCTTCTTCTTCTTCTTCTTCTTCTTCTTCTCCTTCTCCTTCTCCTTCTCCTTCTCCTTCTCCTCCTCCTCCTCCTCCTCCTCCTCCTCCTCCTCCTCCTCCTCCTCTCCTCTTCCTCTTCCCCTTCCCCTTCCCCTTCTCCTTCCTCCTCCTCCTCCTCCTCCTCCTCCTCCTCCTCCTCCTCCTCCTCCTCCTCCTCCTCCTCCTCCTCTTCTTCTTCTTCTTCTTCTTCTTCTTCTTCTTCTTCTTCTTCTTCTTCTTCTTCTTCTTCTTCTTCTTCTTCTTCTTCTTCTTCTTCTTCTTCTTCTTCTTCTTCTTCTTCTTCTTCTTCGTTAAGTTGAAGATTAAATTCAAGCCGTCCGATTGCTGCCATGTTAAGGAAGAATATTCCCGTAGAGGCGAGATTGGATCTTTTACTTGGAATTCAATCATTTAGAAATAAAACCAAGATTAAATGTCTAATAGAAAGTATTTATTTCAGTACAAAACAATATAAAACAATAAATCTACATCTTTGCTAATTAACACAACCGTTCAGGTCAAGAGCCAAGGCAGAAGTGATTAATGGTGGATTAGGAATGTGGACATGCGTAGACATCATATCACGTGTTCTGCTTGTATTGGAAAGTACCATCATATTTAGGATAGGGGTGCATCACCCTGTATAGACTCACAACTGACAATATTCACTACGTGACCTTCTTCTTCTTCTTCTTCTTCTTCTTCTTCTTCTTCTTCTTCTTCTTCTTCTTCTTCTTCTTCTTCTTCTTCTTCTTCTTCTTCTTCTTCTTCTTCTTCTTCTTCTCTTCCTTCTTCTTCTCCTCCCCCTCCCCCTCCCCCTCCTCATTGGGGGACTATGTGGTGGTCCTTGAGTCCCAGATCTCTTCCTTAGTTGTTCAGGCTTGTTGTGAACTTACGGTTTGAGATAGGGGAGAAATGTATTCCATTCTCATGTTAATGACATCTTCCCACAATAATCAAAGTGAAACATGACTTTCTTTTGAATATGCACTTGTCCAAATATTGTGTTGTGATTCTCCCATTTTCAGAAAAGATGCAAAGCTGTATAAATGCACAGCAGGGAAAATAACCCCCTAAATGCATATGTTAAGTAAAATAATGTACACAATTCATTAGGAGGAATTGTTTTCTAATAAACACGGGTATTTTAGGATAAACACAATTAAGAAAATATGAAAATACTGTATATCTGAAAATTAAGGCAGAACTGAAATGAAAGCAGATTAACTTTCATTTCAGCCTAGCATCTTAGTTTTAGTTAATTAATCTTATTTGCTATTTTAACAGTCTATTCTAGGTAATAATTTCTACCATGCCTTTATCTTGGTCACTGTTTTTTAAAAAATCCACATCAATTATTTTTGATCTGCAACTGCCTGAAATATTTCAACTACTCTGAGAAATAGAGAGAAGAGGTAGAAGAGATATCCCCAAATATTGCAAAGTTTTGGGGAGTTGGCAAATTTTTTGTACATTGTTTTGAAGTCAGGAGCTGACTTATTTGTACTGATAAGTAGCAGCGGAGCAGAAATTTGTTAAGTTAGCATTTTAATGTGAACCTAATTGGTCTTTAGTAAGCTGTGAACTGGAATTCACTTACAGTTTGATTTTTGCACTTTTTTTTCAGTATGTGTGTGCAAATGTCTGGAAAATTCCATTAGAGGAAGTTATTTGCAAAAAGAAATATGTATGTTGGATGAAACTGAGAAGAACATCCCAAAGTAGGGAGCCATTTTTGTATGGTTTTAAAATAAAATCTGGTGCATAGACAGATCAAGCAATTACACAAGCTGAAATCTTTCAAATGTACAGTATATATTTCTGGGGGAAAGTCTATGGAGGCTCTCAGTCATCCAGATCATGGTTATCCCAAAGGTACTTTTTCAAAAGGCAACTGGACTTCCTTGGTTTTTTTTTCTTTGAAAATATTTTGCTTCTCATCCAAGAAGCTTCTCTACTTCCGAACCTTCTTAGATAAGAAGCGGAATATTTCCAAAGAAAAAAAAAACCCCAGGAAATTCCAGTTGCCTTTTGAAAAAGCACCTTTGGGATTCTGTGGAAAAGGTTTATAAAGATTTGACAAAACAAACACTGCCATGTCACTGCTGATCCATGCATTGCATATCTTCAAACTATTAAATTCAACTCTTTATACAACTGATTGATTGACTGGCTGATTATGCCCCATCAAGTCAATGTTGACTCCTAGCAACCTCATAGATAGGTTTTCTCTATGATGATCTATCCGCAGCCTGATCATTCAGGTCTTCCAATGGTGCCCCATTGCCGCTGTAGCTAAGTCCGACCATCTTGCTGCTGAATTCTTGTAATGGTAAGTGGGAATGACCTTGGGAAAAGGATGGAAGAGAAGCTGCCTAATGAACTGTCAGATAAGAGAAGGCATAGCACACCGCTGCATAATGGACAGAGGAAGAAACTCCGAAAGGGACCACCCTAGCTTATTATCATTTATCCTTTTTATTACCTTCTTTACTTCCTTCTTTTATTGGCATTATTATTCTCTCTGTTGCTTTGCAAGTACGCTGTCTAGTGCCAGGGAAATCAGGAGATGCAGGCAGTACAAATGGGTGTAAAGCAGGAGTGTCAAACTCAATTTCATTGAGGGACGCATCAGGGTTGTGTTTGACCTTGGGGGCCGGGGTGGGCATGGCCAGCTCAACATCACTTGCGTCGGGGGCACCCGTAATGGCCCGAGCGCTCTGCCAGCAAAAAACGGGCTCCTGAGCTCCGTTTTCGACTGCGACTGCCTCCTGTGACCCTCTGCCAGTGAAAACGGAGCTCGGGAGGGCCGCACAGTGGGCCGGTCCTTCGATGTTTCCAGGGCGGTCCCGTGGGCCAGGTCTAAGCATCCCACTGGCTGGATCCAGCCCCCAGGCCTTGAGTTTGACACCCCTGGTATAAAGATTTATTGCAAGCTTAAGCTCTCTACAAGAATCTGAACTACTAATGGTCAAAGCAATTTGGCAGTAGATAAGAAATTCAAGGTGGGCTGGACTTATATGTCTTGTGGGCGCGAAGGGACTCAGGAGTGATGATGCATTTGACCCCTCCCTCGGGCTCAGCCTGGTCATCTGCTACATACACTGAGAGCTTATGCACCAGAGATAAATTCCTTGTGTGTCCAAACACACTTGGCCAAATAAAGTATTCAGTTCAATTCAGTTTCAATTATCAAGCTGCAAAAAGTAGCAACAGAGTTGGGAGTCAGGGATATTACTTTCTGAGAGTCTTTCTGTGCCTGTTATGCTGATGAGGGCTAGTGGCTCTTTTATTTGATTGTTGCCTAGACTCCATCTCTCCTCACTCCTGTTAGTTGTCCTCTTCTTCTCTTTCTTTCCAACTTTCCAGCATCAGAACCATCTGCAGAGAGTTGGTCTTCGCATAATCTATCCAAGATATGACCATTTAAGCTTTATCATTTGTTCCTGGAGTGAAAACTCTGAATTGATTTGTTCAATGGTCCGTTGGCTTGTTTTTCTTGGCTACTAATGGCATTTCTCAGTAGTCTTCTAAAACAACAATCGTCTTTCTATCCTGCATCTTGCAAATTCCCCAGAATCAACATCTGGCAGCAAGCAGCTTTTGTGCTGGGGACTGTCTGTAACTTTGTGGATTGAGAGCTGCAGAGTTTTAGAAAATAGTGGATTCGGAAATAGACTGGCATCTCAGAAGATAGATGAAGGGAGGCAATTTAAAACAATTAAAGGGGCTGCAGGTTTTTCTAAGCTACATTTGTCCTTAGTCCTTCAGTCTTCTTAGAGACTCGTTTCAACAAGCCATGGACACTTGATTTTGTTTTCTTTACATTTGCATTCAGTTAAAATTAAATATGGCTAATATAATTATTTTGTGGTCCTGCATGCTATAAGTAATACAGTTACTCCCTAGTTATGCTACTTTCTCTTTTTGGCATGTCTATTTATTTATTTATTTATTTCCCTGCCAGTGTTATACAAAAGACAATATGCACATTGCTGCCTCTTCCCATTGTTGTCCTTACAACTGTGAAGTAAGTTGGGCTGAAAAAGACTAGTTGAATTTGCATGGCTGAAGGTCTGCTAAACTGGGTCTGTTTGGGACCTTTCCCAATACTTTAACTGCTACTCTGTACAAGTAGTCATTTAAACAAGAGCTGGCAGTGTGTGGCAGCAACCAAAAATGCTAATACAATCCTTGGTGGTATAAACAGAGGCATAGAATCTGGGGGTGCTGCAGTGGTCGTAAATGTGAAAAACGGTCACAAGTCACTTTTGCAGTGCCGTGGTAACTTTGAACCAGTGGTGGGTTCCTACGGGTGCGGTCCACTCTATAGCACCGGTAGCGGCCTGCTGGTGACGTCACAGTACCGGTGTGGTCGGTTGCCGGTGCCTGGGTGCCGCCATTTTTTTTAAAAAAAAAATTTACATAAAAAAAATTTCTTCTGCGCATGCCCAGAAACCTGACAATTAAGTCTTTCCCCGTCCCTTTGCTTGAAAATAATAAGAAGCTCATATTTGACACTTTTCCTTCACTTTTGCTTAAAGCTTCCCAAAGTGGGCGTTTTCCGAAAGCTTAACCTTTTATACTGTTAATTTTATACAGTTTTATACTGTTATTCTTTAGACGAAAACATTGAGGACTGTTAAAAGATACTGTTCTTTTAGCAGTCCTCAATATTTTCGTGTAAGGAATCCATGACTGAAACCAAAATTGCTGTATGAGCCTTGCTTGTCTTTTAACTATAACATTTTCTGCATATAAAGGTTGCTGTGTTGCCATGGTGTAACACGCACTTTGTATGCAAAGCTTTTCATGTAAGGTATAAAATAGCAAAAATAGTAGTAACATCTCTCTGAAATAACTAATATATGACCGGCAAGCCACGCTCACCCGGTCACATGGTCGGCAAGCCACACCCACAAAATAAGCCACGCCCACAGAGTGGTAGTAAAAAAATTAGGAACCCGCCCCTGCTTTGAACGGTCACTAAATGAACTGTTGTAAGTTGAGGACTACCTGTACTGTCCCTTCAGTTGCCAACCTGAGTGTTACTAATGGAAACCTCGGGTCATATAGTTTTCACTTTGGATTGCTGTTCTGGGTTTCTAAAAGTGTCATAAATGTAATTGTCCCCTTGGTTTATTTCTGTGGCTTTGTCTGTGTGATTCTATATGAGTGAATTTGGATCAACTCTTTCTTATTCACAGAAAATACATGCAAAGGAAGCTTAAATAGCACGGGAGGAAAATGATCTGCTTTATTCCAGCTTCCAGAAATCTTTTTCTGATCTCTTGCCTGCAAGGGGAACAAACTGTTTGTGGACAGGCAGGATACTTAAGGCATTCAATGATTTCACATAAACTTCGCTCCAGTATCTGATTTACCATATTTTTCGGAGTATAAGACGCACCTTAGTTTTGGGGGAGGAAAATAGGGGGTGGGAATCTGCCTACCAGGTATTCATCTGGCTAGCGTCCTTAGTCTGGTCAGCTTCAGCACATTATTTTATCTCCTGGTTAGGACTTAAAAAAACCTTCGGAGAGAGTAACAATGAAAGAGCCTGCATGCCAGTAAGAGCTGGGAAGATCGTTAGCACCTGGTTAGGGCTAGAAAAAAACTTATTCGGAGCAAGCAGAGCAATGAAAAAAACCCTGCAAAGACTTAGGGCTGGAAAAACATTCTTTGGAGAAATTACAATGAAAGAGCCTGCAAGGTAAGAGCTGGGAAGATCTGTTAGCACCTAGTTAGGGCTGGGAAAAAAGCTCCGAAAAAGCTATTCAGAGTATAAGACGCACCCAAATTTTCAGCCACTTTTAGGGAGGAAAAAGGTGCGTCTTATACTCCAAAAAATACGGTATCTCTGTACTGTATTTTATCTCTCTTTTTTCATGCCTTTGTGCATACTGGACAGAAACCACTAAGTTTATCCTGCCTGAACCTGGGAACTAGTGTGCGAAACTGACTCCCTCAGACCAGGTCCGCAACTTGGGGGTCCTCCTAGATCCACAGCTAAAATTAGGTCATCACCTTTCTGCTGTGGTTAGGGGGGCCTTTGCACAGGTTCACCTGGTGCACCAGCTGCGGCCTTATTTGGAGAAGGAGGCTTTACTCACGGTCACTCATGCCCTTGTCACCTCGCGTTTGGACTACTGCAATGCGCTCTACATGGGGCTACCCTTGAAGAGTATCCGGAGACTTCAGTTGGTGCAAAATGCAGCTGCGCGTGCTGTGGTGGGTGTGCCGAGGTACACCCACGTGACACCGATTCTCCGCCAGCTGCATTGGTTGCCCATCGGTCTCCGGGTCCAATTCAAGGTGTTGATCACCATCTTTAAAGCCCTTCATGGCTTAGGACCAGGATATCTCCGGGACCGCATTCTGCCACATACTTCCCTCCGACCGGTTAGGGCCCACAGGGTTGGCCTCCTCCGGGTCCCGTCGGCCAAGCAATGCCGGCTGGCGGGCCCCAGGGGGAGGGCCTTCTCTGTGGCCGGCCCCGTGCTCTGGAACCAACTCCCCCCAGAGACCCGAACCATCCCCACTCTGCTGGCCTTCCGAAAGGCCGTTAAGACTTGGCTCTTCCTGCAGGTGGGGGGGACAGCTTAACCCATTTGAGCTTACCCCCCAAGTATGTATGTGATTGAATGGATGGATGTTGCTGCTACTTTTATACTGTCTTTTAAATTTTGTACTGTTTTTAAATTGTTTGAAATTTTGTTTATTCTTGTATGTCTTATGTTGTACGCCGCCCTGAGTCCTTCGGGAGTTGGGCGGCATATAAGAATAACAAAATAAATAAATAAATAAATAAACTTTAGAGATGTAGAATTGGAGAGCAGAAGTGTGGGGGATGCTGTTAAATGTTCCACAGTCTTAGAGTTCAGCTTGCATTTCAGATGCCGTCATAAGGTCATTTTTTCGTAAGAGATTTCAGCTCAAAACCCAGTTCGAAAATGCTTAGAGAAGGGTGGTGGTTTTATTTTATTTTCAGCTTCTGGGCAGGGAAGCAAAACACACACACACACACATACATTACACTCTCCACACACACATGGGCATGAACACACACACACACACACACACACACACACACACACACACACACACACACACACACACACACACACACACTGTGACAAGGCTGGGGCCTAAAGTTTCCATTCTCCATACACAAGAATCTTTTTTTACTCCTCTTCTCCAAAATATGCCTTGCAATACTTTCAAAGCCTTCCCTGGAAGCTGGACTCAGCGAAGACTCAGTGAAAGAACAGCATGGCACTTTTTGTGAAATGCTGCATTGTGGTTGTGCTCTGACGCTCCGCACCTGTGCAGCACATCTAGGAGAAAACATACCCGTCGCCAACTTTTGGGGTGGGTGGGCTCGTGGCTTTAACCCGCCAAGGCACACAACATTTATTTAGTGGATTGTCTGCAGTGCAGCCGGCTTTGGTCTCAAGAGGACTCGGGAGCTACCCCAAAAGACAGATTACATCTCACGCCCTGGCTGGCTGTTCCTAAAACATTTTTATGCCGGTCTAAATCGGACTGCAGAAAGGGTAGGAGAGGCCGGCTGTTTTCCAGAATGCCAGACCCTGCCTCTCAGTAAATTCAGATCAGTAGTCAGGGGAGAAATATGTTGATGCAAAGAAGTAGCTGATGCATTTGAAAATAAACTTCTGGTTGTGAGAAAATCACCTTTCTTAACACCATCTGAGAAAAAAACCCACCACTGTTTGAATTTGTGTCCACTGGTTGAAGACATGGTTCACTTGTCTAACAATAAATTTGGGGGTAATAAGTCCCTCCCCCCCCCAAAAAAGCCTCCACCTGCTTCCCTGAGCTGCTGATCTACAGAAACAAATTTGTATTCCCAATAGCCAGAAAAGGCAATGTAGTGGCTGGTTAAATTATTAATTCAATAGCAGCAACGGTGAGAGGGATCTTGGAGTCCTAGTGGACAATCACTTAAATATGAGCCAGCACTGTGCTGCAGCTGCCAAAAAGGCCAATGCAATCCTAGACTGCATTAACAAGAATCAAGATCATGTGAAGTGTTAGTACCAATTTATAATGCCTTGGTAAGACCACACTTGGAATACTGCATCCAGTTTTGGTCACCACAATATATAATATAATATAATATATAAAAGATATTGAGACTTAGGAAAGAGTGCAGAGAAGAGCAACAAAGATGATTAGGAGGCTAAAACATATGAAGAATAGCTGCAGGTCTGTCTAGTCTAGATTGTCTAGTCTAGTGAAAAGGAGGACTAAGGGTGTTCCAATATTTGAGGGACTGCCACAAAGAAGAGGGGGTCAGTCTATTCTCCAAAGCACCAGGAGCATCCAAGAAACAATGGATGGAAACTAAGCAAGGAGAGAAGCAACCTAGAACTAAGGAGAAATTTACTGGCAGAACAATTAACGAGTGGTGCTCCATCACTGGAGGTTTTTAAAGAGATTGGACAGCTATTTATCTAAAAAGGTATAGGGCAGGGGTGTCAAACTCAAGGCCCAGGATACTTAGATCTGGCCCAGGGGCTGCCCTGGAAACCATGAAGGACTGGCCCGCGGTGCTTCTGCCAGCGAAAACGGGCTCCCGAGCTCCATTTTCGGATGCCATGGCCTCCTGCAATCCTCTGCCAGTGAAAATGGAGCTCGGAAGTCCTTTGTAGTTTTTAATTGTTATGATTTTATATTGATAAATGGATTTGACATGTTGTGAGCCGCCCAGAGTCCCCCGGGAGTTGGGCGGCATACAAATCTATTTAAATAAATTTAAATAAATATACATAAGATGGGTACTGATAAGAGGGAACATTAGGACAGGGATGGTAGGCACGCTGGTGCACTTATGCACGCCCCTTACTGACCTTTTAGGATTAGGACTAAGATTAGGATTAAGGAAACTATTATTCAAGTCCTCAGCTGACCTTGGAAATCACTTAATAGGACTGAATGGTAAGAACGTGTACATAGGGAAATGTAATTCTTCCTATACTAGTTTGAAAGCATTTAGAGCTTTGAGTATCACCCATCTCAGACTTTCCCAGCCTGGTTAGATTTCAACTCCCCAAATATCCTAGCCAGCATTGCTAAGCATTGTGGGAATTGAACCCCCTCCCCTCTTCATGCAGAATCCAAGTCGGGGTTGACCAACTTATCCTGATGAAGAGTTCCGGACAACTGGAAAGCAAGCAGAGTTTAGATTGTTTGGGGTGATTTTAATGAAACTCTGGATTCAAGATGTCAGTCCCATTTGTTATTTCTGCTGTTTTATCTTACATCAGCTGAAGTTCCTGGAATATTTTCTAGGTCTGCACAAAGCAATTTAGATGCATTTCCATAAAGATATGCTTTACTGGCAGTGGGAATAAAGTTTAAATAATATTTTGTATAGGAGCAAAGTAACTTGTCCTATTTTGTTGATTCTACTGCAGCACTTTTAGAAGGGGTTTTTTTTTTGCATATTTCAGAAAAAGGGTGGGGAAATAATTAAATGTACGGGAGTTAGCGTAGTAACTATATTTAACTAATTTAGAATTGCTAAGTATTTTTCAGAGTTTTTCCCCCCTGAATTTTGTATTCATCTACATCTTGATCATGTTACCTAAATCTGGTATACAAAACTTGGTTTTAATAATGTTGTGAAAATTAAAAATTGACATCAGATATTTTCCATAATCAACCTGCCTGCATTTTTTGGGAGCCCTTTGCTTAGATCTCTAGGAAAACCACATTTTATTTTATTATTATTTTTTTAAAAAATAATTTTTATTAAGTTATTTACATTTTAAAAACATACAAAAAGAAAAAAAGACAACAATAAATACATAAAAAACATAAAAAGCGCATACAGCTGTAAAACCTTCAATCCCTATGATTATTAGGAAAACCACATTTTAATTCACTCATTCATTTTAAGTTTGTGAGGTTTTTAACTATCTTTATTTTCTCCTTTATGTTTTAGTTGAATTTGCATGTTTTCGTTTTATTACTAGCTTTTTGTAAATGCACAAAAATACAATCCTCCAACTAACTACAAAACATACAAGATCAAGCTATAAACAAAAATTAAAAAAGAGAAAAACTTAAGAACAAACAATAGCAGAGAAACTAGGAAAAAAAGTTTAGAATCTAGGAACAACACTTTTGTATCAACTTTGAACCAATGTACGAGAATTGCAAATGAAAAAAAACAAACCAAAATCCCTGTTATTGCAAAACATCATGAAATCTATTCCAGAAGAAAACATATGATACGGTTTTTTGATTTTGGAGGTTTGCATATGGTCAATTAATTTTAGGTGATGAAATTTATTTGGGATGATGAGTGTTTTCTATAAATATTTCCAGTGAATGTTTAGAAAAAGTATGACAGAGAAGGGAAATGTAGGTAGAGCATAATTTTTTTTTCTATACAATGGACCGCTTCTTGAAATGTTTCAGTTCCGTGCTGTCTGTTACAAAATATCAGCATCTTCCCTTTTTATTAAAACAAAAGCACAAATACTTGGAAAAAGGAAATGCAAAGAGTAACAAAAACTTGATTGTAAGTATAACATATAGGGGGAAAAAACCCAAAATTTAGGGAGAATGTCATCCTGAAACCTGTCATCTGAAATGTTTATAAATAATAGTAATTTTTGTATAAGCAAGACATCAACGGAGTGCTTTTGACTTCAAACAAAATAACTTAAACTTTATAAGCCACATGAATTCTCTCTCTTTTTTTTCTTTCCAAAGTAAGCATACGGAGCTGAGTCTTCCAATGTCTGAGATTTTGTAGGATTTTTTTTTTTAGCTATTGGAAGGGAAATCAATAACAATATGCACACATTTTCTTTGGAATTGCCCATTACAACATGGCAGACATTTCCTAACATGTAACATGGCCCAATTGAATAGGGTTTCCTGCTGGAGCAGGGGGTTGGACTAGAAGACCTCCAAGGTCCCCTTCCAACTCTGTTCTGTTATACTGTTATTTTGCTTTTCCACCAGAAAGAATGATTCTATTCTGTTTTTGGTAAATGGTGCCATTGTTTCCAAAATGGATTCCTGTTGCTGTGAGATGGACATTTTCCCTCTTAATGGCACTGTTTTATTTTATTTTTATTTTATTGACAGCAAACTGGCTCAGATGATTTGTGATTTTATTTTATTTACAGCAAATTAGCCGAGGTGATTTGAGATTTTATTTTTATTTTATTTTCAGCAAATCAGCCCAGGGAATTTGTGATTTTATTTCAGCTTTAATTTATTTGCAGCAAATTAACCCAGGGTGATTTGTAAACTGGTGGGGTGAGTTGAAGGCCTGGGATAGTCGTGTTTATTAATTACGTGAGAAGCTGAAAAGGACAGCTAGCATTCACAGCAGGGATAGTGAGAGAGAACTTAAGCTAGTTTAAACATTTAGATCAGATCAGGGGTGGGTTCCTAATGTTTTTACTACCACTCTGTGGGCGTGGCTTATTTTGTGGGTGTGGCTTGCCAGCCATGTGACCGGGTGGGCGTGGCTTCTCGGACTGCTGAAGGGAGGGGAATGAAATAGGTCCTGCTGCCCATTCTTTCAGCGTCTCACGCGCTCCCTCAGCCATCCTCCCCTGCTTGGACTCACTGTGGGGTAGGAAGGCAGCGCATGAGCAGTGCCGGAAACTCGCAGAAGAAAATGTTAAAAAAATTAATTTTTTTCCCAAAAAAATGGCAGCGCCCAGGCTGCAACTGACCGCACCGGTACTGTGACGTCACCAGCGGGCCGCTACCGGTGCTATAGAGTGGACCGCACTGGTAGGAACCCACCACTGGATCAGATGGATCATAGCTGGCTGGAGAATTCTGGAAGTTGAAGTCCACAAGTCTTAACGTTGCCAAGTTTGGGGACCCCTGATTTAGATACATGCTGCTTGTTTCAGCTTCTTCGCTCTTGATTAATCATCACAGACAAATGGCTGAAAGGATGCTCAGAGATTGGTGTGCATTGTGCATGGCGTGCCTTGCATTTTGCCTGGCATGGACTGCCCAGGTCTTTGAAAGCTTCAGACATGCTTTCTTTTGAGGATACGGTTTGGAAACCGTATCCTGCAGGATAAATGCAAAGCAATTGAAAATTGGACAAATCTTGGCTATTGTTCTGAAGAATAGTTCCGTTACTGTGAGACCTTAGATAACTCTGTCTATTGCTGTTGGGAAACTGGAATATATTTGTTCCAAAATAACTGGCTAATTTTATTTATAGGTCTCTCTTCTGTAATAACATAAACTATGGCAGTGTTTTGACATAGCACATTTTTCGGAGTATAAGACGCACCGGAGTATAAGACACATCTAGATTTTAGAGGAGGAAAACAAGGAAAAAAGTATTCTGAACCAAATGGTGTAGTAATATATTATTTAATAAAATACCAGTATAGCAGAATACTTTTTACAACCATGTACACTTTTTACAAACTTCAAACTTGACAGCTTTAAGACTACTGGACTTCAACTCCCAGAATTCCTCCTCCAGTCATGCTAGCTCAGGAATGGGAGTTGAAGTCCACAAGTCTTAAACTTGCCAAGTTTGAAGACCCTTGCACCCCTAACCCCTAACCCAGGGGTCTTCAAACTTGACAGCTTTAAGACTAGTGGACTTCAACTCCCAGAATTCCTCCTCCAGTCAAGCTAGATGGGGTAATTAGAAGGCAAAAACACCCCCATTTTTGAAAAAAATGGCTCGTTTTTCCGGCTGGGTTTTTTTTTTTTTTTTTTTGCAAAAACAAGGCATGCAGAGGATTTGGGAAGCCTGCTGAGCACTCCTAGGGGGTGGGAGAAGGCAAAAATGTCCCCGTTTTTGCAGAAAACAGTCCATTTTTCGCAAAAATTGATGCAGGGGCGGGGCTTCAGGAGGCCAAAAATGGCTGTATTCGGTATATAAGACGCACCGACATTTCCACCCTCTTTTTGGGGGCAAAAAGGTGCATCTTATACTCCGGAAAATACGGTATATTAATATCCTATTTTACAGCAGGAGTGGGCATCCTGCAGCCTCTGAAAGTTATGTTTGCATCCTCACAGACTGAATAGATAAAATGCAGACCAAGGTAGCATGGAGAGCACTTGGCTATAAAATCGCCAAAAGTCGGACATGACTAAATGGTTAAAACAACAACAGTTCTCTCTATTATATGAGAGAGAGAGAGAGAGAGAGAGAGAGAGAGAGAGAGAGAGAGAGAGAGAGAGAGAGAGAGAGAGAGAGAGAGAGAGAGAGAGAGAGAGAGAGAGAGAGAAGTAGTGGGTTTCAAATTCCGTCACTGCCAGTTTGCTATTGGGAGTGTGCATGCGGGGCGCTTCTGCGCATGCGCAGAGACGTCCAGGTGGGTGGAGCCTCCCGCCCCCCGCTGCCACCGGTTCACCCGATCCGGGGTGAACTGGTAGCAACCCACCACTGACCCAGACCCAGCTAGCTTTATATCTAAGGTAGGACTAGAACTAGGACTAGAACTCACGGTCTCCGAGTTTTTAGTCTGGTAACTTAACCACTGCACAAAAGTGGCTGTCTTAACTATTTTTAATCTTCCTCTTTTGGGCTTCTCCTTTAATGATAAGATGCTATATCCTGGCTGTGTAACAGTTCAACCTACCATTTGCCCGTTCCAAATGTTTAGACTTTCATGGCAACACCCTGCTGAGTGTGGGATTATTTATACACAAAAGAGTATGTCTCCCACTTGTTCGACTATTTTCTCCTTTTTTGGTGCTCTTGGTGTCACAACTGAGAAAACAGTTCTTATGCAACTGGTTATATGTTCTATTGTCACCCTTCTCCCGGAGAAAAGCCCTGATCTCAGCAAAAGAATGAGCAGGGTTGCACCTACTCTTAATATGCAATAATGATTGTTGAAGAATTCTAGTTCTGCTCCTCCAAGATTGATAAGATTAAGCTGATGAAAAGGGATCTGTCCTGTTCTTGGTGTCCTCCAAATTAAAATAGCTGTAAGTACTTTAAATCCGCATCAACTTACTCCATGGTGGGATTTTTATATAGCTCATATTCTGACCAGGGTTATGTTGTGTTCCCCTGGTGTCATGGAGCATGGTAATCAGTGGTGGGTTGCTACCGGTTCACACTGGTTCGGGTGAACCAGTAGCGGCGGTGGTGGGAGGCTCCGCCCATCCACCAGGACATCATCAAAAATGCTCTGCGTATGCACAGAAGCGTGCACCCGCGCCCGTGCACTCCCATTCCCGAATCGGTAGCATAGGTAAGTGAAACCCACTACTGATGGTAAGGATGGACATGAAGACTCCAAACATAGAAAATCTGTCCTTTCAGAATCTGCAGCGTTGAAGATGCACTGAGCTGTTCACAATATGTGGCAGGCCAGTTATATGTGAGATTTCTCTTCTCTTCTCTTCTCTTCTCTTCTCTTCTCTTCTCTTCTCTTCTCTTCTCTTCTCTTCTCTTCTCTTCTCTTCTCTTCTCTTCTCTTCTCTTCCCTTCCCTTCCCTTCCCTTCCCTTCCCTTCCCTTCCCTTCCCTTCCATTCCATTCCATTCCATTCCATTCCATTCCATATGAGAAATGTGCTGCAGAACCTCACTCTTGAATGTAACCTCTATTTTCAACCAATGCCTCTGGGTCTTACGTCACCTTGAGAGGTATTCTTGGAAAGATGGGTGGCTATTAGTTAACCTAATTTTTTTTAAGTTAGTGTTTCAGCCCAGGAAAGAAGAGTCAAGTAATCTAAGATGATAAAGAATATTCCCAGGAGCTAGTGAAGATGGTGAGCAACCATGTCAACATTTTGTGACAGTGTCATGCTTATTCTTTTTTTTAAAGCCCTTTCTCACGCACACCGTAGTCCAGTTCACTTTTCCTATGACTTCTCAAGCCCTTTCCAACTGCTTGATCCTTTTTAGGTCTTAGATCAGTTTTGGATTTCAAAAGGGTGAAGGATGGTTTTGTTGTCTACTGGCATCTATTTTGACTAGCCAAACAACCAACCCTCATCCTCCCACTACGTCGGTGTAAGTTTGTATTTAGATTGGCTATAATTAATATACAATCAACAATCCCTACTCACGGTCACTCATGCCCTAGTCACTTCCCGTCTTGACTATTGCAACATGTTCCACATGGGGCTGCCCTTGAAAAGCACCTAGAAGCTCCAGTTGGTGCAAAATGCAGCGGTCCGCATGGTTTTGTGCAGATCCCGGTGTGAACATGTATCACCTCTCCTGTGGGAGCTGCATTGGTTGCCGATTTGCTTCCGGGTGCTATTCAAGATGCTGGTTGTCACCTTTAAAACCCTTCATGGCTTGGGACCAGGTTATCTGAGGGACCGTCTCTTGCCGGTCACATCTACCCACCCATCAGAGCGGGGAGGCAGGAATGTTGCGGGTCCCATCCCCTAGGGCAAACGTGGCAACTTTAAGACTTGTGGACTTCAACTCCCAGAATTCTCCAGCCAGCATAGCATTAAGTTGCCAAGTTTGGGGACCCCTGCCCTAGGGAGATACATCTGGTGGGACACAGAAGAAGGACCTTCTCCGTGGTGGCTCCCTCTCTCTGGAACATCATCCTTCCGGAAATTAGACTGGCCCCCACTCTTCCGGAAGGCGCTGAAGACCTGGTTCTACCAGCAGGCTTGGGGAACGCAGAGCGGGATGAAGCCCATTAAATGGCTCGTGTTATCTGCTGTCGCAGGGACGGAGGGTGGGGGTTTATTATATTATTTTATTAATTTATTATATGATTCTCTCTCTTATTAGTTTTATTGTTTTTTATATGAGGTTTTTATATTCTTATGAGCCGCCTTGAGTTGCCATGTGCGAATAGGTGACAATATAAATTTCGTAAATAAATAAATATGGACCTTAACAGGGGTGGGTTCTAACTTACTTTGCTGCTGGTTCACTTCCTCCCATACCACATGGGCGCGTGTGTGTTCAGCACCGCACGGCCGCACGCACATGCGCAGTGCTGAAAACTCAGCTTCTGTGCATGCGCAGCAGCAAAAAAACAGCTTCTGCGCATGCGCAGCAGCAAAAAACAGCTTCTGCGCATGTGCAGAAGCGAAAAACAAGATGGCGGTGCTTATGGCGCCGCCGAGAGAGCCAGTTCGGGGGTGTGGCCAGCCGGCCATCGCTCCTGGTTCGGCGAGGGGGGGAAATTCCCGCTACCGGTTCTAAAGAACTGGTCCAACCTGGCAGGAACACATCTCTGGACCTTAAGCTGCCTCTGGTCTGTAGTTTGTAAGCAGAAGTGCAGGTTTTAAAAAGAACAGCAGGAAGAAACGGTTCGGTCAGGTTTATTCATTTTGATCTAATGTGGCCTTCAAGCCAGATATGCAGGAAACTTGTTCTCGGGGCTGGAGACGCCACTGAAAATACGCACTCAGTGTGCATTTGGGGCTTATTCTTGGGACGTAAAACTGGCTTCATGTGGGATCGGTTCCACCCTGTCTGCATTTAAGATGGATAAGTGTTCTAATTTAGAAACTAAATCAGAGGCTGAGTAATTTGAACAGGCTAATGATGCTGCTTTGCCTGTCTAGCTGAGAAATACATTTAGTTTTTAGCCTTGCGACGAGAGGAAGGATAGAGGCAGCCTATGTTTAAAAGCAATTTTTAATTTATTGCATGGGACTCAAGAAAGTTTTGTTCTGACTGTGAAGGAGATAAATCTGTCCAGCACATTCTGTTTTTTTGCCAGCCTGTAGAAGTTCTTTCCTATACAGAGAAATAATTTATGGATGGAAGGGAGAATAATACAGACAGACAGAGGTTGGGTTTTGCACACTCGTTTAAGTATCACTTGCTTGCAGTGGTGGGTTGCTCCCATTCGTCGCCCAAAATCTTTTTATACATTTCGCCACACGATGAAGAACAATGATTTATTTTAATTTGAAGCAAGCATTTCACGGTTTTAACAGCCAATCGATTTCGATCGTCTGTCCACTGCTTCTTGCACATGGAAAATACTCTTTCCACAGCCACGTTTGACGTAGGAATTGAAAAAATTATACTAACTAGAATTTTCAGATCAAAGAATTTGTTGCTTCGAAACAAAGTGGACCATTTTTTATCAATCGGCAAATTATTAAATTCGTCTGAAGGGGCTTCTAGCAACAAGTTCAACTCGCTAGTACCGTAATAAAGTACCGTATTTTTTGGAGTATAACATGCACCTAGATTTTAGAGGATTTCAAGCCCAGCTGCCGCCTCTTCCGCAGCCCTTCGCTTGTTTTAATGGGGAGGTTGGCCCAGGGGCGCGCGCGCATGGGGGCTTACTTGGGCGGAAATGCGCTTTTGGCCCGGATTCGCTTTGGTGGGCGCGGGATCGGCGGACCCTTTGCCCCCTTTCTTTCCCCCCTCCCCCAAGCTGGCTTTGCAGGCTCCTCAGGTGCCTCGAGTGAAAGGAAATAAAATAAAACCACAATTTTATTACATGACCGCTCACTTTAAACTAAGAAAACATATACAGCATTTTAAATAATTTATCACAACCCTGAAAGAAAGCATTAAAATATTACACACTAAAAATGCACACGAAATCTTCCGTAACAATACATAAGAGAATCTGCCTGAAAATGAAGCGGTCGAACTAAAACACAAGTAGTGCAAACGTACTTTCATTTAACGTTCATCTTGATTATCTTAAAATTTTACAAAAGTTCAGGACAAATCAGGACAGGAACTCGAATTTCAGGACAAAATCAGGACATTTTCAGAATCAGGACAAGCTTCTAAAAATCAGGACAATCCTGATAAAATCAGGACATCTGGGCACCCGAATTAATTCGGAGCCCTCGGGATCGCATTACATGCACTGGACTAAGACTGTGATAGACTGTCTGGCTGACTCCTAAAAGATAAATAGGAGATGGTTTTAAGCCTGGTGCTGGTTTCCATGCCCATTAATTCCACAAGTAATTTCATTTGAGGTTTAAACAGTGGAGCTGCCCCTGAGATTTTATGCACAGGTAGTGGCGTGGAAAAAAATCCTCCCTTTCATTGTGCCTCAGTCGTGAATGCTTCTCCAACCTAGCTTGCATGTGTTCCAATTAAGAACCACAAATGCAATATTCTCTAATCCTATAAGCCGCCTATTACATAACCCGAGTCTTTGTATGAAATCTAATAGCCTTGGCCCAGGCCTGACATATTTGGAATCTCTAGTTATTTACCTTTTTCTAAGGATCAGTTAAAGAAAGAAAAAGTTGCCCTGGTCTGCAGCTTTCTCACCAAGGGAACTTGCAAAATGAATTGGGCAATGGCTGTTGTGATGTCTCAATTAGTACCTTGGCTCTAAACAGATACTAAATTGATGCTTGTAACTATAGTTTACTCGATTTGGAGGCAGCCTGGAGCAATTATGCGGTTTGCTGCCCCAGAGCTAAGATGTACAAATAGCCCTTTTACAAAGCACTAATCATTATATGATTATGAGCCAAGGTGGCGCAGCAGTTAGAGGCAGTACTGCAGGCCACTTTAGCTGACTGTGATCCGCAGGTCAGCGGTTCAAATCTCACTGGCTTAAGGTTGACTCAGCCTTCCATCCTTCCGAGGTAGGTAAAATGAGGACCCAGATTGTTGGGGGCAATGTAACTATATACATTGCTTACTGGTGTAAACCGCTTAGAGAGTGCTTGCATTGTGAGGCGGTATATAAATCTCACTAATAAATAAAATAAATAAATAAATAAACATATATGACAACTGCAGGCAGATTATAATCTTGAGCATATAATTATTATTATATACTCAATGCTGGAAAGATCCAACACTACAGAGGAATGTTTGGTGAAGATGATGGGATTTGCAGAGATAGCTAAATTGTCTTGCTTGATTAGAGAAAAGACAATACAGACAATACAGAAAAGACAATAATCCTTGATTTACAGCCATTCATTTCATGACCATTCAAAGTTACTATGGCACTGAAAAAAGTGACTTATGACCATTTTTCACATTCATGATCATTGCTGCAACTTCATGGTCACATGATCAAAATTCAGATGCTTGGCAAGTGATTCATATTTATGACAACCGCAGTGTCCTGGGGTCATGTGATCCCCTTTTGCGACCTTTTGACAAACAACGTCGGTGGAGAAGCCAGATTCACTTAACAACCGTGTTACTGACTTAATAACTGCAGTGATTCGCTTAACAACTGTGGCAAGAAAGGTCACAAAATGGGGCAAAATTCACTTAACAATTGTCTCACTTAACAACAGAAATTTCGGACACAATTGTGGCCATAAGTCAAGGACTGCCTATATTGGCTATTCTCCTTTATGGGTTTACTCGCCTTAAAATGCATCCTAGCTAGACTCCATGTCACGTGGTGTATATTGCCAGTTATATGTATATGCAGGGTGATGCATCCCTGTTCTAATATTATTTATTTATTTATTTATTTATTTATTTATTTATTTATTTATTTATTTATTTATTTATTTATTTATTTATTTATTTATTTATTTATTTATGTCAAGTACGTGTTGGTAATATACATAGATATAACATTGTTTATATACATAAGATGGGTACTGATAAGAGGGAACATTAGGACAGGGACAGTAGGCACTCTGGTGCACTTATGCACGCCCCTTACTGACCTCTTAGGAATCGGGTGAGGTCAACAGTGGACAGTCTAAGGGTAAAGTTTTGGGGGTTTGGTGACGAAACCACAATGTCAGGTAGTGAGTTCCAGGCATTTACCACTCTGTTGCTAAAGTCGTATTTTCTACAGTCAAGTTTGGAGCGGTTCACTTTGAGTTTGTATCTGTTGTGTGCTCGTATATTGTTGTGGTTGAAGCTGAAGTAGTCATTGACAGGAAGGACGTTGTAGCAGATAATTTTATGAGCTATGCTTAGGTCGTGCCGAAGGCGACGTAGTTCTAAGCTTTCTAAGCCCAGGATTTCAAGTCTGGTTGCGTAAGGTATTCTGTTACGAGTAGAGGAGTGGAGGACTCTTCTTGTAAAGTATCTCTGGACATTTTCTAATGTATTTATGTCCGATATGCAGTGTGGGTTCCAGACAGATGAGCTGTATTCAAGGATTGGTCTGGCAAATGTTTTGGTACATTATGGTACATTATGGTACATTCCATTACAAGCAGAACACGTGATGTGATCTTCTGCGCATGTGTGCATTCCTGATTCTCCATTAATCACTTGTGGTTTGATTCTGACCGGAACGGTCGCATTTAATTAGCAAGAATGTAACTATTCAGAATTTATTGTTTTTGTACCGAAATAAATATTTTCTATTAGACTTTTAATCTCGGTTTCATTTCTAGATTCTAGATTCCAAGAAAAGATCCACATCGCCTCTGTGAGATTTATTCTCACCTTAACACTCCAGTTATACTTATTGGTGAAAATCCTGCATTATTCTGATTTCTATCATATCTTATCGCTGGGGTGTTAAGCAGGGGTCTTAACTCCTAACTAAAGTCAAAGGAGCCCATTCTATAGCTGTATTGGTTCCAATACCGGTTAGGGCCCACAGAATTGGTCTCCTCCAGGTCCCATCGACCAAGCAATGCCGGTTGGCGGGGCCGATGGGGAGAGCCTTCTCTGTGGGAGCTCCCTCCCTTTGGAACCAACTCCCTCCAGAGATCAGGACTATCCCCACCCTGCTGGCCTTCCGTAAAGCAATAAAAACTTGGCTCTTCCGGCAGGCGGGGTGAAAGCGAGACCAGCCAGACCAGATATGGGTCTTCCCCCTAGTTATGAATGCTAGATGTTCTTTTTAATTTTTGTAGTTTTTAATCGTTATGTCTTTTTTATACTGATAAATAGATTTGATATGTTGTGAGCCGCCCAGAGTCCCCCGGGAGTTGGGCGGCATACAAATCTGTTTAAATAAATAAAATAAATAAATAAAAGGAAAGAAAAATGCTGGGATTTCCCTTCCAGAAGGTCAAAAGCTGATTTTGATGACTGCATGCTTTAACCTGCTATTTCAGTTACTTAGCAGGGCCCCCAGGAGCCTCTTCCGTAAATAAAATGCTTGTGTGACAGGCAACACCTGGTTTTTTGCCAACTGGCCCTGTTGCACTTCCTCCCCTGCTCAGATTTCATTCATTCACAAGTGAGCAAGCAGGATGACCTTTTGGGACAAGCAAAGCAGAAGACAGTTAGAAGTAGGATATGAAGGTGGTATTTTATAGGACGCGTTTCCTTATTTTCAAAATGAATTCTATGCTCGGGCTTAAGTTTAGGCACGGTTGATTTAAAGTAGTTGTTCTGCTGTGAGATTATCTGATATTTTGGAAACCCAGTCAGCCTTTGGAGAGAGGTCTTGCTAGCTGAAGAAAGATAGCTGGAATCCCAGATCCAAAATCTAAAATAGATTAATATATTCTCCCTTGCTGCAACAATTAAAAAATGCAATATATTCGCATTAGGTTAAATATGTGGCTCTCCTTGTAATGCATCAGCTAGAAAGGAATAAAATCCACACAACCTGACTCCCAATATAACTTATGTGCCCAAACTTACTTATGTGCATGAGCTGTGCTGGCTCAGTAGTTAGAATGCTGTGTTGCAGGCTGACCTTGCCCACTGCCAGAAGTTCGATTCTGACCAACTCAAGGTCGACTCAGCCTTCCATCCTTCTGAAGTTGGTAAAATGGGGACCCAGATAGTTGGGGGCAATATGCTGACTCTGTAAACTGCTTAGAGAGGGCTGTAAAGCACTATGAAGCGGTATATAAGGCTAAGTGCTACTGCTATTTCCAATATTTTGCCATTTGATAATTGATTACTTTGGATTTTAATGTTTTGGGATTCAGGAGTCTAGGGCAGTGATGGCGAACCTTTTTTTCCTCGGGTGCCGAAATAGTGTGCGCACGCGCTATCAAACACGTGTGCGTGCCCACACCCATAATTCAAAGCCCCCCACTTGCCTCACCCCCCTGCGCATGCGTGCGTGACCCCCCCACTCCATTTCCTGACTTCCAGTGGGCCCAATAGACACATTTTTTGCCCTCCCCAGGCTCCAGAGGCTTTCTTAGAGCTTGGGGAGGGCGAAAACGCTCCCCTCGCCACCCCAGAGGCCCTCCGGAGGCCAAAATCACCCTCCCAGAGCCTCTACGCAAGCCAAAAATCAGCTGGCATGCACGCACATGCGCGCTGGAGCTGAGCTAGGGCAACAGCTCGCGTGCCGGCAGATATGGCTCTGCGTGCCACCTGTGGCACCCGTGCCATAGGTTCGCCATCACTGGTCTAGGGTCATAGGGTTGTTGTTGTTTTTTTGCATTTCTTTCTGCAAAACCACTAGGAGGGCTTGGGATATCCTGTGTGATTTATGTCCAGTTTGAATAAATGGTATTATATTGTATTGGCTCATTTTGGACAAGTGTAAGCCAACAGCTCTGGCTTTTCCAGTGAGAGGAGATCAGAGCTATTTTTTGCTTCATCACAAGCTGAGATTCGGTGTCCAGTATAAAAATAAGCCAGATTTTGCAACTGATGAATATAACTTGTCCAAATGGGCATCGAATGAATGTTTTCGGAGGAAGATGCGTTAGGGTTAGAGGTCCCATATTGTTAACTTTTGTTCTTGTTTCCTTTTTTTTTACAGGGTGGGAAGAAATTTTATCATGGAGTCTGTGGGGGTCGCGATTGTACAGCCGGCTGCAAGTGCTTCCCCGAGAAAGGGGCTCGGGTAAGATGACATGCAATAACCTTTATTGTCACTTTTTTCTGTGAACACACTGGCACACATTAAAAAATGAAATTCTGATGCCCACTCTTCAAAGAAAATAAATATATAACCATACACATACATGCACACATATATACATATGTTATATATGCATATATATATACATACATACATATATAAGTTTGAATCCTAGAAGGGTATGGCTAGCTGATGAGAGCTAAATAGTTTGAAATAGATCTATACTAGTCTCCCTTTATTTCTTTATCAGTTCTTTGTACACAGACACACACACACACACACACACACACACACACACACACACACACACTACTACTGCAATGCATGTAGTAGTCTTCAAGGGCTACCCTTGAAGATTATTCGGAGACTTCAGTTAGTGCAAAATGCGGCTGCGCGTGCTGTGGTGGGTGTGCCAAGATACACCCACGTAACACCCATACTCCGCCAGCTGCATTGGTTGCCCATTGGTCTCCGGGTACAATTCAAGGTGTTGATCATCATCTTTAAAGCCCTACATGGCTTAGGACCAGGTTACGTCCGGGATCGCATTCTGCCTCATACTTCCCTCCGACCGGTTAGGTCCCACAGAGTGGGTCTCCTCCAAATCCCGTCAGCCAAACAATGCCGACTGGCGGGTCCTAGGGGGAGGCCTTCTCTGTGGGGGGGGCCCGCGCTCTGGAACCAACTTTCCCCCAGAGATCCGAGTTATCCCCACCCTGCTGGCCTTCTGAAAAGCCATTAAGACATGGCTCTTCCTGCAGGCAGGGGTCTGAGACAATCTTATATTCGAGATCTTCCCCTGTATGTACCGTATTTTTCGGAGTATAAGATGCACCGTAGTATAAGACGCACCTTAGTTTTTGGGGAGGAAAATAGGGGGGGAAATCTGCCTACCAGGTATTCATCTGGCTAGCGTCCTTAGTCTGGTCAGCTTCAGCACATTATTTTATCCCCTGGTTAGGACTTAAAAAAACCTTCTTCAGAGAGAGTAACAATGAAAGAGCCTGCAAGCCAGTAAGAGCTGGGAAGATCATTAGCACCTGGTTAGGGCTAGAAAAAAACTTATTCGGAGCAAGTAGAGCAATGAAAAAAACCCTGCAAAGACTTAGGGCTGGAAAAACATTCTTTGGAGAGAGTAACAATGAAAAAGCCTGCAAGCCAGTAAGAGCTGGGAAGATAGATAGCACCTGGTTAGGGCTAGAAAAAAACTTATTCGGAGCAAGTAGAGCAATGAAAAAAACCCTGCAAAGATTTAGGGCTGGAAAAACATTCTTTGGAGAGAGTAACAATGAAAAAGCCTGCAAGGTAAGATCTGGGAAGATCTGGGAAGATCTGTTAGCACCTAGTTAGGGCTGGAAAAAAGCTACATTCGAAGTATAAGACACACCCAAATTTCCTCCACTTTTAGGGAGGAAAAAGGTGCGTCTTATACTCTGAAAAATACGGTATGTTGTTGGACGTCTTTTTTTAACTTTTTAAAACTGTTTTTATATAAGTTTATTGTTTAGTGTTCTCTTAAAATGTTGTACGCCGCCCTGAGTCCTTAGGGAGTATGGCAGCATAGAAGAACCTAATAATAAATAAATAATAAATAAATAAATATACACTGTATATCGCAGTCCCATTTTGAATTCCAGAAAAAAGACAATACTGTGGACCCCTGTCAAGCAGCGCTTATATGCCATGTCCTGGGTAGAAGGAAGTGAAGTTCCAATAATCTTAAAAGGGTAAATGGCTCCTTTTTAGTTGGATGAAGAGGAACAGCCTTCACCATCATTTTGGCCTTGAAGAAAACAAGGACACCCTTAGTATTTTGCCTGGAGCATCAAGACAAGAGCTGTGAAGAAGAACAGCTGAAGGAGAAAGGCTGAATCCAGCCAACTCTTTAGAATTTCCCATGGAAGGCCTGCAGTCCATCCACAGAGATTTCGCCGAAGGCAGCCAGTGAACAGGGGAAAAGAATAACGTTGATTAATTTGCATGTACATAGGAAGTAGTACATGATTTATAAGTCTCTGGGAAATCAACTCTAATGCAGGTCACAACTCTTCCTGTTACTGAGATGATCCCTCCTTCCTCTGTTGGCAGCACTTGCAGCTCATTGCTGCTTGGTGTGTGGGCTGAAACGTTCGGTACAAGCAATGAGATGTTCTAATGGACCATGTTGGTCTATTTTAGAGATAAAGGGGGAAATGTAGTTTTCTAGTATGTACAGCAGCTAGGATGAGCCTCAGACTCCTAACTCTGAGAGATACACAAGCAGGACACACTGCCCTCACACCTCACTTTAATTCTGTCTGACAGTTGTCATATTGAGGGGTAAGCTTCCCTGTCCAGTTGTGACCGACTCTAGGACGAGATGCTCATCTCCATTTCTTGGCCAAGGGAGCCAATGTTGTCCGAAGACATTTTCTGTGATCATGTGGCCAGCATGGCTATACACCGAGGCCAGGGGCGGGTTCCTAATTTTTTTACTACCACTCTGTGGGCATGGCTTATTTTGTGGGTGTGGCTTGCCAGCCATGTGACCGGGTGGGCGTGGACCTCGGGAGCTTGGCAGCAGCTGGAGAAGCGGGGGGGGGCATTGCCCACCCACAACGCAGCCCCCTGCAGGGGGAGCAGCAAGACCGCGGCAGCGGTTCTTCTAGGTGGCTCCGTCCAGCCTGAATGCTTCTCCCTATTCGATGATCCTAGGCTCTTGCCGCCCGTTCCCCCTCCCCTCAGCAGCTCGAGAAGCCTCGAACGTGCGAAAATGCCTAGGATCATCACCGCGCATTCGTGGCTTCTCGGACTGCTGAAGGGAGGGGATGGAGATAGCTCCTGCCTGTCACGCAGTGATTTTATGTTGCCTGTTACATGTATATGCAGGGAGATGCATCCCTATCAAATATAATGGTTTATTCCTGAGCACGTGATTATGTTCCTAGTACGCATGTGTACATTCTTTTCTTTTGATTCATTCCTTTTGTTCTCTGCTTCTGACGAAGCAACACCTATGTTTATAGCCAGTATGTGATTTTTATTATTTTTGTAACGAAATAAATATTTTATACATTAGAATTATAATGCGGTTTATTTTGGCAATGTCAGAGTTCCAGGGAAAGATTCATTTCGCCTCTGATAAGAGTAATTCTTATCTCAACACTGCCGCCTGTTCTTTCAGTATCTCATGTGCTCCCTCAGCCATCCTCCCCTGTTTGGATTCACTGTGGGGTAGGAAGGCAGCGCATGCGCAGTGCCGGAAGCTCGGCTTCTGGGCATGCGCAGAAGAAAATTTTTAAAAAAATGTAAAACATTTTTTTTAAAAAAAAATGGTGGCGCCCAGGCACCGGCAACCAACCACACAGGTACTGTGACGTCACCAGCGGGCCGCTACCGGTGCTATAGAGTGGACCACATTGGTAGGAACCCACCACTGACCGAGGCACATGGAATGCTGTTACCTTCCCACAAAAGTGGTACTTGTTTATCGACTGCTTTCAAACTGGTAGGTGGGCAGGAACTAGGGCAAGGAATGGGAGCTCACCCCATTGTGTGGTGCTCAGGTCTCAAACCTGAGCTGTCAGCAAGCTCTTTAACCACTGAGCCATCGCGGACCCAATTGTACCATACGATTAATCCATGAAATTTCTGGACCCTCTTGTAAAAACCTTCCAAACTGGTGGTCATTCCTATCTGATATGGTTGCAAATACCTTTATTGACTTATGGACAGATTTCAAAATCTGTCCTTTTTTTCACTTTGGTAATCTCTTCCGAATGTTCATTTCTTTAGCAGTATGCTGTGACCCTGGATTCTAACTTTCTGGGAAGCGGAGAGAAAAAGTTCCTATACATTTTTCCCAAATGCAAAATTGGTGTCATTTTGCCTGGGTTTTCCACCTGCTGGATTTCAAATATAAATGACTGTTTTCTAAGTTTAACTGTTGTAGTGTTGGGTTAAAAGCAGAAATTCCTGATCTGTTCCCCATGGCATAAAATAGGGTGGATTCCAACATTGGTGGTCTCTTTATTACAGTTTAGTGCACTGTACAAATGTATCTACTGGATTACTGTCAGCCAGACCTTTTAACCTCTTCTTCCTGTTGGAAATGGATCCTTTTTAGCTTGGCGTTGCCACCCATTGGAGTGAATTTGAATTTGCTACTGTTTCTGACCATATTTTTCCATTTTTCAACTCTGAATCTCATTAAATATCCTAGTATCTTAGGTACTCTTTATAGGTATCTTAGAAGAAACAAATGTTATTATCCTACCAACTCTTTCCAAGCATCATGCTTCCTGTGTTAAAGTGGATTAAAATCTCCATTCACACAAATGTATACCAACGTCACTCTTTCTGCAGCTCATAAGCCTGTGACTGGATTCACATATTGCTGTTGTGGGATTATAGCTTGCTGTGTTGTGTGAATCCAGGTAGCAGGGTTTTACAACCACAACTTCCACCTTAGTGTGTCATGCAAAGCCAGACAAATATGATCAATTTACGCTAGCTGCAAGATAGTTCAATGGCATTTCTGTGTTTTGTGTGTGTGTCAAACCTTGATACACATACACACATCCCTGAAAGCTTTTTGCAGTAACCAATTAAGTCAGCCGACGTTACACAATAGTAAACTCAAGCCTTTCTTAGAACTGTTTATCTGGAAGAATTGTTCAGATGTATGTAACCTGGTGAAGAGTTCTAGGAAAATGCAGCAATTTTCAATGATTGCACAACTTGGGTTGGCTGCATAAAGACATTTATCACATTAGATTCTTTTTCTCATTGCCAAAAAGCTTATTTTTTCTGATTCCCTATAGATATCTTAACATGTACTATCTCTGCATCCAAAACGCGTTTCATGTTTCTTTCCAGACATATCTGGATCATCCGCCTTCTTCTCTTGATGTAATGCAGCTCCTTTCTAATACAAAGAGAGGCCCAATCAGAGAAGAGACCAGGAGGAGGTCCTCAGGTTCAAGTATGGTGGGATCCATAGAAGAGAATATTTGTAGTCCAGGATTGAACAGTGGGGTGATGTTACCTAGTTTGGTAATGAAATGTCTGAAAGAAAATCACCAAGCCCAGAGAGCACTCCACTAATATGGTGGAATTTGAGGTAGGCCAGGAACAAGTGGCAACTACCAATCTCAATCAACAAAATATTGGCAAAAATAATCAAAACACAAAATACAAACTTGATGATCATGACCTTGATGATGATCCTCACTCAGTAAAGGACCTTGGAGTACTCATCTCTAACTATCTAAGTGCCAGAGCCCACTGCAACAACATAGCCAAGAAGGCATTAAGAGTGGTTAACCTAATCTTGCATAGCTTCTTCTCTGGTAACATTGTACTCTTAACCAGAGCATACAAAACATTTGCTAGACCGATTCTTGAATACAGCTCATCAGTCTGGAACCCACACTACATATCAGACATTAACACAATTGAGAATGTCCAGAGATACTTCACAAGAAGAGTATTATATTCCTCTGTTCACAACAGAATACCTTATGAAACCAGACTTGAAATTCTGGGACTTGAAAACTTAGAACTACGCCGCCTTCGATCTGACCTAAGTGTAGCTCACAAAATTATCTGCCTCAATGTCCTACCTGTTAATGACTACTTCAGCTTCAACCGCAATAATACAAGAGCTCACAATAGATACAAACTTAATGTAAACCGCTCCAGACTTGATTGCAAAAAATTCGACTTCAACAACAGAGTGGTCAATGCCTGGAACACTTTACCTGACTTGTAGTTTCTTCCCCAAACCCCAAAAACTTCAACCTCAGATTATCTACCATCGACCTCACCCCATTCCTAAGAGGTCGGTAAGGGGCGTGCATAAGCGCACATTCGTGCCTACCGTTCCTGTCCTAATGTACCCATATATTTATACCTCTTATACTCTTATTCATGCTTGTACTATTATATATATAATATTTTGATACATACATCAAAATTATGATGTGTATGTATATATATATATATATATATATATATATATATATATATATATATATATATATATATATATATATATATATATATATATATATATATACAATCATAATTTTACTGTTTATACTTTGCTTTAATCATATATGCTTGACAAAAATAAAAACAAACAAACAAACTTCCCCAAAATATCCTCCAAAGCCTCTCCTGGGAATTCCCATGCAGGATGATGAGGTGGTCCAGTTTGGTTTTTGCGGTCAGCCTTTGGTGCTATCATGCTATGGCTTAGGGAGGGAAGATTCATCATTTTTATAACATCTTCCTTCTCCCGTCCCAATGATTATACAGCTGGAGATGTCCTCCCACTGCCAGAGGTCACCATCCTTGAGAGCAGAGAGAACATTCTTTCCACCTCCAATAAGTACAGGAGTATAGGTGTTGGTTGTACATTTTGTGCCGAAGGAAGTTGCAAAAAGTCTCCATGGCCCCTGGGTGTGGAAGGGCCTGAGGAGGAGGAGGAGTGGTCAGTTAAAGCCGAGCTTTGATGCAATTTCAAACTCTCCAACTGCCGCGTCTGATTTTCCACTCATTTATCAATCACCCTTTTAACCTACAACTTTAGGCAGCTCCAGTCCCTGAATTCTCCTCCACCTGACATTCTTGAGTAGGTTCCCATTAAAAAAAGGGGGGGGGGGAGAGAAAGAGGGAGACATCTGGAAGACTGTATTTTTAAAAATTATTTATTTTTTATTGCTTTTAAAATAATAACAGAAAAAGAAAAGAAACAAAACTTTAACATTCCCCAATTGTGCTGTTTCAAGACATTAAAAAGATCAGGTTAACGCTATGCAGATTCGCCCACCCAGCTGGTGAGTCTGACTTGTACATAATAAAGGGTGGCTAAGCGAGCTATGGGACGCAGTGGCTCAGTGGCTAAGACGCTGAGCTTGTCGATCAGAAAGGTCGGCAGTTCGGCGGTTCGAATCCCTAGCGCCGCGTAACGAGTGAGCTCCCGTTACTTGTCCCAGCTTCTGCCAACCTAGCAGTTCGAAAGCACGTAAAAAATGCAAGTAGAAAAATAGGGACCACCTTTGGTGGGAAGGTAACAGCGTTCCGAGCGCCTTCGGCGTTTAGTCATGCTGGCCACATGATCACGAAGACGTCTTCGGAGAGCGCTGGCTCTTCGGCTTTGAAACGGAGATGAGCACCGCCTCCTAGAGTCGGGAACGACTAGCACATATGTGCAAAGGGAACCTTTACCTTTACCTAAGCGAGCTAAATAAAAGCAACCATTGTGTGTCTTCTAAACCAGGGGTCTCCAACCTTGGCAACTTTAAGCCTGGAGGACTTCAACTCTGGGAGTTGCCAAGGTTGGAGACCCCTGTTCTAAACCATGCTTTATGGCAGGGGTGGGCAATTAATTTCCCCAAGGGGTCCCCACGAGAAACTGGAACTGTTGTAGATGTCCAAACCAATAGCTCCTGACGGCGTTCCACTTGTTTGCCCACAAGGCCGTGCTTCGACAGAAGCAGCAATGGATCGCCGAGTCTGGGTTCCCTCGCGTGATAACCGCCATTCGCCGCCTTTTCAGTGAGGGTCAGGCACTATGCAGGTGCAGAAAAGGGCTTTCTCCCCTTGCCCTCTCAGTTGCCAGTTGTGAAGGCGTCCACATAGCCAGACTTGACTCAGCTTCTTCTTCTCCCCCCCCCCCCTGCAGCGTGCTTATTTACATTTTACTTCTCATTTCCAATTGACCTCATGCGTGGGCTGGACAGGGCCAGATGTGGCCCAGGGGCTGTAAAATGCCCCGGACTGCTTTATTGGTTTAGCTTGTTTGGTAACCTCAAACAGCTGTGGTATTATTCAAGACACACTGATTCAAGGCGATGTTGAAGTCCTATTTTTCCCCCTACAAAAGCTCCTTATTTTTATTTTTATTTATTTATTTACAGTATTTGGTTTTGTCAAGTACGTATTGGTGATATACATAGATATAACATTGTTTATATACATAAGATGGGTACTAATAAAAGGGAACATTAGGACAGGGACGGTAGGCACACTGGTGCGCTTATGCACGCCCCTCTTCAGCCTAGAACTGGATTCACACATTTGAGTTCAACTCTAATATTCATTATGGTGTTGGCTTGCCCTGATGTGTGAACTCAGATGCTCTTGGTCTTTTTTCCCCTCCTCTGGCTCTTTAATTTTTAATCTCTGGCAGAATCTCAGCCATCAGTGATGAAGGACATGCTTGAGGTCCTAGCAGCAAGTAGGTAACCAAGCAACCAAAGGGTCAGAAATGATGTAGTTGGAGATGGATTAACAGTCAAGATCCCAAGCTCATAAAGGCAGCAAAATGAGAGTGGGGTCCATAATGTCTCCTAGGAATGAGAAGGTCAGACTGAAGATCTAAAAGTGGAGAATTTGTTCCTTTCTTCCCCAAGTTTAAATAGCTGGATAAGCTGTGATCTTTTATGGCTGTTACATGGATAGTGTCAGGTTTCATCCATCTTGTTACTCAGACTTGAAGTTCAGTAGGCAGAGATTCAAGGACACAACTCTTTGGTAAGCTGGATTTATTTAAGTATTAGAAGAGCGGTAGCAAAGTAGAAGAATATCAACTGCCAACAACAAACCCCATGTTGTTTGTGCATGAGAGAGAGACAGATATCTGTCCGTCTGTTTTTGCACATGCACACACACACAGAGAGAATAAGAGATGGATGTATACATCTCCAAGTTCAAATCTTACATAATGGACCTGTGTGATCACAGTCTGTTGACATCAGTGATGGGTTCCTACCAGTGCGGTCCACTCTATAGCACTGGTAGCAGACTGCTGGTTACATCACAGTACCGGTGCGGTCAATTGCACATTTTTGCACATTTGAGGCTTCTCGAGCTGCTGAGGGCAGGGGAACGGGCGGCAGGAGCCTAGGATCATCGAATGGGGAGAAGCATTCAAGCCGGACGGAGCCTCCTAGAAGAACCGCTGCCGCGGTCTTGCTGCTCCCGCTGCGGGGGGCTGCGTTGCGGGTGGGCAATGCCCCCCTTGCTTCTCCGGCCGCTGCCAAGCTCCCAAGGCCGATGCCCACCCGGTCACATGGCTGGCAAGCCACACCCACAAAATAAGCCACGCCCACAGAGTGGTAGTAAAAAAATTAGGAACCCGCCCCTGGTTGACATCTAACCTTAGATCTTCTAGTCTTCACATATGATGTCATAACATAGAAAACTGTAATTTATTGATTAAACAATTGGATAGATTTGCTCAATCCACTAAACCAGGGGTAGGCAAAGTTGGCTCTTCTATGACTCATGGACTTCAACTCCCAGAATTCCTGAGCTAGCATGATTGGCTCAGAAAGTCTGGGAGTTGAAGTCCATGAGTCATAGAAAAGCCAACTTTGCCTACCCCTGCACTAAACCATTAATCATGTTTTACAAAACAGAAATGCTTTGTGCATTCTACACAATAATCTGAAGCCAGGCAAGTCACATTGGAATGAAGTAGGACTACAGTTCCACTTCAGTTTTTTTTAAAATTACCTGCATTTGTATATCACCCCTACTTTAAGATTCTGGCTGATTTGTGAAGCGCAACAAGTAAAATACATTGTCAGCACAACTGTAAATTTCGTACTTTCATGGAAACAATACAGATCTGCAAGTAGAGGGAAGTGTGAGGACTATAGTCAGAAGCTTTCAATCAGAATAGAGCTGGAAGGGACCTTGGAGGTCTTCTAGTCCAACCCCCTGCTCAAGCAGGAGACCCTATACCACTTCACACAGGTTTCTTAAAAATCTCCAATGATGAATAGCAATAGCAATTGCACTTAGACATATATCACTTCACGGTGATTTCCAGCCCTCTCTAAGTGGTTTACAGAGTCAGCAGGTTGCCCCCAAAATCTGGGTCCTCATTTTACCAACCTCGGAAGGATGGATGGATTCTCACCAACCTTGAGCTGGTGAGAATCGAACTGCCGGCAATCGGCAGTCAGCAGAATTAGCCTGCAATACTGCATTCTAACTACTGCGCCACCATGGCACCTACAACTTCTGAAAGCTTTGATTCAGATATTCTGATATCTTGCAAATTAAACTGCTCATCCCCCTTTTTTTTTTGAGGCCTAAATCCTTTCAAAAGCCATTTTGAAGAGCCGAGGTGGCGCAGCGGTTAGAGTGCAGTACTGCAGGCCACTTTAGCTGACTGTGATCCGCAGGTCAACGGTTCAAATCTCACCGGCTCAAGGTTGACTCAGCCTTCCATTCTTCCGAGGTAGGTAAAATGAGGACCCAGATTGTTGGGGGCAATATAAAAATATACATTGCTTACTGGTGTAAACCGCTTAGAGCAGTGGTTCCCAACCTGTGATATGTGTACCACTAGTGGTACGCGAGGGCTTTCCAGGTGGTACGCGAACACTTTCGGGGTCATGAACGATTTTTAGTTAGTTATTTTTTACTTCACAAAAATGTTTACTGCCTAACACAAGATAATCTGGCAACGATTTGCAACTGTTGCCACACGCCACCCACCTGGTCCCAGCGGCCCGAGAATCCAGTTGCTGGATGCGCGGGGCCAAAAAAGGAACGGTACAATTATGGAAATAAAGTGATATCTGATCGAATTTAGTTTCTCTGGAACCAGGTGGTACGCGGTGACTGTACGGGACCTCCAAGTGGTACTCGATCACAAAAAGGTTGGGAACCACTGGCTTAGAGAGTGCTTGCACTGTGAGGCGGTATATAAATCTCACAAATAAATAAATAAATAAATAAATAAATAAATAAATAAATAAATAAATAAATAAATAAATAAATAAATAAATAAATAAATAAATAAATAAATAAATTTCTGCTACCTATGGCATCAATCCCTTGCCATGTTCCTCTTTTATTAAACGTTCTTGATTCTTCCTGTTTTTCTTCTGTGGTCTTTCAAATACAGTCATTGTTGCATTTTTTTTTAATTCCTGAGGAAAGATTGCCAGCCCACCCTCCACCCCTATCCCTTGATATAATATTTTCTCACTATTAGAGACTTCTAATCAGTAACAAATGTTAAATCTTTTCTATATTTGTCAGTGGGATATTAATCAAGCAAATAAAAGTCATGTTGTCCTTCCCATGGGTAAATCTGAGGAATATTTCCCAGGGGAGAAATAAGATTGAAGAATCTTCAAAATTAAGCCATCTTCACCATCTGTGAACTGTTACGTGACATGTCTAGAGCAAAACCCAGTCAGGTGAAAATGAGGTAATAATAATTCACACACACACAAAAAAAGAACTTGGCTGGTGTTATTTTTAGTAAGTACCATAAGACCCAAACTTTATCATTTCCAAAAATGCTTTATGTGGCCAAGTGGGACATTAAGTAATTGGTGTCCGTTTCTCTGCTCCCACGCATACAGCAGCTCTCACCATGGATTGAACAATAAAACATGGAATGCTGCAGCTGTTGCCCAGTCCTTCAAGTGAAATTGTACAATTGGAACTAAACCAATGGTGGGTTCCTACCAGTGCGGTCCACTCTATAGCACCGGTAGCGGCCCGCTGGTGACATCACAGTACCGGTGCGGTCGGTTGCCGGTGCCTGGGCGCCACCATTTTTTTAAAAAAAATTTTTTACATTTTTTTTTACATTTTCTTCTGCGCATGCTCAGAAGCTGAGCTTCCAGCACTGCGCATGCGCTGCCTTCCTACCCCACAGTGAGTCCAAGCAGGGGAGGATGGCTGAGGGAGCGCGTGAGACGCTGAAAGAACGGGGGCAGGAGCTATCTCCATTCCCCTCCCTTCAGCAGTCCGAGAAGCCACGAACGCGCAGTGATGATCCTAGGCATTTTCGCACGTTTGAGGCTTCTCGTGCTGCTGAGGGGAGGGGGAATGGGCAGCAGGACCTATCTCAGTTCCCCTCCCTTCAGCAATCCGAGAAGCCACGCCCACCCGGTCACATGGCCGGCAAGCCACGCCCACCCGGTCACATGGCCGGCAAGCCACACCCACAAAATAAGCCACGCCCACAGAGTGGTAGTAGAAAAAATAGGAACCCGCCCCTGAACTAAACCTGTAGGTTGTGGCAGGTTTGCAAGCCTAGGGGGAGTGTGTTTGCTGAAACATCTTCAGGGCGGAGCTTTGATGTTCTAAGTTAGCTCTCAAACATCTGGGTATTATTTTGGTCAAAAGGACTCCTTAAGCTTTGGGACTTGGGTGACTCATAGGGCCTTCAAGGAGACAATAATGTAGAACACTGGATTCTGCAGGAAGCAGTGGTCTTTCCCACAGAAACGTAGCAACTGTTTTTTGTAGTCCTATTTTGTATGATAAGCCGCCTGGATCATTTATTTATTTATTTATTTGTCAAACATGTATAGGATAGTAGTAGTTTGTATAAACATAAGTAAAAAAGTAACGATAAAAGAGGACAATAGGACAGTAGGACAGGGACGGTAGGCACAGTGGTGCGCTTATGCACGCCCCTTACAGACCTCTTAGAAACAGGGAGAGGTCGACTGTAGACAGTCTAAGGTTAAAGTTTTTGGGGTTTGGGGAAGAAACCACAGAGTCAGGTAGTGCATTCCAGGCATTGATCACTCTGTTGCTGAAGTCGTATTTTCTGCAGTCGAGTTTGGAGCGGTTTACATTAAGTTTGTATCTATTACGTGCTCGTGTATTGCTGCGGTTGAAGCTGAAGTAGTCATTAACAGGAAGGACATTTTGGTATATGATTTTATGAACTACATTTAGATCAGATCGGAGGCGACGTAGTTGTAAATTGTCTAATCCCAGTATTTCAAGTCTGGTGGAATAAGGTATTTTATTGTGAGCGGAGGAGTGAAGGACTCTTCTTGTGAAATATTTCTGGACTCTCTCGATTGTATTTATGTCTGATGTGCAGTGCGGGTTCCAGACAGGTGAGCTGTATTCCAGAATTGGTCTAACAAATGTTTTGTATGTTCTGGTTAGTAATGTAATGTTGCCAGAGAAGAAGCTACACATGGTGGACCTTAAGAGATCTGGACATTGTAAGGTGGGCATTCAGAGCAAGGGACATGGTAGCCATCTTCCATATTTGAGAGGTTGCCACAAAGAGGAGGGAGTCAATTTATTCTCCAAAGCACCAGAAGGCAAGACAAAAAACAGTGGATGGAAACTAATCATGGAGAGAAGCAACCTAGAACTAAGGAGAAATTTCCTTACAGTTAGAACAATTAATCAGTGGAACAGCTTGCCTTCAGAAGTTGTGGGTACTCCATCACTGGAGGCTGGACAGCCATTTGTCTGGAATGGTATAGGACAGGGGTCTCCAACCTTGGCAACTTTAAGACTTGTGGACTTCAACTCCCAGTGTTCCTCAGCCAGCAAAGCTCAGCCAGCAAAGCAAAGCTGGCTGAGGAACTCTGGGAGTTGAAGTCCACAAGTCTTAAAGTTGCCAAGGTTGGAGACCCCTGGTATAGGATCTCCTGCTTGAGCAGGGAGTTGGACTAGAAGACCTCCAAGGTGTGAAGTCCCTTCCAACTCTGATGTTCTATGTTCTGTGATATAAGATAAGAGCTACTGGAGAACAACCAGGAACCCACTTCTGCTTGGAAATCTACAGCAACAATATTTAACTGGATGCCCTTAAAGATTGCAGATTGTTGGGTGAAAGATGGTGGGAACCAAGAGAGCTAGAATAGGCAGATGGTGCCTATTTTGGGGCTAGGGCAGGGGTAGGCAAAGTTGGCTCTTCTATGACTCGTGGACTTCAACTCCCAGAATTCCTAAGCTAGCATGATTGGCTCAGAAAGTCTGGGAGTTGAAGTCCACGAGTCATAGAAGAGCCAACTTTGCCTACCCCTGGGCTAGGGGATCTCTCATGGCTCCATGTATTGGAATGATTTCATTCCCCAACTTTGCCCATTGATTTCCTGTTGAGTCAAGACTTCCTGTTATTGAAGAGGGATTTGTGGGGCGGGAACCCTCAATTTATTTGTTCAGAATAATTTTGTACAGTGTGATGCTGCTGAATTCATGTGATGTGAATCATGGGACACCCCACTTTTTAATCAATGAACAAGATACCTTTATTGATTACTTCCTCCTATAAGATATACAAAGTTAAAAGATAGCAACAACATATGTGATGCCTGTAGATTTTACTCAAGCTTAGCTTGTTGATGCAAACTATAAGACCTGGATCTTTGAATACAGCAGAAGCCAAAGTCTGTTCTGGAAAAAAAAAGTTGTCCCGCTAAGCGGGCCCTCGTGGATTTGGCCATCACACACCTTCTGGAGATTCAAGCCATCCAGAGGGTGCCTGTGGACCAAATAGGGCAGGGATACTACTCTATTCTTTTTGTAGTCCCAAAATCCTCGGGGGGTGGAGAGCGATTTTGGATCTCAACCGCCTCAACCGCCTTGTTCGCTACCAGCGGTTTAAGATGCACTCATTGGCGACTATCCTTGGTAGCGTCCGGAGGGGAGACTTCCTTGCCTCGATAGACCTTATAGAAGCGTACCTGCATATTCCAATTCGGCCATCACACCGTCAATACCTCAGCTTTTGCTATGCAGGAGTGCACTTCCAATATACTGCCTATCCTCTGCTCCTAGGGTCTTTACCAAGATCCTATCAGTCGTGGCAGCACACCTCAGGAGTATTCCCATTCACATCCAGTGCTACCTCGGTGACATCCTAATTCAGGCCCCGTCCAGGCACCAAGAGGTGCGAGACATCCAGGCGACCATGTCCATCCTTCGGCGCCTCGGGTTTTCCATTAATTTGGAAAAAAGTCATCTTTCTCCCCTTACTCGCTTAAACCACCTAGGGGCCATTGTGGACTCTCTGGAGTGTAAGGTGTACCTTTCCCAGGAGTGATGGGACAGTATTAAAAACCTGGTCTCTGTAATTAGGCCTGAGCATAGGGTTCCTCTGCAATCTCTTTCTACGCTCCTGGATAAAATGATCTTGTGTATATCAATTACTCCCTGGGCATGCCTCCATTCCAGAGACCTTCAATGGTTTCTCCTCCCATTTCAGAGGTCAGGTCATGCCTCCTCGACAGTGAGGGTTCCCCTCCCGTTGGAGGTGCATTGTTCCCTCCTCTGGTAGTCTTTGGATGCCATGTCCAAAGGGTGTATCCTCCACGAGCCAGAGAGACTCATAGTCACCATGGACACTAGCCTGTCAGGTTGGAGGGCCCACTTCCAGGTTCAGGGTCACTGGACCAGAGTGGAGGCGGGTCACAGTATCAACATATTCTTTTCAAGGTACAAGACCCAGGGCTCGGAGGGGACGGACGCCCTTCACTGCAACTGGCCTCCCAGCCTCCTCCATGCCTTCCCTCCTCTTCCCCTACTGGCCAGAGTCATCACCAAGATCCTGGAGGTGAGAGCGGAGGTCCTACTCCTGGCCCCTCATTGGCCCAGGAGAGCCTGGTTTGCGGACCTAATGTCCCTGTCAATATCACAGCCCTGGCAGATACCAGTCACCAAGTCTATGCTCAGCCAGGGGGTGCTGATCCATCCAGATCCTCGGTGGTACCGTCTGACCGCTTGGCACTTGAGCGGTGCGCTCTGAGGCACCAGAACATCTCTGCCAGGGCCATCAGGACAATCCAGTCAACCAGGCGACCTTCCACCGAACGCATGTATACCACCACCTGGAAGGCTTTCTGCACGTGGTGCGCAACAAAGGACTGCTCACCCGTGCAACTCTCCATAGGTAATAGCAATAGCAATAGCACTTTACTTATATACCGCTTCATAGTGCTTTACAGCCCTCTCTAAGCGGTTTACAGAGTTCAGCATATTGCCCCCAACAATCTGGGTCCTCATTTTACCGACCTCAGAAGGATGGAAGGCTGAGTCAACCTTGAGCCTAGTGAGATTTGAACAGCTGAACTGCTGAACTAGCAGTCAGCCTGCAGTCACAGCATTTAACCACTGCACCACTTCAGCTCATCATTGACTTTCTGCCAGCGGGCCTGGATAAGGGGCTCTCTACTAACACCATCCGGAGGCAGGTGGCAGCCTTATCCTCCATGTTATCTTGTGGCTCCCTAGAGTCCTTGGCTCAACACCCCATGGTAAGGAGATTTATCCGTGGGGCCACTAATCTGTGTCCACCCGTCATCCACAAATACCCTATCTGGGATCTGTCCAGGGTCCTTAACTCTAACGGTGGCACCATATGAACCCTTACGTGAGGCTTCTCTCCGTCTCCTCACCTGCAAGGTTGCCTTCCTGGTAGCCATCACCTCCGCCAGGAGGATTTCGGAACTTGCAGCGCTCTCTGTGCGTAAGGACCTTTGCATCTTTCACCTGGACAGGGTGGTGCTTCGCTTGGACCCTTCCTTTCTTCCCAAGATCAATTCTTGGTTCCATCTGGCCCAGGAGGTCATTCTCCCAAATTTTTGTCCTAACCCTTCTCATCCACTGGAACAAAGATGGCACACGTTGGACGTCCTCAGGGCTCTGCGAATTTACATTCAATGCATGGCTCCGATCCGCAGAATGGAGTCCCTATTCGTTTATTTTATGCCATCCACAATGGGCCACAAGGTATCTCCTTCTACAATTGGGCGTTGGCTGAGGGGCACCATCGCCAAGGCATATGATCTGTCATCACTTCCCCATCCCTCCCGAGTGACGGCGCATTCCACGCGCAGCGCTGCAATGACGGCAGCCTGGGTGACTCAAGCCTCCATCGAGGAGGTCTATAGAGTGGCTACTTGGTCTTCTCCATCGCCCTTCATAAGACACTATAAAATTGACACTTTCTACCTCAGCGGACGCGGCCTTCGGTCAGAGGGTGCATTCTTAGTAAGGTTTCCGGAACCAGGACCAGCCCACCCTCAGACACACGGCTTTGTTATGTCCCATGTCTAGATGCTAGCTCCACCTTCTATTATTTATTTATTTATTTGGTTGTTTTTATATGCCGCCCAACTCCCGTAGGACTCAGGGCGGCGATGGAGATGGGGCGTTGGTCTTACCTGATACGCTCCTTCTCGTAGGGTGGAGATAGCATCTAGCCCCGCCCTGGCTCTCTCGTTTTCTCTGGTACTGGCTCATGCCTGTGTTTCTCTGAACTGACCTTTATTTTCGTACCTTCATCAACGGAGTACCTACCTATAACCAGCACCACACGTCGAGTCGGTCTTCTGCCTTCATAAAGCTGGGGATCCTGGGACACAGGCAGGAATAAACAGCTTAAAAGACTCAGTCCTATTGGATGAACGGACGAGGACAAACCATGTCTAGATGCTATCTCCACCCTACGAGAAGGAGCATATCAGGTAAGACCAATGCCCCTTTTATTAATTGAACATAAAAATATAGTTACGGTTAAAAAAAACATTTTTTAAAAAAGAGAAAAATAAGGACATATGATTTCATATTAATTTCAGCAAGTCCTTCTGACACAGAAAGAAAAACTATTTTGAAGTTCTACATTACTGGCACATAATTTTTATCAAGATGCAAAACATCTCCATTTATGATCTGCCTAGAATATTAGGCATTTTATAATCCTCACCCTTATTTTAAATATATTACCTTTTTCATGTGTGGAAATATTAATGAGCTATATTTTGTAAGGGTGCATCGGGTAGAAGTGTTTTCATCCCTTCTAAAAGCTACAGAATGCTTTCATGGACCAAAATCAAGGAAAATCCAGGGGGTTTTTTGGCAAAAGGATAGTTCTCCTTGCCATGCAGCTGCCTGCATGTGGTTTATCAGTGCTGAAACAAATTTCAAAATCTTTCCCATACAGAAATGAGGACCTCTCCAAGGGTTTTAGTTTGCAAACTGCAAGCTTTGGAGGGAGGCCAAACTGCTCCTGGAACGCCATCTGTTCCAGGGGTTTCTGCAAGGCTGACCGTGCCTGCGACTTCTATCTTTACATGCTGGTAGACGAACTAAGTAGACCCAAAGGGACACCACAACCTTAGCCTGGATAAAAACAATGGATTTGTGTTGGGGGAAAAAATGATGATGTTCGTCCATCGTATTCTAAGAGGACCTTGACATCTATCAATCGGGGGGGATGTCAAGACTTGCGCGTGAATTGGATTAAAGTGAGGGAGAGGTGCGCATAGTCAGCCTCACTCTCTCTTCCCAGAGTCCATCTTGCTCCAAGTAGCAGGACAAGAGTCGAGACAGTTGGAGAGGGGCTGGGCGCAGTGGTTGACCAGGGCGTCTTTCGTGTCTTGCCGTGCTCTTAACATACCACATCGCTTGCAGAGACCGCCTTCATGACCGTTTACCTATTTTAGTAAGTTTCATCCGCTCAGTCCTGGGGGAAAAGAAGGTAGAAGGTAAAGACTGTATGCCGAGATCTTCCCACCGAAGTGGTACCTATTTATCTACTCGCATTTGCTTGCTTTAGAACTGCTAGGTGAGCAGGAGCAAGAAACGGGAGCTCGCTCCATCACATGTTGCTTGGGTCTCGAACCCAGGCTGCCAACTTTCCAGCTGACAAGCAAAGCATCTTTAACCATTGACCCAAAAAGAAGGAAAGGATGCACACTAAATTTGTAATTGCCTTCACAGGTGGCTTTTGGTCTGCTTTGCAGTGAAGGCTGTTAGCCTTGTAAGGAAGGACAAGGTAGATAAGAAGACCAAGCAGGAGTCCTAGACTTATACAGGCAGTCCTTGACTTACAACCATTCATTGAGCGACCATTTGAAGCTATGACAGCACTGAAAAAATAGTGACTGATAACAGTTTTTTTACACTTACACTGTTGCAGCATACCTATGGTCATGTGATCAAAATCTGGATTCTTGGCAACTGGCATGTCCTTACGACAATTGCAGTGTCCCAAGGTGTGAATATGGTTTGTGTAGTTCCCAGTTGAACTGAATTCCTCAGAGGCTTTATTTAAAAAAAAAACTCCTTTTAATTTAATTTTCATCATAACAGGTTTTTGAAGTGGAAAGATTGAAGTCGAAATAGCATTAATTAGTAGCATGATAAAAATGTTCTTTCTGTTCGTTTTCTGTTTTCTTGTTGGACTTTCTTTTGAATGATTCTGAGTTCCAGTAGAAGAAAAATATTCTTAATCTTTATCTCTGTGAATATCCTAGCACATCCTTTGTTTGTTTGCTCTGAAAATAAATAGCTTCTACTTCACATTATTTGTTAATGAGCTATCTCTACTTAGCCCAGAATGCTAAACTGATGGGTTAATTAAGAGCCTATGATATCAATCTATACAATATTTGGCTCTTCTGTTTCATCCGTAAATATCTCTGAGTCAGGTTAACTTTGGGGACCCCTTTATTTTTCTGTTTGTAACTTTATTTCAGCCTGAATTCAATGTCAATATACATACTTGGATTTTAAAAAAGAAAATTATGTGAAACAGACACTGTAGATCATAATTTCCCAACAGTGGTCTTCATCAACAATTTCCCTGAATAAAAAGTGTTGTTGAGCTTTCGTTTCCTTGATCTCTGTTTTTCTGCACAGTTCCCATTGTGAAATTCTGAAAACAGTGTTTTTCTGCCATAAATGTGTTCCAGATCACATGTAGATCTGGGAGATGTTGAATCAAAAACAGAACGTCCTTTCTCCCTCGATCCTCAACCAGGCTTCTGTCAATGGCACGTACTTTCATTCCGATCAAGTCATGATAACACTTGTTTTAGCAACTTCAGTGGGAACCGAGTTAAACTCGGTTTAGAGCCGAGTTGGCGCAGTGGTTAAATGCAGCACTGCAGGCTACTGCTAGTTCAGCAGTTCAGCTGTTGAAATCTCACCGGCTCCAGGTTGACTCAGCCTTCCATCCTTCCGAGGTGGGTAAAATGAGGACCCAGATTGTTGGGGGCAAGAGGCTGAACTCTGTAAACCGCTTAGAGAGGGCTGTAAAGCACTATGAAGTGGTATATAAGTCTAAGTGTTATTGCTATTGCTAAACTTCTTTGATTGGATCCCAGTATATTTCACGATCTGTGCCCTTCATTATGCAGCAGGCTAAGGCATAATGTGACTTGCTGGTTTGGGGGCTCAGCATTTGTAGAACATGTGTTATGGCTTAATGTGTCATGGAAAGCCAGCCAACTGTAGGCTGGTTCAATAAATCATCGTTGAACAAAACATGGCTCCACATGGTACGTGAATTCACTCAGGAAATAGGAAGAGGCAGAAGGAAGGAACACATCACACGAACACAGGGTTAACTTTTCTCCTGAGATTAGTTATTCAGAATTGATTATTGAAAACAATGATGTTCTGGAACCACCCCCTGAAACCTCCAGATGGATAAGAGTTTAAAAGAATGCCAAAAAATCATCTAGCCAACAAGGGTCTTTGCCAAAACACTGAAGGCAAACACAGTTAGGTTATGAGGAAGTTCACCAACTATTAAGCCTGCAGCCAAATAGAATTTAGAGTCAATTGGTTAATCCCCAAATTTTGCTCGGTTGCCAGTTGGCTCGGAACAAAGATCAAGTTTATGGATATTTCTAGAAAAAATAATGTTGGCCATCATATCATGCAAAGCATGTTTTTTCCAAGAGAAATAAAAATGGAGATTTGTTGCAGATTGGAGTACCTCCCGATATTGCATTGGCTTTGAGAATCTGGTGTGCTTGTTGATATATTTCCTAAATCTAGACGAAATGGGCAGCACATAAATCTAATAAATAAATTAATAATTTAATTAATTAATTTTAATTTAATAGATTTGTATGCCGCCCAACTCCCGGGGGACTCTGGGCGGCTCACAACATGACAAATCCATTACAATAAAATATATAACAGTTAAAAAATATAAAAATTAAAAGAAAATCTCCAACATTCATAACTAAAGGGGGGAGACCCCGGGATAATCTATTCGGTCTCACTTTCACCCCGCCTGCCGGAAGAGCCAAGTTTTTATTGCTTTACGGAAGGCCAGCAGAGTGGGGATGGCCCTGATCTCCGGAGGGAGTTGGTTCCAGAGAGATGGGGCTCCCACAGAGAAGGCTCTCCCCCTAGGCCCCGCCAACCGACATTGTTTGGTCGATGGGACCTGGAGGAGACCAACTCTGTGGGACCTAACCGGTCGTAGGGAGGTATGCGGCAGGATGCGGTCCCGAAGGTAGGTATAAATAAAGTATATTTGCTAAAAGGGGTATGGCAGTCTTGCTTAACACTACTGTATAGAAAAAAAATGACAGAATTGACGCATTAGACAATATGGAAGTTGAAGATTTGTCTTGCGGTGGCAGTGTTTTCAATGGCTGTTGTGAGTCTTTTCACCCATTACTTGAACAGAAATTGTGTCTTTGAATGCATATTCATGTCTCAAATGAGGAGGGTAAACAGTGAACATTTATGTATTCAGGAGATACAAAGACGTGTCAGCAATCTTGAATCAGAAACTGAAGCAGACATTCTGTAATGGTAGAAGGCTCAGATTTTCATCCTGATAATATCTGTTTTAGGATCTAAACTTTCCATTTCAGTGGGCTCTTTTTCCACGTCAAATCCTGTTAGGGGGAGGATAAATCCCCATAGAGGCGATGTGGATCTTTTCTTGGAATCCAGATAGTTAGAAAAGAAACCGAGATTAAAAGTCTAATAGAAAATATTTATTTCGGTACAAAAACAATAAATCCTGAATAATTACATTTCTGCTAGTAAAATGTGACCGCTCTCGGTCGAAGCCAAGTCAAGAAGTGATTAATGGAGAATCAGGAATGCACACATGCGCAGAAGATCATATCACGTGTTCTGCTTGTGTTGGAATGTACCATAATATTACAATAGGGATGCAGCATCCTGCATATACATACAACTGACAATATTCACACCGTGACAAATCCTGTTTACCCATTCATTTCCACACAATGGCTTAGAACTTTGTGCAAAGAAGGATGATTAATCAGAGGGCTCCAGATAAGATGATCACAGATGCAGAATTGAGTAGTATCAGAAGTCATTCAAGTTTTGGTCACCAAAATGTAAAAAATATGTTGAGACTCTTAACAGGGGTGGCCAAACTATGGTTCTTTGAGGACCTGTGGACTTCAACTCCCAGAATTCCTGAGCTAGCCATGCATGCATGGCTGGCTCAGGAATTCTGGGAGTTGAAGTCCACAGGTCCTCAAAGAACCATAGTTTGGCCACCCCTGCGCTAGAAAGAGTGCAGAGAAAGGCAACAAAGATGATTAGGAGGCTGGAGGCTAAAACATATAAAGAACGGTTGCTGAATTGGGTATGTCTAGTCTAGTGAAAAGAAGGACTAGGGGTGAGATGGTAGCAGTGTTCCAATATCTAAGAGGTTGCCATAAAGAAAAGGTAGTGAACCTATTCTCCAAAACACCTGAAGGCAGGACAAGAAGCAATGAATGGAAACTAACCAAGGAGGGAACCAACCTAGAACTAAGGAGAAATTCCTGACAGTTAGAACAGTGGAACATTAATTAATTAATCAGTGCAACAACTTGCCTTCAGAAGTTGTAAATGCTCCAACACTCCAGGTTTTTAAGAAGACATTGGATTTATCATTTGTCTGAAATGATATAAGGTTTCCTGCCTGAGCAGGGGGTTGGACTAGAAGACCTCCGAGGTCCCTTCCAACTCTGTTATTCTGTTAATTGTTGAAGCAGAAGTTTAAGGGTCAGCTGTTACAACATTGGGTGTTTTTCCATTGTCTCTGAGTTCTCTTTTTGCATTATTATCCCCTTATGTTTTGTAACTGTTCCATCTGCTGGTGGAAGGATAATGGTCTGGGACATCTAATTGGCTTTTTTGATGGATCTGCAATCACACTGTTGACCAGCTTGATTTAGTATATACTCATTTATTGAATAGCCCGAAGGCCCTTTCAAATAAGGAAAAACAGAACAAACAAGTACAAAAACAACCGTACAAAAATATATATGGTACATGACATCAAAATTCAACGATATCAAAATTCAATAACTAAATTTCCAAAGCTAGATAACCCAAATAAAATATCTCGTCTGTAACTCAGCTCATCTTTCTTACAATCAATGAAATTCTTTTCAATGTAGCTGGCTCCTATTGCTGTCATCCTATTAAGATAGCGAGTGATAACCCTTACCAGGGGAGGAGAGTCTGCCTTCAATAGAAATGTTAATTTATGCCTTACATTCCAGTGGGAAAATTTATTTATAATTGAGGACAGATATTGTTTTCTTACTTCCTCATACATCCTACATTCAAATATTATATGCGCCGTATCCTCGACAACGTTTGCCCCACATATACAACCAGCTTGATTTAAAGTGCAGCAAATGTAACTATTGACACAGCCTTATTTACCTACATTAATTTTTATGCATTCTGCTGTTGCAGTTTCACTCTGCTGTGTGTTTTTGGGGTATCTGCACAAGTTAATGTTCAGGTTTGGTCCCAGCTGTTGAAATGTGGAATTTATTCAGGCAGCCCATGATGAACGATATAATCCCAGACTGAAGGCTTGATGACCAGCAAGCCCTCTTTCCCAGGTGATGTTTTAATGTTGTTGTTGTTGGCATTTTAGAAAGTTTTGAAGGAAGTTGGCATAGTTCAAAGCAAAGCACTGACCTTTAACGGGTGTCTAAATTTTCAACAATGCTCCTGAATTCAACAGGGATTCCATTCCTGAAATAAAATTGCAGATGAGATGATGCATTTTATTTATTTATTTATTTATTTATTTATTTATTTATTTATTTATTTATTTATTTATTTATTTATTTATTTATTTATTTATTTATTTATTTATTTATTTGTCAAACATGTATAGGATAGTAGTAGTTTGTATAAACATAAGTAAAAAGTAACGATAAAAGAGGATAATAGGACAGTAGGACAGGGACGGTAGCCACAGGGGCGTGCTTGTGCACGCCCCTTACAGACCTCTTAGAAACGGGGAGAGGTCGACTGTAGACAGTCTAAGGTTAAAGTTTTTGGGGTTTGGGGAAGAAACCACAGAGTCAGGTAGTGCATTCCAGGCATTGATCACTCTGTTGCTGAAGTCGTATTTTCTGCAGTCGAGTTTGGAAGTGTGCTCACCTGTTCAAGGGGGAACAGAGCATGCTGGATGAATGAAGAGGTTGCAAAGGCGGGGAGAAGTCATGGGCCTTTACTAACGGACCTTTTAGCAAGTAGGTAGCCACACAATCTTCAGTACAGCCATTTTGCGAGAGCACCCAGAAATGCATGCCTGTGGTGGAATGCAGTCTGCCTTCCCAGGAGGAAAAGTCTGCATTGCAGAGGGCAAAGAGATAGTGAAGCTTAGATAATTTGTCTGTGGAAATTCTCAGTCATTCAGGTCATGGTTGTCTCAAAGGTGCTTTTTCAAAAGTCCACATTTTGAACAGAGAGGACTGTTGGTTTGAAAGAGGGGTACAAGGCCATTTATGTTAACATTAAGCAGCTCTCTCTTTTTTAAAAAAATAATTTTTATTAAGTTATTTACATTTAAAAAACATACAAAAAGAAAAAGACAACAGTAAATACATAACAAACATAAAAAGGGCATACAGCTGTAAAACCTTCAATCTCTATGATTATCTTACAGCAATTTTATATTAACAACTCCTCCAGGTCCCGTCAGCTAAACAATGCCGGCTGGCGGGCCCTAGGGGGAGGGCCTTCTCTGTGGGGGGGGCCGTGCTCTGGAACCAACTTCCCCCAGAGACCCGAACCATCCCCACCCTGCTGGCCTTCCGAAAAGCCGTCAAGACATGGCTTTTCCTGCAGGCAGGGGGTGAGCCTAGTTCCACCTGAGTTCTCCCCCGGTATGTCTGTTGGTTGGATATTTTTTAACTTTTTAAATTTTTTAATTCTGCTTTTAACAGTGTTTATTATTCAGTGTTCTTATATAATGTTGTACGCCACCCTGAGTCCCTCGGGAGTAGGGTGGCATAGAAGAACCAATAATAAATAATAATAAATAAATAATAAATAAATAAATAAATAAATAAACAACTCATATCTATATAATTTTCAATTCATTTGTCTTATATATTTGTATAACATATTGTATAATTGTTGTACGCCGCCCTGAGTCCCTCGGGAGTAGGGCGGCATAGAAGAACAAATAATAAATAAAATAAATAAATAAATAAAATAATAAATATTGATAAATATTAATATTAATATTATTATTAATAATAGTAATAGTAATAATAATAGTAATAATAGTAATAATAAAAAAGAATAATATTCTTTTTAGTATTGTAACATCATAATATATATATATATATTATGTATAATATAGTAACCTAATTTTTTCATATGTTTCTTAGGCATAATTATAAGTAGTCTCATATAAGTTATATTTGTATTTCTTATATTAATCATATTTGTTTTCGTTTTTTGTACCATTCATAAAATGTGTTCCAGATTTCATAGTACTCAGAGTCCTCCTTTCCTTTTAATTCCATCGTCAGTTTATCTAAGCAGCTCTCTCTCAACGGGGTGGGATGAGGGGATAAGACACCACCTATTTCTTGTCTACAACACAGTCCTTCCAACAGTTCCAAGAAGATCCATTCATCTGTACTTACTTCCTTTGTTTATATTTATGTTTATGCGGGTTTTTTTTAAAAAAAATGACAGCCACCCCATTATGCAGGAGAAAGGAACATCTTTGACAGCTTTAGGGTTTCGAAATTTGAACCTTTATTTTTCTATGGTGCCTATATTTATTAGAGGGAATTATCTGTGAATTAACCATGGCAGTTGGTAACCCAAATTGGATAAATTTAAACCAGATGCTTGGTATAACCTGCTTTTTTGCTTCTTTCGCCACCCTCTACCCCCAATTCTTCACATTCAACATGACAGAAAGTAGAGAAAACCAGACATGCTGTGATGTAACACAGTTTAGTATGTTGTCATATTGACAAGTGAGGGTTCATGATCAGATGTTAAACAGGTTTGACAGCATACCATAAGAAATGCCTGCATATTATTCTTGCTAACACTCACAAAAAAAAATTTGGAGGCCTTAAAATCACAATAAAACAATTACCAGAGAGTTTAGATTCGGTGCCAAAAAATGGAAAGCTATTGGTTCTACATTGACCTTGAGAGGCTTAGGATTCATCTGTGAAAGTTGTTGTTGAAATACTTCCCTCTGCCTCCCGTTTACAAGGTTGCCATGATCAACCACCTCTTCTTTAGCCTCATTTTCCTCATTCTAGATTTCTTAAATTCTTTCACAAGTAAGGATTGCCTCTAAATAACCTTTCTGATATGGCCCTTCCCTGAGATAGGTATGGCCAATTATTTTAAAACAGGCCTAAGCTACTGTAAGCGAAGTAATGTAAAAACACATGCATGCTTTTGAGCAGCACTATGATTAATTGCAAATGGATTGAGTTGAAAGGTTGAAAGGAAAAGACACTGGAATAATCTAAAATTAACAATTCATCCATCCTTACATTTTGATTGCAAAAATCCAGTCAGTGTGCTTTAACAGAAGGTTTTAAATAAGGTTCATTTTGTGGCTAAATCACAGTTGATCCATAGGGTCAGCCTGCCTGCCTGCCTGCCTGCCTATAGATCTCTCTCTCTCTCTCTCTCTCTCTCTCTCTCTCTCTCTCTCTCTCTCTCTCTCTCTCTCTCTCTCTCTCTCTCTCTCTCTCTCTCTCTCTATCTATCTATCTATCTATCTATCATCTATCTATTTATCTATCTATCATCTATCTATCTATCTATCTATCTATCTATCTATCTATCTATCTATCTATCTATCTATCTATCTATCTCTGCATCTCTGCATTGCTTTAATTTTGATTAAAATGCCTTGTCATATACATGCTTTTACTTTTATGACCTTTTTTGCCATGCTATCCCTGCAGTTGTTAAGTATATCATGCGGTCATTAAGTGAATCTGGCTTCCTAATTGATTTGTTGGAAGCCAGCTGGGAAGGTCACAAACTCTGCAGTCACCATAAATACCTGCTGTTTGCCAAGCGCCTGAATTTTGATCACGTGACTGTGGGGATGCTATGACACTTGTAGGTGCAAGGATCTGTTGTAAGCAACTTTTTTCCCACAGCCATTGTAACTTCAAACAGTTGCTAAACGGATGGTTGTAAGTCAGTGACCCATGTGTGAATTTGTGTGCTTGTGTTTATTCTGAAAAATGTTGGTCCTTCAACTTAAAAAGACAACCCTAAACAACTCATATGTGTAAGAGAAAGAATTTGAATCCTATGGACCCTTTTTAACCACTTCCAAATCCAAACCTTCCAGAGCATTGGCAGCAGAAATGAGGCAGAGAAATCCCGAGGGAATGTATTAATTTCACTGGGTATGATTAATAACAAGAACTGTGGTTTATGTGGTTTTCCTGAATTTGATATTATTGGACTCCAGAGGCATTGCTAAGTTAGCTGGAGCGGCAAGTACAGAAAAAAAAAAATACTCAAGAGTGAAGTAACCTATTCATGTGGTCCTTTTCAGTTCCATAAATTGATGATGCTACCGATTCTTTCCAAAACTAGGCTGCAAAGTCGCAAATGTTGAACTTATAACAAATATATGTTCAACATTGAAATGTATCGATGGGTTTGTAATATTTCCTTTAAAGCACGTTTTTTTTAAATGTCCTGGAAGTCTCATCAAGGATCCTTTCAGGGATCCATGAAATAAAAACTACTTGCCAGGTATGGGAAGATATTTTCAAACATTTCAAACAAGGCCATTTACTCATGATTATTTCTTTGTTAAAAAATACGTTTTTTCATGAAAAATCTTTTATTTATGCTAGTATCTAATAGGTTTATTATGGTGTTTACATGATTTCATAAATGTTCTATGAATACATCCATTTCCACTTTGAATACAATAAGTTGGATAAATGTCATTTAATTATTTTAATTGATAAATTTAATGTAATTGATACATTTAACTCATACAAATAAAAGGTGTTTTAGGGCCCACTATAATTTTTTTAAAATGGGAAAGGGTGCTTAGAGCAAAAAGTTTAAGGAATCCTGCTTTAAAGTATCACATTTTCTGGGAGTTGAATCACTACTTAAAACAAGGTGCAGAGGAGAGCAACCAGGATGATCAGGGGACTGGAGTCTAAAACATATGAAGAGCGGTTGCAGGAACTGGGCATGGATAGTCTAGCGAAGAAAAGGACCAGAGGAGACATGATAACAGTGTTCTAATATTTGAGGGGCTGCCACAGAGAGGAGGGGGTCAAGCTATTCTCCAAAGCACCTGAAGGCCAGACAAGGAATAATGGATGGAAACTGATCAAGGAGAGATTCAACCTAGAAATAAGGAGGAACTTTCTGACAGTGAGAACAATCAAATAATGGAACAGCTTGCCTTCAGAAGTTATGGGAGCTTCATCACTGGAGGCTTTCAAGAAGAGACTGGACAGCCATCTGTCAGAAAGGTGTAGGGCAGTGGTGGCGAACCTTTTTCGGCTCGCGTGCCGAAAAAGGGGGGGGGCGCGCTCGCGCGCGCTCGCGTGCCCACACCCATTCCCTCCCCCCCACGCATGCGCACAACACCCCCCCATGCTGCCTCCTGCGCATGCACACACACCCCCACCCCCGCACAGGCCCACTTACCGGAGCCTGAAACGACGAAACGGAGCCTGGAACGATGAAACCGGCAAACCGGAAGTGCGAAAAAACTTATTTAAAAAATTTATTGATTCACAACATATAGACAGATTTATCCATAGTTTCAATTGGGAAAATGTGACCATTCTAGACCATGCAAAGTCCAAAAATGCCAGGGAATTTCTAGAAACCTGGCATTCTGATAAACCCGAGACACATAGACATTAACAACATCTATAGACTACCAGTATGTAAAAGAGACAATCACCCAGCCCAGGAACCAAAAGATCCAAGCACCTCTCCACCAGCAATCAACACCAGAAAAGCTTAGATTATCTCCAAGGTTAACATCAGACCAACTATCAAGTAAACAGTACCCCAATCAAGAAATATCCCAAAAAGCCAACAGCAAACAGCCCAACCAAAGTATCTCTAAGACCATCACCACCCCACCCATACAGACAGGCAAGACGCCAGAATATAAACTGACAGTTTATTGTTATTTTGTTTGTTATTTTCTACCTCCATTTGTGTTCCAAAATACCACTTGAGATATTATGTGTTCAAAAGGACCTATTGCAACTAGAGTTATACTATGGTTGGGTCACTCTCTGTAATGGGAAAAGGAATAGCCTTGAGGAACAGGAGAAAGAGCTGCCTCCTAGACCAGGGGTCAGCAACCTTAAACACTCAAAGAGCCACAAAGATCCTAACCGGAAGCCCCCCCATTCAATTCTGGAGCCGACCGGAAGTCCGTTTCCCACACCATAGAGTCTCCTCCTAGCGCGGTGTCCTTTTTCCTCTACCATTCCTAACCGAAAGCCCTATCAATTGTGGAGCTGACCAGAAAACCCACCCCTTGCCCTAGAGTCTCCTCCTGGCACACTCTGCTCCCCCACCCCAACCAGAAGCTCCTGTCAAAATTGTGGTGGCGACCGGCGACAGGGAGCCGCAGCAGAGGGATGAAAGAGCCACATGCGGCTCCAGAGTCGCAGGTTGCTGACCCCTGTCCCAGACCATAGTCAGATAAAAGAAATTGCAGTCTGGAGCAGAAAGGTAATCCGAGGAAGCATCTCGGACAGAACCCTCCCTATTTCTTCTGAAGTTAAAGGGAGGAGGGGAAGCACAAATAGATTTTCAAGATTCTGCTACTAGAACCTTATCATAATTGTAATCTTAGTATGCATGGCATGGGCTTCCTAGTTTAGTCTACCTTGAAGTGCTGTGACTCACCAAGAAAATATGGTTGTGAAATCAGGACAACCAAGACCTTTCCTTGTTTGGGTATAATACGTTTCCCCCAGTGGTGGGTTCCTACAGGTGCGGTCCACTCTATAGCACCGGTAGCGGCCCGTTGGTGATGTCACAGTACCTGTGTGGTCGGTTGCCGGTGCCTGGGTGCCACCATTTTTTTAAAAAAAATTATTTTTTTAAAAAAAAATTCTTCTGCCCATGCTCAGAAGCCGAGCTTCCGGCACTGCGCATGCGCTGCCTTCCTACCCCACAGTGAGTCCAAGCAGCAGAGGATGGCTGAGGGAAAGCTTAACCTTTTATACTGTTAATTTTATACAGTTTTATACTGTTATTCTTTAGACAAAAACATTGAGGACTGTTAAAAGATACTGTTCTTTTAACAGTCCTCAATATTTTCGTCTAATGAATCCATGACTGAAACCAAAAATGCTATATGAGACTTGCTTGTCTTTTAACTATAGCATTTTCTGCATATAAAGGTTGCTGTGTTGCCATGGTGTAACACACACTTTGTATGCAAAGCTTTTCATGTAAGGTATAAAATAGCAAAAATAGTAGTAACATCTCTCTGAAATAACTAATATATGACCGGCAAGCCACGCCCACCCGGTCACATGGCCAGCAAGCCATGCCCACCTGGTCACATGGCCGGCAAGCCACATCCACAAAATAAGCCACACCCACAGAGTGGTAGCAAAAAAATTAGGAACCCGCCCCTGGTCCCCCCCCCCAACTACTTTGACCCCCCTCCCAACTCCATATACAAACTCCTGTTTCCAGAATGAGCTATCCATCATGGCCATTGTTGGGAATTTAAAGAACATAGGATGGAGAAGACTTCATTAAGCTTTCAGCAAACTCAATCAGTTAGACCGGATATTGGCAGCAGTTAGTTGAACAAACAGAATATTATTTGAAGAACTGATCTCCCCCAAGGAAATGACTTCTCCCGTGAAGGAGGCCAGCAATTTTCTTAATATTTATAAAAGAGTTTGCTTGTTGACTCTGCACTTCAGCAGATAGACCTGTTCTTCAGATGAAGGACACCTGTGGAATTGATGGGAAAGTTTGCACTGAAGTTCCAAGTGTAGTAGTTGAAGTGGAAACTTTCAGGTTCCCCGCTCCTTTTTTTTTCCTTTTGGGGATTTTGTGAAAGTACTGTTGCAAAGGGGCAGCTGTCCCTGTTTTATTGCCCTTTGGAGGTGTTGGTATACAACTCCGGTCAACCACCTAGCCTCAAATTTTATTGCTATTTATGAGAATGACTGACTTGCCAAATACTGTAGGTTCCTGCTGTTTGTGACTTCGTTGTGTTGGAGGCTGGGAGAAGTAAACCGTATTTTTCGAAGACCTGGACACCAATTTTGCATCTTTAGCATGAGAAATTTACTTAGGGGAGCCAGTGGTAGACATTGTTGAGTGAAATTGTTGCTTCAAAGCACATTTGCCACTTTATTGGGTTTTTATTGGGTTATTGGGTTTTAGCCCTTTGAGGAAAAACCAGGTCCACATAGCTGGGCAATTTTAAGAAGGTAAGAATTGTACAAGTTCGATGAGATGGTATCAGGGGCGGGTTCCTAATTTTTTTACTACCACTCTGTGGGCATGGCTTATTTTGTGGGTGTGGCTTGCCAGCCATGTGACCAGGTGGGTGTGGCTTTAATTAAAAGTTCTTAATTAAAAAAGGCTTCTTGGACTGCTGAAGGGAGGGGAACTGAGATAGGTCCTGCTGCCCATTCCCCCTCCCCTCAGCAGCTCGAGAAGCCTCAAACGTGCGAAAATGCCTGGGATCATCACCGCGCGTTCGTGGCTTCTCGGACTGCTGAAGGGAGGGGAATGGAGATAGCTCCTGCCGCCCATTCTTTCAGCGTCTCACATGCTCCCTCAGCCATCCTCCCCTGCTTGGACTCACTGTGGGGTAGGAAGGCAGCGCATGAGCAGTGCTGGAAACTCGGCTTCTGGGCATGCGCAGAAGAAGAAAAAATTTTAAATTAATTTTTTTTTTAAAAAATGGCGGTGCCCAGGCACTGGCAACCGACCACACCGGTACTGTGATGTCACCAGCGGGCCGCTACCGGTGCTATAGAGTGGACCGCACTGGTAGGAACTCACCACTGGATGGTATGTAGTAAGGAGGTGGCTTCCCAAGAAGGTTGTGTTCCAAAAGACTCAGAGATAGCTCAGTACATATGTTACCTGTGACAGAAAAAGAGTATTGTAGAAACAACCTCTTCAATTGTTATTGTAGAATCTTCAGTCTGAAGATTTTAAATAACAGTGTGAAATAATGAAGAACTCAGCTTGGAAGATTGATCTTGTGTCATTCTTAGTTTGGGGCCTGAGGCTTGAACAGTCTTTATTGCTAACTTTAGAGGTCAATATGGAGTCTTGGAAACTGCCGTAGGAATTTGCCACCCTTATTATTTAGGGAGTTCATTAAGAATGTTTGAATGTTTCTCACCACCTGGACTTAGGGGTCATTTATAAGATAAGCTACCAATGGCTCCTTTCCTATCTCTAGGTTGTTTATGTTTAACATTCTTTCCATTAGCCTCCCAACCTCCCTGCAGTCTCTCACACTAGGTGATTTGAAGTCCATCCCTCTCAGCACAACCTATCTCACAGAGTTTCTTAGGGGGAAAAATATCCTACTTTCTAATAGGTGCATCTCTCCAAGACCTGAGGCGCTCAAATGGTTTCCCGTTCATGCAGCTACTTGCTGTGTGAGTCTTCTTAAGCCATTAGCTTTGGTGAGATGAGTGAAGGGTGAGATGTCACCTCTGTCCTGATTGCAAGTTTATTTTATTTAACTTGATTTTTATTCCCCCTTTATTATCTGTATAAATAACTCAAGACGGAGAAACGTACCTAATATTCCTTCCTCTTCCTGTTTTGTACACAACAACCCTGTGTTATTGTTATATTTTAAAGATTATTTAAACGAAAGATATATAGTGGAATGGACTAGAGATGATACATGTTTTTTAAAAATTGTTTTTTGACTACTTTTAAAAGGTTTTGAGATCTAGAATAATTGTGAAATTAATAATTTGATATCTTGGAATGTTAGTTTATTAATGATATATGCCTAATTTTTAGATTATGCTTTAAAGGTTTTGAGTAACAAGGAGTTAAAGAACTAGAGAAAATTTGAAATTAATAATCTGTTAGTATATTTTAATTTTATGTTTATTGAATATTATACCTTGTGCTTTTTCTGGGAAGTCGGGGTGTGTGTGGGGGGGGTGAAAGGGGGGGAGGGTAAGGGGGTAGGGAGTGGGCTGGGGGAAGGGGGGAGAAAAGAGAAAAACGTTTCTACTTTGTACTAATAAAACTTTTTGAATAAAAAAACAACAACCCTGTGAGATAGGTTGGGCTGAGTATGATTGACCCAAAGTCACCCAGCTGGCTTTCATGTCTAAGACGGGACTAGAACTCACCGACTCCTGGTGATTGGCCCAAAGTTATCCAGCCAGCTTTCATGCCTAAAATGGGACTAGAACTCTGTTTCCTGGTCTAGGCCAGCACCTTAACCACTACACCAATCCAGCTCTCAAATTGTCCTTTGCTTGACCAAGGATATTGATAGTCATCATTGATGTTGGCATCCTTCAGACAGTTTGACAATCCTAATATTGCCATAAACCATATTTCAGTTCCATCTCATAAAGGACCAACAGTGACTTCATTCTGTGAATGTTCGACCTCATTTGGAATGCTTTGGCATCAAACATGTATATTGAATTAGCAGCATATGCAAATCTAAGGCATAGCATTCCAAATGGTCTAGAAACACCCGGTTTTGATACCCAGTGTTGAGCTTGAAGCAAATTTTGCTGGACATGAGTAAAGGTGCGAGCTGAGTTTGAAATGACGGGATTAGGCTACTTTGTGCCGTTAGAGAATGTCTCTTTCCATCCTTTTCTAGTTGAGGAAATACACGGGGGATGAATCTTATCAACAGTGCTATAGTATCTCAATAGAAATGTCATTTTATGAGGTATTGTATCTTTTGAGTAACTAGGGAGATTGGGTGTACGTGTATATACTTGTAGAATTTTATTCAATTTGATCAAATAGAATTTTTCCTTTGACATCTCTTTCTGAGGAGGAAAGAGTTTAAGTGAAACTCTTTGAGAGAAATATCTGTTCTTGCATTTATTTAATTATAACACGGCCAAATATCTTGTCAATCCATCAGAATAGTGTTGGAAAGGACCTTGGAGGTCTTCTAGTCCAACCCACTGCTCAAGCAGGAGACCCTATACCATTTCAGGCAAGGGCTGTCCAGTCTCTCCTTAAAAACCTCTGTTGATGAAGCACTCACAGCTTCTGAAAGCAAGCTGTTCCACTGGTTAATTGTCCTCACTGTTAGGAAGTTTCTCCTCAATTCCAGGTTGCTTCTCTCCTCGATTAGTTTCCATCCATTGTTTCTTGTTCTGCCCTCTGGTGCTTTGGAGAATAACAATAGCACTATAGCACTTAGACTTCTATACCGCTTCATAGTGCTTTACAGCCCTCTCTAAGCAGTTTACAGAGTTCAGCATATTGCCCCCAACAATCTGGATCCTCATTTTACCGACCTCAGAAGGATGGAAGGCTGAGTCAACCTTGAGCCGGTGAGATTTGAACAGCTGAACTGCTGAACTGCAGTGCTGCACTTTAACCACTGCACCACCTCGGCTCATAGCTTGACCCCCTCTTCTTTGTGGCAGCCCCTCAAATACTGGAATACTGCTATCATGTCATCCCTAGTTCTTCTTTTCTCTAGACTGGCCATACCCAATTCCTATAACCGTTCTTCATATGTTTTAGTCTCCAAGCCATTAATCATCTTAGTTGCTCTTCTTTAGATTTTTTCCAAAGTCTCAACATCTTTTTTGTAATGTGGCGACCATTAAACCGTGTTCCAGGTATAGTCTTACTAAGGTGTCCTATTTATTGTTAGACTTTTTAAACCCCACCTTTATTATTTCTGCAAATAACTCAGAGCAATGAACAATACCTAATACTCCTGTCTCCCCATATTTTCCCCACAATAATAACCCTCTGAGGTTCGATTGGGCTGAGAAGGAGTAACTGGTCCAAAATCACCCAACCAACTTTCATGCGAAAGGCAGAATTAGAACTCACTACCTCCTGGTTTCTAGCCACTAGACCAGACTGTCTCTTTACTTTGCCTTTTGAGTCACTCTTGATTCCTAGTGAGTACATGAACAAGTCCCTGCAGTTTTCTTGGCAAGGGTTTTCAGAAGACGTTTGACATTTCCTCCTTCCTCGGGCTGATAGAGAGTGATTGGCTCAAGGTCACCTGGTCAGCTTTCCTGCCTAAGATGGGACTAGAACTCACACTCTCCTAGTTTCAGGTCTGGTGCCTTCACCACTAGACCAAACGGGCTCTTTACAGTTTATAGTGTGCAGTTTACAGAGAATATTAAAAACACTGCCAAGAAAAATATGCAGCCATTCTCAAACAGGTTCAAATTAAGATTTTAAAAAATGCCTTTCACCATTGTCCACATAACATTGTAAGTAATGGTTGCTGAGGACCAATGATGAAGGCCAGAGGGACCTTTGCACAAGTTTGTCTTGTGCACCTTCTTGGACCGGGAGGCACTACTTACAGTCACTCATGCCCTTGTTACCTCACGTCTTGACTATTGCAACGCACTCTACATGGGGCTACCCTTGAAGAATGTGCGGAGACTGCAGCTAGTGCAGAATGCGGCGGCGCGTGTGGTGATGGGTGTCCCTAGATACACCCTTGTGACACCCATCCTTCGCGAACTGCACTGGCTGCCTATAGGACTCCGAGCGCAATTCAAGGTGTTGGTGATTACCTTTAAAGCCCTACATGGCTTAGGACCAGTTTACCTCCGAGACCGCCTCCTCCAACATACCTCCCTAAGACCGATTAGAGCCCACAGAGTTGGTCTGCTGGTGGTCCCGTCAGCCAAACAATGTCGGCTGGCGGGCCCACGAACGAGGGCCTTCTCTGTGGCAGCACCGGCTCTCTGGAATACACTACCCCCCCCCCGAGATCCGCATTATTCCCACCCTGCCAGCCTTCAGAAAAGCAGTAAAAACATGGCTTTGTCGACAGGCCTGGGGCCAATGATTTTAATGCAACACCGATCACTCTTGGCCCCATGAATGATTTATTGTATGGGTTTTTAAATTGTGGTTTTTAATGTTTTTAAATATTTTAATATCTATTGTTTTTAATGCTTTTTATATTTGTTGTTGCATGTGAATTTTTACTGTTGTGAGGCACCCAGAGTCTCTGTGGAATGGGCGGCATACAAATGCAACTAATAAATAAATAAATAAATGAAGAGAAGAATGACATTGTTTCACTCTGGTTATAAGCTTGCTGGGGTGATCTGTTGACTACCATGAAAAGATTCTAGACCACCTAATTCCCTTGACTGGATTCATCAGAGATCATCTTTGGTCCTTCTAATTTTTAATCCATTTCTCTTAGATCTCTTGTGCAAGTACTGAGGAATACTTCACATTCTTTTTGGGTGTGTAGGGAGGGATATTGACATAACTGAAATGTAGCTTTGAACTCTTCAAACAGCTTCGGTTGCATTAGGAGTCCTTGTACAATAATATTATGTGCCAAATATTGAGAAGTGTCTCCTTTTTCCACGGTGGTTTCCATTGACTTTTGGTTTTCTTGAAATATTTTTCCTTATTTTGGAGAGCAGCTTTTGATGGCCCATATCAACCTCCCCGAAGCTATGGAAAGTCCCAGATGGGCTGGTTATCTTGTGATCGGACCCAGATTGCTGATTGTTGCACAGTAGCTCCCAGCCATCTGAGGCAGCCGTACTTCCTTCTGCCTCTCGTCAACCAGCAAATGAATATAAAATCTTGACAGGTGAAATCTTTGTCCAGACCTCAGATGGGTGTACAAAGGGCCTGGCTTAAGCCTCGGCCTGATACACAATTGAATATTCTGCACAGTCGTGAATTCCAGCTACAGAGGGACAGGAAGTCCCAGTGAATGATGGATCTCAACTTAACCATAGACCTTCTCGCTCTTTGTTGTAGGGGATTTTGCAAACAATGGGGGCTGTCTATCAAAGATTAAGCAGACAGGACATGCACTTTATATCAACAGATGAACAAACAGCCTTTGGGAGTGTTAATACAGGCACATAGTTTAAAAAAAAAGACCAGGGACTTTATTGAAATGATGACAAGCTTCCTGGATTGAGTTTATGATTTTATAAATGTTTTCCAATGAGAATTCTAGATGAGGAACTTGAGCCTTTTGATGCTCTGTCTGCTCGCATTAGGGAAGAGAGATTTTCTTTCATTCTCAAATCCTTCTCTTGGTCATTTTGATCATGGGATTTTGCTTTAATTACAGCTTGTTAGTTCCAGGAGAGGACAGGCATTGTAGCCTCTGGTAACAGTTGCAACAAGGTTATGGGGCTTCTGCACAAACAAGGAATGGATGAGGATATGCAATATTTCTGCACTCCGTTCAGTGGAGAAGGCCTTAGAAGAGGAAACCTTAGGTTGGATGGAATTTTCTTCTAGGTTGAGCTCAGAAAGGGATGGAACGAAGGCTGTGTTGGGGTGAGAATAAAATCTCATAGAGGTGATTTGGATCTTTACTTGGAATTCAGACAGTTAGAAATGAAGCCGAGATTAAAAGTCTAATAGAAAATATTTATTTCAGTACAAAAACAATAAATCCTGAATAATTACATCTTTGCTAAGAAACACGACCGTTCAGGTCAAGAGCCAAGGCAGAAGGGAGGAATGGTGGCTTAGGAATGCACACATGCGTACATGAACATCATATCACGTGTTCTGCTTGTATTGGAATGTACCATAATATTAGGATAGGGGTGCATCACCCTGTATAGACATATAACTGACAATATTCACACCGTGACAGGCTGCCCAATTCAAGGGCCTTGGGTCTTCAGAGAATCTCATGAGGTTCTATCATTGGACGATGACTTACATGACAGGCAAGGAACATTCCCTCTCTACCATTTTCACACACAATGCAGCTCTGTTGTGCTCCTCACCCAAAAGCAAAGCACCAATGACTCCCAGGGGATTCGTAAGAGTTCCTCTTCTTTGCCACCCTTTGTAGAGAACTCAAAGGTCCTTTCAATTGTTGTAAGGAATATCCTTCTGGGTTCAGTTCCAAGTGGGGAAAAAGACACTGGATTCATGGAAGTTGCTTGGAAAGAAGGTTTAATGATGGACAGGAGCACATGGCAGGTGCCCCTGTACAGAAAAGGTAGATTACATGTTTCCAGGTGTGGGTGAAGAGAAAAAGGGGAGGGAAGATGCTGAGTCCCTTGGTTTTATAACCTCTGTTGGGTCCCACCTCTTAGTTTCCTGTTCCTGTGTATATAATGCACTGATTGGTGGTCAGGCTCCCAGGAGGCCATGCAGTGGCAACTCTATAGGCTTTTGTCTGTCCCAGGCTTGGCTGAATGAAAGGGCCTTGGGCAAATCCTAATATGGCTATGACTGAAGGAGATAAATCTTTGTTATGTAGAAGACTGCTCCAGGCTAGGTGGGAGGAATGTGGCAAGGGTGGGGGCAGGGAGCTGCAGGAAGCTGCTTTGTATTTAAAACATGTTTCTCCTTTCCTCATTCAGGGAAACATATTCTTTCCTTTTTCAATATTTCCTAGGATATTTCATTTTTCTAGGAGGGGGTGGGTACTAACTTCCTACACTTTCAAAAGGTGACTGGACTTTCTTTTTTTTGCTAGAAGACATTTTGCTTCTCATCCAAGAAGCTTCTTCAGTTTTGATTGAATGGTGGAGAATGGAAGGATTTATATTCTCCACCATTCAGTCAGAACTGAAGAAGCTTCTTGGATGAGAAACGTCTTCTAGCAAAACAAGAAAGGCCAGTCGCCTTTTAGGACAACCATGACCTGGATGACTGAGAATCTCCATAGACACCTTTGCAGAGAAGTTCTCTTCATCCCTCAATCCCTGCTTTGCTTTTCAGGGCTGGAGACTGAGACTCCCCCTGGCTCTTTGCCTTCCAGCCTGGATTCCAAACTAGAACAGGCCAGCATGATGTGTGAAGCAGCTAACGAATTTCAGACTTCCCTGGGAAGGGCTTGTACTCTGAACTGCACAGAATACAGTAACCAAGGGAAAATTTGGGGAGGTGTGTGAACTGTGAATGGGTACGGAGCTGAGAAACCACTTTTTGCTCAGTTGTGCACCTATCTGGTTTTCTTCTGTTTTCCCTTTTTATTTTGTATTTATTTTACTGCTGTTTGGCCTGCACCATATGATTATCTATCTATCTATCTATCTATCTATCTATCTATCTATCTATCTATCTATCTATCT